>JAPDVU010000002.1:41153849-41853849 GCA_026230045.1 Corynorhinus townsendii
GGTTTTGATATGTAAATCCAGTCTAGAATACAGGAATGAGGGAATGAATATGGGAATGAGGAAATAATACGACCCAGACCCACCCAAGCTCCTTTATCTTAAGTTTTTGGTGAAAGCTTCCTGGTATTTGGGGGGTATAAAGTAAACCGCTGCTTGGGCTCTGGGTCATTGTTTCTCCCTCAGAAGAGGATGGAGGTCCCACCCAGTCCCAGCTTTTTCCTTCTATCTCTGTGTCTTGTCTCTTTCTTTTATTTCTCAATCCCTAACCCTTCCACTCAAAGAACTGGATCATCTCTCTTTCCGTGCTGGATGGGAAAAGAGAGACCCCGCCACAAAATAGAGTTGCATTTGCCTTTTTCAAAGAAGCAGCTTGATTGAGAGATTTCTGACCGGTCAGAACCTGGCCTTAAGTATCTCTTCTTCCCAGTACTTATCACAATCAAAAGTTCACATTTATTATTGTGATTAATTATTTAATATCACTCTCCCCCAAAGGACTATAAGCTGCCTGTGGGTAGGTGCACTTTCTGACCTCTCAATGCCATTATATCTCAGCACCAAGCCCTGTAGCAATTCAATGAGTGAATGAATGAATGAGACACTATTTTCCCTACAGCTGGCTTATCACCAGCTTGCTGGATATTCTTGAATAAGTCACTTTATCTTGCTAGTGTTCATTCTCTTATTGAGAAAATGGAATTCATTCTAATCCCTTCTTAGTATATCTTCAAGGATCAAATGGCATAAAAATGGAATGAATGTTCTGAAAATGATGAAATTGTATTAAAATGTCAACTACTGTGCAAGGAAGTACTCTTACTACTGGAGCAAGCAAAAGCAGATCTGACACCAAGTGTGACCTAAAAGCAAGTATGGAGCTAGGACAGGGCAGGTATTGAACCTAAATGCTAATTTCAGAAATTTCAAATTATCAGAGTCATTCCATAGACGTTCTATTTGAAGGACTCACTATCACCTAAGGGAGAAAGGGAAGGAAACATGGAAGTTTTGGGTAACCCCTAGGCTAATACTCCAGAACAATTGGAAGAGAAAGACTACCCAGGCCTTCGTAGGGAGGATATCAGGGAGACATGCTGAGTTCAGACAGCTCAGCCAGGTCCTTTAGTTCAGGATTGGAATGAGATTGTACTCATATAGTGATGTTCTGGACACTATTTGATATCCTGGACACTATTCGGCTTGGGCATTAGAACAACTAATTTATGTGACCTTAATCAAGTGAATGATAAACTGAAAGAGCAAGGTTACATTTGCAGGGGTGAGTGGTTTTAAAGCTTAATTGTTCAATAATAATAATTTGAAAGTAGTATTTATTTCTATTATATATTAGAAGCCTTATACATGTTCATTTTTACGTATACTTATTTTACAGATGGGGAAACTACGACTTGATTGCACAGCTAGGTGACAGAGCTGAGAGTCAACACAGGACTGGCCTGAATTCAGACATCATGCTCTTTTACTCTGCCTCTCCAAACAGGCTAAGCTAGAGACCAAACCATCAGGACCAGCTTCATAATTTGCTGGGCCCAATGCAAATGAAAACATAAGGTTCTTACTCAAAATTATTAAGAATCTTAAGATAGCAAGAGCAGAGCAGTAAGCTAAGTATATGGACCTCCTGAGCATGGGGTTCTGTGCTACACATACATCATAGATCCTTAAACCTGGTCCTGCAAACAACTCAGGAATGGTTAAAAAGGATCAAATAACCAAGAACCCCCACCTCTTGGTGAGCTTATCCAGAGACATAGTGACAATGGTGGTGAAGCAGGGTAAAGGACGGTGATATTGGAGAGGCAGGGAGAAGGGCCATAGAAGTGAAGCAAGTTTTCACATTCTGCCTTCCCAGGACCCAAGCCATCTGGGACTGACACCATGGGAGAGGCCTGGGAGCTCAACATTCCAGGAGCAGCCTCAGGGAGAGCTGTAGTCAGATACCATGACCATCACCATCCACACCCTGGTATCCCCACACCGGTCTCTGGGAAAACAAGATAAGCAACTATCGTACCAACATACAAATATTTAAACAGAATTAAGAGAACAAAATTCCCATGATGAAGAAATAAGAAACATTAACTGGCAAAAACTCAAGCTATGTGGAGGCAGAACTGACCAAACAGCTTTTCCAGTCTGGTTTCAGACACTGCCATAGCCAAGAGAGGTAGGACAATCCAAGGGAAGATGTTGTCTCAAGAACAAATGAAATCAATCTAGTGGGAGGCTAGTATTGACTGACCAAAGTGTGTGGACTCTGAGAATGCAGTTTTGGGGAGAGGATGGCTATAGTGAATTCTTATCAGAATGTATGTATTTTTAATACTAACACTAAATCATACATTCTAGTTCACAAAACTTGGAAACAGAAAATCACAGTGAACAAAACTCTCATAATCTCTGACTCAGTGATAACCATAGCTAATTTGAACTTTTGATATGTGTGCTTTCAAACTTCTACAATACA
Source organism: Corynorhinus townsendii (assembly GCA_026230045.1). Taxonomy (NCBI): domain Eukaryota; kingdom Metazoa; phylum Chordata; class Mammalia; order Chiroptera; family Vespertilionidae; genus Corynorhinus; species Corynorhinus townsendii. Next base: position 41,156,338 of record JAPDVU010000002.1, read on the forward strand.
TTAATCACTCCACCATAATTGTTTTCAAGAATGAAATCCTTGTAATATGATATTTTCCCTTGTAAATATTAATCTATATAAAGTTTTAATAACTGTATAATGGCCCATCAATAAGTCCTCTGTGTCAAGTTCCTAGTTTTTGGTATTTATAAATAATGGTAATATAACATCTTTTACATACACTTCACCATACATACTTATTTTTGGTGCTGCTCAGAAACATTTTCACCTGGCGTGACATTTTTCTGTTTCTACTCTTAGGAAAAGCTACAAACAGGAAGTGCTGATGACAGTGCACAGAACCTGGACTGATCGCCTTCTCTGAGCCCCCAGCTCCCCTAGCACTTCACCTGCTCATCTGTTATGGCACTTAACACACGCTTCCTTCTGTTATTCATGCTGTAACTGGATACTCCTGGAGGGAAAGGGCACGCGAGACTCATCTCTGCTTCCCCCAGGGCCTTGTCCGCATTAGGTACTCTATAAATGTTTATGCAAGAGCTGAACACATTTTCAAGTCCTCTAGCCCATCCTAATTCCAGTCCCCCTGCCAACTTGCCTCCATAATTGATGTGACATTTCCTTCTTCACGGAGGGATTGAAGTTTGGGGATATGTCCTAAGGGGGGTCAATTAGTTCTTTGATGCATCTAACACCAGATGACCAGAGGTTGATCTTTTGAGAAATTCAGCAGGAAAAGTGGTTTACAATTTCCTAGGCAGGTCTAAAGGAATAAGAAGCCGAGATTTATACTAGAGCTCTATGAGCTCCAAAAATGACTTGGTGTTTTACACTCAAAATTATAATTTTTATATTCAGAAAGGCACCACTAAACTTATTTCTATCGACCATTCAATATTGTATAAAGGGAAAAGACAACCTCATGCACAAATGGCATGCTGCCTCCTCTGAAATGTCATGCACCTCCATTTGTTTGGCTTACTCTGCTCCTCTCAGAAAGCTACTTTGTGCTTTGCCCTGTGTCAGCCTTGAAATAGTCTCTGTTGAACTCATCTGTTAAAAGTGTTAAATCACTTTCTGTCTCTTAGAAGTAATAATTTATTTCAAGCAGCTCTCATGATTGTTCTGTGCTCCTTCCCCTAGATTGTTCTGTGCTCCTTCCTCTGGATTGACTTCCTACTAGGTGTTACACCATGTGCTTCCTACTATGTGCTAATTCTGTTAGGCTTAGAAGTGCAAACATGAATGAGGCAAGATCCCTGCTTCTTACCAGTATAAAGTGATGGGAGAGACAAGTTCAGAACAAAGGCCAGAGCCTCTGAGGGCATCCCAAGGAGTAGAAAGTGAGTCAAACCCATAATCCTGGGTTCCCAGCCACGTTTCTGCTCTTATTAACCCTGAACATTCCCTTTTACCAAACTTCCATACTGAAAAGACATCATAGTGCAAGTAAAAATTGGGGATGCGGGGGGGGGGGGGGGGGACTAGCTTTGAGTTTGAGCACAATTCCTTATTAGGCTTGGGTCTTGTATAAGTGACTTCACCTCTATGAGCATCCACACAGAGGGACGGAGCAGTACTAGTAATGGGATTGCAATCGTGATTACAGGTAGTCTGCAGCCAGACTACTTGGAGTCAAAAATCTTTCAGAATCATAAGTTGTGTGACCTTGGGCAGGTCATTTCAGTTCTCTGAGTTTCAATTCTATCAGTTATAAAATGGGAATAAAAATAGTACCTGCCTCCTAGGATTGTGAAGGTTAAATATTAATCTATGTAAAGTGCTTTATAGTTATAGAAAAGAATATAACTTTTAGAATAATGTTAACTCACAACATGGATGGACCTTGAGAGTATTATGCTAAGGGAAATAAGTCAGGTAGGAAAAACTAAGAACCATATGATTTCACTCATATGTGGGATATAAAACTGAAACTTGTGAACACAAACAGCAGTGTGGTAGTTGCTAGAGAGAAGGGGGTTGGAAAGTGATGGGTGAAGGGGTTCTGATACATGGGGATGGAAGATGATGTGACTTTGGGTGGTGGGCACACGGTGCAGTATACAGATCCTGTAACACAGAAGTCCACACCTGAAACCTATGTGATCCTGTTAACCAATGTCACCCCCATACATTTAACAAAAATAAATAAGAACAACGTTAATTCTTACTACAATGGTTTGATAATTGCTAGTAAAGGTCATAATAGTGGTAGTGGGCTGGTGTGATAGTTTTAAAAATCTATGCCAAATCACAGCCCTAGACTCTGTCTGGTTATATTTCATTTCCTCTGGTTAATTCTATTAGGATTCGAAGAGCCAAAATCTTGCATCTTTCCTAACTTCATAATGATATGAACATCTGTTGAGTATTTTTCATATGTCAGACAAATCCTAAGAGCATTGGAAGCACTGAGTTACTGAATTCTCACAATAATACCAAGTTCTGTTATGATCTCTATTTTACAGAGAAGGCAACTGAGTTACAAGCTTGTCCAAGAGTCAATAGCTAATAAGAGGGCTGGTTCCAAGCTCACAGACTAACTCTCCAGTGACTAGACAAATCCCACTATGCTCACTGATGAATCCTGCTGGGGCTGGATGTCCTCCTGTGAATAGCCAATAGCTGTCCAATACTATTTGAGCTTCCGAGTGTCAACTGTCCTGTTATATTGCAAGGTGTTCTTCTAAAAAGTACTCACAGAAATTGCCAGTTTTTGCCAGTGTTCACGGTATTTTGAGAATTTGGCTGAGCATTTCTCTCTGGCCCCTGTGTTGGGATAAGAGGGAGTGCTTCTGTTTGTATTAGCCAGAGAAGGATTGTGAACTATTATCTTACCTTGTTATCTGAGCTGCTGGTGCACAAGGAAGTTTCCTTTGCTAATGGTTGAACTGCTCTTCAGATAAAGGTCTCCCCTGGATCTCCACAGCACTAATTAATCAGCTGTTAAAACAGTAGTTGATAAAGACAGGCTTACTTAAAGTTCGAATTGCCTGCAATCAGAGATAACCAGCAAGTCCCTTTGGCAGTGAGATATGAAAATAGGGGAATGATCTCTTATCAAAGGGAACATGGCACTCAAATGAAAAATGAGGTTCAAATATAGTTAAAGCAATGTCCAAATTGGGAAAAAAAAAAACATATAATTATTTCTTTGAATCTGTGTGGACAAAGTGAAAATGACACAAAATGCACACATAGACACACACATAAATGCTAAAACAGGATCCACATTAACGCTTCAGTGCAAGTTGGGTGAGCAGAGCCATAGCAGGTCTCATGAATGTGGTTACACAAGAGGGTGTACCATGTGGCCACCAATTTCCTTTGATGGTTTCTTATTTGCTAACATTGATCATTTAAGAAATTAAATCAGAAAGTTGATTTCCTGAGAAATCAAAGGGCGTGATTTAAAAGAATGTTTATTTATAGAAGGGAAAAGGAAGGTAAAGGGGAGAGAGTTACAACCACAGAGCTTATTGTAAGCATAAAGGTCTTCCTGTAGGATTCTTGTGATAGGTGTTAAAAGCCCTGGCTCCTCCCACAAACCCATGTTCTAGAACTACTTCCCATCTTGCCTTGCTGGGCAGTGTGTGCATGGCTCGCCATATCTGCATGCATTGGGTTACAACCTTTTCTTTTTCCCAAATAAGTCCTTTCTGGTGATGGAAATTTTTTTTCCTTTTATTAAAGAAATCATCTGGAAAAAAAAAAGTGCATACAGTAGATGAATGGAAATAGACTTCCCTAAAAAAAATGTGTATGTGAAATACAGAAATAAAACATGTAAATTGGAAATTTTGATCTTAAAAATACAATGGTATTTTGTAATAATTAAAAATGTTTCTTTTTTTCCTACAGAAATTAATATTTTATTTTTTGTTTAAAGTATTACAAGTAGTAGTATATATGTCTCCTTTTTATCCCCATTGACCTTCCCCCAGTCTTCCTTAACCCCCGGCACATGCCCTCACCCGCCTCCCCAGTGTCTTGCATCCATTGGTTATGCATACAAGTTCTTCAATTGATCTCTTACCTCCCCTTCCCAACCCTCCCCAGCCTTCCCACTGTAGTTTGACAGTCTGTTCAATGCTTCTTTGCCTCTGTATCTATTTTTGTTCATGAATTTATAATGTTCTTTATATTCCATAAATGAGTGAGATCATGTGGTATTTTTCTTTCACTGACTGGCTTATTTCACTTAGCATAATGCTCTCCAGTTCCATCCATACTGTTGCAAATGGTAGGAATTCCTTCTTTTTTACAGCAGTGTAGTATTCCATTGTGTAGATGTACCACAGTTTTCTAATCCACTCATCTGCTGTTTCCAAATCTTAGCTATTGTAAATTGTGCTGCTATGAACATAAGGGTGCATATATCCTTTCTCATTGGTTTTTCTGATTTCCTGGACTTATATTCCTAGAAGTAAGATTACTGGGTTGAATGGGAGTTCCATTTTTAATTTTTTGAGGAAACACCATACTGTTTTCCACAGTGGCTGCACTAGTCTGCATTCCCACCAGCAGTGAAGGAGGGTTCCTTTTTCTCTGCATCCTCTCCGGCACTAGTCGTTTGTTGATTTGTTGATGAAAGCCATTCTGACAGGTGTGAGATGGTACCTCATTGTTGTTTCAATTTGCATCTCTTAGATGATTAGTGACTTTGAGCATGTTTTCATGTGTCTCTTGGCTTTCTGAATGTCTTCTTTCGAAAAGTGTCTACTTAGGTCCTTTGCCCATTTTTTTGATTGGATTGTTTCTCTTCCTTTTGTTAAGTTGTATGAGTTCCCTATAAATGTTGGAGATTAAACCCTTATTGGAGATAACATTGGCAAATATGTTCTTCCATGCAGTGGGCTTTCTTGTTGTTTTGTTGATAGTTTCTTTTGCTGTGTAGAAGCTTTTTATTTTGATGTAGTCCCATTTGTTTATTTTTTCCTTAGTTTCCATTGCCCTAGGAGCTGTATCAGTAAAGATATTGCTATGACAAATATCTGCTATTTTGGTGCCTGTGGCTTCTTCTAAGATTTTTATGGTTTCCCATTTTACATTTAAGTCCTTTATCCATTTTGAGTTTATTTTTGTGTATGGTGTAAGTTGGTGGTCTAGTTTCATTTTTTTTGCAAGTATCTGACCAATTTTCCTAGCACCATTTATTGAAGAGACTGTCTTGATTCCATTGTATGTTCTTGCCTCCTTTGTCAAATATTAATTGAGCATAATGGCTTGTGTCGATTTCTGGGTAAGAAATGTTTCAACAGAACTTCCCCTACTTATATATTTACATAGTGCTGGCACAAAGGGAATTAGATATCATTGAATTTCCATGTCAGTAACCCTATTTTGCATGCTTGACATTGCCTTCTGCCTTCTGGATTCTTTTTTTCACATCCACTTGATATGTATGTAATATCATCATCACAATACTCAAGTGCTTTGTATAATAGGAAAGAAATCAGCCATTTTTTAAATTGTTTTAGACTGTGACAGTTCAGAAAATGACAAATGTGGACAGCTAATGAGGTTGGTATGTGCTCAGTGGTGAGCCGGGGTCAAGATCAGAGCACCCTCCATGCCCTGTGCAGCCGTGGGCAGTGCATTCCACATGCACTCTATGACTCATGCTCCTTGGCATATGAAATGTTGATAATAATAACCTAGCCACTGTCACCATGAACTGCTGGCTGTGGTTCAGACGTGGTTCACCTGATCTAAAAAGCCACAGGGACTCAGAGAAACTCATGTAGGAATTCAAAGAACCATTATTATTCTACAGAATGATTTCTTTGTAACCTAAGAAGGAACCAGTTATGGCAAGAAACAAACAAGAAAGGATATAAATAGCCCTTAACTAGTTAGCACGATAAAAAATAGGTGCTCAAAATTATTTCTCCAAGATTGACAATAGAAAACCTGTAAGGTACAGTTAATATTCCTAGAAACAGTTAAAAAACAAACTTTGAGCACTTCTATATGCTAGATATTATACTGTCAGTTTACACACAGTATCTCCTCTAATCCTCACCAACCCTATGGGGGAGATATTATCATCCCTATTCTATAGATGAGGAAATGAGGCAAAAAGGTTGGGTAACTTGCCCAAAGTCACAGAGCTAGTAAGTCGCAGAATCTGGATCTAAACCCAGGTGGGCTGGCTCTGGAACCTAAGCTTTCCAAATACTACACTGAGGTGCAGAGATCAAATAAAACACAGTGATTTGCCTGAGATTCCATGACCTGTAAGTGGCAAGCCTAGCAGCCAAAGTAGATCTTCCTCAAGCTGAGCCCTCAGGTCACCAGCATTGGTGCCTCAATATCCACTCCCCCAGCTTTTCTTCCCACCCTCAGTGGACAGGTGAGGTGAGACTGACAGGATCCTCACACCCTCCTCATTGTCCACACAAGGTAAGTCAAGGCAGAGCCGGTTGAGGACAAAATGGTGGCGGAATAGAAGGACGTGTCCTGAGCCTTGTCCCAGAGCAAATAGAGGGAGCAGCTGAAACAACTGGAATCCAGACCAAATTGGTGAAGGAGACACAGCTGGTGAGACAGTTTGCAGCCAGGAAGGGCAGGGATCCCTCGGATAAAGGTAAAATCAAAGATCTAGGCAGTAGAATCCGCCGGACCTCTGTGCCCAGAAGGTCAAGGAGAAACTACATGGCACCAAGCCGCGTCCCTGAAGACAGGCAAAGCCTCTGAATTAAAAAAAAAAAAAAAAAGGGTCAATGGGACTGCAGGAGGTAGTGGATTCTAGACCTTGGAGTCTGGATTTGGGATCTGAGCTCAAAGGCAGCCCTAAAGAGCTGCCGGACCATGCAGTGCTGGCAAGAGAGGAACTTGCAGAGACGTGGTCCTTCCTTTTGCTGGGGCCTGCGCCTTCCCCCACTAAACTTAGTTCATGGGACCTTTTAGAGACAGACACTTACCTGTGGCTGAAGTGTGTAGAAGGGGTGGAGTTGTGGAATCTGGGGAGAGTAGGCAGTGGAAGGTCCAGAAGAGGTGGTAGCGAGTCTGGTGCTGAGTCATCTAAGCCCCCAGAAGCCATTTTCTCCTGAGAGATAGCCCCTCCCTGCAGTCTCCAGGCAACCAATATAGCCACACCCAGATTCCACCCTGATTAACACCATGGAATCTGAATACTCCCTGAGGCCATAGGATCTACTCTAAAGAGAAATCTTTAGAAGCTAGGCACCTCAATTATGCCACTACACTGCCAGGGCCCTTCAGAGTGCTTCAGTGTGCCTCGCTGGCAAAATTACTGCGGGTGCTCCTGTGAGCCGCCACCAGGAGAAAGCACCTATCCACCACAGACACAGCAGCGAAAGTTGAGTCTGCCTACCCCACAACTACAGAACTCTGGGCAACACAGTTACCCCTTTCCAAAGTGTAGCCCCCTGAGCGACATCACCCTGCAGACGGTTCCTTGGTGCCACTGTGAGCCCCCACTGGGCACACGTGATTTCAATTAAGGGTGCAAGACAGCAAAAATTGGGACACTCCCCTCCACAGCTGCTGACTTCTAGGCACCACAGTTGTGCCTCTCTAACTCGCAGGCCTACATCAAGAGAACCCAAATAGCTCAAGTAGGGAGCTACACTAGATTACCAAGCCCAGGAGAACTGAGAGATTTCACCAGTAGCACCATCACCAAAAGAACCTGGGTAGCAAAGCAATTGGATCTACAATTAAAACATTACAGGAAAACATGGGGAGACAAAAAAGCAATACCCAAAGGAAAGAAAAAGAGGAATCACCAGAAAGGGAGTTAAATGAAATTGAGGCTAGCAGCTTAACAGAGAGAGAATTCAGAGTAATGGTTATAAGGATATTTAAACAGATGGATGACAAATACACACAACTCAATGACAAATACACACAACTCAATGAGAACTATAAGGAGCTGAATGAAAATGTCACCAACATGAAAAGAAACCAAGAGGAGATGAAGAATGTCATAGCTGCAATAAAGAACATGTTGGAAGGCTTAAACAGTAGACTAGAAGAGACTGAGGACCGCATCAGCAAATTAGAAGACAAGGTAGAAAAAAACACACAAACACAGCAGCAACTGGAAAGAAGACTTAAAAAGCAAGAGGAGAGCCTAAGGGAGCTTTGGGACAACACAAAACGAAACAATATTCAAATAATAGGGATACCAGAAGGAGAGGAAGAGAAGCAAGGAATAGAAAACCTGTTTGAAGAAATAATGACAGAAAACTTCCCTGATATTGGCAAGGAAAAAACTATGCAAGTCCAAGAAGTATATAGAGTCCCAAACAAGTTGAACCCCAAAAGACCGACACCAAGACACATCATAATTAAGTTGGCGAACACTAACGACAAAGTAAGAGTCTTAAAGGCTGCCAGAGAGAGACAGAAAGTTACCTACAAGGGATCATTAGAATATCAACTGATTTCTCAACAGAAACACACCAGGCCAGAAGGGAATGGAATGAAATATACAAAGTGATGCAAAGCAAGGGACTGAAGCCAAGAATACTATACCCAGCAAGGCTATCATTCAAAATTGAAGGTGGAATCAGGAGCTTCACAGGCAAAAAAGGGCTAAGAGAGTTTATCACTACCAAGCCAGCATTGCAAGAAATGCTAAAGGGACTGCTGTAAAAAGAAGAAAGAGAAAGGCAAGAAGAAACACAAGCATTAAGGAAAAATATGGCAACAAACATGAACTTGTCAATAATAACATTAAACGTAAACGGATTAAATGCACCAATCAAAAGACATAGGGTAGCTGAATGGATAAGAAAACATGACCCATATATTTGCTGTCTACAAGAGACCCACCTCAGAGCAAAGGATTCACACAGACTGAGAGTGAAGGGATGGAAAAATATTTTTCAGGCAAACAGAAATGAGAAAAAAGCTGGGGTTGCGATACTTATATATGATAAAATAGACCTCAAAGTAAAGGCCATAAGAAGAGATAAGGAAGGCCACTGCATAATACTAAAGGGAGCAATTCAACAAGAAGATATAACTCTGGTAAACATATATGCACCCAATGCAGGAGCACCCAAATACATAAAACAACTTCTGGAAGATATCAAGGGAGAGATCGACAACAATACAATCATAGTAGGAGACTTTAATACACCACTGACATCACTGGATAAATACTCTAGACAAAAAAAATCAGCAAAGAAACAGCAATTCTAAATGACGCACTAGATCAAATGGACCTAATTGACATCTTCAGAGCATTTCATCCCAAAGCCACGGAATATCTGTTGTTCTCGAGTGCACATGGACATTTTCAAAAATAGACCACGTATTGGGACACAAGCAAAGTCTCCCTAAATTCAAAAAGATTGAAATCTTATCAAGCATTTTCTCAGACCACAATGGCATAATATTAGAAACAAGCTATAATAAATACATTCCAAAAAAATCACACACGTGGAAACTGAATAGCATGCTATTAAACAATGATTGAGTGATCAACGAGATCAAAGAAGAAATAAAAACATCCTGGAGAATAATGACAATAAAAACACAACAATGCAAATGTTATGGGACACAATGAAAGCAGTCCTGAGAGGGAAGTTTATAGCTCTACAGGCCTACTTCAAAAAACAAGAAAAAATGGTAATAAATCTTCTAACTCAACAACTCAAAGAATTAGAAACAGAGCAACAAGAAAAGCCCACAGTGAGCAGAAGGAAGGACATAATAAAGATCAGAGCAGAAATGAATGACATAGAGACCAAAAAATCAATACAAAGGATCGATCAACAAAACCAAGAGCTGGTTCTTTGAAAGGGTAAACAAGATTAATGAACCTCTAGCCAGCCTCACCAAGAAGCAAAGAGAGAGGACCCAAATAAACAAAATCAAAAATGAAAGAGGTGAAATAACAACATATCCCACAGAAATACAAAGGATTGTTAAAAAATACTATGAACAACTCTATTACAACAAACTACAACCTGGAGGAAATGGACACATTCCTAGAAAAATACAACCTTCCAAAACTCACTCAGGAAGATTCTAAAAATCTCAATAGGCTGATAACTATGGAAGAAATTGAAACAGTCTTCAAAAAGCTTCCAGCAAACAAAAGCCTGGAGCCGGACGGCTTCACAGGGGAGTTTTATCAAACATTCAAGGAAGAACTAAAACCTATTCTCCTCAGACTATTCCAGGAAATTCAAGAAGAAGAAACACTTCCAAGCTCCTTCTATGAAGCCAGCATCACCCTAATACCAAAACCAGATAAAGATAACACAATTAAAGAGAATTACAGGCCAATATCCCTCATGAACATAGATGCCAAAATCCTCAACAAAATTCTAGCAAATCGAATCCAGCAGTACATCAGAAAGATCATACACCATGACCAAGTAGGATTTATACCGGGGATGCAAGGATGGTACAATATTCACAAATCAATAAACGTGATACATCATGTAAACAAATTGAGAGATAAAAATCACATAGTCATATCAATTGATGCAGAAAAAGCATTTGACAAAATCCAACACCCTTTCTTGATAAAAACTCTCAGCAAGGTGGGAATAGAAGGATCATACCTGAACATAATAAAAGCCATATATGACAAACCCACAGCCAACATCATACTCAATGGGCAAAAACTAAAACCATTTCCCCTAAGAACAGGAATGAGACAGGGATGCCCACTCTCACCACTCCTGTTCAATCAGTGCTGGAAGTACTAGCCATTGTGATCAGACTAGAAGAAGAAATAAAAGGCATCCAAATTGGAAAAGAAGAAGTAAAACTGTCCTTATTTGCAAATGACATGATACTGTATATAGAAAATCCTAAAGACTCCATAAAAAATTACTAGACTTAATAAATGAGTTTGGCAATGTAGCAGGATACAAAATTAATACCAAGAAATATATGGCATTTCTATACACCAATAATGAACTTACAGAAAGAGAGACTAAAAAAGCAATCCTATTTACCATCGCACCAAAAAAATTAAGATACCTAGGAATAAACTTAACTAAAGAGGTAAAAGACCTATGTGCAGAAAACTACACGACACTGAAAAAAGAGATAGAGGAAGACGTAAACAGATGGAAGAACATACCATGTTCATGGATTGGTAGAATCAACATCATCAAAATGTTCATACTACCCAAAGCAATATATAAATTCAATGCACTTCCCTTTAAAATACCAACGACATATTTCACAGACCTAGAACAAACTTTCCAAAAATTTATCTGGAATAAAAAAAGAACCCGAATAACTACTGCAATCCTGAGAAAGAAGAACAAAGTCGGTGGGATCTCAATACCAGATATCAAGCCACTGTTCTTAAAACAGCCTGGTACTGGCTCAAGAACAGACATATAGATCAATGGAATAGAATAGAGAACCCAGAAATTGACCCAAATCAATATACTCAATTAATATTTGACAAAGAAGGCATGACTATACAATGGAGTCAAAACTGTCTCTTCAACAAATGATGTTGGGAAAATTGGACAGATACATGCAAAAAAATGAAACTAGGTCACCAACTTACACCATACACAAAAATAAACTCAAAATGGATAAAGGACTTAAACATAAGATGGGAAACCATGAAAATACTAGAGGAATCCACAGGCAGCATATCTCTCAGACATATGCCGAAAGAACTTCACTGATACTGCTCCTAGGGCAATGGAAGCTAAAGAGAAAATAAACAAATGGGACTACATCAAAATAAAAAGCTTTTGCACAGCAAAGAAAACCATCAATAAAACAACAAGAAAGCCCACTGCATGGGAGAACATATTTGAAAATGATATCAATGATAAGGGTTTAATCTCCAACATATACAGAGAACTCATACAACTTAACAAAAAGAAGATAAACAACCCAATCAAAAAATGGGCAACTGATCTAAATAGACGCTTTTCGAAAGAAGACAGAAGGCAATCCAAGAGACATATGAAAACCTTCTTACAGTCACTAATCATCAGGGAGATGCAAATCAAAACAACAATGAGGTACCATCTCACACCTGTCAGAATGGCTATCATCAACAAATCAAGAAACGACAAGTGTTGGCGAGGATGCGGAGAAAAAGGAACTCTTTTGCACTGCTGCTGGGAATGCAGACTGGTGCAGCCACTGTGGAGAACAGTATGGAGCTTCCTCAAAAAACTAAAAATGGAACTCCCATTTGACCCAGTGATCCCACTTCTAGGAATATATCCGAAGAAACTAGAAACACGAATCAGAAAGGATATATGCACCCCTATGTTCATAGCAGCACAATTCACCAAAGCTAAGATTTGGAAATAGCCTAAATGCCCATAGCCTGAATGGATTAAAAAACTGTGGTATATCTACACAATGGAATACTACACTGTGGTAAAAAAGAAAGAGTTCCTACCATTTGCAACAAAATGGATGGAGATGGAGAATATTATGTTAAGTGAAATAAGCCAGGCAGAGAACGATAAATATCACATGATCTCACTTATTTGTAGAATATAATGAATGGCATAGACTGATGAACAAGAACAGATCCAGAGGCTGAGAAACATCGATCAGAACGTCATACCTCAGGTAAGGTAGGGGACGGTGGGGGTAAGGTGGAGAGATCAACCAAGGGACGTGTGTGCATGCATATGGACCTAATCAATGGACACAGACAACAAGGGGGTGGGGCATAAGTGGGGGTTGGAGGATTATAGGGGAATAGGACACATGTAAAAAATAAAAATTAAAAAAATAATTTTAAAAATATAAAATAAAAATAAAATATTAAATCTAATTTATACTAGTGATCACCATAACCTTAAGAGAAATAGTTTCATGTGAAAAAGATTTTTAAATGAAACTCTCTGTAGCCTGAAAATTATTTTGGAAGGAAACAAAGAGAAGTTTCCTTCAAAGGTCATAAGGATTGTAATTGAAAGTCAATATATTTGGCCCCTTGAACTAAAGTAAGTAATTTGTGTTTTTGCCTCCCTGACAAAGTTTATGTAAAGTTACAGAAAGAAATTGACAGCCAGTTTGAAATGGAATTTCCATGGCCTAGAGCAAAGAATATCCTTACATGATATTATTCTACAATGTCATTATAATTTTATATATTTTACAACAGCATATTGTACAATTATCCCCCCCAAAAAAACTTACAAACTAATACTTTGAATGTTTGGCAGCAATTATAAAAAAAAAAAAGGACATGGAGGGATTTAATCCCTTCCAGAAGGAATTAAGGCACTGGGAAGGCACTTGAGCATCCTATATTGGCCCCTCTTGCCTTTTGTGCCAAGAGGGACCCTCTTCTCACATACCAATTGCCCTCAGCTGTTGCCTGAGCTTTCTGTTCATGCTGAGTTTGAAGCCTCGTGATGGCTGGTACCATGGATATGTCTCACGCCCAATGGTGTGAACTGGGCCCTCACTGGAGAAGAAACCCGAGTTCCCCAAGATATGTGATCAGCGCCGGGACCCTGCCAGCAGGCCAGGGGTTCCCAAGGCAGGTGCTGGGCGTGGAGGCCACGGGGGCATAGGCTACCCAGGAGACAGAACTGAACCTTTGCTTGGCCCCGGAGGATGACTGGTTAGCCAGAGATGGGTAAGATTCCTCAAGGAAGGAACAACCTAAGACAGGCACAGTCGCAGAGGGGCCATCAGGAGAGAACTTGGGGGTCAACAGAGGTGGGGCACAGACCCTCACCCCCCCAACCATGAAGGAGCCTGAACCCTCACCCCTTCTGAGGGAGGTCTCCTGCCCCCAGGGCTGCTTTGCTTCCCATGCCCAGCTCAGATTGGGATACAGATGACAGACAGAGATGTGGCCCAGCTCAGATCGGGACCCAGGTAACAGACAAGAGACTTGGCCGACAACAGCTGCCTATATCTAAATCCAGCCTAGCATTAGGAATGCTCAGAGCCTACTCAAGAATGCAAATAATCCTTTCCACTAATATTTACAGGGTAAACTAAATTGTTGGTAGAGTATTAAATTTGATAGTAAAATAGTAATCAAGTTTTCAGATTAATTTAAATAAGCTAATTGAAATAAGTGAATATTCAAGTACATTTAATTGTACTGGGCAAAAAGCTGTTCTTAAAATAATAACTAAAATTTCTATTGGTAGTTCATCTCATGGTAAAATTCCTGAACATGCAATGAACCTAAAGCTGTCATATTTTTGGGCAAAAAAATTAAAATTTGAAGTTATCAAGACTGCATTATAATATTTACAAAAGCCTCCATTAATTAAAAAAAAGGGGGGGGTAATAGTAGGGTAATATCATGTAAGGAAAAATATCCTATAAGTAAATTACATCTAGAAAATTTTTACTTTACAAAATTTTCATTCGTAATACTAACAGGAAGACACACATGAAAAAAACACATGGTGTCTAAATAAGACAAAGGAAAACCATTGGGGCAAAAATAAAAAGGATCCCAAATCAATTATATAGAAAACATTCCTTTATTAACTTTTGGTCAAGAATATGTTTGTATATTTTCAGAAAACAACTCCAAGACCATGTGGATTCCTGCAACAGAGAGGAATTGACAGGTCTGCTCCAACCATGAAGACAAAAGGAAAAACAGTCCAGAGATGGAAGATGCTGATGATACCTTGCCACGTGAGCAGTCAGCAGCTGTGCACCACTGCAGGTTGCCTAGGACCAAACCAGAGAGGGTCGGACCTGCATTGCCACCATGTGCCCACCATCCAGATATCATTGCTAACATGTACACATAACGAACAGTTTGACATTGAAACGGGGACTCAGAACTGTTGGACATTGAAATTGGTACTCAAACATTTTTTGTTGTTGTTATTATATGTTTATTTCTAGTCTGCAGAGGCAAAATTTTTTAAAGGAAAGGAATGGGAGGAAAAATAGATACAGAGGCAAAGAAGCATTGAACAGACTGTCAAACTACAGCGGGAAGGCAGGGGAGGTTGGGCGGGGGCAGGGGAGGGGGGCTGTAAGAGATCAACTGAAGGACTTGTACGCATGCATATAAGCATAACCAATGGATACAAGACACTGGGGGGGGGGGCAGGTGAAGGCATGTACTGGGGGGTAGGGGAGGCCGGGGGGAGGTCAATGGGGGAAAAAAGGAGACATATGTACTGCTATTTGTAATACTTCAAACAATAAAAATAAATAAATAAATAAATAAATAAATAGTCAAGGCAGAGCCTCAGAGACATGTGACAAGGTAACTCCAGATGACGAAGCGAAAGAAAGAAAAAGTGTAAAGAGACAGGAGCAGCTCCAGGACAAGAAACTAGGAACAAGGACTCAGTTCTGCCAAAAGCCTCCATCACGCCCACTTCCTCCTTCTCACTCCTTTCTAGCCAGTGGCCTGCCAGCACAGAGGGCCATGCCTGGCAGGTAGCAGGTGTTTAATAAGGGTTAGTTGCCCTTCCTCCCTGCCTCCAGTGGGCACAAGGACTAAATATTCACAGGTTTTTCATACGACGGTCACACTCTGCCAGTAAATGGAAAGCTCCAAGTTAAATAATATGCCCCCTCCTTTTTCTTCCTGCCACACACCTGCTCAAATGGATAATACCCACCAAGATGTGCCCATCTCTTCCCAGCCTATTTTACATTATCACTCACATATACAAATAGAAAATTCACCCAAATGCCATGCTCCATTTTGGTGTATGGTGATGCATGCTAGTATTCAAGAAATGCCATCAACCCTCTTAAAATTGCTCTGAGCAATTGCCGCAAGCAATTCAATGTCTGCCCTGCACTACTCACGAGTTCTCAGGGACTCACAAGTGAAATGCTTTCTTCTTAAATTCAACGTGCAAATTCCACCCATTCACTAATTAAATACCAAAGCCACCTGCCCTTATACAACTACAGAGACAGAAGTCATACTTGCCTGGATTAGTTCCCGGGCCCCGATCTCTTAGAAGGATTTTCTTTGCATTATTTGCTACATTTTTGCTCCCAGCGCTCAACAACGGGTGATGAGTGAAGCCAGATCTTCACATGATGCCTTGAATTTGGCTGATGTCTCCTTGTTCCCAAGCACCTGCCAAAACAAAAGGCATGAGCTTCCCTGGCCTTCCATACTATTCAGGGCGGCGTGTTTTTCTAATTGGTTTTGGGCTGGGATACGTGTGTATCTGCGCATGTTCAACACAATATTTGCTTGGTTCTTTTTTTTTTTCCACCTTCCATCTAAATTCTTAATTCAGAATGAAAAGAACCACAACGCACATTTTGTATCAGGGTAGAGAGGAAAGAGGATTTAGAAAGGTCCTATTAAAAACAAAAGCCTTTTGTTATGAAGCTTCTTAAAATTAGTGCAGTGACTTCAGAGGATGAGATAAGGGAAGGAAAGGTAAGATGGGGTGAGATAAGATAAGAGTAGGTGGCAACATCAATAAGTAATGCAGGCTTAAGAATGTAAAAGGTGAACACACTAAAAATGTTTGAACCTAAAGAGAAACTGTACATTTAACCCAGGCTCTAAACAAGCTCAGTGTTGTTCTAATCTAAGTTATAGAAATTCAATCACTGACTCTATAATCTCCAGAAAGACTTGTTCCTCAGAATGCTCCTTGAGGAAGCATGGGTTTGGAATCACTATTTTTGCAGACACTGTGAAAATAAGATTGCTCCTACTGCTAGGAAGTGCACCAATCCCCCTTTGAGGTGGTACATTAATTCTTCCATATGCTGTGTCCTCGTAATAAATGCCTTCTCATCATTGGGTTTAATAGGTCAGTGACACAATGGAAAAGTTAAATCAGACCATGTTAGTGTTTTCTTCTTTCTTCCCTAGTGAAAGAGTATAAGTGATAGGAAAAAGTGTCTTTCTGAAGCATATTGATATAATCATTTCTATTTTATTTATTACAATGCTCATCTTAGACACAGTAGTTTAGAACTGGGTTATCTAGTCTAACCCCTCATTTTATAGGTAAGGACACTGAGATCCAGAGAAAGGCATGACTTCCCAACATTTATATGATACAATTAGGACTGGCACCCAGCTCCTAGGCTTACAAAAATTCCTTGCATACTGTGTCTGGATTATTATTGTTAATGTTGAGTTTTGTCTTTTGAACATATTATATTCCAAAGCGCTGCCCAGAAAACTTGGGAAGCAGTTCTTTCTCATCTATAATAATAAAAGCATGATATGCTAATTAGACGAGATGACCTTCCAGACGAAGCCAGGGCTGCGAGGGAAGCCCAGGTCCTGAGTGCCTGCCAGTGGCCAGAGGGAAGCCCAGGTCCTGGGTGTTGGAGGGAAACCCAGGTCCCAGGTGCCAGAGGGAAGCCGGTACTGGCAGCTGGGGGAAGGAAGGCCTACTCTTGCATGAATTTCATGCATTGGGCCTCTAGCCTATATATATAAAAGCCTAAGTGACCGTTACAACCAAAGAACTGGAGCAACTAGTTGCTATGATGCACAATGACCACCAGGGGGCAGGTGCTCAATATAGGAGCTGCCCCCTGGTGGTCAGTGTGCTCCCACAGCCAACCTCCTGTGGCCTTCTCCCCCACCTTGCTGGGCCCCCCACCATCCCCAATTGGGGGGCCTGCCAGCCAACCTCTCACGTTCCCTCCTTCCTGCAAGCTGGCCCCGCCCGATAGGCCCTGATTGGAGGGCTAGTCAGCCAACCTCCCGGGGTCCCTCTCCTCCAGCTGGCCAGCCCCCCAATAGGCCTTGATCTCCAGCCAGGTGAAGGGACTCCACCCGTGCAAGAATTCATGCACTGGCCCTCTAGTTCTATATAAAACACTTTTCCAATGTTAAAGAACTTGGATTTGACATTAGATGAGAGGAGTCAGTTACAGCAATTATTAGTCTAATTCCTCTGTGGTTAGAGCAACAGTCTGGGAATCCTGTGTTTGATTCTAAATTCAGATTTGCACTGCTTCTGCTTCCAGTCTTCCAACCAAGACTAATAATCAATGGAAAAGAACCTAGCAATACTTTTAGAAAACCCACTAAGTATTCAGAGACAGTGGGAGGGAAGGTAGGGTAGGAGATGAGCAGAAAGCAAAGAAAGTCTCTCCAATTATTATTATTATTATTTTTTTTTTTTGCCTTCCTTCCTTTTGCATGAACAACTTTACCTTAATACACATTTTCTTCTTTGTGTTCTCCCTTTTGTGGTTCTGTTTACTTGTCCCAAACTTAAGGAAAAAGGGAGGAAAGAGGGGTTCAGGGAAAGCAAAGAGCACTTTTAAAGAAAGAGGAATTTCTGTTCTTTCTTTCGCAATGAAGAATGCTTTGGATTGAAAGTTGGTAACAGTTACTCTTTGCTTTTGCTGATCTTATTTAGTTTTACAGATTATTTGGCTTCATAAAATACAATTGTTGTTTTATAAATCCTTAAAAACCAACTGGACTTTCAAATATGTATCTAATTGTAGAAAACATGAAGACATAGTATTTATTCATCAATAGATGATTAACTTATTAAGAGTCTAGAAGCAGACTTACATGGAAAAAAACCTTTATACAGTTACACATGGTCAAAGGAAATCTGGAAGATCAGAGGGAACATACACTTTTAATTTGGAGGCTGGCAGCAAGCATGAATCTTATCTTCAGCTGCATTTTTTTATTTAATTTATTGAGGTGACATTGGTCAACATGAACATTTAGTTTTCAGGTGTATGGGTTCTCATGTGCTCACCACCCAAAGTCAAATCTCCTGTAACCACACCTCAGCTACATTTAAAACAATCTGTTAAATGGGAAATGGGCAGACTACAACTATCCATAAAGGGCATGAGGTGTGGTATTAAATAGGCATGGATTCTACTACTGGCTCTTCCACTTAAAAGCTGCTGATCTTGAAAAGATTCCTTCAGTTGGTTTTCTCAGTTTGAAAATGGAGATGAGGATGCCAATGATAACATTTTGCAAATAGGTTTGTTGTAAAGATTAAATTTTCAATCGTACATGTAAAACCCTTTGTAAACTGTAGTTCATCATGGAATTATTTACTATTATTAGCATCATCTTCTTCACCATTATTGAAATAATACATGGTCCTTCCAGAAGGCTGACATTGCACACCTGGGTGTGCTCCTACTCATGCTGACAGCTAGAGAAGTATGACAGCCAGATTGGTTTGTCATCTAGAAGTCATTCAATTGTGGCTATATCAGGAAACAGGGATTAGAGCTTCTGAGTTTTAGAGAATTAGGAGAGTGATATCCCAAGATCATAAGAGTTCAAAGGCAATGGGTTTCAAAATAATCAATTACAGGAAAAGGTGAGCTAACACATATGGAGAATCCACAGTGGGCCAGAGTCAGCAAAAAAGGTTCACACTAATCAAAGAACTGGAATTTAGATCTAACACTTCAGCATATACTCTGGACCAGATGAGTCTGGTCCAGAATATTCATAGTTAAGTGTGGATAGTATGAACAGCCTATGAAACCTCATAGGTTTGTTAACAAGGCAGTGTGTGTGTTTAGCACACTACTTGTCTCACACAGTGGTCCCTCAATAACACTTGTTGAATGAATGATTGAAAACATAATAAGGCATATTCATAAATAGTGCAAGCACAAAAGATCTGAATTGTGAGGGTGTTAACTCTGCATAAAGTCAAAGGAAAATTTTCAGTGTATTAATGTTTAGGATTGTAATGTCTTCTTGATTGGTGAATCCCTTTATTATTATAAAATGCCTTTTTTTAAATCCCTGATAATGTTCTTTGCTCTGAAATCAACTGATATTAATATTGTTTTTCTAGCTCTCTTTTGATTAGTGTAAGAATGGTATCAATTTTTCAATATTTTTAATTTAACCTTTTTTGAATTTGATCTTTTTGTGTCTTTATATTTAAAATATGTTTCCTGAACCTATGTGTCTGTTTTGTTTGTTCTTTAGATTCCACATATAAGTGAAATAATATGTCTTTTGTCTCTCTGTCTCATTTACTTCACTAATCATAATACCCTCTAGTTCCATCCATGTTGTCATAAATGGTAAGATTTCATTTTTTGATGCCCATGTAATATTCCATTGTGTATATATATATATACCACAATTTATTTATCCACTCATCCATTGATGGGCACTTGGGCTGTGGACAACATAAAATTGTCTTGCTTTTTTAAAAATCCAGTCCGATAATCTGCCTTTTGGTTTGAATGCATAGACCATCTACATGTAACTAATTATTAATAGGTTAGGTTTAAATCTATCATTTTATTATTTTTATTTTGTCCTTTGTTTCCTTTTTTCCCTCCTCTTCTAGCTTCTTTTAGATTAAGTGAATATTTTTTAATATTCCATTTTTTCTGTTGACTTTTTAGCTATAACTCTTCATTTTGTGATGTTAGTGGCTGCTTTAATATTTAAATAATCATACTCAACTTTCAAGTACCACTTTATGTATAGTATACTAAACTTACAGTGGTATATCTCCATTTCTCTTCCAAGTTTTGTGCTATTGTTGTCATACATTTTACTTTTATATATATATATTACAAACTCCACATCTTCATTATTTTTATTTAAACAATTAGCTTTTAAATTAGCTCTTTAAGTAATAAGAAAAATCATATATTTACCCATGTAGTTACCATTCCCAGTACTCTTCATTCCTTTGTATAGGTGCATACTTTTAGCTGGCATGCTTGTCCTTCTGTCTGGGGACTTCCTTTCACATTTCTTGTTGTGTGGCTCTGTAGGTAATAAATTTTTTCAGCTTTTGAATGTCTAAATGAGTTTTTATTTTGCCCTTGTTTTTAAAGATATTTTAACAAGATATAGTTTTTTCTTACAATACTTTAAAGATGTTGTTGCTACACTGTCTTCCCACTTTGTCCAAAAAGAAATCTTCTGTTAGCTTTTTTTTGTTAACAGAAATACATAACATGTCTTTTTTTCTCTGGTTGCTTTAAAGGTTTTTCTCTTTATCACTAGTTTTGAGCAATTTGATTATGATCTACCTTGGGTAGTTCACTTCCTGTTTCTCTTGCTTGGGCACATTGAGCTTCTTAAATGTGTGGGTTTATATTTTTTCATCATATTTGGGAAATTTTCAACCATTATTTCTAAAATACATTTCTGTCTATCTCCTTTTCTCTCGTTCAGGAAAAGGAATTATATGAATATTGACCTCAAAGTTGTCTCACAGTTCAAAACAAATGCTCTGTTTGCCTTTTATAATTCTCTTTTCTCTTTGTGTTACTTTTTGGATAGTTGTGATTACTGTCTTCAAGTTCATTAATCTTTTCTCCAACAATACCTAATCTCTCATCAATTCTATCCAGTGTATTTTTTATCTCACACATTGTAGTTTTCACTATAGAAGTTTGAACTGAATTTTTAAAATATTTTCAATCTTTCTGTTTAACTTTTTGAACATTGAAACTATTGTTATGTTTGGGAAAACTATTTTTCTCCTCTACTCTCAATACTGCTAAAACCAGACGCTTGGTGGCAATTCCCCAATTGTCAGTGGACACTGAATGGTGTCCTACAAATGTAACTGAATTCTGACACTATCTACCTGGAGATATCATTAGTTCCATAAGA
The DNA here is from genome assembly GCA_026230045.1 of Corynorhinus townsendii. Lineage (NCBI taxonomy): Eukaryota > Metazoa > Chordata > Mammalia > Chiroptera > Vespertilionidae > Corynorhinus > Corynorhinus townsendii. The sequence continues at coordinate 41,177,813 of JAPDVU010000002.1, forward strand.
CTGGCACTACTTCAGATCCCAATGACAAGTCCAGCACTGTCACCTGGACTTCTGACTTATTGGCTATAGGTCTGGATCCCCACAACCCCCTCCTTGGATTTAATAATTTGTTAGAATGGCTTACAGACTGAGGGAAACATTTACCAGTTTATCCTAAAAGGATACAATTCAGAAACATCCAGATAGAAGAGATGCATAGGGCAAAACATTGGGGAAGGAGTATGGAGCTTCCATGACCAGTACAGGTACACCAACACATATTCACCAGTCAGAAGCTCATTAAGCCTTCTCATTCAAGAGTGTTTATAGAGCTTAATCTCCTGCACCTCCTCCTTCCCCTTTCCACAGGTTAGGGTAAGAGGGTGGCTGAAAGTTCAAACTCTAATCATTTGGTCTTTCTGGTGACCAGCCCCATCCTGAGGCTACTTAGAAGGCCCTTATAAGTCACTTCATTTAGCATAAACTTACATACGCCTAAAAGGATGTTTCTATGAATGATAAAAGGCATTTCTGTCACTCAGGAAATTACAAGGGTTTTAGGAGCTCAGTGATAGGAACCAGAGACAAAGACGAAATATATTTCGTATTATAGTATAAGTTTAAGTAGCTGTTTTAATGTAGTTGTTGACTAATTCGATCATATATGTCAGTTCTGGGTTGAATTTAATAGGTTCATTTCTTTCTTCTTCATTCTTTCTTGCTTCTTTGCATGTCTGGTAATTTTTTATTGGTTTCTAAACATTGTGATTTTAATTTGTTGGGTTCTGGATATTTTTATATTAAATATAATCTTGAATTTTTTCCCCCTATGTAGTTAAGTTACTTAGAAACAGGTTTATCTTCTGGGGTGGGATGTCTTACTTTGCAAGATTTGTAAAGCAGGACCAGAGCAGTATTTAGTCTAAGGCTAATTATTATCCATTATTGAGTTAAGACTTTTATATATTCTGCCCAATGACCTGTAAGTCATGAAGTTTTTCAATCTGGCTGATGGGAACAGGAATGGTTATAAACACATGTTGGTACTGGACACATATATCTAATCCTTTCTGGTGGTTCTTTCCCAGGCCTCAGGTAGCTTCCTCACAAGCATGCATTGGTCAGGGTTTTGCTGATATTTGAGAAAGATTCTTTGCAGATATCCATAGTTTTCTCTTCAAGCAGCTTTCTCCTCTCTTGGTACTCCATCTTGTGAATTCTAGACACCCTGGTTCTCAGAACTATTTCCTTAATGAAGGGAATCTGATAGATTTTACCTGGGTTCTCACTCCGTGTCATAGCCTAGAAACTCTTTAAAGGCAGTAAGGTGGGGGAAATAGTGGAGTCCACCTCATTGTCTTGGAATAGACTCTGGTACAAAAAAATCAAAGGCTATGATTTGTTCCAGTCATTAAAAATTATAATTAATTTAACGTTTTATCATTCTATGGAAGGTTTTGTATTTCCCAGTGTCATCTAATCATATATTTAAAGCACAACAGAATCTCACTACTTTTGTGTTTCAAAAAGATCCTGCATATTTGAGGTTTGGCTAGACCTAGAATTGGCTCTGTTATAATAGCACTAGAGGCCCGGTGCACGAAATTCGTACACTCGGGGGGTGGGGGGAGGTCCCTCAGACCAGCCTGCACCCTCTCGCAGTCCAGGAGCCATTGGGTGATGTCCAACTGATGGCTTAGGCCCACTCCCTGTGGGGAAGTACCTAAGATGGCAGTCGGACATCCTTAGCGCTGCCGCGGAGGTGGGATAGGCCCCTGCCACTGCCCTGCACTCTCCACCGATGAGTCTGGCTTCTGGCTGAGCAGTGCTCCCCCTGTGGGAGTGCACTGACCACCAGGGAGCAGCTTCTGTGTTGAGCGTCTGCCCCCTGGAAGTCAGTGTGCATCATAGCGACCAATCGTTCCATTGTTCAGTCGATTTGCATATTAGCCTTTTATTATGTAAGATAAGCCTACTCTCTTTTATAAATGGAAATATATTTTGTTCCTCCCCATCCCTTTTAACTCAGAGTATTAGATGCTATAAATACATCAATTTCTCCATTTCTCTGGGGTTCAAGATTTATTTAGTTGAGTCTTTCAACTTTATGTGATTGTTGAGATTCTATTTTACTCTTGTCCTCTCTGTACATCCAAGTATGTCTATTTCTAAGCTAGTGATACCTACAAAATATTACTAGTTTCAGAACTACTTCCAACTTCTTTGTTTTGCCTTCTATTTCTATTGTGGCACTAATTACTAGCAATATGATTAATGCACTAGTTACTGGTGGCTTTGTTCCCTTTGTTTTTCTGATAATGCTAATTAATCCAAGTTTGAAAAAAATACTTCTAGTTCCACTCACACATGTCAGATTGCAGGGGCTTTTGAAATCACTTTCTCCCCTCGTTGGTTTTAAATTAAAGCAAAAAGTAAGAGTAGACCAATTAGCGATGAGCTGAAAACACTGTTATCAAAGTTGTTCATTGGGGAATTCCTAGGACCAGCTGTGTTAGAAATGACTCTGAAAGTAAGAAAGTTACCATTCACTAAAAAGTTATTTTGCCCTTTACTCATTTCTTAGCATATATGTGTTGTTGTTGGGGGGGGGGAGGGGTGTTATTGCTTAGGTTTGGGGACAACAGATTTTTTAAAATATATTTTTTATTGTTGATAGTATTACAGTTATCTCCTATTTCCCCCATTTACACCCTTTTCCCCAATCTTTTCCCCCGCCCCAGGTCTTCACTGCCCTATTGCCTGTGTCCATGGGCTATGAATATAAGCATGTAAGTTCTTTGGTTTATCTCTCCTCATCCCTCCAACCTCATATCGAGGTATGTCAGCCTGTTCCATGCCTCCATTTATATTTTCAGCAGAAGCATATTGAAGATGGCTATCTAAGATATGGGAACAATCCGATTTAAACTAAAACCCATCTACCCCCTCCTATCTAAATGCATCAGTCTTCCTGCAGTTCTCTCTCACCACGTGCTCATTCCATTTGTTGGGTGGCTCGGTTTTAAAGCTTTGGTTGGTACTCGCTGTGCAATTTGGTTTATGTTCACAGCATTCCTTTTCTTTGACAGATCAATAATACTCAATGGTACTCCTCCATTAAACTTCTCTTAGCAATTTTGAAGGGCTGTGCTAAATTACACTATATATACAGTGATTTTTGTCCTAAGAAATATTATTTAAAAATTCACTTCATTTCTCCCCTTAAAAAATAAACATCTAAGTTTGTATTTAATATTTTAGATTTAGGAAAAAAATAAACACCACTTCTGAATCACTACATAATTATATTATTATTTATGTTTTCAGATTTCATTTACAGAATTTATACTGTATATATGATTTCAAAAATTTTAATGTGAAATTAGAATGTTTATGCTCAATATGGAATAAGAAAACTGTGCTGATCTCCTCTTAGATTAATTGTTTACCACATATATCTCATTTTGATCATGTGTAGTCTAATATATAATTTGTATTTCTTATAGAATGCCAAGGAGGGTTTTCAGAATATCTCTGAGAATGTTACTCCCCACCTTTGTTTTTTACTTCATTTCTTTCTTTTCCTAAAGTGACAGAGAAAATCTTTTTAAACTCTCTCATTCTTTCATCAGGGGTAGGTTAAAAAGAAGCACACTGCAAATAGTTAAATATTTCTGTTGCAGTTCAAGGTTGTATTTTAATTTTTAAAATTACCTTTCAACAAAAAGCAGAAAACCTGGTAAAGTCCCCACCCGCTACAAAATTGGATTGAAGTGTTAATTGTTTTATTTAAAACTAGGGGCCCAGTGCACTAATTTGTGCACCTTGAAAGGAACTGTGGGCCCTGAGGCTGTGGTGGGCACAGGGTTGGGTCTCGGCCCATCCTTCATGGCCCTGCCCTGGCCTCTGGTCCCATGTGTCAGCATTCCTGCTCCTGCTGCTGCTGCTCCCACAAGCTGACAGCACCGGCCCTGCTCACACCTACTGATGGTACTGAGCAATTGGGACCGGCACCAGGCACCGGCAGCGGGTGCAAATGCAGGCTCCAGCACTGGCTTCGGTTGTGAGCAGGGCCATTGCCGGCAGTGGATACAAGAGGCAGCTGCTGGCCCCGATTGCCCCTCAGGAGCAGGTGGAGGTGGAGAGGTTCTGACAGGTGATCAGGGCCAGCAGCTTCCACTGGCACCTGCTGATGGCGCTGAGTGATCAGGGCCTGCACCAGGCACCAGCAGCAGGTGCGAGTGCTGAGCAGGACTGCAATATGCAGGAGCAAAAAATTTTCAGTAACCACCAGAGGCTTGCCCCAATGATAGCAACTGGCACCCCGCCTTGGTCTGGCACCCCCGCTCACCTGCTCCACCATCCCGCCATGGCTGACATCCGCCATGTTCCACATGTGCCAACTGGTGGTCAGTGCACGTCATAGCAACTGGTTGTTTGCTTGTTCCACCATCTGGTCTATTTGCATATTAGGGATTTATATATAGAGATATCTCTTTAAACTAATTAATTTACTTAGCCCTTGACTGAATTGAATGGAAACCCTCAATAATCTTTTGGGAAAGAAAAAGAAAACTGTGTGCCTTGACATTCCCTCACTCCCAATCAAATCTTTGTTTGCTATACGATAACATGAAGCTCTGCCATAGAACAAAAGGTGAGACAATTATGTAGGTTGGGGGAGCAGTTTCCCCTATGGAAAGCAGACTAATAGATTCTCTTTTCTTTTTATTGTCTGAAGTTTCACATATGGCATTTCTATACACCAATAGTGAACTTACAGAAAGAGAGACTAAAAAAGCAATCCCATTTACCATAATACCAAAAAATTAAGATACCTAGGAATAAAGTTTCACATATGTCTCTTTTTTCCCCAATTGTTCCCCCATCCCCCCACCCATTCCTACCCCAGGCAAGTCTCCACTGCCCCGGTGTCTGTGTCCATTGGTTATGTTAATATGCATGCATGTAAGTCCTTTGGTTGCTCTCTAATCCCCACCCTCTCCCCTGCCATTTGTCTCTGGATCTATTCTTGTTCATCAAATTATGTTGTTCATTATATCCCACATATGACTGAGATCATGTGATATTTATCTTTCTCCCACTGGCTTATTTTGCTTAGCACAATGCTCTCCATGTCCATCCATGCTGTTGCAAATGGAAAGAGTTCTTTCTTTTTTACATCAGCATAGTATTCCATTGTGTAGATGTACCACTGTTTTTTATTCCACTCATCTGCTGATGGGCACTTAGGCTGTTTCCAAATCTTAGCTATTGTAAATTGTGCTGCTATGAACATAGGGGTACATATGTCCTTTCTGATTGGTGTTTCTGATTTCTTGGGATATATACTCCTAGAAGTGGGATTACTGGGTCAAATGGGAGTTCCATTTTTAGTTTTTTGAGGAAACTCCATACTGTTCTCCACAGTGGCTGCACCAGTCTGCATTCCCACCAGCAGTGCAGGAGGGTTCCTTTTTCTCCACATCCTCGCCAGCACGTGTCAAGTTTGTTGATTTGTTGATGATAGCCATTCTGACAGGTGTGAGATGGTATCTCATTGTTGTTTTGATTTGCATCTCTCAGATGATTAGTGACTTTGAGCATGTTTTCATATGTCTCTGGGCCTTCTGTATGTCCTCTTTTGAAAAAAGAGTTTATTTAGGTCCTTTGCCCATTTTTGATTGGATTGTTTATCTTCCTTGTGTTAGGTTGTATGAGTTCCCTGTAAATGTTGGAGATTAAACCCTTATTGGAAATATCATTGGCAAATATGTTCTCACACGCAGTGGGCTTTCTTATTTTTTGTTGATGGTTTCTTTTACTTTGCAGAAGTTTTTATTTTGATGTAGTTCAATTTATTTATTTTCACCTTAGTCTCCATTGCCTTAGAGTTGTGTCTATAAACATATTGCTTCGAAATATGTCTGCTATTTTGCTGCCTATGGAGTCTTGTATGATTTTTATGGTTTCCCGTCTTACATTTAAGTCCTTTAGCCATTATGAGTTTATTTTTGTGTATGGTGTAAGTTGGTGATCTAGTTTCACGTTTTTGCATGTATCTGACCAAATTTCCCAACACCATTTATTGAAGGACTGTCTTGACTCCATTGTATGCTCTAGCCTCCTTTGTCAAATATTAATTGAGTGAAATGGCTTGGGTTGATTTCTCGGTTCTCTGTTCTGTTCCATTGGTCTATATGTCTGCTCATGTGCCAGTTCCAGGCAGTTTTGAGAACTGTGGCTTGGTAATATAGCTTGATATCTGGTATTGTGATCCCTTCAACTTTGTTTTTCTTTCTCAGGATTGCTGTGGCTATTTGGGGTCATTTTTTAATTCCAGATGAATTTTGGAGAGTTTGTTCTAAATCTTTGAAATATGCCATTGGTTTTTTAATGGGGATTGCATTGAATCTGTAGATTGCTTTGGGTAATATGGACATTTTAAGGATGTTGATTCTACCAATCCATGAACATGATATGTTCTTCCATTTGTTTATATCTTCCTCTATCTCTTTTTTGCAATGTCCTATAGTTTTCTGAGTACAGGTCTTTAAAGTCCTTAGTTAAGTTTATTCCTAGGTATCTTAATTATTTGTTGTAATGGTAAATATAATTTTTCCCCCATTTCTCTTTCTGTGAGTTCATTATTGGTGTATAAAAAGGCCATAGATTTCTGAGTGTTAATTTTGTATCCTGCTACATTGCCGAATTCATTTATTAGGTCTAGTAGTTTTTTGATGGCATCTTTGGGGTTTTCTATGTATAATATGAGTGTCATTTCATTTGCGAATAAGGACAGTTGTACTTCTTTTTCAGTTTGGATGCCTTTTATTTCTTCTTCTTGTCTAATTGTTATGACTAGCACTTGCAGTACTATATCAAACAGGAGCAATGAAAGTGGGCATCCCTGTCTTGTTCCTGTTCTTAGGGGAAATGAGTTTAGTTTTTGCCCATTGAGTATGATGTTGGTTGTAGGTTTGTCATATATGGCTTTTATTATGTTGAGGTATGATCCTTCTATTCCGATCTTGCTGAAAGTTCTTATCAAGAAAGGGTGTTGGGTTTTGTCAAATGCTTTTTCTGCATGAATTGATATGATTATGTGATTTTTGTCTCTCAATTTGTTTATGTGATGTATCACATTTTATTGATTTGCAGATATTGTACTATCCTTGCACCCCCAGAATAAATCCCACTTGATCACGGTGTATGATCTTTCTAATGAAATGCTGAATCTGATTTGCTAGAATTTTGTTGAGGATTTTAGCATTTATGTTCACCAAGTATATTGGCCTGTAGTTCTCTTTTTTTATGGTGTCTTTATCTGGTTTTGGGATTAGGGTAATGCTGGTTTCATAGAAAGAGCTTAGAAGTGTGCCTTCCTCTTAAATTTTTAGGAATAGTCTGAGGAGGATAGGTTTTAGTTCTTCTTTGAATGCTTGGTAGAACTCCCCTGTAAAGCCATCCAGACCAGGGCTTTTATTTGCTGGAAGATTTTTGACCACTGTTTCAATTTCTTCAGTAGTTATCAGCCTATTTAGGTTTTCTTATTCTTCTTGGTTGAGTTTTGCGAGCTTGTATTTTTCTAAAAATATGTCCATTTCATCTAGGTTGTCCATTTTGTTGGAATAAAGTTGTTCATAGTATTTTTCATAATCCTTCGTACTTCTGTGGTATCGGTTGTTACTTCACCTCTTTCATTTCTGATTTTGTTAATTTGGGTCCTCTCTCTTTGCTTCTTGGTGAGCCTGGGTAGAGGTTCATCAATCTTGTTTATCCTTTCAAAGTACCAGCTCTTGGTTTTGTTGATATTTTTTTTTCTCTCTTTGTCGTTTATTTCCGCTCTGATATTTATTATTTCCTTCCTTCTACTTACACTGGAATTTTCTTGTTGCTCTCTTTCTAACTCTTTGAGTTGTAGAGTTAGATAATTTATTACCATTTTTTCTTGTCTTTTGAGGTAGGCCCATAGAGCTATGTAGTTCCCTCTCAAGACTGCTTTCACTGTGTTCCATAGATTTTGGATTAATGTGTTTTCATTGTCATTTGTTGCTATGATGCTTTTTTTTTTCTTCTTTGATCTCTTTGATAACCCAGTCATTGTTTAATAGCATGCTATTTAGTCTCCAGGTATTTGATTTTTAAAATTATTTTTATTGTAGTTGATTTCTAATTTTATGCCATTGTGATCTCAGAAGATGCTTGGTATGATTTCTATCTTCTTGAATTTGAAGAGACTTTGCCTGTGCCCCAATATGGTCTATATTTGAAAATGACCCATGTGCACTTGAGAAGAATGTATATTCTGTTGCTTTGGGGTGAAATGTTCTGAAGATGTCAATTAAGTCCATCTGATCTAGTGAGTCATTTAGGATTGATGTTTCTTTGCTGATTTTTTTGTTTAGAGAATTTATCTAGTGGGGTTAGTGGGATATTAAAGTCCCCTACTATGACTGTATTGCTGTCAATCTCTCCCTTGATATTCTCCAGAAGTATTTTTACGTATTTGGGTGCTCCTGTATTGGGTGCATATATGTTTATCAGAGTCATATCTTCTTGTTGCATAGCTCCCTTTAGTATTATGAAATGGCCTTTCTTATCTCTTGTTTTGGCCTTCACTTTGAGGTCTAATTTGTCAGATATAAGTATAGCTATCCCAGTTTTTTTTTTTTTTTTCATTTCCATTCACCTGAAAAACCTTTTTCCATCCCTTCACCATCAGTCTTTGTGAATCCTTTGTTCTGAGGTGGTTCTCCTGTAGACAAAAGATATATGGGTGATTTTTTCTTATCCACTCAGCTACCCTATGTCTTTTGATTGGGGCACTTAATCCATTTACATTTAAAGTTATTATTGATAGGTACTTGTTTGTCACTATTTTTACTCTATGTCAGTGTCCCTTCTTCCCATCCTATTTCTTCTTTTTATAGTAGACCTTTTAGCATTTCTTGCATTGCTAGTTTGGTGGGAATAAACTACCTTAGCCATTTTTTGTCTGTGAAGCTCCTGATTTCACTCTCAACTTTGATTGATAACCTTGCTGGGTACAGTATTCTTGGATTCAGACCCTTCCTTTGCATGACTTTTTATATTTCAATCCATTCCCTTCTGGCCTGATGTGTTTCTGTTGAGAAAACAGTTGATAGTCTAATGGGAGATCCCTTGTAGGTAACTTTCTGTCTCTCTCTGGAAGCCTTTAAGATTCTTACTTTGTCATTGGTGTTTGACAATTTAATTATGATGTGTCTTGGTGTTGGTCTTTTTGGTTCATCTTGTTTGGGACTCTGTGAGCTTCTTGGACTTGTGTGAGTTTTTTCTTCCCTACATTAGGGAAGTTTTCTGTCATTATGTCTTCAAACAGGTTTTTTATTCCTTGCTCAGTTTTCTCTCCTTCTGGCATCCCTATTATGCAGATGTTGTTTCATTTCATGTTGTCCCAAAGTTCCCTTAGGCTCTCCTCCTGTTTTTTAAGTGTTTTTTCCAGATGCTGCTCTGCTTGGGTTATTTTTTCCTACCTTGTCTTCTAGCTCACTGATGTGGTCCTCCACTTCTTCTAGTCTACTGTTGATGCTTTCTATTGAGTTCTTTATTATAGCGATGTCATTTTTCATTTCCTTTTGGTTCTTACACATATTGTTAAATTTGTCTTCCATCCTTTTCAGTGACCTTATGACCATTGCTCTGAATTCTTCCTCTGACATATTCCTTCCCTCTATTTCATTTACTTCCTTTTCTGGTGATCCCTCCTTTTCTTTCATATGTGGGCTATTTCTTTGTCTCCCCATGATTGCTCCTCTCAGGATGTCTGGTTATGTAGCTCTCTCTCCTGCATTGACTTAAAGGCCCAAAACACAACACAATAAGACACAATGCACAGGGCACCAAACACAAATGTATTCATGATACTAATAACCCTAAATAAAGGTGATCGCCAGAGAAAAAAGAAGTAGGGGATAGAAAAGAATACAAAAAAAAAATGATATTGAGAAAAGGAAAAAATGTACAAGAGAAAAGAAAGAAAATAAAAAAGCAGGGGGAAAATATATGTATATGGGAAGAAAATTCCAAAAAAAACCCAACTAATCCAAAAAATGCAAATAACAAACACCCAGATGAATCTGAGGAGGCAGAGCTTTCTCTAGGCTATATCTGACCTTTCCGTACATGGATTGCCTCACCAGCTGTGTTTAATTTGCCAATTCCAGGTGGTTGTTGTTCAATTCAGCTGTTCCTTCTATCTGCTCTGTGAGAAGGTGCAGGGCCTGTCTGCATATTTGGCACTGCTTTGTCTCCCCCTTAGCAGACTTTTAAGGTGCCCACAGTTGGGGAGGCTGGATTCTCAGTGTTCGTGGGTTCACAACTGAGGCAGCTGTCCTTGGGCATTGTGGTTGTAGGGTCCCAGGAGGTTTCTGATGACAGCTGGTCTCCCCTTCAAGATGGCGCAGTCTCTGCAGCAGAGCTGCCCGCTTTGGGAGAGATTTCAGCAGTAGTCGAGGCTGCCTGGCCAGGGGAACCTACTCCACCAGTCCCCAACAGTCCTGTGGAATATAGCTGTCCCTCACTCACAAATACAGACACTCCCCGCACATCCATGCACTTTCCTCTTGTTCTCTCACTCACACACTATCTTGTATCCTGCTGTTCTCTCAGTAGCCATCTTGGATCCCTCTAGATTTTCTCTTTTAATAAGATTAAATTTATGTGTTTGAATGGCTCTAGAGAAACTACAATAATTCTAATCTAGACTTTCAATTTATTTTTCAATCTTCTTTGGCTCATTTTGGTGAATTCTGTTGACAGATTCCATGTCACTCAGTAGTCACCAAATAAATCTGAATGCTTATAGTTCAATAATTTGGTGCTGTACATAAAACTATTACTGTTTTCTTTTTTTTTCAAGTCAAGTAGAAGATAAATGGACCTAGGTAAAATGCCTTTATTTTTTCTGCTTTTAACCTTTTTTTTTCTTCTACTTTCAATTTGTTATGCTGTTTTATAAATGGGTATAATTGAAATTCTATTAGGTCAATATAATGCCCTCAAAGCATCTTTAAAATCTCAGATGTCATTATGCCAGAGCTCAGAATATTTTGTAAAGTGTTTTGTAACAGCTTGTGTGAGTTTCTTTTTCACAGCTCATTTTAATTTTTATAATATTTTATCAGGCTTTTGATTCTTTTACTTCCTGACACATTTAACACATAAAATATGTTTCATAAAATAAGTCTTTGTTTTAACTTTTAATATTTCTAGGCATAACTGTTTGTCGCCTTGCTTCTATACAATTTTTCTATAATGACTAATATCAACAAACATGTTATCTGGGAATTAAATGTATCTACCCTGAATTCTACAATAGTCTTTTGGTTACCTAGAGCAATATAAATGAGCATTTAGGCATTCACTCTATGTACTGTGAATTTAATACTATTTGTACTGCACATAGAAGGAAATTAAATATTAAATAACTGAGAATTACTGTTTATTGAGCACTTTCTATATGCCAGGTACTCTGTCAAGGATTATACAGCCTTACTTTATCTATACATTAACCCTCTGAGGGAGGCATGATTAACGTTTTTTTTTTTAAAGATGAGGAAACTTAGGCTCAGTGAGGTTAATCCGAGGTTACAATTATTTGTCAGTTTCCCAAACACATGAGACATTACTTTTCTCTCCTTAATTCTGGAGCAAGGACACAATGCTTTCTGGGATTCAAAAGTTATTTTGATTAGGAAACGATTGTTTTATTACCAATTCAATGAGAATTGTCCAAAGGGCTTGTCTTGGAATCTCTGTTAAGTGTGCTTACAGACATTTCCAGAAGACAAAAGGATGAACAATTTAGATTGTCCATAGTTTGACTGCAGGACCCTGAAACAGTCAAAATATTCCATGAACTTTGTTAGAAACAAAAAGAAGGAAGAAAGGAAGTGGCAAGAGAGAAAGGAAAGAAGCAAGGGGGAGAAATAAATCCATCAAATTAACACCTGGTTAATGAGATTTCTTCACTTTTTCAGCTGCTTGAAGTGCACTGTACACATAACCTGAAATGGCTGAAGTTTCTTAGCAGCCACACAGAATCTTAGATCTTAATATATTCTGTTGTTGAAAGGCAGAGGCCTGGTTTTATTCAAAATCCAATACCATTTAAAATGTGCTTTCTTTTCTGGAAAATTAAAAAAAAAATTCAGTGGAATTATCCAAACATTTTTGTCTAACCAGAACTATATTCCAGTTGACTAAATTTTAAAAGCTTTTGCAATTTTTATTTTAATATATAGGCAATCAAGCTTGATTCATATAGAAATAATTATACAGTTATTTCCATATATTCATATAGAAAATAGATACATACACATATATTTGTACATACACATTCACACAAATGTATATATACATAGAAAAACACCTCTTAAATTTTGTCCCTTTATTTGATTTAAAATAATTATAACCTTACCATAAAGCAAGCATTTTTATTGAAAATGGTACATATGAGAAAACAGGAATGATATTAGCAATACTCTCTTCATGGCCAATAGTGATCCTATTTTTTTTTCATGGTTATTCTCTGTGAAACAGCTTATGCTCAAGAATAGTTCTATGAATTTTTTCTGTTTTTTTTCTTTCATTATATATAATTTTTTATTTAAAAATTTTAGAATTGAATTGGTCATGTAAAAGTTAGCCTTCTTTTTTTAAGATCACCTTCACTAGTGTAGAAATATACTTATAAAATAGTAAATAACTTTACACAATGGCAATATTATTAAAAGCAATAAGAAACTGCAACTTAAAAATGATTCATTAAAAATTTGTATACACAACATTTATTAATATTTTAATATAATACTTAATACAATATAAAATATAGATATTATTTATGTATTATATGTATTTTAATTTGTTTTCCTCTGCCCATTACTGTATTCTTGGGTTACTTTCCCTTTTGTATATGAAGGTAAGTGTTTGGGAAACACAAAATACCTTTCATCCAGTTTTAGCAAAATTCAGAGGATAAATTAGTCACTGAAAGAAAGGAAAATACAATTGAGTTTTAATTATTCAGTCTATTCATATTTTCCATTAGAGTTAGAATCAAGAATTGACTCTACTTCCTACATAATCTTGTACTTATCTGTCCTATCTCCAGGATTTTTGTATATGTGAAAATATGCTTCCATCCACCTGATAGCTTATTATGCCTCCACAGAAACGTACACTTAGGAAATACTTACAATACGAATTTATAAACATGGACAGTGCTTATTGTATTTATATTTAGGCAAAAATTAAAAGCTGGGTACAAAATTATTCATGCAATATGATTACAACCATGTAAAAGAAAAGTAGAAAAAAATATTAGAGGGTATATCCCAAAATGTGAATAGTGAATTATTGTGGGTCACAAAGTTATGAGTAATTTTCCTTTTTGTTCATTTTCCAAATTTTGACTATATTATTTTCATAATATTAAAAACTTAATGTAAAATGAATAGTGTGAGTTTGACTCATATTTTCAAGTAATGTTTAAAATCATTCTTCCATTTCACTGGAGTTAATTTACATATAGACGTGACATTCTGAATGTATGCCAATAAAGAAGGCTGGCCACTAGTTAATAGGTGTGCTTGTGGGAAGGATGATCTGGATGCAAAGCAACTGATGAATGGGAAGGAAAAAAAGGGGTGAATGTTTAGAATAGCCAGATAATAGGTATAATCGAACATTGATTATTTTCATGTTAGGGTACTAGTGACTGATTCTAGTTTAGGCCTCACCAAGTTTTACTGATTGTTAGTCATTGGTTTGCAAGCCTTTTCTCCATATCCTATCAAGTAAGAATACATTTCCCCCAAAAACAAGTCTTAAAAGAACAGGATTAAAAAGTAAAACAAAAACTGTAGTGACTAAACTACTGGACTGCTTTTATTTATTTTTCCTGCTGGTAGTTATGGGAAAGCATAGGCTTTGGGAAAAGAGAGAGTTTCCAACTGTGACCTCAGCAACTAAGTTTAATTTTTCTCATCACTAAAATGAAGATAATAATGTATATTTTATAAGGTAAAATACTTTGAGGAGAGGCCTCCAAAATGAGGTAGGCCCATCCTAGAGGGTGAAAGAAGAAAACTTTGGTCCATTTTTATTATATGCTAGAGGCCCTGTGCATGAAATTTGTGCACTTGGGGAGTGGGGGAGGGGTCCCTCAGCCAAGCCTGTGCCCTTTCACAATCCAGGACCGCATGATCATTGATTGCCCCTCAGAGGGAGGTCCCACCCACCACAGTGCCACTGGTCTGGTAGCCTGGGCCTCCCTCTTGGGGCAATCGTGGGATGATGGCGGGCCAATCTCATCACACCTACTTGGCTGGCCTGGCGCCAGTGTGTGTCATAGCGTGGTCATCCAGACGGTCGTTCTTCTGTTCAGCCATTCGATCGATTTGCATATTATGCTTTTATTATTATAGATGAACATCTATATTATGCATTATAATTTAATATAAAAATGTACTTAGTTATAATCAATTCTGCTGACTTGAATGCTTGATGCATGGGTTGGTCCTGAGGTCATCACTTGTCCCATGTATCAGGTGACCTTATGTCTCCCAGAGCTCAGGACAGATCTTGGGAGAGGGACCATATCAGGAGACTGATCTCCTCATCTTTCAGGCTGCTTTGGGCATATTGTAAGGCATTACAGTAAGGGAACTGAGGATTATGATACCTAGTTTTTACTGCAATATCCCTCAGAAAAATGGACTAATGGCTTAAAGAGAGCCTTATGATGAAATCGGTAATATTAATTACATGAGTATAATGAACAAGAAATGGCAATGGTGACACTTTTCTTTCCTCTTGCAGGAGCTCATTCATAGCCTCATTGACCTAAGAACGATGATAATCTGTTTAAGCTTTGACATCCTTAATAAAAAGCATCAAACTAGGTGAACGCAGAGCCAGAACTTTGAATCATAAACTGCTAAGTCAGGATTTTCAGAGACCATGAAACATGTTCAATTATATTGTTCTCTTTAAAATGTTATTTTTATTAATTATATTTTATCAAGAGTAAACTATTATTGTGCCTTTAAGAACTAAAGTCATTATTTAAAATAATGTTTGCCTCATATTCTCCTGATTCTTTACATTTTCCTATTTTTGTACACATTTCATAATGTATGTAATATAGTAGTAGTGCAGTCAGTGTGTATGAAGAATAACTGAATGTACATATATTGGAGATATGCCTCTGGTTGTCAATTGAACACACTAAGGGGATTCTGTGAGATGACTGTCAGTGAGAACTAAGGCATGCTGTTTAATTCATTTCAGCTTATACCAGGTGTGTATGAACAACCTCATTCTTATTGGGATATAGTATATCACAACTGGGGGCACCTGAAGGTTACCCAGTGACCCATGGGCTAGCCCTGCATTTTGTCCTTAGAGAGAGAATGGAAGAAGCCTCAGGAACTTAATGGTCTTGATGCTGGTGACCGTCCATCTCCAACTTCTGCTTAGCTTAACTTACCCAGGATAACTTAATCTTATTTTCAGGATCCGAAGAGATGTCCAATCCTATATAATAAAACCCTAATATGCAAATTGACCAAACGGCAGAACAACCTGTTGCTATGACATGCACTGACCACCAGGAGGCAGACGCTCAATGCAAGAGCTGCCCCCGACTGGGCCAGCTTCTGCCTTGAGTGTCTTCCTCTCCTCCCCCGCAAGAGGGAGGCGGCCAGCAGTGGCAATCGGGGGGAAAGGGCCAGGCAGAACCAGGCCCCCAGCCAAAGTAGGAGCCAGCGGGGAACCCCCGATTGCCCCACCCGCCAGTCACCCCATAGATGGCCCTAATCGCCAGCCAGGCCTAGGGATCCTACCCTATATATTGGGAACAGTCTCTTAGATTTAGAAATTAAAACCTAGAAAAGCTCCTCTACACTGAAACAAAACAGGATGATGCAGTGATGACATGCATGGACTCTGGCTTGCACATTTTGTGGTCAGCCCTGATTCTGACACTTATAACACTGTGACAAAGCCAATTACTTCTCTCTGCAATAGTCCCCCCAGCCCCCATAAGATGGGGAAAATGGTACTACTGCCTCAGAAGGATCATGTTACATACTACTTTTATAATCAGGGCAAAAAATTGTAGTTGCCCATACAACAACAAGATGCCTTTCACCTGTATGAAAAGTATGGTCACTGTTGCATGCAGCATCCGGATTGCGAGAGGGATGTCTGACTGCCGGTTTAGGCCCGACATCCCCCGAGGGATCCCAGATTGTGAGAGGATGCAGGCCGGGCTGAGGGACCCCTCTGCCCCCCCATCCCCATGCATGAATTTCATGCACTGGGACTCTAGTATAAAATAAAAATATAATACAACCAAACTTAGATAAGCCAAGTGGTTTCTAACTCAGAAAAACTTGGATTTTGGCAATGGAAAAGTTTAAATATATATAACAATCTGGGAAAAATGTGTTTGTTTTTTTCTCAGAATTAATTAAAAATATTATGTACAGATCCCATATCTTAGTCTGAGTAATAAAAGTTAGGGGGAAGGAAAGCAAAAAATAGTTATTTTATCATCCATTTCTGGATGGTCATTATCAATACAGGATTAGAGAATTCAGCATAGTATTTACATTTTACAAAAGGTTTTCCATTGCTTTCTCCCTGGACCCTTTCATTCAAAGTACTGTTACTGTTACTTTGAGGGAGACTGTGTGTACTAGTATGTATGTATGTGTGTGTGTGAGAGAGAGAGAGAGAAACAAACAAAGAGAAACAGACAGAGTGACAGAGAGACAGAAGGGAAGGGGGGATAGAATATTAGAATGTTTAGGAACCTAATTCAGCTCAATTACTGAAATCTCATTTGAAGTTTTTATGTTTGTTAGGCATTCAAATTGGACTTCAATCAGAAACCTTGTATTTTTCTTCCCGGTCCCCTCCCTATTTTTCCTCAACATTTGTACATTAAAAATAAAAGTAATAAACAAAACAATAGAAAAAGATCTGCTTGGAAAATTATTTTGACCCTTCCTCTTCAGGGATCAAGTTATAGATAGGAAGGAGGGAAAACTAGGGAAAGTTTCCTTCATCTTTCCTTGCTTTCTGTATCTCCTCTCCGCCTACTGGAAAGTTAAAGAAAGGAAGTCCTTTGGCCCATACATAGCTGACTCATTCAAATTCCATATGCATTCAGCTGTGCAACTAGAAAAGGCCTCTATTTTGTTGGTGCTTTGGGGAAGCCAACATAATTTGGTCAGTAAAATTATTGTAGGTGATATTTAACACAAACAGAGAACTGAAGGGTTGGGGCCTAGAACAAAGCAGCGGCTGAGAGATGGGAAAGGATTTCTGCTCTCAGGTTTTTGAGAAGTGTGCATTCAATATCATACCTCAGCCGTCCTCTCTAAGCACAGCACAGAGAACCAGCAGCCCCTCTCACCGTCCAAACACCCGTGCAGCCGCGCCACTAAAGCCTGCCTTGCTACTTTTCCAGTTCTGATTTCCTAGCCCTGTGAGAACATCCAGCCATTTAAGGGAGTGTCACTCAAGCTTATCCTTTTAATCGGAGCCCTTAGAAGAAATGCCAGTTTGTTTTTGGAGACAGTTAATCTGACGGAAGTAAATTCAAGTTTTGGCAAAGATCTGTGGTGAGATAGAGTGAAAAGCTGCCAAACAGTATTATTAGAAGAAGAAGAAAAGGCACGACCTCCCCAAGTCAAATGCCAAGCACACCTACATCAGTTTCAATCAAGCCGTAGAAAAATAAGATATTTTTAGATATATTAAAGTGCTTCTTTGCCCCAAGGGCTGTTTTATTGCTGTAAAAAGAGCTTGTAATTGCTTTTCTGTGAGGTTCTTATAATATGAAATGAGCTTATGCAAAACATAAATTTGTTTTGCATAAGCTCATTTCATATTGTAACTGTTTAAATTAACAGTTATTCCTCTGCTTCACCCCACGGACCCTGGATGCTTCTCCTGGCTCTCACTTTGTTTCATTCAAGGTCTTCCTATGTGGTTCTCCAGGCATCTGTCCAAGTCTGCAGATGCACCTTCAAACTTGGGTTTCCTTAGCCCTGTTATGCTGGGTGATTTATTGTTACCCTGCTGAGCTAATGGCTAAACTGAGACCCACAATAACTTGCAGCATCCTAGTGCAGAGCTGAAGAGCAAACCAAAGGCTCCATTGTCAAGTTACCCATGGGTGGATCTTGGAGGTACTCTGATCTAATATCCCCTTCTGACAGATGAGGAGACTGAAGTTCAGGATCTTCGAAGGGCCCAAGTAATACAGCAATTATTAAGTATAGAGCATGCGTCAGAACCCCAGTCTAGCCCACAGGATTTTCCAGTTTCCCACTCTGGGCTTTCTTTTGCTCATACTAGAAAAAATAGGAGTGCTAGTCCAAGGCATGTAAGTCCTCTCTCCTCCTCTGTCTGCCTCTTCATGCACCAACAGGTCACAGGAGTCTACACTGTGCCATAGGGTGATTTGTGATGTATCACTCCCTGGAATACCAAGGAGAATGCTGCCATAAGCCTTCCTTTATAGAATTTCTTCTTAATCATGCAATGAGGGCAGGGAAGAAAGTGTTCAATAACACCCCCTCCCTCAAAGGAGATGGGGGCATCAGGGATTGGGTTTCTTTAATCCCACATACAACTGACTCCACCGAATACAGCTGAGTATGCTCACTGAGCTTCTCTGGTTTCCTAGGAACCATCTGAAACTACCCATATTCCACCATTTTTGACCTTCAAAAACATCAATTTCATACAGTACCCAATTTTATTGAGCAGCAACCATGCGTCAGGAGCTCTGCCACATGCCAGTGGGTCAGTCCTTCAGATGGCCTATGAGTTCAGTCTTTCAGTTCCTCCCATGCAGATAAGACACGGGGGCTCTGAGAGGGGGTGTAATTTACCTAAGGCCATAAGGCTGGAAAGTGAGGACAATAGTATATAGCCCACTTGATCTTACTTCCAATCCCCATTCCTTCATGTTTTTTCCAGTGTTCTGCCATTCACTTCTTCCCTGTTCTCCACCTCACCTCCCTGAAGCCACCTCTTCCTTCTGGGCACCAGGTACTCATGGTGTGCAGGATTCCAGCATGGAACCCATGACCTTTCTCTCCCTAGCCCTATGTCATTTATCAGATCATCACTAGGAGCCCTCCTTTCTCTGCCCCTAACACTGTCCTGTGTTTATTCTTTCAGTTCACTGATTCACTTCTGGTCCTCTCTGTCCCCTTCTGAGCAGTTCCCTGCCCTCTCCTAGAGCGTGACCTCTAAACCCCAGGCACCACTTCTTCCAAGAAGGTGTTTTAAACCCCTCACCCCCACAACTAAAGTCAGTGCAGGGGCCGAGGGAAGGGTGGGGCTGCAAGGACCCTTCCCATCAAGAACCCGGTCATTATGACTTCCAAATCATAATCTGCTACCAGACCATATTGTTTAACCTCTTAACAAAGAAGCACATATAATACTATGCAAAACTTTTCCTTTTTAATATTTGGGTCATTAAATTTTAATATAACTGGTTATCTTTGTAAACCTACACATCTTATTTTATACATTTAAAAGCATTTTTCTTGGAAGTGTTGACCAGATGGCCAATGGGGTAAATGGCAAACATATAGTTCAGAACCCCTGGCCCCATGGTTAAGAGGGCAGTCAGTGACAACTGGATCTGAATCCTGACTCTACACCCTACCAGCTGAGGACCTAAGAAACATTTCGTCACTTTTTTGAGCTGCAATTTCCCCAGCCTCTAAAGGTGGAATGCAAAACTACCTCACAGGTTTTCTGTGGGGATAGAATGAGATAATCCCTGTAATACACAGAGCAGAGTGCCCACCAGCTCAGAGCAAGGGCCTGGCAACGCCAGCTCTCATTGTTATTAGAAGAACTTTCCTCCTCCATGGTGTCCCATGCCCCACAGGTCCTCCATTGTTCACCCAGTTGCACCCAGTGATGTCAGGATCCTTCCAAGTCACACAGAGCCTCTTGAGTTGTTATCCTCCCAGAAGCAAGAGAGGCCTCATTTGCCTCATCCAAGCCACTGGCCATCAATTGGCAAGGACTGACTGATTTCCATGGGCCGTTGCTCTACCCAAAGAGGGTGTTTTACTTGTGGACCTGGAGTCAGGCCTCAGATCTATTACAGTCATGTCATGTCCTAGTTCAGTCACCAGTTATAGCTATCCTTAGCCTTTCTGCACCCCATGGAATTAGGCAGGTGATCTCTGCCTTGTCCTCCTCACCCAGATGTTGTGCAGAAGAAATGAGAGAAAGAGTGTGACCATCCTTTAAAAATGTAAAGTGTGGTATAAAGATTCACCACACACATGTCTTCACGCTTGCTTCTCCATGCCTTTGCACACATTTTCTCCTCTGCCAGGGCTGCTCTTACCACTATATTTCAAGGCCTGACTCCAATGGCACCTCCTCAATCAATGCACCCTGACTGCACCATCTGGAAGACGTAATGGAACCAACCCTTTCTCCTATTATCCCTTCATCTATATCAGTGTTTTGTCACTTTTTAATTTCCACTTTACTCTATAGTTTTTTGGGATCACATCTTCCTTGCCAAGGAAGCATTCTGAGGGAAAAACCATTGCCTAATTTTACTAATGTTACTTTGTATAAATAAAAGCTGTTGTATTATAGGGCTCTATCTAAAGAAAAAAAAAACCTCATTAAAAATTTTCTTTCAAGATGTTGAAGATAATTTCCACTGTAGAAAGGATTTCTGGGTGGGGGAGGGAGGTAATAAATAAAAACATGGGGCTGCTCAAGGACAAATGCATTATCCAGGCATTATGTGAGCTCTGAAGAAAGATCCAACAGTGGACTCTGTGGGCTGGGGATGGGGGCAGATAGATCAGGGAAGGCTTTCTGGAGGAGGTGAATATTGCCAAGAGATAAGTAAGTGCTGGGACTAGGGATAGGAATGAATCAGGGGAGAGAGGTAGAGCACTAAGTAAGAAGAATGGAACAAAGAGAACAGCAGTGGAAGTTCATGCATTCATTCCTCTGGTTCCTCCTTCTATCAGCGAAGCTTTAGTGAAGACCTGTTCCATGTTAAGCACAGTACTAGGCACCAGATAAACACAGATGATGGAGCATGACAGTGTACCAGGAGAATTATTGAGGTAGAAGAGTACAGGTGTCTCTAATGCATATTGAGAATGTCACTGATGCAGGAATTCTGGCTTATCAAAATCTGGCAAATGCCATTTTTAAGGGGCATCATCCTGAGCTGACCATGTTTCTGCAACACTGATAGATGGTCACACATGGCACTGTCAAACCTTTTGTCTCTCAGAGACCTACAGGACACAGGGAGATTGTGGAGGCTAATGGCCTCTGAAGCTGTTAGCCTTGGACACAGCACCTATGGCAGGTAATTTTAGATTTCTTCAAAGAAGGAAATACTCTTTCTGATAAACTTTTTATTATCTTTAGTTATCCATTTTTATAACCAAAAGTTCTTATTCCCCATTGTTCCAAAAATTGCATATACTTCCTACTTATTATCTCATTTAAACTGCTCAATGACCCTTTGGGAAGTGAGTCATTTTTCCCACATTTTGCTACTGAGGGAATAAGAAAGTTATAAGTTGCAAAGTCAGTGGTCCTTACTTTTTTTTTTTTTTTAAGACCAGGTAGTTCCTTACATTTCCTCACTTTTCTGAGCCACCTTTTTCATGTTATACCTTTCAGTGAACTTTCTGGGCATACACAGATGGATTGGAGACATACTCCATGTGTTCATCCTTGTCACACCCAGAGAAAATACTCCAAAGCTGAAGAAAATTCTGATCAAGTCTGTGCTGGGAAACATAACACGAACCTAATGTTTTAGAACGGGTCCTTTAGAATTCTAAAGGACTAATAATAAATATGATGTAGCCATTATTTTTAGTGAGCAATTAAAATGGCATTATCTTGACAGAATTGAATTCTTGCTAATGGAAGTAGGAAGAGCACTTCAGAATTTGGCACATCTTTGCTTTCATGTTTGAAGTAGGAGCTGGAAACAATGTTGTCCTAAAAACTTCAAAAGCCTACTTATTGTTGGAAATTTGTTCATGGATTTATGAAGCTGTTCTTTGGAACCGTTTTTGTAGAATGCTTTAATATCCAATTTCAGAGCATGCATTCACTCACACGTTTTAAAAATGCATTTAAATTAGTGAAAAGAAGCATTTGAAATCCATAGGACTCACAGTTGCCAACATGCTGGTATTGCTTTCACAAGGATGTGTTTGCTGAGCTGTATATGTATGTGTGTGCAGAGGCTGCTGCAGAACAGGTCTGTATGGTTGTGTGTGTACATGGTCCCATGCACTTTTGCATTCATATGTATACATGCTGTGGAATTGCCTTCAAAAGGTACATTGATTCATTTATGGGACAAATATTACCTAGCATACCTCATGTGCATCTTTTCTAGATAACCGCATAAAATTCAAGAATCTTGAGAATCAGTCTATTAAGGGGACAGAGGTCAAAGAAAGATGAAATGCTAAATATCTAAGTAAAAAGTACCACTAGTTACTGTATGGCCAATGAGTGGGCAGGGATATAGAAAGAAAAAGGAGAATACTCATGGTCTCATAAAAGAGGCCATCCCTGAAGCTGCCAGTAATAGCTGCCACCTGCTGAACGCTCATCAAGGGCCAGGCAGATCATCGGCATTATCTCTGGTTCACACTCCTCCTTCTGAGATGAGAAAACAGACAGTAAGAAAATGACCCAAGGATACAGAGCAGCCAAGATTGATCCAAACTCAATTCTGCAGGCTGCAAAGTCCTTCTTCACTCACATATGCTCCCTCGTGAAAAGCAAGGTTTTCCTGCAATGGAACAAACTGAAGCTCATTGCCAGGGTGGCACCTCCCTTGCTGTGATCTCCATAGGGCACACAACAGCCACAGTGATACAGGACCCATGTATCCAGTGCCAAAAGATGGAGTAGGGTAGGCAGATTGGGAGGGTGTTAATGCTAAGACAGAAATTTCAGCCTAGGAATAAGCTGACTTAGGACAGCGGGCTATGTCAGGGACTTTGCTCCATATATGCAAGATTGTTGGGTACCAGACACTCCTTCTGCTTTGGACCTTCCAAATATATGCTTCTCAGGTCCCAAGAGAGAATCAGGCTTAATACAAGTGAAATACAGGGGCGGTGGAATAGACGGACAGGTCCCGAGCCTTGTCCCAGAGCAGAAAGAAAGAACAGCTGAGGGTCGCAGGCGGAGTGTCTGTTGGAGAGTTAAGGGACAGCTATACACCAGAAGAAGGTGGGGGACTGCTGGACAGGGTTCCCCTGACCAGGCAGCTCCCACTGCTGCTGGGTCCCCTCCAAGAGTAAGGGCTCGGACGTGGAGACCTTACCATCTTGAAGGAGAAAATGGATGTTATAGGAAGCTTGAAAATCTACAACTACAACAACCATCGAACAGCTGCGAGCCCCAGAACACTGGTCCCCAATTGGCGCAAACATGCCGATTCAGAGGTGCTCTACACTCCACCAAGGAGGGGTCAGATTTCGTCTGGGATAAGGTGAGGTGTCTGGTCCTGGCAGGAGAAAGAAATGCGCGCACTGCGGGAGCTGGAGGACCCGGGGAAGTCTGTGTCTAGAAAAATCCGTGGCTGTTGAGGCTGGCGTGATCCGTGAATGTGGAAGGGGGTCCTCAGAGCTGCTAACAGGGGGATCTCTAAAAAGCAACCCATTTTGATTGGACACAAAAGGACAGCCTAAAAATTTTAAAAGTGTGCCGGCTGCTTAGACCCAAGGGGGAAAGGAGGACTGCGCAGACTTGCCTGCAGCCCTGTTGTTCTCACACTTGGGCTTTTTCCTCTTCAAATCCTTGCTTCTGATTACTGAGCCCAATACATAGGATCACCCAGTTGAGGACACCCTAGGAGACTGCAGGGGAAAGTTGTTTTTCTGGAACCTGGGGATCGGAGTGAGGAGTGACCATTGGAGAGCCAGCTCTGGGGCAGCCCACTCCCACAAAATGGTATTAAGTGCCACAGGGAAAGCAGGATCTAAGCACAGGCTAGAGAGGCCATATAGACCCAGAAGTCAATCCAGCAACACTGCCACCTCGGGGTTGAATCACAAGTTGACTCTTGTGTAATCAAAAAAATAACGGAATACAAGAAATTAAGACACCGCCTGCTTAAAAATCAGGACTGGCTTACAACACTGAGGAGCAGTGGAACTCAGGGATCTGCAATATTGTCCTGACTGGGAAACAGGTATGCCAAACAGAACAATAGAGGAAGTGAATGACCTTCACTACGGCACATTTTATTTTATTTTATTTTTTATTTTTTTCATCTTTTAC
Source organism: Corynorhinus townsendii (assembly GCA_026230045.1). Taxonomy (NCBI): domain Eukaryota; kingdom Metazoa; phylum Chordata; class Mammalia; order Chiroptera; family Vespertilionidae; genus Corynorhinus; species Corynorhinus townsendii. The sequence continues at coordinate 41,202,185 of JAPDVU010000002.1, forward strand.
TTAAGAAACTAATTTTTTTCTTTTTTCCTCACTTGATTTTACCTTTTTAATTATTACATTTTTAGTTTCAATCAGTATTACTACTACTATTTTACCTTTTTTTTTTTTTTTAGAGTGTCATTTTATTTTCTCTTTATTTTACTTTGGGATTAATGTTCTACACTCTATTTTCATCTTTCCTTTAGCATCATTTTACTCTATCTCAACTCTACCTTTATGCCATTACTCTCTTCCTAACTTTTCCCCTTTTGGTGTCTTGTTTCTCTTACCCTTTTCCTGCTTTAGATTTTCCCTATTCTTTCTGTTTACCCCCCTCTTAAAATTTCACCCTACATATACATCTAATTTCCAATGCCCTGCTTCAAGTCCATACACACCTCCCTCTCTTCTGTCTTACCTATCCAAAAAAATTGTTTTTCTCTCTGTCCTTATGTTGTTGTTTGCTTGAATGTTGATTATATCGATTCTTTATGCTTTTTTGTGAGATTGTTTTGCTTATTCTTTTTTTTGTTGTTGTTTGGTTTTTTTGTTTGCTTTGTTTTTCTTTGTTTTTTGCTTCTGTTTTCCCTTGCCTCACTTGATATTAGTTGTTGTTTGTAGTTTGTATTAATCTCCAGGTACTTGTTGCTGGCATTTTCTGGGATTAGTGGCTGTTCTCTTGGAGTTTTCTCCCCATATATATAATTTGTTCCCCTTTTATTTCTTAGTCTCATTCTTTTCTCTCTTACTTTATTTTTTCCTTTTCTCAATTTCATTTTGGCACTCCTTTTTATTTTTTATTATTTTTTTTATTTTTTTTTTCCTCTTCTTTCTCTCCTATCCCCTAATTTGCCTTTCTCTTGTGGTCAACTTTATTGGGGGCTGTTATTATCATGAATACATTTCTGTTCAGTGTCTTGTGTGTTGTATCTGGTTGTGCTATATTTTGTGCCTTTAAGTCAACACAGGAGAGAGAGAACTACATAACCAGATATCCGGAGAAGAGAGATCATGGGGAGATAAAGAAACAACCCGCATATGAAAGAAAAGCAGGCATCACCAGAAAAGGAAGTAAACGAAAAAGCAGAAACCAACCTGTCAGAGAAAGAATTCAGAGAAATGGTCATAGGTGGCTGAAAAGAATGGAAGACAAATTCGACAATATGAGTAAGAACCAAGAGGAAATGAAGAAGAACCAAGAAGAAATGAAAAATGACATTGCTTCTGTAAAGAACTCAATAGAAAGCATCAACAGTAGACTAGAAGAAGCAGAGGACCACATCAGTGAGCTAGAAGACAAGGTAGGGAAAAATACCCAAGTAGAGCAGCTTCTAGAAAAAAAATATTAAAAGCAGGAGGAGAGCCTAAGGGAACTTTGGGACAACATGAAACAAAACAATATCTGCATAATAGGGTTGCCAGAAAAAGAGGAAACTGAGCAAGGAATAGAAAACCTGTTTGAAGAAATAATGACAGAAAACCTCCCTGATGTAGGGAAGAAAAAACCCCACACAAATCCAAGAAGCTCACAGAGTCCCAAGCAAAATGAACCCCAAAAGACCGATGCCAAGGCACATTATAATTAAATTGGCAAACACCAATGACAAAGTAATAATCTTAAAAGCGGCAAGAGAGAGACAGAAAGTTACCTACAAAGGAACCCCCATCAGACTAGCAACTGATATCTCAACAGAAACTCATCAGGCCAGAAGGGAATGGAATGAAATATACAAACTCATGCAAAGGAAGGGTCTGAATCCAAGAATACTGTACCCAGCAAGGCTATCAATCAAAGTTGAGAGTGAAATCAGGAGCTTCACAGACAAAAAAGGACTAAGAGAATTTATTACCACCAAACCAGCAATGCAAGAAATGCTAAAGGATCTGCAGTAAAAAAAAAAAAAAGAAAATATATATATATATATCTGACAAATTAGATCTCAAAGTGAAGGATATAACAAGAGATAAGTAAGGCCACTTCATAATACTAAAGGGAGCAATCCAAAAAGAAGATATAACTCTGGTAAACATATACGTACCCAATACAGGAGCATCCAAATACATAAAAAAAACTCGTGGAGAATATCAAGGTAGAGATCAACAGCAATACAATCATAGTAGGAGAATTTAATACCCCACTATCACCATTGGACAAATCCTCTAAACAAAAAATCAGCAAAGAAACATCAATCCTAAATGACTCACTAGACCAGATGGAATTAATTGACATCTTCAGAACATTTCACCCCAAAGTCACAGAATATACATTCTTCTCAAGTGCACATGGGTCATTTTCAAAGATAGGCCATATGATGGGACATAGGCAAAGTCTCTTCAAATTCAAGAAGATAGAAATCATATTAAGCATCTTCTCAGATCACAGTAGCATAAAACTGGAAATCAACTACAATAAAAACAATTCAAAAAAATAAAACACATGGAGACTAAACAGCATGCTATGAAACAATGACTGGGTTACCAGAGAGATCAAAGAAGTAATAAAAATCATCATGGCAACAAATGACAATGGAAACACAACAATCCAAAATCTATGGGACAGAGCGAAAGCAGTCTTGAGAGGGAAGTTCATAGTTCTACAAGCCTACTTGCAAAAAACAAGAAACAATGGTAATAAGTTACCTAACTCTACAACTCAAAGAGTTAGATCAAGAGCAACAAGAAAAGCCCAGCATAAGCAGAAGGAAGGAAATAATAAAGATCAGAGCAGAGATAAATGACATAGAGACCAAAGAAACAATACAAAAGATGAACAAAACTAAGAGCTGGTTCTTTGAAAGGATAAACAAGATTGATGAACCTCTAGCCAGGCTCACCAAGCCAAAGAGAGAGGACCCAAATAAACAAAATCAGAAATGAAAGAGGTGAAATAACAACAGACCCCACAGAAATACAAAGGATTGTTAAAAAATACTACGAACTGGACAACCTGGAGGAAATGGACATATTCTTAGAAAAATAGAACCTTCGAAAACTCAGTCAGGAAGAATCCAAACATCTCAATAGGCCAATAACTATGGAAGAAATTGAAGCAGTCATCAAAAAGCTTCCAGCAAACAAAAGCCCAGGCCCAGACAGCTTCACAGGATAGTTATACCAAACATTCAAGGAACAAATAAAACCTATCATCCTCAGACTATTCCAAAAAAATTCAAGAGGAAGGAATACTTCCAAGCTCCTTCTATGAAGCCAGCATCACCCTAATACCAAAACCAGATAAAGACAACACAATGAAAAAGAATTAGAGGCCAATATCCCTCATGAGCATAGATGCCAAAATCCTCAACAAAATCCTAGCAAGTCGGATCCAGCAGTACATCAGAAAGATCATACACCGTGACCAAGTAGGATTTATCCCAGGGATGCAAGGATGGTACAATATTCGCAAATCAATAAATGTGATACATCACATAAACAAATTGAGAGATAAAAATCACATAGTCATATCAATTGATGCAGAAAAAGCATTTGACAAAATCCAACACCCTTTCTTGATAAAAACTCTCAACAAGGTGGGAATAGAAGGATCATACCTCAACATAATAAAAGCTATATATGATAAACGCCCAGCTAACGTCATACTCAATGGGCAAAAACTAAAACCATTTCCCCTAAGAATAGGAACAAGACAGGGGTGCCCACTCTCACCACTCCTGTTTGACATAGTACTGGAAGTGTTAGCCATTGCAATTAGACAAGAAGAAGTAATAAAAGGCATCCAAGTTGGAAAAGAAGAAGTAAAGCTGTCCTTATTTGCAGATGACATGATATTGTACATAAAAAAACCCCAAAAGACTCCATCAAAAAACCGTTAAAGTGGAAGAATCCAAGATGGTGGCGTAGGTAAACACCTAAACTGCTGCCTCACACAACAATTTAAACTGCAACTAAAAGACAAAACGTCTATCACCCAGAACCACTGGAAAGCTGGCTGAGTGGAAGTTCTACAACTAGAAGGAAAGAGAAAAGAGCACTGAGACGTGCACAAGCGCTGAAAAGCTGAGGTACAGAGGCGTGGGATCTGGGCTGGTGGCAGGCCTTGCTTTTTTCAACCCAAAGGGGAGACAAGCCCCCGATTACTCTGAAATACAGTTTCTGGGGAGACACGGGGGACCCAAACTCCTACAGGGAGAAGCTGGATTGTATGCTACTGGGTCGGAAAGTGAGGGGGGCCTGCTTGTAGAGCTGTGCACAGGAATAATTGTTTACTGTGCTGGGGCACAGGACGGGACACAGTCAGAGACACAGAGCCAGCTAACTAGCAGCCATTGCTGTTTGCCAAGCCCTAGCCTAGTGACGCCCTGAGACCCCGCCCCACACAACCTACAAACCCACCCAAGCTCCAAGCAGCGGCTTTTGCATATGAATGGACTGCCGCAGCTTAACCTAACAAACTTTCAGCCCAGATCAGACAGCTCCAAAACCTCCAAACCCCAAGCAAAGAGGAGAAAACTGTAGCTCTCACTGTAGCTCCTGCTGGGTGGACTCAGACAATAGCTGACCTGCCACCCCATTGGAGATCCAGAAGCCAGTATACCTAGTGGTCAGTGTGAGAAACCAGATTTCAACTCCTCACATCCATAAGTGACACATTCAAGAGGCAGACTCAGCGAGCACCAAAGCCCCACTGAAACAAGTCCTGCACCATAACCGTGTCTCCAGCACAGCAGTTCTTATAGACACAGCGAGTCCTCACAGCCGATTGGCCTGGAGGTCAATTCCTGCCAGCGTACCAACAGCAATTAAGGCTTAACTACACCAAGACTTTGCACTCAGCCCACAAAGGGGTATACCAAGAGTGTCCACATCAGGTGATTGAGGAGGCTGAGCTACTGCCCCCTATAGGTCACCTACCACACAAAGCCACTCCATCAACACAGGGAAGCAGCCAAAATGCGGAAACAAAAAAACATGTCACGAATGAAAGAAACGGAGGAAAGCAAACTACTGGATGACATAGAGTTCAGAACCACATGTATAAGGTTACTCAAGAATCTTCTAAAAACCGCTGAGAAACTTGATGACACTTCTGAGGAGCTTAGTGAGACCTTCAAGGACCTTAATGAGAATGCCAAAAAAATGGAAAAGGACCAGTCAGAAATGAAGCATACACTGTCTAAAATAAAGAATATACAGAAACTCAACTGTAGATCAACGTACCCCAAGCATCAAACCAAAGATCTGAAATATGAGGAAACAAAAAACACCCAACCAGAAAAACAAAAAGAAAAAAGAATCCAAAAATATGAAGATAGTGTAAGGAGCCTCTGGGACAACTTCAAGCGTACCAACATCTGAATTTTTGGGGTGCCAGAAGAAGAGAGAGAGCAAAATACTGAAAACCTATTAGAAGAAATAATGACAGAAAACTTTCCCTACCTGGTGAAAGAAATAGACTTACAAGTCCAGAAAGCGCACAGAACCTCAAACAAAAGGAATCCAAAGAGGACCACACCAAGACACATCATAATTAAAATGCCAAGGGCAAAAGACAAAGAGAGAATCTTGAAAGCAGCAAGAGAAAAACGGTTAGTTACCTACAAGGGAGTACCCATACGACTGTCAGCTGATTTCTCAGCAGAAACTATGCAGGTCAGAAGGGAGTGGCAAGAAATATTCAAAGTGATGAACAGCAAGAACCTACAACCAAGATTACTCTACCCAGCAAAGCTATCATTCAGAGTTGAAGGTCAGATAAAGAGCTTCACAGACAAGAAAAAGCTAAAGGAGTTCATCGCCACCAAACCAGGATTACATGAAATGCTTAAGGGTATTCTTTAAGAAGAGGAAGAAGAAGAAAAAGGTAAAGATAAAAATTATGAACAACAAAAGGACATCAAATACATACCTACCAACAAGTGAATCTAAAAATCAAGTGAATAAAAATCTGAAGAACAGAATGGACTGGTGAATATAATAGAATCAGGGACATAGAAAGGGAGTGGACTGACGACTCTCAGGGGAAGCAGGTGTGAGGGGTGCGGGAAGAGATTGGACAAAAATCTTACTTTTATGGATGAAGACAGTGGCGGGGGGTAAGGACATGGGGTGGGGTGGGGAATCAGGTGGAGGGGAGCTATGGGGGGAAAAAAAGAGGAACACCTGTAATAATCTGAACAATAAAGATTTATTAAAAAAAAAACTATTAAACTGAATAAATGAGTTCGGCAATGTAGCAGGATACAAAATTAATGTCAAGAAATCTATGGCATCTCTATACACCAATAGTGAACTTACAGAAAGAGAAACTAATAAAGCAATCCCATTTACCATCGCACCAAAAATATTAAGTTACTTAGGAATAAACTTAACTAAGAAGGTTAAAGACCTATATGCGGAAAACTACAGGACAGTGAAAAAAGAGATAAAGAAAGATGTAAACAGATGGAAGAACATACCATGTTCATGGATTGGTAGACTCAAAATCATTAAAATGTCCATACTACCCAAAGCAATCTATAGATTCAATGCACTCCCCATTAAAATACCAATGGCATATTTCACAGACCTAGAAAAAACTCTCCAAAAATTCATCTGGAATAAAAAAAAAAAGACCCTGAATAGCCACAGCAATCCTGAGAAAGAAGAATAGAGTAGGAGGGATCTCAATACCAGATTTCAAGCTGTATTATAAAGCCACTGTTCTCAAAACAGCCTGGTACTGACAGAGGAACAGACATATAGACCAATGGAATAGAATAGAGAATCCAGGTATCAACCCAAACCCCTATGCTCAATTAATATTTGACAAAGGAGGCATGAACATACAATGGAGTCAAGATAGTCTCTTCAACAAATGGTGTTGGGAAAATCGGACAGATACATGCAAAAAAATGAAACTAGACCACCAACTTACACCATACACAAAAATAAATGGATACAGGACTTAAACATAAGATGGGAAACCATAAAAATACTAGAGGAATCCACAGGCAGTAAAATCTCAGACATATGCCAAAAGAACTTCTTCACTGATACTGCTCCTAGGGCAATGGAAGCTAAAGAGAAAATAAACAAATGGGACTACATCAAAATAAAATGCTTTTTCACAGCAAAAGAAACCATCAACAAAACAACAAGAAAGCCCACTGTATGGGAGAACATATTTGCAAATGTTGTCACTGATAAAGGTTTAATCTCCAACATCTACAGGTAACTTATACAACTTAATAAAAGGAAGATAAATGGTCCAATAAAAAAAAAATGGGCTACGGACCTAAATAGAATCTTTTCGAAAGAAGACAGAAGAAAGGCCAAGAGACATATGAAAACATGCTCAAAGTCACTAATCATCCGAGAGATGCAAATCAAAATGACAATGCAGTACCATCTCACACCTGTCAGAGTGGCTATCATCAACAAATCAACAAATGACAAGTGCTGGCGAGGATGTGGAGAAAAAGGAACCCTAGTGCACTGCTGGTGGGAATGCAGACTGGCGCAGCCACTATGGAGAACAGTATGGAGTTTCCTCAAAAAACTATAAATGGAACTACCATTTGACCCAGTAATCCCACTCCTAGGAATATATCCTAAGAAACTAGAAACACCAATCAGAAAGGATATATGCACCCCTATGCTCATAGCAGCACATTGTACAATAGCTAAGATTGGAAACAGCCTAGGTGCTTGTCAGCAGATGAGTGGATTAGAAAACTATGGTACATCTACACAATGGAATACTATGCTTCCATAAAAAAGAAGGAATTCTTACCATTTGCAGCAACCTGGATGGAACTGGAGAGCATTATGCTAAGTGAAATAACCTAGTCAATGAAAGAAAAATTCCACATGATCTCACTCATTTGTGGATAATAAAGAACATTATAAACTGATGAACAAAAAGATAGATACAGCGGCAGTAAGGCACCAAACAGACTGTCAAAATACAGCGGGAAGGTTAGGGAGAGGTGGGGGAGATAAGAGATCAACCAAAGGACTTGTATGCATGCATATAAGCATAACCAATGGACGCAAAACATTGGGGAGTGAGGGCATGTATGGGAGTGGAGTGGGAGGAGGGGCAATGGTAAGATATGTACACATATAATACCTTAATTAAAAAAAAATGTGAAATATAATCTAGGGTCCCTTTACAGGACTTCTTGGGCTATCATGGTATACCAGAGGCCTGTCCACCAAAAGGTGGCTCTGCTATTCCCCATATGCACATACCTCAAAGATAGTGGTAAGGTATATATTGATGTCTAAACAAATGTCATATATACAGTATATGGCTTTAGGAGTAGAATTTATTATTTCTGTTATTAAAATCATATATAATGTTAATTTTACCAAAAATTTTTTTAGGAAAGTACTATATTTACAGAAATATCATGAAAATAGTACAAAGAGTTCTTATATAGTCTACATCCCATTTTCATCATTATTAACATCTTACATTTGTATGGTAGAGTTGCCACAATCAACGAAACAATATCAGTGCATTATTATGAATTACTATAAAGTCCACCCTTTATTCAGATTTCCATCGTTTTATCTGATGTCTTCTTTTTCTTCCAGGATCTCATTGAGGCCACCACCTTTCATTTATTGGTCACGTTTCCAGGACTCCCCTTGGCTGTGACAACTTCTCAGACTTTCTTGTATTTGAAGACCTTGGTAGTTTTGAGGATTACTGCTTAAATATTTTGTAGAATGTCCCTCCATAGAGATTAGTCTGAGTTTTTCTCAACATTAGACTGTAGATATGAGATTTGGGGATTAAGTCCAAAGATATGAAGTAACACTATCATCCCCCTGTGATCCAGATGGGAAGCAGGCTTCAGAAGAAAATGAAAATTCAGATTTTACTAATCATATTCAGGGAAAGTCCCCTGAATATAGATAGTTTCTGTGCTGACTTTTGCCCATCCAGGACTTCTCTCAGCCTACTCTGTGCCCCAGATAGGTGATCTCCACTGCCTGTCTAACCAACAGTCTCTCTCTACTGTCTAGATTCTTGTGAGATTTGGTCAGTGGAGCGCCAGCAGGAGTCTCGTGTGCAGGATGAGTAACCTTGTAACTTGTCTCTGTATTTGTCCATTTTGAGTCTCTTTCTCTACAGGAGCTTGGAACATACATAATCTCTTATAGAAATTTGTATACAGAAAAGATTCAAAAGGTCTACTGACAGGTCAGATGGCCAAGTAGTATCCATTGAATCATGATCTAATAGTGTGGTTTTGTATATTTAGAGAATGAATCACTGTATCAGGTGCATCTATGCAACTGCTTGCTGTTGATCTAATGCTCTTCAGGAGGACCTTTGCAAGTTTATACATTTATTGTGATGATGCTGACATGAGACAGAATATTTTTGGAATTTTAGAACCCCTGTTCGAAAATTATCTTTAGAGACAGTTTAACTTACGGTCATCTTACCAAACTTGTTTCCTCCTCTCTTCACCAACCTGGATTATGAATTATTTTGGACTGTTTCCAAAAATTAAATCTGACCTCAAAGAGTAAAACTTTTACTGGCGATATTTAGAACGAGCCATAGCCTCTGAGGGAAATTTTTAAAAAGAAAATTTAAACAGAGAGTTCTGGATTTGTTGAACCCTGGCAACATCTGAAATAAATACAGAGTATACATAGGTGATTACTTTGGAGTGTGCAGTAATCATTTGGGTATATAGATTCTGCTGTGTTGGTTTAAAATCGGTCATTAGACCATAATAGCATAGTGTTTTTCAATGCAGGCTCTGGGGTCTGACAGGCTGGCTTTATTCTGGTTTCATCATTTAACTATTTGTATGTGACCTTAGACAGCTTATTTCATTCTCTCTGCCTAGGGCAGTGGTTCTCAACCTTTCTAATGCCGCGACCCTTTAATACAGTTCCTCATGTTGTGGTGACCCCCAACCATAAAATTATTTTCGTTGCTACTTCATAACTGTAATTTTGCTACTGTTAATGAATCGTAATGTAAATATCTGTGTTTTCTGATGGTCTTAGGCGACCCTGCTAGCGGTTCTCAACCTGTGGGTTGCCTAAGACCATCGGAAAACACAGATATTTACATTATGATTCATAACAGTAGCAAAATTACAGTTATGAAGTAGCAACAAAATTAATGTTATGGTTGGGGGTCACCACAACATGAGGAACTGTATTAAAGGGTCGCGGCATTAGAAAGGTTGAGAACCACTGGCCTAGGGCTTCTTACCTGTAAAATAGAGACAATATTAGCACCAATGTTTAGGGTTGTTCTGATAATGAAAAGAATATGTAAAGCATTTAAAAAAGTGCTGGAACAGGAAGAAATCAAATGTTAGCTATTACTGTTATATAGTATATTGTGTCATGGACCCTGATTACTGACCAGCAATATCCAGCAAATTTATAAATGTGGCTGTGTTGCCATATTCTTCAATCTTGTCTCTTTATTTAATTGATGGCTATTATCTTCATTAGGCACTGCTACCTTATAAAAGTAAGGTTTGTTAAAAGATTAGCAAAGGAAAGAAATACATTTGACTTTATATTTATACTACTGGCCTGGTGCATGAAATTTTTGCACAGAGGCAGGGTTCCCTCAGCCCAGCCTGCACCCTCTCCAATTGGGGACATCCCACTTGCAATCTGGGACCACTGGCTCCTTACTGCTCACCTGCCTGCCTGCCCGATCACCCCTAACCCCTCTGCCTGCCTGCCTGATCACCCCTAACCCATCTGCCTGCCTGCCTGATCACCCCTAACCTCTCTGCCTGCTTGCTGATTGCCCCTAACTGCCTCTGCCTGCCTGATCGCCCCTAACTGCCCTCCCCTACCAGCCTGATCTTGCCTCCAACTGCCCTCTCCTGCTGGCCTGATCTCACCCCCAACTGCCTCTGCCTGCCTGATCACCCCTAACTGCCTCTACCTGACTGCCTGATCTCTCCCCCAACTGCCCTCCCCTGCCAGCCTGGTTGCCCCCAACTGCCCTCCCCTGCCAGCCTGATCTTGCCCCCAATAGCCCTCCCCTGCTGTCCTGATCTTGCCCCCAACTGCCCTTCCCTGCCAGCCTGATCACCCCTAACTGCCCTCCCCTACAGGCCTGATCTTGCACCCAACTGCCCTCCTCTGCTGGCCAATTTGGTTCTGAGTGGTCAGTTTCTATGCCAGTCAGTGTCAAAAGCTCCACCTCCTAGGCAGCCATTGGCTCCTCACAGTTCACCCAGATTTGGTTCTGATTGGTTGGTTTCTATGCCAGTCAGTGTCTCTGGGCCTATCAACGGGGCCTAATCAGAAAGGCGCAGCTGATCAGCAGCCCGAGTGGAAGCCTGGAGAGAATTGGAGGTGTGGCTGCTGGCCCAGCCTAGAGAGAAAGAGAGAGGCAATTGCTGATCAACAGCTGCCATACAGGCTATGAATTAGACCCTGCTTCTCTCTTTTGGCCTCTCTCTGGGCCTGATTCGCAGCCCCCTCAGCAGTCAGTGCTGGGATCGGCACGGCAATCCAGTGCTCACTGCAGGACTAACTTCCAGTTGGTTGAGCCTCAGTTGTGTGGGACTCAAGGTGTTTATATATTAGGATGTTTATATATTATATATTTCTGTTTCCACAGAAAAAAAATGAGCATCCTCTCTCAAAGTTTCTGATGTGCTAAAGTTTCTGAAGCTACTCAAATAAACAAACCCCAAGGTTGAGAAAGGAATTAGAAGCTGATAAGTCACCAGCTGTTAATGGGCCTTCGTCTCCCACATGGACCAACCAGAGAGAGAAAAAAAGGAGGAATATCATGACCAAGAGTGCTTTGCAGCCAAAAAATGGCATGTACAGGGATTATTTTTCTTCCAAATATTTCATGTTAGCACATTCAATGACAGGTTTTACTTTTCAATTTCTAAGTTACATGGCACTCCTGGATTATAAGTATATTCATATAAACATGTGTACATAGCCATACATACATACATACAGTATATACACATGCACATACTATATTTTAAAACTATTGTGCAGTCAAATTCAGTTGGCTGGATCTACTGAGTAACCCCATGAACTAATGAAGTAAATATTTGCCCCCGCTGGGATGTGGAAGGTTTCCAAGACGCCGAGCATCCACCTGCAGAGATCGGTGAGTCACCTCTGAGTCACTCGGCAAGCGTCAGGGAGAAGCCAGCCGGGGTGCAGAGGGTACACTTGGCTGCCAGTTCCCTCCTGCCCTACCAGAATAATGACATTAATGACACTTCCAAACAGCTCACCCAGTCACAAAGTGGGAGATTTCAAAATCCATGTGGCAGCTGATTTCCTAATAGGATGCATTAAACAGGACATTGCATGTTTTATGGGCTGGGGTTGATTAGACCATAAGACTTAAAAGATGTAGCTAAAGTGGTTGAAAAATAGGCCTTGGAGGTTCAGATCAAAGCAGTACAGGGGGGTGATTAGATAAATAAAAAGTTTAAGCCTAACTGAGCAAATAATTGCACATCCCCTGAAAAGCTTGGTTCACAGGGATTGATCAAATGTGAGTCACCCAGGCACAGATGTCTTTCTAAGAATATTCCTTTTAATTTTTTTTTAATATACATCAAAAGGAAAAAAAAATCTGGGTACTGACCAGCAAATATTCCTGTTTGTATAAGAAAAGCCTCTTTAAGAAACTGACAAAAAATATATCCCTCATTGTTTAAAGAGGCCAGTTTTTCCTTTTCTCTCCTTCTCAGTAGTAAAAAGGTTTTTGCTTAACACAGACTAATACAGCTCACAAAAAAAAAAAAATCTAAAAGATTTTTGAATGCCTTATCTTGTTCATTATTCTATAGAAGTCAGATTCAGGTTTATGTTAAAAGCATGAACTGTTGTTACCTTTCTAAAGAAATATTTGTCAGGGGAAAATTCATCTTTGTCTAGTTAAGAAAAAAAAGTCTTTGCAAAGCTTGTGCATTGGCATGTGCCAGACACAAGTGATCTCATTTAATCCTCATGACAATGCTCGAAGGCAGATTTTCATATTCCTGTGTATATACGAGGAAATTGAGGCACACCTGCCGGTTAGGTAACTTGCCCTAAGTCACCAGGTTGGGAAGTGGCAGAGTGGAGTGCGAGGACAGATCTACCACTGGCCTCTCCCCGCCAGGAAGCACTTCTGGCTGATGGTCATTTCTTCGCGACCACTGGACTCTGCCTCTAGTGCACACAGACTTCAGTCATTTTTAAGAGCTGTTTTTGGCTTTTTACTTAAGGCAGGATCTGGTATTATCTCTTATTATCTCTTAAAGTAAGCATTCAGAGGTAGAGATCGTGGTTTTCCTAAAACCCCATAACACAAGGCAGATGGGTGGGTAGAAATGAACTCGGAGCTCCTAAGTTCCAGTCTGTGATTTGGTCACTAGTCCCCTGTGGCCAGATGGTGACCAGGCAAGACAGCTTGGTAGCCGGAGTTCTTGGGTAGCTCTTGTTTGAGTCTCAGAATCAGTAGTTTCTTGGTAGCAGCATTTATCGCACAACATCCCAAGAAACTGATGATCAGAACTAGGGAGGGGGAAGAAAACTCGTAGCATCAATGGCTGTTTGTGAATCAATATAAGTTTCAGTCTGCAACTCTGCCTGTGAGCTACATTTCACAGTATTATCGAAATTATTTTTGCCCCTTAATTTATACCCCACTCATCTACACTAATAAAAGAGAAACATGCAAATTGACTGTACCTCCTCTACGCCCACCAGCCAATCGAGCAAGTATGCAAATTAACCCAATCAAGATGGTTGTGGCCACGGAGCGAGCAGGAGGCTTGGGTTGCCCCTGGTGATGGAGGAAGCCAAGCTTCTTGGCTGGCCTGGCATCTGCTCAAAGCTACAAAGTTTCAATTATAGAAGAGAAATAAATCCCAGATACCAGGCCTCTGCTTGGATCGCTAGGGGGCATGGCTGGCTTGCAAACCACCACAGGCCCCTTGCCCAGGCTGCCCCACACCCCAAGGGAACCCCCACCCTGATCCAGGACACCTTTCAGGGCAAACCAGCCATGCACCAGGCCTCTATCCTATCTAATAAAAGAGTAATATGCAAATTGACCATCACTCCAACACACAAGATGGCTTCCCCCATGTGGACACAAAACGGCCATCACAAGATGGCCAGCAGGGGAGGGCAGTTGGGAAGGACCAAGCCTGCAAGGGAGGGCAGTTGGGAGCAATCAGGACAGCAGAGGAGGCCATTTGGGAGGGACCAGGCCTACAAGGGAGGGCAGTTGGGGGTGATCAAGCCTGCAAGGGAGGGCAGTTAGGGGTGACCAGGCTGGCAGAGGAGGGAAGCTGGGGGTGACTGGGCCTGCAGGGAAGGGCAGTTAAGGGTGACCAGGCCTGCAGGTGAGGGCAGTTAGGGGCAATCAGGCTGGCTGGGGAGCAGTTAGGCATCAATCAGGCTGGCAGGGGAGTGGTTAGGGGGTGATCAGGCTGGCAGGCAGAAGCAATTAGGGGCAATCAGGAAGGCAGGCAGGTGAGCAGTTGGGAGCCAGCAGTCCTGGATTGTGAGAGGGATGTCCCAGATTGGAGAGGGTGCAGGCTGGGCTGAGGGACACACACACCCCATGCATGAATTTCATGCACCTGGCCTGTAGTAACTAATATTCTTCTTGACTTTCATTTCCTCAAATATTTCTGCAATAGAATATTGCTTTATGCTTCAGTTTCCCCTCAGACAGCAAGGGTCAGGAGAACAGGTTAGCACAGAGCAGGTTACCAAACTCCATTCCCTCAGGGAGTCAGACCAGCCTGGCCCAAATCCAGGCTCTATAACTTTGAGAAAGTTGTTAAACTTTCTATGCCTCAATTTCCTAGTTGATAAATAGTATCACTTCATAGGGACTGTCTTAATCGGCTCAAGCTGCCATAACAAAATACAATAGATGGGGTGGCTTAAACAACAGAAATTGATTTCTCGTCATTTTGAAGCCTGGCAAGTACAAGATCAAGGTTCTGGCCACTTAGGTTCCTGGTGAGAAATCCTCTTCTTGATGGAGACAGAGCAAGAGCACATGAAGTGCACTAATCCCGTCATGAGGACCCCACCCTCACAACTTCACCCAAACTTAATTATCTCCCAAGGACCCCACCTCCAAATACTATTACAGTGGTAATGACATATGAATGGGGTGGTGGTGATGGGACACAAACATTCAATCCATAACATGCACTATGTGTAAAGCAATTGACAAACTTCATAAATGTTACCCATCACTATGGTTGCTCTGGTATTAAAATTTAGGAAACAGATGATATTTTATTAAAATGGTCCTGTATACCCATTTTGATGAACATAGAGAAACAAGCCTGTATTGTGGTAGATGCTGGGCTACACATGCACAATTAAGAATAAGGCAAGACTACTTCCCTCAAGAAGCTCCTGGTCTCCTTTCAAAGAAACTTCTCCAGAAGACCTCCTGTCTGCCTTGAGCCCCACCCTCTGTTTTGCAGTGGAGGTGACCAGCCATGGGAAACATCCACAACAAGCCTGGAGCACAGTCTGTTGCACAACTGTGAAAGCCTTGGGATGGAAAATTACTAGACAGATGTTCAAATCCCAGCTGTTGCTAATTGGAGTGACTTTGGGCAAGTCATTTAGCCTAATTCAGTTCAGCATTCTCCTCTGTGAAAAAGGAAAATAAATCATTTATGTATTAGTTTTCACTTCAAGATATGAATGTGTTTGTTATTATTATTGCACTAAAGATATGGTGCTCACCTTGCACCTCTGAGTGCTGCTCAAGGAGGAGACAAGGAGACAGCCGTGCAGGACATGGAGGCTGCAGTCCTTGGGTGAACAGGGTACCATTACTGATCTCATCATAACAATATGCCAGAGAATATAAGAACAGCAGTTATTATGAGAAGTACATGGAATTACATGTAAAATCGACTAGCAGCAGTTTTCACATACAAGTACCTGATCAATGTTCTTAAAACAAACAAAACAAGACCAAACACTGTCCCCCTTGTTAAGAGTGAGTGTGAGAAGAAAGGTTGTGTACTATCAACACGTCCATCTTCAACCACAGGCCAGAGCTATAATACACTTAGAATGTCGCTACAAGTCAAAACAAACAAACAAACTTACAAACAGAGTGGCTGGTGCCAGAACCTCTGTCATCATCCTCGGGAATCCCTGGGTTGTGTGTCCTCCAAGTTTCAGTGTTAAAATGTCATGTGCTCTAGCAGCAAGGATGAAGCAGTTAATAACCCCAGAAGGTTTTCCACTTAGTGCCACTTAGGTTCCCACTGACTAATTTAGAAATTACCCACACGTTCAAAGCCAAACCAAAGAAAACCCCACAAGTCTCAAAAAGGCCTGGATGCTTCTTCCCTAGAGCAGTTTTCCACATTTGCTTTGTCTTGTGGAAATGCAGACTCCAGGGAAAGTTTTAAAGAACGATAGATGCTCATTTTCCCCCTAGATCTACATTTAAATGTCAATAAATACTAATGGAGAGAGTGAGCCAATATAAAATGGTGTTTCTCAAAGCCAAAGTTCCCTTCTCAGAATTAACTGAGGTTCTTGTTAAAAATTCAGATTCCAGGCCAGTTTTCTTGACCTTCTGTGCATAGGGCTCTGAAATCTACATGTTTTAACAGGCTGCCCAGAGGACTCTAACAAACATGGATATTGGAGAATAAATGATAAATGGGAATAATATTTTCTGGATGTATTTTGCCTTCAGGCAACACCTGCCACATTAAAAAATATACAAAATAGTAACAGGCTGATTTTAAATTGCCAAATGAGAAAATGGAGTAGCTAAAAACATTTCTAACCTGAGGAGTAGCAAACCCTGATATTGAAACACAGCAAATGACCTTTTTACCAAGTTCAGTGCTAGGGCTTTTGCCAAGTATTAGGAAGCACTTAATAACTTAAAACGAAGCAAGTGTGTGTGTATTAGAAACCAAATATTAAATAACCAGGACAGAGTAGGGTTACAGAATTATTAATGACCTCTCTTCGATTCATAAAAAGTGTTAAAAATTAATAATGGTCAGTACTGGGAAAGACCCATTGCATGTCAGCCAGAATCATGTACCAACTCTGCAGGACCCTGCCCTAGCCCCAGCCCGGATGTACAAAGAGGAGGCAAACATAGTCCTGCCCTCTTGCTCACTGGTGCAGGCTCTCAGAGCCCTTTGGCTTTATTTAACCTCTGAAAAATGTGCCTATGGACAAACATGTGATTTTGAGTAAGGCTTCTGGGACTGGTGAGACCTCACTTAAGAAATCCTGAGCAAGTGTAGACATGGAGTATGACTTGAGCAGGTTCTAAATCCTGGTTGGTTGTGGTGTTCCCTTCCCACATGAAATTCAAACTACAATTTAAGTGTTTTAAAGACAGGAAAGTGAAGTGTTCTAAATTAAAATCGCTTTGTTCCAGAACTTCTAATTGCTGTTTCTGTTTTGTAGTTGTTTGTTTGTTTTTGGCATTGGTATTTTCAGTAGTTTGTTTTGTTTAACGCCCCTGCTTTGCCAGAGCCCTAAGTGCCTACTTAATTTGCCTGTGGATAATCCAGCTTTACTTTGGAGTAAGGCACAGCTCCCCAAACACATGTACTACATACAACAAGGATCCCCTGAGCTCTGCAATGTTGTGGAGTATAGAGCAGACTGCACAGCAAAGAAAGTTTTGTCCCAACACAGTCATCCAAACAAAAGTTTTGAGCTCAACTAGAATGTTCCATTAATGATGCTAAGGAGAGGAGTGACTCTTATTTCAAAGGCAGTGTCCTCCAGAGTGCCTTCAACCATCCCTCCAACTAACCCATTAGAAAGGGCATAGGAAGGCTGGTGTGGAGAGCAGAAGGGGAAGGCACTGAGGTAGCATCGGATGCTCTGACATTTTCCAACAGAAAATGCCATGAACGGCTCTTAATGGTAAGGATTAGGGGCAAGGTAATATGAGAGTGAATATGAAGCTGAGGGCAAGCAGAGGAAGGGGACAGCCAAGTCTGTGGCAGGAAGACTAATCAAGCGAGAGAAACTCCTGATGCACAGTAAAGGAATGGAAAGCGAAATGGGTAAGGGAAAGACAGAAAAAGTAGTCGAGCCAGGAGGACTGTGCTGCACAAGTTACCCTAATGTTGGTAACAGAACAAAGAGACTCCCAGGGCAGATACCCAGATGACCTGGGTTTCTGATGGAGAAAGATCTCCATACCTATTACTCAAGGAATTTACCTCATAAGACATTTGTTTTTAACTCTCACACACACACATTGACCCATGTCTTCTCAGTCACCACCTGCTTTCACCCAAACATTCAGGGAAGAGTTGACTATTTATTTATTGATGCTCTGCCTCTTTCCAAAATGGATTTGAGGTAATGGAACACAAGAGGTATGTCAAATTTCAATGTTAAAAATGATCACTGTAAGAAAATTCCATATCTTTAGCCAGACAATACTTCATCATGGGATGTTATGCCAGTGCTGCTGACACTGTGTATATTCTGGTGTTGCTTTCTGCTTAAGTGATAAAGAAAAAGGTCTCTTACCCTCCACTGTGTACCTGTTCCTTTTAAATATTTCAGGACAGGGTGTCAAGAACCATTATTTTGAGATAGAGAGTCAGTTCATGGTATAAAGGTTATGATGATAATCACTACCATTTCAAAGGTGCCTGGCATTTTACATATAACCACATTGAATACTGCCAACAACCTTTAAGGAATTCATTACTATTCCTCATACTACAGGGAAGAAACTGAGGACCAAAAGGGATTTGCTAACTTGTCTGAGGTCACATGGCTAATGGTGATAGGTTTCAAACACAGTAGTGACTGATGTCAAAGCCCTCTTGTTTTGCTTTGGCCTGACCTGCCTTCCTGAAGTGGGGAGGAAGTGGGAAGAGGGGCAAAACCCTGGAGGTCACTCAGCCATCTGTGGGAGAAAACTCAGGACCAGTGGCCCTAAGTCAGACATGGCTTCTTGGCACATAGTATTTGTCCTCACTTCTGAAGCACACCTTTGCCATTCATCTGTTCTCAGGGTTTGATTAATGGTTTCTACCTAAATGAGCAGGGTTTGCTTTAGTATCACTTATGTAATGGAAATATAATCTTTACCCATGGAAATATTTTTGCTGTTTGACGCTGTGGGTTTGGGCCTGGATTTGGACATGACTTGCCCGGCTGATCATTGCGTGAGCAACTTAAGTGACCGTGTAAGAGAAAACGTAAACACACTGTTTCCAACACCACTGCATAAATAAGGTGTAATTAAGACCCTCAGCTACAATTTTTGTGTTTTATACAGTAATTTAAAAATATTAGGGGGTGGAGGTAAAGGCTGGATGTAATTCAGAAGGAAATGGGGATTTAATAGGATCCAATCAGTAATTAATTAGCCAAACATGTTCCAGACAGTCTTAAAATATCCCTCTTTCTATCCCTGCTTCTCTGAATTGTGTCTAGAGAGATTCTGAGGCCAGGGTACAAGTCAGAGATGCCACCACGATTCTGAGACAGATACTCACATCTGCATTAGCAAATGAGCTTTTTGTGGGGAATGTTTCCCTGTGTCCAAATGAATTGATTTGACCTTGAATTTTATCAGCCCAGGGCTGAGTTCTCTTACACGTCAGTGACGGAGCATTGGCTCTCAAACTGTTCCTAATAAATGAAGGAGGGGTTCCTCTCCCCCATGAAGCCTGATATGAATCTTTTGCACATGATCTGATTAAAGTCCTCTTTATGTCAACAAAAATAGTGGTGTTTCCAACCAAAGATTTATTTTTGTTCCTAACCATAACCAATATCAGCTCAAAGTCCACTGCCTATGGCTGTGGGAATGGATCAAAAGTGCTCTTTTCAAAAACAGACCACCGAAGCCTGTAATGCATATAGGTTGACAGTGCCATCAACGTGGAGATAAGCAGGACAGCATAAACAGTTTTGATGAGAAAGAACTAAGACTAATTGAGATATATTGACTGCCATTTTCTTAGACCACTTTCCATTTATTTGTGGAAGAATCTTAATACAAAATGCAATGTATGTATCCTATAGAAAATTTAGAAAATACAGATGAAGAAAAACATGAAAATCACATATAATCCTTCTATACCAAAAATAACCACAGTTAAAATTTTGCTATATAAACTCCAGTCTTTTAAAAAAATTGTACAGTATATGTTTTATATAAAAATAGATCATGTTATAGGTGATATTTTTAATCTAGTTTTATTTAGAAAAATATGCCGATTTTTCTATAGCATTAAATCTTATTTCCCAACATCATTTTTCCGTCTTTCTAATATTCCATTGAGTATAACTACCTATTTTCAAGTAAATAGCTTTTAAAAAACTAATATTAAAGTACCATGCTCACTGTATAACAAATAAATCAGATACACATGAAAAAGAAATTTTTAAAATATGTAGTAAATCCAATAATACAAGGTGGAATTTCTGCCTCAGATATTTATGTACTTTTAAAGTTTCATTTTGTGTTGATAAATTATGCACAAAAGCTTATATCAACTTACACACTAATAAGAATATGAGAGTATTTATTATTTTTATAACCTCAAAGAGGTACCTTTGACTATTATATATTTTTAATCTTTATTAATTAATTAGGCAGAAAAAACAGGGTCATTATTTTATTTTTTACATCTTTGGTTCTCAGTAAGGTTGATTATCTATAATAATAAAAGGGTAATATGCTAATTAGACTGGGAGACCTTCTGTACACCCTTCCGGACAAAGCCATGGTGGTGGGGCCAAGGCAGAGGCAGTTAGGGGCAATTAGGCCAGGAGGGGAGGGCATTTGGGGGTGATCAGGCCAGCAGGGGAGCAGTTGGGGGCAAGCAAGCAGGCAGTGGGGGGCAGTTGGGGGCGAACAGGGATCAGGCCTAAACTGGCAGTTGGACATCCCTCAAGGGGTTTCAGATTGGAGAGGGTGCAGGCCCGGCTGAGGGACACCCCCCCATCCCCACTCCCTACCCCCACCCCCCACCCCCCACCGCCCTGTGCACAAATTTCATGCACCGGGCCACTAGTTTTTATGTAATAAGCATTTTTCATATAAATAGTTTATCATTTTTGCCTGCTCTTCAATGGGCTCATAAAATCCCCTTCATAGTAAGGCTGCCAATCATTTTTCTGCCAGCTATGTTAAATATTTTCCTCAGTTTGTTCTATGCTTTTGAATTGTTATTTGTTTTTAACTTGTATTTTTTTTTAAAGAGGAAGTTTTTTTAAAAATATATTTTTTATTGATTAGGAGAAGGGAGAGGGAGAGAGAGATAGAAACATCAGTGATGAGAGAGAATCATTGATCAGTTGCCTCCTGCATGCCCCACATTGGGGATTGAGCCCACAACCCGGGCATATGCCCTGACCAGGAATTGAACCAGGACCTCCTGGTTCATAGGTTGATGCTCAACCAGTGATCCATGCCAACCATGCAACTTTTTAGTTTTTAAATAACTAGAATTATAATAGAAGATTTGCAATAGTACAAAGAATTCCTATATACCCTTCATTCAGCTTCTCATTAACTTGCATAAACACAGTACAATTGACAAAGTGACAAAATTAACATTGGTATAATACTATTAACTAAACTACAGACTATTCAGATTTTATTTATTTTTCCACTATTGTTTTTCTGTTCCATGATCTAATCTATAATCCCACATTGCATTTAGTTGTCATGTCTCCTTAATCTCCTCCAATCTGTGACAGTCTCAGTCTTTCCATGATTTTCATGACGTTGACATTTTTGAAGAGTACTGATCAGGTGTTTTGTAGAATGTTGCTAAGTTTGGGTCTCTCTACTCTAACATTACCATTCCCCCCCCCGCCCCCTTCCATATTCAATTTTTAAATAAGAAGTCACTAAGCCCAGCCCACAGTTCCAGGGAAGCTGGGCTAATCTCAACCTCCTAGAGGGAGGAATATCAGAGAATTTAGGGACATAAGTTAAAACTATCAAATTAATAAATATTTTGAGGTAGAGATACTTTACTAGTAAAGCTATGCAATATCTTATTTCTCATTAAAGTTTCACCCACGAAGTTTAGCTCACCGGATCTTGTTTGGAACAATTATTACTATGATGTTCTGAAAGTGATGTTCTATTTCCCTCATTGTTTCTACATTTATTATTGGGAATCCTTCTGTAAGGAACCTTTGTTCCTTCTCCCCCCAGATATATTAGGCTTCCATGGTTAAACAATGTCACCAAAGGCCTAATTTCTTTATCTCTGCTCTGCTTTCTGTGCTGTTGGTTTTATTGCAATGACAAGAAGATTATCAATTACTCTCAGGGTGTATTAGTTTCCCCTTGCTGCTATAACAAATTACTACATAGACGGTGACTTAAAAGAATATAAATTTATCTTTTTGAAGGTCAGACGTTTTAACTAGGTTATGTTGAACTAAAATCAAGTTGTTAGCAAGGCTGTATTTTTTTATGGAGGCTGTAGGGGAGAATCTGTCTATTTGCTTTTTCTAGCTTCTAGAGACTACCCACAACCCTTAGCTCATTGCCTCCTTCTTCATCTTCAAAGTCAGCAATTATTAGGTCAAGACCTTCTCATCATGTAATCTATCTGGTTCTCTCTTTTCTATATTCCTCTTTCACTTATAAGGGGCCCATGTGGATAATCTAGGATAATCTCTCTATTTCGAGATCATTTGAATAGCAACCTTAATTATATCTGCAATGTTAAATCACTTTTGCCATGTAATGTAATGTATATACAGTTTGGGGGAGTGGGATGTAGACATCTTTGAGGGCTATTATCTGTCTACTTCACAGGCCCATAGGTTTAGTTATCTACAAGGGGAGAGAGACAAAAAAAAGAGAGAGACCCATTCTACCAGCCTCAACAGGTGCAACACAACAGAACTGATTTTTACCTGGGTCCCAGATATATAGCATTGGGCCCTCTTTATTTGGGGGGCTAAGTAAGTATAGTCTTCAAATGGCTAATGTCCAGATGAGACATTATTGAAAATGAATGATCAGGCATTCTCAATAACTCAGGGGTTTTAGGTACTATACTGGGCTCTTCAGGTACAAGTAACCCTGAGCCAAAATTTAAGTTGCTATAATATCATCTATCCTTATATTTAAAGTCTACAAACTTCAATTAATTTAGGAAGCAAAAAAATAAAGTGGCAGTCCAAATTGACCATCAAAGGCATACTTTTGAGAAGAGACTTTACCAATTCACGCATCCACTCTGCATTGACTATAAGCCATTCCAAACATCTCTTTTTAAAAAAAAAATAAATAAATCTTTATTGTTAAGATTATTACAGGTGTTCCTCTTCTTTTTTCCCCCATAGCTCCCCTCTACCTGATTCCCCACCCCACCCCATGTCCTTACCCCCCGCCACTATCTTCATCCATAAGAGTAAGATTTTTGTCCAATCTCTTCCCGCACCCCTCACACCTGCTTCCCCTGAGAGTCGTCAGTCCACTCCCTTTCTATGTCCCTGATTCTATTATATTCACCAGTCCATTCTGTTCTTCAGATTTTTATTCACTTGATTTTTAGATTCACTTGTTGGTAGGTATGTATTTGATGTCATTTTGTTGTTCATAATTTTTATCTTTACCCTTTTCTTCTTCTTCCTCTTCTTAAAGAATACCCTTAAGCATTTCATGTAATCCTGGTTTGGTGGTGATGAACTCCTTTAGCTTTTTCTTGTCTGTGAAGCTCTTTATCTGATCTTCAACTCTGAATGATAGCTTTGCTGGGTAGAGTAATCTTGGTTGTAGGTTCTTGCTGTTCATCACTTTGAATATTTCTTGCCACTCCCTTCTGGCCTGCATAGTTTCTGCTGAGAAATCAGCTGACAGTCATACGGGTACTCCCTTGTAGGTAACTAACCGTTTTTCTCTTGCTGTTTTCAAGATTCTCTCTTTGTCTTTTGCCCTTGGCATTTTAATTATGATGTGTCTTGGTGTGGCCCTCTTTGGATTCCTTTTGTTTGAGGTTCTGTGCGCTTCCTGGACTTGTAAGTCTATTTCTTTCACCAGGTAGGGAAAGTTTTCTGTCATTATTTCTTCTAACAGGTTTTCAGTATTTTGCTCTCTCTCTTCTTCTGGCACCCCAAAAATTCAGATGTTGGTACGCTTGAAGTTGTCCCAGAGGCTCCTTACACTATCTTCATATTTTTGGATTCTTTTTTCTTTTTGTTTTTCTGGTTGGGTGTTTTTTGTTTCCTCATATTTCAGATCTTTGGTTTGATTCTTGGGGTACGTTGATCTACAGTTGAGTTTCTGTATATTCTTTATTTTAGACAGTGTATGCTTCATTTCTGACTGGTCCTTTTCCATTTTTTTGGCATTCTCATTAAGATCCTTGAAGGTCTCACTAAGCTCCTCAGAAGTGTCATCAAGTTTCTCGGCGGTTTTTAGAAGATTCTTGAGTAACCTTATAAATGTGGTTCTGAACTCTATGTCATCCAGTAGTTTGCTTTCCTCCGTTTCTTTCATTCATAACATGTTTCTCTGTTTCCGCATTTTGGCTGCTTGCCTGTGTTGATGGAGTGGCTTTGTGTGGTAGGTGACCTATAGGGGGCAGTAGCTCAGCCTCCCCAATCACCTGATGTGGACGCTCTTGGTACACCCCTTTGTGGGCTGAGTGCAACGTCTTGGTGTAGTTAAGCCTTAATTGCTGTTGGTACGCTGGCAGGAATTGACCTCCAGGCCAATCGGCTGTGAGGACTCGCTGTGTCTATAAGAACTGCTGTGCTGGAGACACGGTTATGGTGCAGGACTTGTTTCAGTGGGGCTTTGGTGCTCGCTGAGTCTGCCTCTTGAATGTGTCACTTATGGATGTGAGGAGTCGAAATCTAGTTTCTCACACTGACCACTAGGTATACTGGCTTCTGGATCTCCAATGGGGTGGCAGGTCAGCTATTGTCTGAGTCCACCCAGCAGGAGCTACAGTGAGAGCTACAGTTTTCTCCTCTTTGCTTGGGGTTTGGAGGTTTTGGAGCTGTCTGATCTGGGCTGAAAGTTTGTTAGGTTAAGCTGCGGCAGTCCATTCATATGCAAAAGCCGCTGCTTGGAGCTTGGGTGGGTTTGTAGGTTGTGTGGGTCAGGGTCTCAGGGCGTCACTAGGCTAGGGCGTGGCAAACAGCAATGGCTGCTAGTTAGCCGGCTCTGTGTCCCAGCGCAGATAAACAATTATTCCTGTGCGCAGCTCTACAAGCAGGCCCTCCTCACTTTCCGACCTGGTAGCAGACAATCCAGCTTCTCCCTGTAGGAGTTTGGGTCCCCCGTGTCTCCCCAGAAACTGTATTTCAGAGTAATCGGGGGCTTGTCTCCCCTTTGGGTTGAAAAAAGCAATGCCTCCCGCCAGCCCAGATCCCACACCTCCATACCTCAGCTTTTCAGCACTTGTGCACATCTCAATGCTCTTTTCTCTTTCCTTCTAGTTGTAGAACTTCCACTCAGCCAGCTTTCCCGTGGTTCTGGGTGATAGACATTTTGTCTTTTAGTTGCAGTTTAAATTGTTGTGCGAGGCAGCAGTTTAGGTGTTTACCTATGCCACCATCTTGGATTCCTCTCCCAAACATCTCTTGAACCTAAAGGCAAGGCTTCAGAAACTGGTTTCCTCTCATGTTAGTTGTTTTGACTCTATGAGGAGTTATAAATGCTTACTCCCTTTGGACAAGGGATTTCTCATTCACTGTTAGGTTTAGTGAGCAATGAAGTAACCATGGATTTGTTTATCTGTTTGTTTTTAATTGTGAATTTATATTCTCCTAGGTCCATCTTCTTCTGTAAATACCATCCTATTATAGGTTTTTCCTCCACTCTACTCCATGCAGAACTATAGGAAATGTTCTGTTATTAAACATACACACATAAAAAAACAAAACTGGCTTCACCTTCTTTATTGCCTGGGGCCACCTTCAGTGGCACAACCCTTTTAGTATTTGGAAAAAACTGGTCTTTAGAATCATCTAGACATGATTTCAAAGCCCATTTCTGCTTTTAACAACTATGTGCTTCATGAAAAAAATGAAAACCTTTGGAGCTCTGTGTTTTCACATATTCATGGATTAGAGTACTCATTCATTGTCCTTGCTGTGAGGGTTAGTTATCACCAACAGCCTGTCATTATTTTTACCTCATTCATTCATTGAGCACTAAATATGTACTAGGCAGACATTCAATATAAAGAACACAGAGGTGAACACAACCAACATGGTACTTGCCCACATGTTACTTCCACTCCAGTAAGAAAAACATGTTAAGAGCTAAGGACAGTACAGGGAGTACAGTGCAAGGGTGAGTAAAGGGTGATAGGCAAGGGTTCAGGAAGGGAATCAAAGATCTTTATAATTGTACTAGAGGCCCAATGCACGGATTCATGCACCGGTGGGTCCTTCAGCCTGGCCTGTGGGAATCAGGCCAAAACCAGCTCTTCTATATCCCCCGAGGGGTCCTGGATTGTGAGAGGGTGAAGGCCAGACTGAGGGACCCAACTGGTGTATGAATCCATGCACCTGGCCTCTGACATCCCCCAATGGTTCCAGGATATGGGTGAAGCAGATTTGGGTCTGACAGTGCCCCAGCAGCAACCTAACCCACGGCTGATTCTGCGAGGAATTGGGCTCCCTCCTCTACTGGTCAGAGCGTCTGCTTCCTGGTGGTCATTGCGCATCACAGCTATTAGGATGGTCGTTTAGGCTTTTATATATATAGGTTAGAATTTTGTTGCATTATAAATGCAAATGTCTGCTCTGCTGCATTATAATCTCTGTGAGAGCAAGGACTGAGTCCTCTCCAGCTGCACAAACTTCTCAGCCATACAAAGCAAGTGCTTAAAATTCTGTTAAGCTCAAGTCTTCATGGTGAACATGAGATAGACTCAGTTGGTCATTGAAGGACTAGACCATGGGGTCCTCAGAACAGCATTGCCTCCCTGTTAATCTTGGTAACCTTAATATCTTAATATCGGGTACAGAGTACATATGCAAAACATTATTGTTAAGTAAATGAATGAATAAACCTAGAATCTAAAAGTCCATCACTAAAATTCTCCTTTAAAGCAAAGAGAAGAAACATACTTTATGAATGTTTGTGCTAACTACTAGTAAACACTTAAAACCCATCAGGAGTAAACATAATCCTATCCTAGCATGTCTTAAATATGCCCTGATTAAATAAGGTGTGAGTTTTATAATCTCATTTGCTCTATCTAAGTAAAAGCTTTTTATTTGGCTTCAAAGTCTTCAACTTCACAGCAAAATTTCATTATGTCCCAGCTGAGTTCTGTTTAATGGAATTAAATTTCACCCTTTCTAATTATCTTCTGGAACAGACAATCTTTACAGAATAATTAGTAATAGAAGAACATAATGGATCATTGTCTTTATTACTGCAAAGAAATCCTAGATGCTGCTATAAATCTTAAAAAAAGATATCATGAAATATAAAATGTATTGAATCCTTCCTCTTAAATTATGTAACATTTAAACTTTGTCAACATAGCTTAGAGATGATGGGAGATAATTATTTTCCTACTTCACCTTAAATTATTTTATGAAACTACCTTAATGATCCCACTCAAATTAATTATGCTTTACCTTTCATTTTCAAGATTTTTATTGGTAGAGCATTCTATTATCAAACACAATTAAAATGCACATTTTTCTCACTCATCTCAATATCTATTTTGCTTCCCGGGACATTTTCTTTCTAAACCTTAACCTAAGTTCATTAAATTGTATATACAGAATACAAGAGAGGACTAAAAATATAGGCATTCCAATAAAAAAATGAATAAAGTCTAATTGAAAATTATTTCACTTACACATCTAAGAAAGCTTAGTGTCATGGGGAAATTTTTATAAAAAACACAGCTAAATGAAAAAAAAAAAAAGGCCAAACAAGGGTAGATTTTTAAAAAGCACCAATAGACAAAAATATTGTGTTTTTTCCCCCTCTCTAAATATTCAAGCAATTAAAACTTATATTTAAAAATGGAACATGGAAAATGTAATGGAAAAATGAGTAAGGTCCTTCTTGGACTTCTAGTCTTTATAGTTTAATTTGTTGAGAATTTAAAATTACAGTAATTGCCCTTAAATAACTGACATTATTTGACACTACAACAACAGAGAAGTGGAAATGACTGACAAACACACAAAAGACTTTTGTTATCTTTGTTTGTCTGCTTGAATAAATCTCAACAAGTATTTCAAAGATTTAAATTTATAGCATATTTAATCGCCATTAGATGGCCAATTCTACTGGCTTTCATCTAAGTTTCACTGACACTCAACATTTTTGTTATCAACTTTTTAAAAATATATCTAGTTTGTCTCAACAGCTATCTTTAAAGGAAATTATTACCTCTAAATTAAACATTTTGGTAAAATATGTGGAATTAAACAGAATTAACTTGAGCTAAGTAGACCCTCTTTTTTTTTTCTTCCCTTTACTGAGGGGGAAAGGAAGGGAACTGAAATTGTAATTTTGAAAAAATGTAACATTACATAAGTTGGTTAATGGTTGGTTTAATAACTTATTTCTTAGCAAATCAAGTTTATTTAGGCAATTGGTACTTCAAACCATTTATTGTGACTTAGATGTCAAGCAGAGGTCACAGAAAGAAAAGCAGGTCTGTCATGCAATTTAGAATTCCTGCAAAAAAATTTAGAATCCAAATGACATGGATAAAAAAATAAGGGTTTATTATTTTTATTTAAGTATTTAGTTCTTATAGTGTTCCACTTCTAAACTAAAACATAATCTATGAATGAGCATAAAATAAGAATTTCTTCTTGAAGGTCCTATTTTATTTTTTAATGAAAATAAACACTTGCAATAATCCCTTAATTGGCATCACACTTTACATTTTGCAAACTATTTTTTACCTACATTCACTTAACATTTACCTGGCTTATAAAAATTTATCTCTCTTTTGATATCAAGTTCCACCCTTACCAAAACAAGAGACACAACTTATTCTGTGTGTATTTTAATATAGTGACATTCTGATTGGTAGTGAAGTAAGGAAATGCTATGGACCATGTATAAAAAGAGTCTTCCAGGGTATGAGCATGAGTGAAATAGGAAATGTATTAGGTTTCTAAGAGGTCAGGGGGGTTAGGTTAAGAGGATGAATGGGCACAGGGAGCTTAAAGTTCAGTAGTGCATGGTTCATTTCAGAAGAAAGCTTGTCTGCTTTTCTTTACAGATGTGCTCCTCTTTGCCCTTTCTTACATTATCTTAATGGATTAAAAGATGCTAGCTCTTTTATTTATCAGAAAACAAACTTGTTGTTCCTACTGCTTGGGACTAAGTATGCAACATTATGAAGACTCAATTTTTATTTTTCAGTCCTCCTCTAGAATCTTCATGAAGTCGAGGAAAGCCACTCTGCTTATTCTGGCGTTAAGGACTTTCCACCCTGGGGCTGTTTGGTCCATACCAGCTATTTATACCAATTGCCTAATTAACTAGTAGACACGTAGATTCATTCTTCTGGACAAGTAAGGAAATTTCCTTCTTTCATCCTCACCTGGTGCAGGTGGAAAGCTCCCATAGCTTTAGATCTGATATTGTCATTGCAATGGTAGTCCTCCCCTTCCTCTCTTGCCAAATGATGAAGCCTGGGATTATCTTTTTGTTGATGGCTGATGAAGATTTCACCCAATATCACAAGAAACCAGTCTCTTTTCAAATCTGAAGTATTCCAGCAATTTCTAAATGTGAAATCACTGATATTCTTCGTGTCAATTTAAGCCATTGCAGCCTTATCCTTTGAGCTAAGGATGTTCAAAATTGGGATGTTGAACTAAGATTTTGAGATTTGATCTCCTCTCAGAGACCAGTAAACTTTACCAGAATCCATAGTTATGCTCATATTTGAGCCGCCATTGAAAAAGAGGCAACTGGCCCTAGCTGGTTTGGCTCAGTGGATAGAACATCATCGGCCTGTGGACTGAAAGGTTCTGGGTTCGATTCTGGTCAAGGGCACAGGCCCAGGTTGTGGGCTCAATCCCTAGGAGGGGGCATGCAGAAGGCAGTCGATCAATGATCCTCTCTCATTGTTGATGTTTCTATCTCTCTCTCCCTCTCCCCCTCTGATATCAATAAAAATATATTTTAAAACAAGAAAGAAAGGCAATTGGCACAAGGTAGAAATCGTTTTTTAGCCACTGGAGGATGAAATACTAATGGACCTATCAGCTCCCAATATCCAGTTATTTAATCTCAGTGATACAACAATGACAAGCAGAATGTCTGAGGTTTTCACTTGCTTTTCAGACAGGGGACAATGGTTCTGGGTGGAGGCCTTCCTGGGGATGTAGCAGCTTCTAAACTGATAAGATCAGGAAATGTCTCAAAGCCTATGGGGGGACTGATGTTTCTCAAAGAGTTGTTTAGGAAAACAAGGGAAGCAGAAGTTCCTACTCTTTGGAGTAGAGGGGAAGAGTAGGGAGAATTAAAACACACACACACACACACACACACACACACACACACACACACACACACACACCAAAACCTGCATCAAGGGATTATTCTCTTGTTGAGTCTATTCTGATAGGAAAAGAGAATGTGTTCTTAAATTGTTTTTATCTTTAAAGATTTGAGGTAAATCTTCATTCAAAATGGAGCTTAACAAAAGGGCAACATATTGGTCACTAACTCAACACGTAATTTTGGACTCTCTGTGGGTAATTATTTGGCTATAATTATAACACATAATTCTTAATCTTAATATTAGTGGTTGACTATATATAATAGTAATAGAATAGCTTTACCTCTTTGATTCATGTGGACTTTAGTAGCAACATTAATTTGGATAGTGACTGGCAAATGGACTACTTTATTGTATTTTGACAAAAAAAATCTCTATTTATTTGTATTTTAGTCAATGTAGGTTTTATGGTTTGACTATGTCTTTCTGGTTTCAAACAAATTTTTAACCATCAAATAGGAGAATAAAGCAATTATTATTTACATTATTTTTTCATTATGTAATATTAGATGAGTGATATGTGAAGACTTTTGCATATATATATATGTATGTATACACACACACATACATGCATTTAGAAGCACACTGATTTTGTAATACTTTTGGTTAAAAGAATATTTAACATCAAATTTTCTGTTTGGAGACAATTTTGTTTTCTGAATCTTATGTCTACAGTTGTCCCCACTGCTACCAAATAAATCATATTATTAGAGTGATAAGAAACACAAGATATATTTTTCCTACTGAAAATATTTAACAGTCAAGTTGAACCTCATAAGATGTTTTTATAATAAAAGTTGGGGGTGAAGGGAGAGAGCTCACAGAAATACACAATAAAATTTAAATTGAATAAATATTCTGTTCTTGCCTGCCAGAGGATAAAAACATTTTTATACTCTTTCCTCTTTTTAAATATATCTAGTACCTATATAACTTTCCCCTCCTCTCTTCTATTCAGTTATTTTATCAATTAATTAATAGTCTTACCCAAGTAGAGGACCACACAAATACACTAATATTTTACTAAGTTGCAAACAGCAACATTAGAGAGAAACAGTAATTGATCTGCTGGTTCCTGGATATCTAGCTGTTGATCTCAGTCATACACAGAGATTCTCAGTCATGCCCAGGAGACAAAAGGTCCAGAACAGTAGGGTTTTCTTTTGAAAGTAGCTGTATACTGGTTATTAAATGTTAAGGCTGGTTCTATACAAGGAAATAGTTTTATTTGCTCCTCCAAGAAAACCCCTTGTATTTGTAGCACTCTTACATTGAGAAAAGCATTCTTGTGCTTTTTAAGATAATCACATGCTTCTCAGGGTTTTGTTATGATTTGCTATTAAGCCAAACTACACTTAATGTTGGTGGGAATGGCCCCGATGGAATCAACCTTGTGGATGTCCTATTGTAATGCTCTGCTGCAATAACAAGGATATAAATACCTTATACTGAAGGTCTGCATATGGTAAGCACTGTATATACAGCAGAAACTGAAAATATATTACATGAATTATCCCACCACAGCAACCTCATGAGATACATATTATTATTCCCATTTTACAAATGAGGAAACTGAGAGGTAATAACTTGCCAAAATTTATAGAATTAAAACATTACATACATCTGATAAGCTTTCCAATGGAGACCTCAAAGTGAAAGCTTTAGTTGGGTAGAAGAGCTTGGCAAAGCATTTTCATTCAGAACAGTTCAACAAGCTACTATAACTGGAGAATTACCCAATTAGACTTATTCACTTATTTAAAAAATGAGATGTTTTATGACCTCACTTAAAGCATTAATGGAGTGCCAGTTGCTACATTAGGTAAACAGAAGGCTATTCACCACTTACCCTGTATGTCAGTCTATTTTTCTCCCACTGTGGAGTTTCTATTTTGATGCCTCACTAAAACCATATCTCAGAGTGTAATAAAAATATAAATATAAAAATACAATGGTGTTTTAAGAAACACCCTGTTGTTGTTTTTTTTGGAAATGTCAAAAGTTTCTTAAAGAAGCTGTTGAGGAAGTTGGTCTTTGGGTGGCCTGAGCATGAGTGTTAAGTGGGAAAACTCTGTATCGGAGCTCACATTCTCGGGATTTTGGCTTTCAGGGGCTGGGAGAGAAGATGGTTGCTGGTTAGGAGGTTCTGGGTTTTTGGAATCTACTGCAGGTGAGGGAGGAGGCATGTAAAGGGGTGGAAGTCAGAGGTCTGCTGGGTCAAAAGTAGATTCAGGACAGAAACCATGCCATCTTGAAGGGGAGAGCTGCTTTGACTATGAGCCCAGCCTCACAACCACCCAGACTGGCCTCAGACACCACGCAGGACCCTACAGCCATTCCGGCCAAAGACCTGTCACTGCAGCTGCAGACCCACAGACACTGGGACTTTAGCCTTTCCGGCCGCAGGCTCTTGTGAGTTCCTGAGTATGCTCCCCTCCCCCACTGGCCTGCCTCTTTGGCCCTGGACCCCTCATGTCCCAGGACCTGGGCTCTCCCATGACTCAGGGTATGTGACCCTCTGGCCAAGCCCTCTGTTTCAGCCACAGGCCCCATGCAACTTGACACCCGGACCCTTCAGTGATAGCAAAAATGGGGAGACAAAGAAACAACCCCCAGGAAAAGAAAAGGAGACATCAACAGAAAAGGAACATAGGCATGCAATATGTTAGAAAAAGATTTCAGAGTAATGGTCATACAGTTCATAAACAAGATTGATGAGAAAAAATAACAACTTATGTAAGAATCAAGAGGAAATCAAGAATGATATAACTACAGTAAAAAATACATGGAAGGTTTCAACAGTGGGCTAGAAGAAACAGAGGACCAAATTAGTGAGTTAGGAGATAGGGCACAGAAACACTCCCAATCTGAACAGCAATTGGAGAAAAAAATTAGAAATCAGGAGAGCCTAAGGGAGCTTTGGGTCAATATGAAACAAAGTATAATAATGGTGCCAGAAGGACAAGAAGAGGAGCAAGGATTAGACACCTATTTGAAGAAATAATGACAGAAAACTTCCATAATTTGGGGAAGAAAAAGGTCACACAAACACAGAGAGTCCAAAACAAGAGGAACCCAAAAAGACCCACAGCAAGATACTTTGTAATTACAATGGCAAATGTTAACGACAAAGAGAGAATCTTAAAGACTGCAAGAGAGAGACAGAGAGTTACCTACAAAGGATCTCCCATTAGACTATCAAATGATTTCTCAACAGAAACTCATCAGGCCAGAAGGGAATGGAATGAAGTATACTAAGTGATATAAAGCAAGGGACTGAATCCAAGAATATTCTACTCAGCAAAGCTATCATTCAAAATTGAAGGGGAAATCATGAGCTTCAAAGACAAAAAAAGGCTAAGGGAGTTTATCACTATCAAATCAGCAATGTAAGAAATGCTAAAGGGACTGTTGTAAAAAGAAAAAATAGAAAGGGAAGAATAAAAATGACTACAAACAAGTACCTATCAATAATAACATTAAACATAAACGGACTAAATGCTCCAATCAAAAGAAATAGACTGGCTGAATGGATGCTGAATGGATAAGAAAATATGACCCATATATATGGTGCCTATAAGAGACCCACCTCAGAACAAGGGACTCACACAGACTGAAAGTAAAGGGATGAAAAAAATATTTTTCAGGCAAAGGAAAAAAAAAAAAAGCTGGGGTAGCAAAACTTATATTTGACAAAATAGACCTCAAAGTGAAGGCCATAGCAATAGATAAGGAAGGCCACTTCATAATACTAGAGGGATTGATACAATAAGAGGATATAACTCTGGTAAACATATATACACCCTATTCAAGAGCACTCAAATATATAAAAAACTTCTGGAAGACATCAACAGAGATGGAAAGTAATACAATCATAGAAGGGGACTTTAATACCCCATTGACATCACTGGTTAAATCTATAGACAAAAAATCAGCAAAGAAGAAGCAATCCTAAACAACTCACTAGGTCAGATGGACTTAATCAACATCTTCAGAGCATTTCACCCCAAAGCTATAGAATATACATTCTTCTCAAGTGCACACAGGTCATTTTCAAAGATAGACCACATATTGGGACATAGGCAAAGTTTCTTCAAATTCAAGAAGATTGAAATTGTATCAAGCATCTTCTCAGATCATAATTGCATAATATCCTATATAATAAAAGCCTAATATGCTAAGTGTTCAGCCATTCAATCAATCAAAGGGTAATATGTGAATGACATACTAAGGCTACTCAACTGCTTGCTATGATGTGCACTGATCACCAAGGGGCAGACAAATGATAAACCAGTCTCTATGGCAAGCACTGATCACCAGGGGGCAGATGCTCTGACAGGTAGATTAGCTTGCTGCTGGGGTCCAGCCAATCGGGACTAAGCAAGATTGGGCGGACACGTCCTGGAGCCCTCCCATGGTCCCTCCCTGGCTGGCCAACCTCCTGTGCCCCTCCCTGGCCCAAATCATGCACCACTGGGGTCTCTCAGCCTGTCCTGCACCCTCTTGCAATCTGGGCTGAGGGATCCCCTGCCCCACGAGTACATGAATTTCATGCACCAGGCCTCTAGTTAGAAATAAACTACAGTAAAAAAAATTAAAACACTTGGAGGCTAAATAGCATGTTATTAAACAATGATTGGGTTGCCAAAGAGATCAAAGAAGAAATAAAAAACATCCTGGAAACAAATGACAATGAAAACACAACAATTCAAAATCTATGGGACACAGTGAAAGCAGTCCTGAGAGGGAAGTCCATAGCATTACAGGCCTACTTAAAAAAAAAGAAAGAAGGAAGGAAGGAAGGAAGGAAGGAAGGAAGGAAGGAAAGAAGGAAGGAAGGAAGGAAGGAAGGAAGGAAGGAAGGAAGGAAGGAAGGAAGGAAGGAAGGGAGGGAGGGAGGGAGGGAGGGAGGGAGGGAGGAAGGAAAGGAAGGAAGGAAGGAAGGAAGGAAGGAAGGAAGGAAGGAAGGGAGGGAGGGAGGGAGGGAGGGAGGGAGGGAGGGAGGGAGGGAGGAAGGAAGGAAGGAAGGAAGGAAGGAAGGAAGGAAGGAAGGAAGGAAGAAAAAGAAAAACTAATAAATTATTTAAATCTACAACTTAAAAAATTAGAAAGAGAGCAATAAGAAAAACCCAGGATGATCAGAAGGAAGGAAATAATAAAGATCAAAGCAGAAATAAATGACATAGAGACCAAAATAATAAAAATACAAAAGATCAATGAAACCAAGAGGTGGTTCTTTGAAAGAATAAACAGGATTGAAACTTCTAGTCAGGCTTGCCAAGAAGCAAAGAGAGAGAACCCAAATAAACAAAATCAGAAATGAAAGAGGCAAAATAACAACAGACCCCACAGAAATGCAAAGGATTGTAAAAAAAAAAAAAATACTATGAACAACTCTGTTCCAACAAACTGGTTAACCTAGAGGAAATGGACATATTCCTAGAAAAATATGACCTCCCAAAATTCAATCAGGAAGAATAAAAAATTCTGAATAAGCCAATAACTATGAAAGAAATTGAAGCAGTGCAATATCTGCAAATCAATAAATGTGATACATCACATAAACAAATTGAGAGATAAAAATCACATAATCATATCAATTGATGCAGAAAAAGCATTTGACAAAACCCAACACCCTGTCTTGATAAAACCTTTTAGCAAGGTGGGAATAACTAAGGATGTAAAAGACCTATACATGGAAAACTACAGAATGTTGAAAAGAGGTAGAGGAAGACATAAACAAATGGAAGAATATACCATGTTCATCGAGTGGTAGAATCAACATCATTAAAATGTCCATACTAACCAAAGGTCCTGAATAGCCATAGCAATCTTGTGAAAGAAGAACAAATTTGGAGGGATTACAATACCAGATATCAAACTACATTACAAAGCCATGGTTCTCAAAACTGCCTGATACCAGCACAGAACAGACATATAAACCGATGGAACAGAACAGAGAATCCAGATATCAACCCAAACCACTATGCTCAATTAATATTTGACAAAAGAGGCAAGAGTACACAATGGAATAAAAACAGTCTCTTCAATAAATGGTGCTGGAAAAATTGGACAGATACATGCAAAAAGAAAAAAGGAACTAGACCACCAACTTACACCACACAGAAAAATAAACTCGAAATGGATAAAGGACTTAAACATATGGGAAACCATAAAAATCTTAGAAGAATCCATAGGCAGCAAAATATCAGACATATGTCATAGTAATATCTCTACTAATACCGCTCCTAAGACAATGGAAACTAAGGAGAAAATAAACAAATGGGACTACATAAAAATAAAAGCTTCTGTATAGCAAAAGAAACCATTAACAAAACAATAAGAAAGCCCACTGTATGGGAGAACATATTTGCCAATGATATTTCTGATAAGGACCTAATCTCCAAAATTTATAGGGAACTCATACATCTTAACAAAAAGAAGATAAAAAATCCAATCATAAAATGGACAAAGGACTTAGATACTGTTAGAAAGTGGAAATACAGAAGGCCAAGAGACATATGAAAACATGCATAAAGTCATTAATCATCAGAGAGATGCAAATCAAAACAACAATGAGATAACATCTCACATCTGTCAGAATGGCTCAACAAATCAACAAATGACAAGTGCTGGTGAGGATGTGGAGAAAAAGGAACCCTCCTTCACTGCTGGTGGGAATGCAGACTGGTGCAGCCACTGTGGAGAACAGTTATGGAGTTTCCTCAAAAAACTAAAAGTGGAACTCCCAGTAATCTCACTTCTAGGAATATATCCCAAGAAATCAGAAACACCAATCAGAAAGGACATATACTGTATTCCCTTATGTTCATAGCAGCACAATTTACAATCCTATCTAATAAAGAGGAAATATGCTAATTGACCCTCACACCATTGTAAAGATGGTGGCACCCACAGCCTATAAGGAGGGAATATGCTAATTGACCTCCCCACCCTTAAAGATGATGGTGCCCACAGCCACAAGATGGTGGTGCCCAGTCCCCTCAGCCCCACTCCACGTGCCTACCTCTGGTGTCCCCAAGTCCCCTCAGCCCCTCAGCCACCCAGGGCCGGCCCGAGGCTCAGGCAAGCCTCGGATGGCAGCTGCCCAGCTGCCCTGGGCCACCCGAGTCTCAGGTAACCAGGGCCGACCAAGGCTTGCGCTACCAGCAGTGGCAGCAGCAGAGGTGTGATGTAATGTCACCTTCCCCAGATCACCGGGTCACCTCCCACCCCTTAATGCTCCTGGACTGTGAGATGGGGCAGACCCGGTTGAGGGATTCCCCCTCCAGTGCTGAATTTTCGTGTACTGGGCCTCTAGTAGCTAATATTTGGAAACAGCCTAAGTGCCCATTAGCAGATGAGTGGATTAAAAAGTGGTGATACATCTACACAAAGGAATACTACAATGCTATAAAAAAAAAAAAAAAAGAACTTTTACCATTCACAAAGCATGGGTGGATGTGGAGAGCATTATGCTAAGTGAAATAAGCTAGTGGGAGAAAGATAAATATCACATGATCTCACTCATTTGTGGAATATAATGAACAACATAAACTGATGCTGATAAAAATAGATCCAGAGACAAAGAACCAGAGACAGACCATCAAACCTTAGAGGGAAGGCAGGGGAGGGTAGAGTGGGAGGTAAGAGATCAACCAAAGGATTTGTATGCATGCATATAAGCATAACTAATGGACACAGACACTAGGGGGTGAGGGCATGTGCTGGAGGGTAGGGGTGTCTGGGAAGAGGTCAGTGGGGGGAAAGGAGACATATGTAACACTTTAAATAATAAACAATTTTTAAAAAAGAATTTCTTTCATGGATAGCAAATGCAGCATGTTTTGCTAAGTCTTCAGGAAACATTCAAGTACTGGATATTTATACATCAAGGTCAGTTCTCTGCAAGCATATATTTTTCATTTGATTCACAAATCAATGAAGAAAAACCTTTGTCTCCCACATACAGAAGTCTTCTTCTATGCAATTCAGGATAATCATTATTCTATTCTCACATTTTATTTTTTTCCTCCTGTCCAACCAACATGCACAAAATGTTGACAGGGATTGCCATAGTCCAAATACTGCATATAATTTAGCAATACAAACAAACTGTATTAAAAATCACACACACACAAAAATCAAGACTCCTGGAGGCATATAACACCAGACTAGGTTTAGTCAAGCAAATTATTTGTGTTATTTTTGTTACAGCTTTATTTCCTTTTTGTCTGTTCGCAAGACTTTCTTGCACATAAATGAGTCTTTATTATATTGCCATCATCATGATCTAATCGACACTGGTTGATTTTTGAAAAAACATTGATGAGTTGGGTAAGTTGACCGCCAACTTTTGGAGAAAGTTATTAGTAAGTCATCTGAAACTAATAAACTAGAAAATAATTTGTAGCCCATGTAAGTGACAAAATGTCTCAAATTTGAAGACATCATTTATAGCAGATGTTTGGGAACTGAGAACTCACAGGCTTTGGTTGCCAATGATATTGAATCCAAATGCAATGACAACAAATAACTCCTGACACAATTCTGATAATGATACTAGCTCATTTTTATTGAGGGCTTATCAGACATGTCATACAGGAGGTTCTCTTCTAAACACTTATACACATTGCCTTATTTAATCTTCACAATAATCCCTATGAGGGAGATACAATTATTGATCCCATTAAACAGATGATGAAACTGAGGGTTCTGGAGGTCAGGCCAATCGCTAAGTGTTACACAGAAAGTTGTTAAACTGAGATTTAAACCCAGATCAGTTTGACCCCAAAACTTGTAGGTCTAACCTAAAATGCACCCCTGCCTCTGACACTCAGGATATTAAACATTCTATCTGAATGCAGTGTCTGAGATTGCAGATCAGCCTCTTTCTTTTACAGATGAGGAAACTGACGTTTTAAAAAGTAACTATGTCTTGCCTATCATCTTAACAAATTAGTGACTAAGGAGGACTAGAACTCAGTTCTCCTGTGTTCAATTCCAGATTGGACACTATTCTATCATTTAAAGAAATTTACATGACCCAGGAGACTAGGAGACGAACTTTGCAGTTTAACACACCAGATAAAATGCCAAAGAGCTAAATTCAGGTTGCTTCTGTGTTTTCTAACTTGCAGCTGCTTCATTGCAGGATCATACAACACATGATGGGACAGGGACTTAAAGCCACACATAAAACATATTAAATGTAGTCAGCAGTGATGAGATTTGGTACCAAATAAGAAGCTTTAATTAATTTTAAATGGTGCTTTTCATAGTGTCAAAAGCTCAGTCCACTGAAGTGGAAAAGGGGGTTGGAATGGCGAGATCCTAGCAACCCAGCTAATCTGGGTCCTTCTGAGCAAATTCATTTGGAATTCTTACATCAGTGCATCGGCATGCCGAGGTGGGGCTCATGGGGACAAACAAAATAGCAACCCCAACTCCAGCACCACTCAGAATCCTGCATCCCGGGGAGGCCTCAGAGTTCAGCTGTATTAAGGGGCCGTCGGAGTTTCCCTGTTATTTGTCTACTTTTTGAGGATTAGAACTTCCGCTGGGCTGTGTTCATCTGCGCTGAGAATTTAAACTCGGTGCATGCAACAACAGGAACAGTGAGATCTGGTAGAAATGTTCAAAAAGAAGTCTGTTTTGGTTTTTAATAGCTTTTTACACACAAAGAGAAGTAAATTGAGGGGTTTCCGTTTTCTTCTGGAGTCTACATTGACTGGTGGTTGTTTTTTTTTTTCCTATTACTTTTCCCTCCTTCATCAGCCTTTGTTTTGAAAACTGTGATGGTGCAGATACTTACTATGTAGACCCATCTGGGTGGTATTATGTTAAATAGGCTGGGATGGTCATGTGGTTCTTAAACATACTCACACACAAACCTTCTTTTCCTCTTCTTGACATATAAATAGGAACTATCATTAAATCCCTACCTCATAGAGACCACAGAACCATTCAGTAAGAACCAAGTTGTAAGGATTAATTGAAGTTTTCTATGGAACACAGTTCCCTGTCTTTACAGCTAAGGAAACTGAGGCTCAGGTTTCCTTGACAAGATTAAGGGCACATATCCAGACTTCTCCATTTCCCTGTTCCCTTCTTTATCACACAGCTCATCATTTATAGATATTGTTTATAAGAGTAGCGTATAAATAAGAGCTAGGTGCCACTTGCATGTGTTACATTTACTATTTTTAATGCAACTATGCTATGCATACATATCGATGATAACATATAATATAGCTCTTAACAAATGGAACACTCATTTGGGTCAATAATTATAAATTAAAGATATTTTACTTCTCCATGTTCTTTTATCTGACATAAATGCCTACCACCATGAAAATAACAGCAAACTAATTCTAAGTTTCTGATGGCCATTCATTTATTAATGAGATCAATAAGCCTTCACTTTTCCGAACTCAGACTTGATTCTCTTTTGTCCTCTACAGAGAAAAAGGATGAAACTTCACCCTACTCATGTTCAGTGTTCCTTTAGTACATACAAGGGTCTCTAGACTTGGAGGACAGTACTACAGCCCAGGTGAGTTGCTATGAGTGACAGAAATTGCAGGTAAAACAATTCAGGCATGCAGAAACACATGTCTATCCAGTGTTCTACACTCTGAAAAGAAACTAGAAATAAGTAGGTTTCCCTCACAGGGTTTTTAGAAACTTGATATTTGCAAGATAAAAAATATTTTATTTTTTTTAAATTTCTTGTTCAGATCCAATTACAGTGAGGAAGTAGAGGGAAAAACAATTAGAATAACAATCCTACTGTGTATTAAAGAAAACCACAACGTTGATTTTCTGGTATTAATTTTTAGTATTTTATTAATGAAAAGTCAACAGCAAATATTAATTTTTAATATTTTATTAATGAAAAGCCAGGTGAACTCTTTATGGGGGGGTTTCAAACTCTTTTAAAATAAGAACATTTGAGATATTCTTCCTAGTTATTTAAGTCATTCCATTTACTCTGCCTTAAGTATTCAAGTACCCCCTTCTTGTTCCCTGAAAACAATTAGATTTTCTTTTCCACCTGACCGTCTGCCTCCTTAAACACAGCACAAATATGAGATGCTGGCATTAGTGTGGTTATAGTGAATTTTCATATTGAATATATTTTATATTGAAGTTTATGTTCTTGGATCTATCGATCATTAAATTCAGAGGGAAAAATAAAATTGAAGGGAGCATGCTTATCAAGTTTTATTAATACTCTGACAATAGAAATATTTTATATTGTATTTATTCAATATCTACTTGGAATTTTCAAAAACCAAAATGTTCTTGGCATTCATGAAATACGAAACTACCAAATATTAGAATACCAAATCAATAGCATTTATAGATAGATATCTGCTTTGCCCATCTGCACAGCTAAAATGCACATAACATATTAATTACAACTTTGAACAGAATAAAAATGAAGCTTAAACACTGATCTGAAAACATTCTTTTTTCACATGTAAAAATGTACAGTATGAAACTGTCTCTCTCAACTACCTAATAACTAAGTGAGTAATAAGAGCAGGAAGTACATCATGTAGGTACAGAAAATGGAAGGAGGTGTGAGGGTGAGCATATGGGGAGGAATTCAAAAAGTGTTAGTGGAAAAGCAGCAACTTTGTACACATTTTTAATCATTGCTGTAAAAAGGGTAAAGCACTTTTGTTAGCTTTATTTAAGTTCAACAACAGGAGAGTAAAGGTTAAGAATCCTACTTTCAGCCCAGTGTGGAATTAGAAGTCCATTCTCCCACCAATACACAGGGGATTTGCACACGAGAATGGGAGTTACATGAGCAAATCCTTCAGGGAGCTGTGAGAAAATAAACTCTAACGAGAATATTTGAACTACATTTTACAATAGACTGGTCATCCAAAAAGACATGCATATGGAAACTTTAATGTTTCAAGAGCAATCTACAAATACATGGCTAAGTGTATAGACACGCATTTATGAATATAAACCATATACATACTAGTATGTATTTGAAATCCATGTCAGTGTGATTGTGCACTAACTCTGGTCAGTAAAACTAACTAGCTCATTAAGTGCTCCAACTGTTATATGCTATTGTGCTCTTTTGAGGACATGAGCACAGCACATAAAATTTCATTTAAATAACTGAAATACCACTGTGGGAAAACTCAAATGCATTTCATATAAATTTTTCTTTTACTTTCTTCTTTTCCTTTTTTTTAGTCGCTTCAACCATAAAAGGCACATATATGTGCTCACTGCAATTATTCTCAGTTGAGCCTTTCCAGACAATAGATATAAGCATCTCTATTTTTCTTTAAAAAGATGCAAATTTTCCATTTTCCTTTGCAGTGACACCTTGGAGTTTAGCATGTAGATTTAAGCAAAAAACGTTCCTTCACTGTGGGAAAAGCAGTGCACTATATAATAAAATTATGATGGACAATTCTTCTAGTAAAATCCATAAGGACATGGGCAAAAGGCTGGTATGGGTTAGGTTGTTCCAGCTCTCCACAAGCTGCTTTCTCTTACAGCAACTTGTTGATAATGGAACATCTTTTGTGAGAACCGGCATGAAAAACAATGCAGCGCATCAGATTTAATAAAGTATCTAGAAAAAGTCTTAAAATGACACCCACACTATGAAGGGAAAGCCAAATTTGCTTTTTCTAAGGGGAATTTGTGTTTGTCAGGAAGGGTTCCTGGAGGTTTTGTTTGGAGGCCTTGATGTGTGACCAGTACGCTACAGGCCGCCCTTCACCCTTGCCCTGCTTCAACCACCGCTCTGCCCACCCATACCGACACCGCAGGGGGAAGGGTTTCAGAGGAGAAAGAATCAAAAGCTGAGGGACGGGGGAAAAAAGTGCTTTTCAGGGTCTGATGTGTGGGAATCAAATGAGAGGCCTAGCTCAAATCCTGTCGCCAGGCAACCAAAGTGATATGCTGAGGGAATATCATTAAAGTTGGAAAGTAAGCAATCTCTCTGAATTAGTAAACCAACCACAGGATCGCCCATGCACCCGAACTCATTCGGGGCCGGAGTGCCATTTCTCCAAGGAGGACACGCGGGGGCTTTGCTACGTTAAAGGGGGCAACGGAGAGGGAGAGGGAGAACGCAGCTGATTTGCAGAGTTTTTTTCATAAAAAAAAAAAAAGACAATGGCTGTCCAGACATGGAGTTGGTGGTGAAATATGGTAACTGCCACGGCTGCAGCTGGCTCTCTGACACAAGATTAATAAGTTGCCGTTTCCTAGCCGACCAGAACCTAGTGGGAACTATCCAGCATTTTATCTTGAATTGTGGGTAACAGCCTCACTGCAAGCTGGCCTAGTTTACTGCTCTGTTTTTTCCAGATCTCCCAAAGTGCAGCAAACATCTGTGACTCTAATGAGGTCATCATTGAGGGTGTCCAGAGAGCCGGGCCCTGAGAACTGACCTCACCTCTGCCTGAACATAAAGTACAAGTGCTGTGGGGAAGCAGGACAAATTAAATGGGAGAGCTGGCACTTGGCTGGAAGTTAAGCTCTTAAGAAACTTTTTGCCGTGATTAAAAAAGAGAGGGAGAGGGAGATGCAGAAAAAGAGAGAGAGAGACAGAGACAGAGACAGAGAGAAGAGGGGCGGGGGAGAGAGAGGGAGAGAGACAGAGAGAGACTGAGGCTCAGAAATGACAGTACAACAAAGCAGTAGCAAGCCCACAGAATTAGATTTAGGCCTCACTGATGAGTATTATCAGTGACATAAACAAGCAAAACTTATCTGGGCCTTCCTTCTTGAAAGGCTGAATAAAAACTGAATTGCCAACTTCTGCATTTTACCACATTTTGGTGGAAATGGTTCAGAGACCTACATGATTTAAAATAAAGTCTTGGTGAATTCAACCACAAAGCCAATGTATGTATTTCTGACAGCAAAATTTCAAACATTATACAACATGGCATATCATTCATAAGTGATTTCATTAGGGACACAGAAAACAAACTTCTCCAGAGAGGTATCTGTCCCCACCCACAGTTATTCCAACAGAATCATAGTTTTTATAAATAATACCACCAAACAGATATGCAAACACAGGCCCAAATTGTATTCAAATCAGTAAAATATAATCATTTTGTTTAGTTGTCTAAGGCAAGAATATCTAAGATATCTTTTTAACTACTGCTTTCTTTAAAAACTCCATTCTTAAGAGATGATAAATATAAGCTTTAAAAGGAAGGAAAATGTTTTAAGTTTGGCGGGAAGAAACATTGCTGAAAATTGTCCCTATCATTAAATTTATAAGTACATTAGCC
Source organism: Corynorhinus townsendii (assembly GCA_026230045.1). Classification (NCBI taxonomy): domain Eukaryota; kingdom Metazoa; phylum Chordata; class Mammalia; order Chiroptera; family Vespertilionidae; genus Corynorhinus; species Corynorhinus townsendii. The sequence continues at coordinate 41,246,922 of JAPDVU010000002.1, forward strand.
ATAAGTTGATTATGGATTGTCCGTTTCAGCCACATCTGCCCACAGTGTACAATCAAGTCGTGGTGTCTTCTTCGATGACTAAGGAAATGGAAATATGGATAATGTCCAAAAGGTGAAAAGAAAGATAGAGGTCATCTCCAGAACTCCTCTAGAAACCTTAATCCATGTATTAACTCACTCTGTATGTAGATATATATTTTTTTCACTCTGTATGTAATTATATTTTCCAATGAGACCCAGAATGTTATGTCCTGGGACTTTTATAATGAGTTTGATTTTGGAAAAGTGGAAATATTACGATGGGATGGAATTTGCATTAATATTTTATTTTTCTCACATCATTATTATTTTTAGACTAGATCTAATGCAAGAGTTACAGAAGACTAGTAATAGAGAGACAACCACTTTCTCAAAAGCCAGTAAATGTTACACAAAACTCTCATTTGACCCATGTGGTAAAGGTGGTAAGGAAATGAGAGGGCAATAGCAGAGAGCTAGCTAGCCAGGAGAAAGTGCTAGCCATTTCTGATGGTCACTAAGCCTTTCCACTATGATAGCAAGAGGGAAATCAAGGTGTTATCCTCATCTTAATTTATGAATGACGGGCACTATGGATTGGTGTTGACTATGAAGATGCACTTAAAATGTGGAACATGTAAGATAAAATGTTTAAAATAGTAATCCTAGGGAAAAGTTCTAATACTACCTGCAAGTCTCTTGATACAGACTGTTTCACCCTAGAAGAAGAGAGGCTGCAGCTCATTGTTCGAGTTCTTGAGCTAGAATTTAATGGAAAGAGTGGCTTACAAAACAAAGCAACCTCTGCTTGCATGTGAATTGGGGAGAGGAACAGTTGGGGAGCAGAGATCTCTCCCATTACACTCTTTCTCAATTTTCAGGAAGGGCTTGGCTAATGCCTATTTCAAGGCTGAGTTTATTTTTTTAAATGCAAATGAAGAAAGTGTTGTATTCAGCTTTGCAAACAGTTTTCAGAAATCCTGTTGGCCTACATTTAGCTGGGAAGCAGCCCCTGGTACCAAGTGTAGGGGCTCAAACAATCAAGCAGTTGTTTGCCTCACTCACATTCCTGAGGCAATCTGGTTCCAGCTGAACTCCTTGGGAACAGTCTGGGCTATGTACCCCTGGGGCATCTGCCCCAATTAGCACTGACCCTTGGGGGCCCCCTTGCTGGCCCTAGGTCACTCTCCATCTCTTAGACTCTGGGTAAACCAGATTGCTTTAGGAGCCGCTATGCTTTCCACAACCCCAAGATGAACTGGACAGCTTGGCTCCCCAACAGAAATGTAGTCACCCTAGAAAGCCCAAACATGGCCTTCAGGTTCTCTGATCCAGGAAAGAAACACATAGGTGGGATATTTGCAGTGACTGAGGAACAGCAGAAAAAGAGGCGCAGAGAGTGCTTGGCCAGTGAAACTAGGTAGTGCCTGGAAAGAGTACAGGGCTGCAGAGTCTCACACAACTGGGTTAAGCTCTTGGATCTTCTCTACCTAACTGGTGGACTTTGGCAAGTCACCAAATCCTACCAAACTTCAATTTTTTTCTTGTGTTAGATGAAAACAATGGTATCAGTCCTGCAGTGTTTTCATGAAAATCCATTGTCTTGATGTGTGTACCCTGTTCAATAAAATGCCTGGCTTATAGGAAGTTGTCAGTAAATGGGACTTACTTGTGAAAATTGAAACTCACCTTGTTTGACGAGGACAATTACACTCCTGAGAAAATAAGGGGCCACATAATTCTTTAAATCCCTCTGTTTTGCTGTGGTTCCTTATCAGTTTATGACTAGTCTTTTATTTATAAGAAAGCAAACAATTCACAACTACTTTTTGTGTCACTGTCTACCTAGCACTTCTGATCACCATGAAGGTGACAGAAGGAATATATGACATAATCTCCAGCCTTGAGGCTCTGACTGCTAGAACAGCACTGACAGAGCATGAACCAACTCAAGAACAGTTTAGGCATCAAAGTGTACAGTCCCGAGTGGTGTGCTCAATGGAAGTTGAAAGAAGGATGATGACTCAGCATGGGCTGCCATGGTCAGGGAAAAATTCACAAAATTGTTGGGGTTGGTCAATATTGACTGAGTATCTACCATGAGCCAATACTGAACAGAGCCAAATAAGGTCTAAAGTGGAGAAAGACACATTAACATACCATTCAAATTAGTGTAATGACTGGCAAGAATGGGTTTTGGAGATGAAAGTAGTGCAAGAGCATGAAAGAAGAATAGCTTAAGTTAGCTTTGGAGGAGAAATTTGGTTAGGTAAATCCTAGGCAGGTGGATCACTATGAATAAAGATATAACAGTGGGGAACAATCATTAGTGGTGTGTGTGTGTGTATATGTGAGTGCATATTTGTGTTTGTTTTTTTGTGTGTGGGGAGGGGAAAGTGACTGCAGGAGAGGAACAGGACATTAAGTGGAAGAAAAATAGAACTTCTAATATTACACAGAAGATTTAAAGAAGAAATTCTAAATTATCTGTTTATTTTTATAAAAGTGGCAGATGATCACTCTAGGATGCTAACATGGTCCATACTAGAAGGATATAAAAACCAAGGATTCTTAGATATGGCCTTAGAAAGTAAGCTGACAGGATGGAGGTCAGCTATAAATATTCACATTTGAATCCCCTTCTATTTCCTGTAGAGAAACTTCCCAGGCTAGTGGGATCAACCAGAGTGGGGCTGGAACCAATGGTGGTTTAGTGAGTTGGTTTTCTGATCAAGGCCTTCTCTTGGAAATTAGCCAGGAAAGCAGAGATCTGGGCCCAAACTTCTTCAGGAGAATCAACTGACCAGGCTCTGGGGCTGAGGTAAGATTAAAGGGACTATAGGAATCAGGACACACAGTATTTCTGGAGTTGGCTGAGAAGCAAACTAGAACTATACACAACTTTGAGACTCTCTGAAGACCTCTATAGCCCTACCCAGTTCCCAGGAGGTCCTTCCTGTTTCCTTGTCTTGAGTCACCTGTAGCCTCAGCTGATACCTGCTGGTTTGACTATCTCCCCTGTACACTGGGGCCAAGAAAGAAAAGGTATTAAAGGTCCAAGTCATTCTTAGCTGGGTCATACAAGGCTATATTTCATTAAATTATCTATATTTATTGATGATAATCTCTGAGCCATGGTAACCCAGAAGGTTTCCAGTGCTAGAACAAATGTTCCTTTGAGGAGAAGTATGGGTAATCAAGACTTCTTCCCTTAGCAGCAAGAGGCATAGAGACATTTAGTTGCTCCCATCATGGAGACTGAATATAACCAAACAGTAGTTATTCTGTGTTAATATTTAAGGGGCACTGTGAAGATCAAATTGTTGAAATAAAACCACTTTATACAGCCTAAGAGTTTTTTGGGTTTTTTCCTCCTTCTTTCATTCAACAAACATTTATTAAGCACCTATTATGAGCTAGGCACAGTTTCCATCTTCAAAAGCCCATAGTCAAGTGGAAGAAACTAATAGACTGACAAGTGCTCCTAGACATAAGCACAGGACACTGAGGGGGGACGAAGGATTAGGTTTGGAGATTGGGAAGGGTTTTAAGGAGAGGAGATGAAAGACAATCTGGCATAGTTGACCTAGTTGTATGTAGGGACATGTGAGGACAAAGAGAGCTGATGCAGGATGGGCAGGCAGGTGTCAGGCCATGAAGGGTCTTGCAGAGCAGGCTAACAAGTCAAGCTACTACCATAAAGGTTAGACAGAGCATTGCTGAAGCTTTTAAGCAAGGAATGGCACAATCAGGATAGTGTTTTTTAGCACCCTTCCAGCAGCTGAGCAGTAGAACACCTTCCGAGGTGGGGATGGATCAGGGAGATATTACTAATTTGTTTGGCAGACCATGAAAATATTATTAGTTACCCTTCTATGCATGATGAAATTGAGACTCCAGTTAGTTTACTCCAGTTGGATTTTCCCAGCTGTCCATTGGAGTTTCTTGAGGACAGGGAACCATGTTTCTTATTTTGGGGTGCTTTCATTTGTCTAGACCAGTGGTCGGCAAACTCATTAGTCGACAGAGCCAAATATCAAGAGTACAATGATTGAAATTTCTTTTGAGAGCCAAATTTTTTAAACTTAAACTTCTTCTAATGCCACTTCTTCAAAATAGACTCGCCCAGGCCATGGTATTTTGTGGAAGAGCCACACTCAAGGGGCCAAAGAGCCGCATGTGGCTTGCGAGCCACAGTTTGCTGACCACGGGTCTAGACAATTGCCTAAATCCATGGCCAATTTAGTTCAAGGTACTGGGTTTTCAGTGCTCTGAATCTGAGTTTTTTTCTGCAACCACACACTGGTTCTCTGAGAGAGTTTAATTTTGGAAATGACTAAAGGCTGGGATAGCATTATATGTAGTACAGTAGTCCTCCATTATCCACAGGGAATACTTCCAAGACCCACAATGGATGCTTGAAACCATGGATAGTACTGAACTCTATGCTTTTTTTCTATACATACATAGCGACAATAAAGTTTAACTTATAAATTAGGCATAGGAAAAGATTAATAATAAAGTAGAGCAATTATAACAATACTAGAGTTCCAGTGCATGAAATTCGTGCATGGGGGGGGGAGGGTGCTCTAGCCCAACCAGCACCTTCTCCAATCCAGGACATCCCTCTCACAATCCTGGACCACTGGCTCCTAACCGCTCACCTGCCTGCCTGCCTGATCACCCCTAACTACCTCTGCCTGCTGGCCTGATCACCCCTAACTGCCCCCACTGCCAAACTGGTTGCCCCATGCAGCCTGCTGCTCAGTTGTTTGGTTGCCCCTTACTAACCCCCCTGCTGGCCAGGTCGCCCTACGCAACCTGTTCAGTTGTCCGTTCAGTTGCGACGGTCGCTTAGGCTTTTATATAGATAGATACTATAAAAAAGTTATGTGAATGTGGTTTCTCTCTCTCAAAATATTATTGAACTGTACTTCCCCTTCTTATGATAAAGTGTTGATGCTGGGTAACTGAAACCACAGAAAGCAAAAACAGATGAGGTTGAGGATGAGGATGAGGGGGGACTACCATATATCCAGGGCACTATCAGGCACTTTGTGAATACTGAGCCAAGCAGGCTAGTCTGGACAGAAGGAGCTCTGAAGAGGTGAAGGAGCAAGCATCCCCTTCAGTCTCCAGGAGATTGTTAGCGTGTAGAGCACTCTGAAAGGAACTTCAGCCATTCAATTACTGAATAGGGGGACTTGGGGCAATCCCAAGTCAGAAAGAGGTTACTAAGCTCCTAGTGTGGGGGAGGAAAGAGAGGTAGAGAAGTTTCTAAGAGGTAGGGGAGACTCAGGAAGAAGATGAAGGGAGCTCCGACACTGGTTGATGTTCTGCCTCTTCTTCACTCTTCCACCTGAAGATTAAGTGAGGAGATTTTGACATCTTGTCCTTTGTTGGATCAGTTCACTTTGCCACTAGGCACCTAACAGGTCTTGCCCACTAAGAAAGTAAAAGTGAGGTGAGAATGGAGGAGAGGGCCTTGGACAGCCCAGTAGCTGCATGGGCTCTAAGGTCTGAGGTCTGGGACCTTTTGGCCTCAGTTTCCTCATCTGTAAAATGGAAACTTCATAAAGTTGCTTTGAGGATTCAAGAGATGATGTTTGTAAAGAGTTTAGCACAGTGTCTGACACAAGGTAAGCACAGAAAAAAGAAAAAAAAGATTAGCCCTGTTTATTTTTAGAAGCTAGGGAGGTGGGAAGGTCACACCAGTAATTAGTTGTCTTAAAGATACACCTAACTCTCATCCACTACATGAAACTAATCGGTCACTGGATGGCTCCTGAGAAAACTCCTTTCCAGCCAACTCTGCTCCTCACAGGCCCCACTGTGGCTCATACAAACACTTGGGACAGTGCACGAGGGAAGACCCTGGTGAAAAGAGAGTGTGTGGGACCAACATGGGGCTGCTCAGGGAGCCCTAGGGTTGTCACCCATGAAAGCAAGAACAAGCAGCTTAAAGGAGTACTTAGAAATTTGTCTGCATAATCATTTATGAAAAAAAAACAAAAACAGTCTAGCTAAAATTGGGAAGGAAAAGAAATATGGTCATTTCTTCAAATACAGCCTACCAAGAGCACTGAACCTAATTCGGACCCAGGAATGTCTGAGGAGGTGAAAAACAAAAGACACTGCATTGCTTTTAACCTCTATTTATTTTTCATGAGCAGAATATAAAGAAGTAAGTAATGCATTAGGAGAAACAAGCAAATTTTAATAGCTCTTAATAAACCAGAGAGTCTTTATTCCAAAGGAAAAACTATAGCATTTGATTTCACCAGAAACATTTCTGATTGAAATATTTACCATAAGCATTTTCACTAATACATTTCCCCAATTATTATACTAATCTTAGTATTTTCATAGATATTAAATCAGTAAAGAGTCAGGTAGAAAGCATATAATAAAGTGTGAAATGGTACTTAATACCTAAAAAAATTAAAACAGAGCTAAAATTCATGCTCTTCAAAAATAAAAATAAAAATATTTCCAGTTAGCAATCTAACATAAGCCAATGGACAAAAATTAAGCCAATGAATTATGTACAAGGACATTTATCACACAATTATTACAATGGCAATAAATGAAAATAAATTGCATGTCTACTAGTAATAACACAGGACCTGTTAAATCTACATGATGGTATATTATACCATTATTATAAACTAGTAGCCCTGCACACGAATCCATGCACCAGTAGCTCTCTGCGGGGCCTGGCTGCTCCACGCCCACTGCCCAGAGGCACTCCGTGGCACAGCGGCCCATTGTGGTGATGAAGCAAGCATTCCGCCAGACTGCTCATGCTGCTCGTTCTCAGCAGCCACCCCCCAGGACTGGGGAACTCCAGCGGGGCTGAAAGGACTGGGCATCGCCATCTTGTGGCTATGGGTTTGCCAGCTTTGTGATGGAGTGATGGTTAATTTGCATATTACCCTTTTATTAGATAGGATGAATATGTGAACATTTTAAAGATATGGGGGAAAATGCTCAAGATATACTGTTCAATAAAAAGGGATACAAAAGTGCAAATGAAGTTTGATATAAAATATATAGTATTAAGACTAAAAGGAAATGTGCTAAAATGTTAATGGTTATCTTTGGGTATGAAATTATGGTTGATTTTTCTTTTTTCTCTATTATAATACTTTCTAATTTATAAACTATGTGCATATTGTAATTTTATAATTAGTTTTAAAAACACAATAAAATTATCCTGCACAGTTATAGTTCTTTTAGACCTTACAAAAGGAGCTAATTATTTCTGTTCATAACAAATACCACTTAACTCTATCATGGGAAGACTTAAAACTAATTCTGAATTATGACTTTTAAACACTTTCCATTCCCACCTCCAGACCTCCCAGTCCCAAGCCTTTTTAAGTCAGAGTTTCTCATTTGGAAGGATATTCACAATATTGCCCCTACCCCCCAGCATTGTTTCTCCCTTTCATCCATTGGTGAGTTTCTACCTCATACACACCTTAGTCTTTCTTATATTAATGAGGGGAAAATGAAAATAATAAATAGTTACACTGAGCAAGAAGGCATGTGTGCCTTGTTTTGAAAAACAAAACAAAACAAAACAACCCACACTCTGTAAAACCAAATATATGATAAAAAATGTGATGTGATAAATTTGCCTTTAGAATCTGCCCTAATGATTTGAAATACAACATGGCTGTTAAAGGTGTGAGTGTTCCCAGCTTCTTAGGACCTCTCTATTGTTCTCTCCATGTTCCTTCAGTCTCCAGGTTCTCCCGAGGTGCCTTAGACTGACCCTGTGGTATAAAGAGGCCCAGGCAAGGCTGTAGGAAAGCAGCATATAAGAGGCTGTTCTTTAGGCTAGGATTAGCCTAAGGCAAGCAAGGCACTAGCTTCAGGCACAAAACTTTAAAGGGGAGACAAAAAAAACTCATAATCAAAATAAATACTATTTTAATGCAATATTTTTAAAAATCAAAATTAATGCCAAAACATCCATGATAAAGAAAATGTCAAAATTATGAAAAGACTAGTACCATGCCAAACCACACGGGAGCCTGAAGTGAAAGGAAAAACGTGCGCCCCTATAAATAGGTTCTTATGTAACGTCATCCTGAAATTAATGTTGTTTAAAAGTATTGAAACATTGAAAAATTGGTATATGATCATTCATGAAGGAATGAAAGTACAGCATCAGTCCTCAAATTCTGTCATTTCCTCAAAGCCAGACATGATAAAAAGGCCCAAAGCTCTAGGTCAAACATGGAACAAATATGGTCTCAGGTCCTCTTAATTGTGGGTTAAGTTTCTATTCCAGGATAGGCACTGAGGGCTTAGGTTCTAGGAGTGGCATCCTACACTTAAACGTTCAGTCACAGGTAGTCATGAGCAGCCCCTGTATGCAACGCATTTTCTAGGCACTGATGCTACACAGGTGCCTCAGATAGACCAGAGCCTAATGTCATTGGATTCACATTTTACTGAGCCCTTAACTAACTGGTTTTGCTTGCTTATTTGTTTGCTTTTATTTATTTTTATTTTTTAACCTTTTTAATCCTCACCCAAGGATATATTTTTTCCCGTTCATTTTTAGAGAGAGCGGAAGGGAAAGGGACAGAGAGAAACACCGATGTGAGAGAGACACATCGATTGGTTGATTCCAGCATGCCCCAGACCAGGGCCAGGAGCCTGCAACTGAGGTATGTGCCCTTGACCAGAATCCAACCCTCTATCTACTGAGCCAAACCAGCTAGGGCATTTTGTTTGCTTTTAATGGATGTTTATTTCTCACCAAGCTTTTGTTTTCAAGCTGCTATAAATTGGCTCCCTGATCACCTATATAATTTGTTGGGTTACTGAAATGGGCTGTCTTGCTCTAACTCTTGCATTTTATACTAGACCTCTACCCTTCTGGTGATGGTTCTATATGTAAGTCTTCTCTTCCATACTGCCTTTAGTTTTCCTGTTTCTGCTTTGCTGAGCCCAGTGCTTTGCACATAGTGGATGTTCACCAAATATTTGAGGATCACTTGATTGTTTCATGCATGAACTGATAGAAGAATTAACAAAGGAAGGAACAAATGAATGAATGTACCTGGTCCCTAGAGAGGGATGAGGAAGGGAGGCAAAATCACCATGCGCCACCTCTCTGTTTTTTGTATGTCTGACATATATTATATTGTATATGTTGTTTGTGTATTTTGAGGAGCATTTACAGGTGGGATAGGAACATCAGAATAAGTCCTTTTTGGCTATGGTGTTTCAGAAAGAAGACTGGTCTGGTAGATATGTCTTGTGTTAAGTTACTGCTCATTGAAAGGGTCTTTGTCATCTATAAAATAAGGGTGCGGAATTGTGAAGTCTAAAGTGCCTTTCAGTTCTCACACAGGTTGAATTTACTCCTTCTAATACTATAGGCACCAGTTAGTGTGGATGCCAATAAGCACTGCCTGGAATTCCTTGGAGCTCTTGGTGTCCATAGAAAAGACATGCCCTTTAATTCTACAACACAAACATCAGCTAGAAGGAGGAAATTGTTTCTTCTTGAGAGGATTTCAGGAAATAACTCTGTGATTCCAGGATGTCCATCTGGTAATCAGTTATTTTAGTGTTAAAATGAGGAAAATTCAAAAGATCATCTCAGGTCCCTTTAAAGAAAAGTAGACCTGATTTAGTATGCTCTACTTTTAGAGCTTTTTGTGCTCATGTATGGTGTGTGTGTTGGGGGAGACATTGTTTTAGTTTTAATTTAACCCTTGAGAAAATCGGTAAATTCAATGCCAGCTCCTGAATACTATTAACAATAACTGATATTTGTAGAGTGTTTTACAGTTCACGCAGACATTTTCACATTTATGTTTCAATTTAATCCTCATGACAGTCCTGTGGTATGGGAATTTCTTATTATAATCCTCTTTCTCTATGTGAGGAAAATGAACTTGTGATGCCCATCTTTGAACCCCAAATCTCCAGCTCTTTTCAGACACAGATTTTTAAAAATCTCTTTCAAGGAAGAAGGGCCCCAAATGGAACAGGCATCCAGCAGAGTCAATGCCAATTGCCTCTCAGAGATTAGGGGAAAGCTTTCTGCTTTGGAGGACAGGGTGGAATAGTCAGTGGTTCCCCCAAACCTGGCCTCAACCTAGTGCTGGGGAATCAGGGAAGGACTTAAATTTCAGTTATAAAAAAATTTTAGAATTTCATAACATTTTTGTATTTAAAAATCTCTCATGAAAAATCATTATTTATTCAGTGACTATATGTTAATTTGCTTTCATTTCTCTAGTTGACTTAAGAAAAAGTTGCAACCCTCTCTTTGGTTCCTCCTCCCACCCCCATTTTTATTTGTGTATACGTGTGTGTGTGCATATCTGGAGGTCTATGAATTTCACATAACTTCTTTGGATGGTGAAATTTGCAAGTCTAGAAAACAGTGATGTACACCCATTACATTTATCACATTACTTCCCTACATAGAAATCTCTGTAATGGTCCTTCATTACTATCAGAATAAGTATAATTCCTAAGTCTAACTTAATTACAAACTGTTTGATCTCAACTGCTCTAGGTTTTCATTTTTAAGCTGTAAAATGAGGTTGCTTGATTAAACAGCCTCTGAAATGAGTCTCAGTCTTTAAATTTTATGGATTTATAAGTATCACTGGTATGAGTCACATGGCATTCAAAGAGCAATAACCAAAGCAATCTCAGGGAAGGCTCTTTTTGAGGACAGAGCAAGGCTGGCTGGGGGAACCCATGGCCCTGAGCACTATAGGTCCAATGAGTGTGGTTTGGGTGTCAACTCGCAGAAGCAAGAGCTCCACCCATTTCCAGCAGGTTTACTAAATAAGGCACTCTTCCAGGAATTCAACCCTAATGCATGTTTATCTAAATATCATAATTAAATAGAACATAATGAAGCAATTAATCATTTAATATAACAATTCAATGTTAACTCTACTAGTATATTACATTTAGATCTTTTAAGATTTTTGTTTCATAGAGTGTTAAGAATCTATTTCACTTTTTTCTTCTTTCTTTCTTTCCTTCCTTTTCCTTTCCTTCCCTCCTTCCTTCTTTCCTTCCATACTTCCTTTCTTTCTTTTTTATTTCATTGGCACCATTAACAAAAACATGAGCATCTCCATGATTTATTTTAACCCAGATCCCATCCCATGCCTGGAAAGAAGTAAATCAGAACAAAGAATGTGTGCTGTGAAAATGGATAATAAAGTAGCGATAGATGACTGTTTGTGGTTGTTGTGATATTGTCAAATTAAATTCATGTATAATATGTCCATTCAGAAATCCAGCAAAACACACAAACTATTTTTTTGGCCCTTTTTAAAGCTTTGTTTTAAAAAGACAACTTCCTGTCACTGATGCTTGTAAGGGAATTGATGACTACCAGGGGGAAAAAAGGAAAATACTTCTTTACTTTGTATTAAGAATACGTGACATCTTCGCTGTCAATAACAGTGAAGTGAAATACATACCAAATATGTCTTGACATAACTTGACAGGAATGTATGTCTTCTTTTCTCTCATTTATTTTTGTGATAAGAGTATGTGATTTTGCTGCCAAGGAAGCTTGTAATGTTGTAGAGAAATGGAAATGAAATTGTGTTGGGTATGTCCAATTTCCCCTGACAGAGTGGCATCAGCTGTAGTTCGCATGCAGTCTTGGGAAGTTAACAACGGGCCTCAGCTAGCAAGACCCAGGCGTTGACACTTGTCAAAACAACTCTCCTCGATATATCAAACTGTTCCTTTCTCTTTTGTGTTATTCAGATGTGTTCGGGTAACCACAATTTAGAAAGTGGTGACTGTCAGAGAATCATTGCCATCCACATGTGAACAATATGGAGAGGAAATATCTTATCTTTGATTGTTTTTAATCCACAAGTGTTTAAAATCAGTCAAAACCTAGTACAATTAAAACTGTTGTCTTTTGGTTTTGTGGTGTGTATTTTTCTCTATAACCTGACAAAAGTAAATGATGCAAATCAGTTCTTTTTTTCTTCTTTTCAAAGAATCGCACAGATGGATGTGTGTTGGTGTGAGTTTGGTCTATTCTTGGGTTCATCACTTTTTATAACTGATAGCTTTCTTATAGAATAACTCAAATAATTTGGGTACCACTGGCCTTTAGAAAGTGTTCCATTCTTAATTTCTTACTCTATTGTTATGGAGCAGTGGGTATTAAGTGAGGTGGGTATTAAAAACAAGAAAGTAGTATTTTAAGTGAACCTCCAATTCTGCCTTTTGGGGGCTTTTTAAAGGACACACACATACAATTTCTAGAACCCTAGCAATGATTTCTACAATAAATGGTGTTTGAAGCAAGAATCTCTTACCTAGGGCAGACAGAAAGAGAATCAGCCCAGCAGTGTAATCATTGCTCTGCTGTTTGAAGGAATATTGAGCTCAGATGTCTCCAGAAAGCCCACCAGGCCCAGAGGCACTGGACAATAAAAGGGGAAAATAATAGATGCCAATGCTTTATTAAGTATATTTTTTTCTCACTTAGGTGCCCATCCCCTGGTCAGACAATTAGTTGAGGTTCTTTCCAGAAAAAGTGTTACCCACCAAGAAAAACTCTTTTAACCTTTCAAAATAACAAATATCTTTAATGACTTTTATCCCCTTTCCATTGACATCACAGATACAATGTGGCCTGTCTTGAAGTCAAGCCCAAATTGAAATCACTGCTGGCAGGGACAAGAAAAATAAAACATTTCACAATAAGAGTGACAGATGAAGCTTTTGGGGACCTTAAAAGGGAGAATAACTAAAGCTATGACCTGGAACAGAAATACTGCACCTTAGTAAAATACCTGCCCAATCTGTAAGTTAATAGGCAGATACATTTGCACATGATAATGGGCTAAATCCAATGCTTGATCAAAGTTGGCATTATTTTCCAGGTATATGTTTAAAAGGAAAGCTGAACATGCTTTCTAGGCAAGAACCTTTTGATTACAGACCAACTGTTCATCACCACACTCCCTGAGGGAAACATTTTTATTTGGTTGTCTGAAAGGATAACATTTACTAGAAATAGTTCTAAAGACAGGACTTCCTAAATTTGCTTAACCCTGCTACAAATGGTTACTAAGTACTCAATGGGGTAATAAATCTATATATGTTATATTTATTTTCAGAAAAATAAAGACAACTTCTTATATTATCCCTTGATTTATTTTCAGGAGGGAGGAACTTGATATTTCATGGCTCATAAAGTCTATTAGTTGCATTCTAATAGATGTTCATTTCATTTTATTATTATTGTGCTACATTTCTAAATGATTATTTGCACTAGGGGGGAAAATTCAGTAGGTCCTGTCAATTTCTAGTGATTTCTGTGACCTATTCCTAATTACCTGTGCTTCCTTTGCTGTTCACCTTAGGTTCCTTGAAAACACAATTTGTTTAAGGCTCATTCACTCATGGTTTGGTAATTGGTAGTGAAGTTATGTTTTACCCCACTGCAGTAAGAATGTCTCCCCACAATAGTCATTGTAGGTATATTTTACTTCAAGAGCTGTCAGAGAAGAATTTAATTCCAGTAATTAATTATTTGAGATAAATTTCCCAAGGACTCTTCAGCTTCGACTTTGGAAGTACTGCCTTCTATTCAAACAATATGAAACCTTTTAGGTCATATGAATAATTAAGTTTGTGTCATTGCGAAATAAACATAGAAGCCTACATTCATTGAAGTTTATTGAGTCCATGGTTGAGAAGCAAATATAGCAAATATGTGTTTCCCTCTGTGGCTAATAATGGTGGAAAGTCATAACGTTAATTTGCCTTTGATATAAAGTTAAATCAAATAAGGATGGTTAGAGTTGACAAAAGGAAAATCTGGTAACGTCCCTGGGTCCATCAGCAATCTTAACTTGTTTTTCAAATGTTTTGGGGCTCTGAAAAGCCTGAAACATATTTTACCCCGCCCCTTTCCCTTATTTTATAAACCAGTGTAATTTTAAAGAAAAGCTTAATCCATATGTTTCTGATTAATCGCTATTAAACTCATCAAAATGGTATTTTGTAAGAGTGATTTGGTGTCCACGAAGTCTTTGAATCTCTCTGTAACAGTCCTTCTTAATGTCATTTCTCTTTGAAGCAGGAAGTTGTGTTTTGCCAATAGTAAAGAAATTTAAACCCCCAAAGGGTCGAGATCAGTTTAAAACTTCAAGCCTGAAGGCTCTGTGAGGTTCTACGCTTGGCAAATGGGCTACTTTCCTTCTGACTTTGAAATACCTAATTTTCTTCCCACAAGAAATGCTCTATTTACTCTTTTGCTAAAATATATGATTAAAACTATCTTCATATTCTTTGATAAATAAAAGTGTATGAACTAGAAAGCAGGGCCTAATGTGTAATTTACTCTTAAGCAATGTCATCTGATTATCCGTTTGGTTTTTTGTTTTGTTTTTTAATCCTCGCCTGATTTTCCATTGATTTTTAGAGATAGTGGAAGGGAGAGGCAGAGAAAGAGAAACATTGATGTGATAGAGACACATCAATTGGTTGCCTTTGCACTTGCCCAACCAAGGCCAGGGATTGAATCTGCAACTGAGGTACATGCCCTTGTCTGGAATCGAACCTGGGACCCTTCAGTCTGCAAGCCAACACTCTTTCCACTGAGCCAAACCAGCTAGGGCTGGTTATCCACTTGGATTCTTCTCTAAGTCTTCTCTTTCCTGACCCACAGGCCTTTGTGATTTGGGTTTACCCATATTATTTATCTGAAAAGGTGATTCTGAAGATCTCACAAGTTGGAAATAAGTGCCAGGCAACCACTGGCTTTTCTTTTCCTGTTGCCCAATAAAGACACATTTTTTTTTTATGTACTAAGCTACCATTTCATGATATTTTGTGCTCTTATTTATGTTGACAACCAAAAATTCAATGCAGACAATTTCTAATAATGTTCTCTATGTGACAAGGTGAACCATAATTCTCAGGTGTAGATGTTTGCTAGTTCTTCAATGTAGTTTATTTCTATTCATATGTTTAAAGGAAGACTTGTCTAATTTCACTTTGTTTTTTTATATAATGGGTGAGAAAAAGGAGAGAGAGTGAGAAAGAAAACAAAATAGGTACTAGTTAAGCATCCAGACCACTATGGCCCTTTGTCCTTGCTGCCTCCTGGCCATGAAGTGGGAGTGCCCTCTAGTGAAACTTTAAAATCATTGGAAGATATTGGGTATAACGTGGTTAAGTTTTCCTCCTAAACTCTTGTTTCAAAAGATTTGGGACATTAAAAATTTACACAGTTTTGAATGAGACTTAGAGGAAAACACAAAATACTATGAAGTAATACTACTTCTTAGGAAATGAATATATTACTGGAAATACCCCAAAGTCTATATCTATATATCTTTTTTTGGCATCTATGTATCTCTCTATCCATCCACCCAGCCCAAGGACACATAAGTAGCATATAACTTGAATAAAAACTTACGTAAAAACATAATTATATGTCTCTCAAGAAGATGGATAGTTAACAAATCACTTTGAAATGTGAAAGTAAAGTATTCATAGCAGTACACGCAAGTAAACAAGAAGTGAAAAACATTTTTTCATCTGTATTATTCCAAAGCTCCTTGCAGAATGCAGCATACATTTATGATGAAATCCAACGTGTTCTGGAAAAAAAGTACAAGACTGGAAGTCTATATTCTTGTGCCAGACTTCACGTACTAGCTATGCCAGCTTGGGTAAAACACTTAACCTCTCTGAGCCTCAGGGTCATCATCTGCAAAAGGGGCTTAAGAACACCTGTCCTCCCTTTTCATAGGGTAGCATGGGAGGAGCTAAAGTGTTGGAAAGGGCTCTGGAGGTAAAGTACTATATTGAAAGAGTATACTTTTCTGATTTTTCTGTCTTCCTATAGGGGAGATTTCAAGCAACATCACCTTCCAGGATGAAAAAGGAAAGGAGAGAAAGAGGACCCTCCTAAAATCCCATGGAGTCAGGAATAATCAACAATACAGCTTTCTTCCCAATCCAGAGGGTCACAGAGAAAGAAGCAAGTGGCATGACACCAAGGAAGGATGCAAAGTTAGACTTGACTACCGTGAACCCACTGGCTCTCCTGGGCCAGGTTGAGCCCAGCGGGCAGCCTGTGTTGGAGCAGCAGCTAGTGGAACATCGGGAAACATGTCTTCATGGTTCTTCAGCAGGAAGTCAGTCTAATCTCCACCTTGCACAGAGAGGAACCCAACAGCATGGGTGCTCCGTGCTCCTGTGTTCTCAGTCTCCGTGTTACCATCCACACAACACAGTTCCCAGTTTTTGTTGTCTTTCTAAAAGGTTTTGGATCTGTTTATGCCAACAGTAATAAACTCTTCATTTGAGCAAACAATCTGATTCTTCCTTTGAGTTTCAGTTAGTTTAATTTTAGGTTTGTACTTTACAATTTTTTTTTTTACTCTTCTTTCTATAAAGTTTGTTTTTAGTGGGATGTGGTTTCTTACTCATTCTGTTTGCTTTAAAGAGACCTATTTTTTTAATTTTCAAAATCAACTTATATAGATACTCAACACCAATATATATCAAATTCCAGATATCTCTCAATATTTCTTCTTTTTAACAACACAAGTATCTTCTATGTTCTTACTGCCTGGATTTTCACATTTATCTTCTGGATGTATGTCTTCTTTCTTTTGTCCAGAGTGAGAAACTGTTTCTAGTTTCTTTACTCAGAGGTCCTTCACATTGTCAGATATGCACAATCAATCTTGTACTTAAACCTTTGTGAGGAAACACAACAGATGGATAATGGGATCATGGTTGCCATTTGGGCTCCGGTGGATTCAGGAGCTGCCTCTGCAGCCACGACTCTGGGGGTAAAGGAGGAAAACTATAAAGCTAATCTCTAAGGTTATTTGATGGGTTCCATGCCTGCTGTTTGGTCTTCCCTCCCATCTGACCTAAGCAGTTGTCCTGAGGGTGGAGGGGTGTTACTTCTTCCTTAGAATAAAATCAAACATGACACTTGGTGGGTCTTCAACGGCTCAGGGATTTATCCAAATTAAGTGACCAGTTTCAGTTAAGTGACTGGGGTTTCCACATCACAAAACAGCTCTTCATAAACCTAGAGCTTACTTTGTCCAGGCTACATGCTCGCACATCAGTGGAACACCATGACTCCTCATTGACACTTTGGGTTCCTTCTATTTTAGAACCTCCCCTGACCTTTACTGAACACCACACAGAAACCAAATGCTAACCTCTGTTTGTCTCAAATTTTCCCCGATTAATGCTTGGTCCAAGTCTACATTTCCAGCCAGTCTTTCATTTAAAAACACAATCTCATTCAAAACCTGCATGGTAACTTTATCACTGGGGTAACTGTTACCTCTGATGCAGGGCTGACCTGGGTCCTTGTAGCACTTGACATCATCTTTTGGACGGGTTACAGAGCCTTTTGAGGGAGTTGTTAGAAGCAGGCTCACCCTGCAATGCAGAAGAAAATTAGTGCATTTATCTGTCAGCATTAGACTAGATTTTCAATCCAGTTCACTAGCCACAGGGTCTGGTTTTCTCTTCCTCTGGGAGATGAAACCGATATGCTGGTAGGTAGTAAAGGTGTCAGTTATAAATTGGACCGTTGGAGCACACACACACGAAAAATAGGCGAGAAGACTTTAAGGCCATAAATTTAGTTCAAGGCAAAGAATTTCCCTAAAAATAGTCCAGCTTGTTAAAACACTGTAGGAGGAATATATGTCAGGTAACTGTTGGTGTTATCAGAACCAGTTCACAGAGTCTTTTATGGGAACAAGTGTTTGCAATTCTTTCTTCAATGTACTATTGGTTTTAACTGAGAGGGGAAAAGATCTTGCTGACTCTGGTAATAAGTAAGTAAGGAACAAAAAAAAAATAAATAAATACAAACTTGATTGGTTCCCTGGTCACTGTCTCATACAAGTGTGAGGTTGCAGCAAATCTGAGTTGCAAAGAGAAGGGACAAGCTTGGCAGAAACCATCAAGCTTTTCCTTATGTCCCACTTACTGTTTACCTTCCATTCAACTAAATGGGACTCCAATCCTGACTCAAAAGTATGTTGCCTTTTTATTTTTCAACTCAGTGAATGATCCTGTCCTAAATTTGTCATTTCCTAACCTCAATCCTATAATAAAATAATCCAGGTGAAAACCCTGAAATGTTCATGACCCATTACTAACACATAACACAAACTAGAAGTTACAGCAAAAATGTTTAGAGCGTCCCAGGACTCCCATACTTTCTACCAAATGTGCCCACTCAGTTCAATCAATATTGAGTATCCGTTGACCCTGAAACATTGTGCTGAGCTGTGTGGGTTTACAGATCCAGTGCCTTGACTCAGAGAGCTTATAATTTAGATTGAGAGATAATATCCAATAACTCACCATAAAATAAATCAGAGTTGAATAAGAATTAGGTGGAGCAAGCATCAGTATAAAGATGAATTATTGTTTATTCATCATAGGGAAAGAATCCACAATATATCAAATAGGTAATAGTTTAACGTATTATTTAAACCTTCATATATGTCACCTACTATGTGTCAGAATCTCTGTCTTCATGGAGCTATATTCTCTCTAGGGTAACAGAAATAAATAACAATAATTCATCTTTATATCCAACCTATTCTCTTATCACTATATTATAAAGTCTTCCCAGAGGATGGTCTCATTTTATTTATCTTTGTACCTTGTGTCCTTAGAAAAGGCCAGCCTGGAACAGAGTAGGTGCTCAATACATGTATTTTAAAGAAAAGAATGAATATTAAAAAGTGACAAAAATGTGTAATAGATTTTCTAAAAGGCTTTATATTTCCTGGGTGATGAAGAAAGAGTATTAAAAATGGAGATGTGAAAAATGACTTCTAAGTTTTCAGCTGGGTACATGGTTGATAGGGATGCCATAATAGAGATGGAGAACACAGAAGAAGACTAATCTGGGGAAAGGGAAAGGCGATGATGCTAAACTAGATATGGGACAATTTGCATTGGAGGCACCAGCTGCAGGACATTCAGAGTTCCCAGTAAAGAGTTGATTAGGGACCAAAAGAGAACTTGGAGCTAATTCATCAGTATATTGAGAACATGTAGATTATCAAGAGTATTAAGGACTAAATTCAATTTATTAGGAATTTACTGAGCACCTACTATATTTGAATTCCTGTGGAAATTTCACATTTGATTAAAAAAATAATTCTTAGACTAAAAATACTTAGAATCTAGTAGAAGGCACAGATATAATACTATCTACGTATTTTGGAGACTAGTATGAGTGGCTAAATGGAGAAAAAATGACCAACATAAAGCAGTGACATAGCAAAGCATGAGGTGTCTGTATGCAGGCTGTCTGGGTTTGAATCCTAGACCTGTCACTTATGATCTGTGTGGCCTGGGGTAAATTACTTAATTTTTTTAGATTATTCATTAAATGCAAAATAAATGTATTGCCTATTAGGATTCTTACAGAGATTAAATAAAATAACATGTAAAAAAGGAGTTACTTAGTAGAGATTAAGTGCTCAACTATTAGTGATTGTGGGAAGCAACATTATTAGTTGGTAAATAAGTTTTCAGTCTTTTAGTTTCACATTCCTTGGCTGAGATTAAGACTTGCTTTCCATGTTATTCAGAGAGATAAAGGAATAGCAACATCATAACTAAAGAAATAAGAAATACCAGACATGTCAGAAAAAGTTATATTAGCTTAATTTCTCTGAATTGTTTCTGATTTTGATGAAACATTTAGGAAGCTAAAACATCCAATGCAATTTAAAAACTGGATGGAGGCAATGGATTCCCAAACCATTAGCAGTTGGATCTACAAAGCACTTTCATAACTGCAAGATTGTTGCCGCAAAACAAACTGCCCCAACAACCACCACAAAGTAATACAAACATTAAAACCTGTAATTTTACCTGGATGACAGGCATGCATGTTACCCCATAACCTTTGTGTTTTTGTTACTTTCTGTCTTGAATTTTGGTTGTTTATCTTAGCTGAACCTCATCCCCCTATTATGTGTAAATTCAACATTTATTAAACAAACAAAATTTAAACAGTGGAGTCAATAGCAAAATTTCCTTGGAGACTATTTCTTCTGCTTGGGGATCAGATGGGAAGCACTGAAAGGTCTTTTGGCACAGAGGACAAGGACTGGAATGCTTGTAGTGCATGATGAACTTGGCCAAAGTCTCCTCATTTCAAGTGGAGCACTGTATATAGGAAAGACATAATATACACATTTGTTAGCACGTACATTTTCCCTTGTTACAGAGAGCTTTAAAAACAAGATCGAAATCTAAGGAAAAACTATCTAGTTTTGATGCGCATTCCCGGGAACCTAGTTCTGCTCCAAATGATGCTTAAACAACACCACCTCTCCTTAGGAGCCACCAGGCCCCCATGGACACCTCCCTGCAGTGTATGAGCTGGTAGGCAAGCTAATGGGACTCTTCTGCCTGGTAAATCCGCCAAGTGGTTCTGAGCGTAGATACAGTTAAGACACGGCATTTAAACCCAACGTGTGAGATAGAGACCTAAATTGAGGGAGAGGAGACATTATTTCCTAAGGGGGAAATAAAATTCTTCAGGGGGAGATAAGGAAAAAGGGATCATGGCATTCGGAACCATTGACGAGGCCTCAAACTCTAGATGATAGGGATTTTTGAGGAGACAGTTTGGTTGTTTTTGTTTTTTGTTTTTTGTTTTGTTTTTTGTTTTTTTTTGCTTATTTTAATTAAAGTTTCCATGCTAATGGATTTCTGAACCAGGAGTTAAGTGAGGTGAACAATCCTTATGAAAGAAATTTTTTCTGACTTTTTTTCTTTGGGGATCAGTCTATGGTACCCTTTTTCCTCTCGCATTAACTGATGGATGGAGGCCAGAGAACTAACACGTTGGTAAATTAATCTACAAACTGAACTTCTTACCACTTGTTTGACTCGATAGAACAAAATAAAGTGTTTCACATCTCATTTCACTAGCTATTAATCCTATCTATAATAATAAAAGCATAAGGCAAATCAACCAAACAGCCAAACAGCAGAACTACCATCCAGATGACCACGCTATGACACCCACTGGCGCCAGGCCAGCCAAGGCTGGTGCGGTGCGATGCGATTGGTCGCCGACCATTGCCCCATGATCACCCAGCAGAGGGAAGCCCGGGCCACCAGCCGTGGGGCAATCAATCTGGGGGCTCCACGATCGCCCCAAAGAGGGAGGCCCAGGCCACTGACCTGCGGGCTGTGGCAGGTGGGCAGGGCCTCCCTCTGCGGGGGCAATCCCTCACAGAGCCCCGGCCAGTAGCCTGGGCCTACTTCTTTGGGGCCCAGGCTACCCGGGGCTGGTGCTGTGGCGGGTGGGCGGGGCCTCCCTCTGTCCACTGAGGCTCACCAAAAGTGACACAATGGTCAAGCTCCTCTGTTTCACATAGTTACCTCTTCTGTGAAGCCTTTCAGGATATTTTAGAAAATTTCCCTTTGCCCATAGAGCTCCAATTGTGTACCTATCCTTTATCTCACTTGATTTACCCAATTTCATTTACTCACCATCTAGTATGTGTCAACTCTATGACAAGTGCTCGAGCTACAAGGCAAGAGAAGAGTTCAAACCAATCATCAAGAACCTAGAAAAATAAGCAGTCTCCACACCATTTGCTGCTTTTCCTCCCAGTTCCAAAAGTCATTCAGTCTCAAACTTGGCATGAAAAATAAAATCCCTAACAGAGATCCAGAGGGTCTCACTTATATAGTATGACTGACTGGTTTATTGTTGATCCATTTGGCTTAATGATATTCTGTTTGTTTATATATGTATCAACTTTTGTGGGATTACATTAGATTATTAATTTGCAGAGATGAAGATGAGTTCTAGGAGATTTTTGATGTCTATTTGGACAGTTTTTTTAGCCTGCCTCTACAGGCAATTTGTTTCTTAATAAATAATTCATGATGATGATAAAAATGCAGATGAGATGCTGCTCCTTGGGAAGGTTGAGGTACAATATTCTTGCTTATATCTTTTTGGTAGAATTTGAGATCACTTAAGAGTGAAATTACCCTTAAGGGAACAAGTTGCTACTGCAGAATGAGAATTGTGTTTCTCCAAATCATTTCCAATTAAACATATGACAGGTCCAAGATCATTGGTTCTACAAGGGCATCAGAATGATGTTGTTTGGCTTCTTCTAATAGCAAATTACATCAGCTTTCCAAGATATTTTTTTCCCATTCCCTTTGCCCAGAAAAAAATTTTTTTTCCTTTCCATTTTATGTTTCTTGCAAATATAAAACATACTGGATTTAGAGAAAGAAAAATTGGGATTAAGTCTCAGTTATATCACATATGAGGAATACACATTTAGGAAGATATTTACTGTTCTGTGACTCAGATCCCTAACCTATGAAATGAAGAGACCATATCATTGCTGCCTATCTCCCATGGTTGCTGGGAGCAAACCATAGAATGTAATACATGTTTTACATGCCATCTTCTTTTTCTTCTTCTTCATCTTCATCTCTTTTTTATTCTTATTGGAGCTAATCTTCAAAGATTATTTTTTAAGGAAGACATTATGTAAAGATGTAGACAATACAGTAGTCCCTCTCCCCCCCCCCCCTTACCCAGGGGGATGTATCCCAAGACCTCCAGTGGATGCCTGAAACTTCAGATTTACTGAACCCTATATACACTATGTTTTTTCTTAGATGTAAGTACCTTTTCACTTAAAGGAAGCACTTTGAGGCTTCTCTCTAGCATATCTGAATTGCCAACATCACTACTGTTACACTTTGAGGCCCTTATTGAGTAAAATAATTACTTGAACACCACACTGCTAATGGGCAGGGAACATTTATAGCATGAATATACTAGACAAAGAGATAATTCACACCCCAGGTAGGATGGAACAGATTTCATCACACTACTCAGAATGGCACAGAGTTTAACACTTATCAGTTGTTTATTTATGGAAGTTTCCATTTAATATTTTTGACCAAGGGTAATTGAAACTGAGAAAAGTGAAACCACAGGTAACAGGGGTGGTGGTGGGGCACTACTCTGCACAGAATGAAGAGTAGCATACTCAAAGGCCCCTTTCAATGTTTCTGCTTCTACAGATAAAATACCCACAACATTATTTGGACTTGCTGAATGGTAATTGATCATTGTAATCACTTCTTGAGGGAGTCATAGTACCCAGTTCTTTGCATGAATGATCTCATTCAAGTTTTATCCCAGTGCTGACATCACAGCATTATTATTCTTTATATTTCACAGAGGTGAAAATCATGGCTTGGAGAGGTTGATTGCTTTGTTTATGGAAACACAGTGGATGAGTGCCTGGCAGTCTGACTCCAGAGCCCATCATTTTAAACATTTGCAGGTGGTGAAGAGGCCATAAGGCAAAGTTCTATCCTGAATCTGAAGTTGAGTTTCTCAGTTCTTGGTACAACATTGGGATCCTAAGGGAAGAGTCAGAGTTCACATCTTTAGGTCTCATTTGATTGTCAGTGCCTAAGAACAATGGAAAGGGCCTAAAGGGTACTCAGGCCAGCATGAACATCAGACAGGACATGTGACAATGGCCAAGGACAGGAAGAACTTGTCAGCTAAGTCCTGGTGTCAGACCTGCCAATCATGTTCCAACATTCCAAAGAGAAAAATCCAATAAGCAGCTAGTCATGGCACCTAAATGGGCAAGAGCAAATCAAGTCACTCTGAAATAAACTTAAATTAAAGAAACTATATATATATATAAAACAGCCCATGACTTTTAGCAATAATCTTTGCTACCCTCAAAAGTCCATACCTGGCATGTGATATGAAAGGGGTGATCACTCTTTTGAGCCATCTGTTGGAGTGAGATAATTCATATCCCTTCACTGGGTCCTCTCCATGCATTGGCACTTGACCAGCTTGTGTCTTTTCAGGTGGGTAGCTTAAGGGTTTTCCCAGTCATAGAGAAAGGGTTTCCCCTTTCTCTCACTCAGGTACTGAACACAACAAAATTCACCTTTAAATATGAGCATATTTAACTCCTGAGAGCAACATCCAGAGGATCCTTGGCTTTCTTAGAACCAATATAGCTTCAGATAAAAGCACACTAAATCCAGCCGGGTACTCACTTCTGCATGGGATTAAGACTCAGCGCTGAGTTCAGGCTGGCACTAATGAGCCCACAAACATCCTCAGCGCAGAACGGAGGAAGACACAGGTGAAACAAATCAAACAGAACAATCAGGGGTGAATTTTCCATGTGGCCCAGTGTGGAGATTTCCTGGCGGGATTTCCATTAACATGAATGGGAGTTGTACCACTAAATCCCTACACACTGTGCAGAAAATGTGCCTCTAAGTGCTCGGCAGCATTATGCCTGATGGGACAAAAACACAAACTACCCAAACCAGGGGAAGTGCTCCTGGGGCCAAGATACCAAGATTCACGGCAGAAGGTGCCTCAAGTCTAACTGTCCTGGGTGAGACAAAATGGACCCCCATGTGGCTTGACACAGTGCACTGGAAATAGAAGGGCTCTCCACAACCTGCCAGGTGATGCTTCTAGCTCTCCTCCACACAGACTTTGATTGTGAGTTGAGCTGGTGTTCCACACAAATGGCCTGTGTTTGCTAAAATGATTTCCCTCCTGCTCTGATTACCTAAAATTTCAGTAAACTTTAGCATTGCATCAGGCCCACTGGAACCAGAAACATAGGGGATGATAGTACCTGATGTGGTTTTATGGCCTCTGCAAAGTAAATGTTGCAAAGGGCTCTTACCCTAGGATCAAAGAAAATAGTCAAGAAATCACTCAGCCGGCTTGCTTTCACAGAGCAATTTCCTTTCCATATCATCTACAGGGTGGCTCTGAAATACAAGTCTGATCATGTCGCTTTCCTTCTCAAAAATCTTCACTGTTCCCTTCTTCCACTAAAATAAGGTTTGTGGCTCTCCACAAATTATCTCTCTCTCATCTGCTACTCTCCATGTATTATATTTTTCAAGTGTTTTTTTTTTATTTATTTGCCATTCCTCTAAATGAAGTCACCTCTCATTGACCTTACTCACACACCCAGAATAGCTCCCTCTCAGTGATCCCTCTCCTCTATCTACTTATCCTTCAAAGTCAAGGTTGTATATGTCATCTTCATTATTAAACATTTCTCATACTGACTTAACCAGTTACTCTGCCATGCTATCTTTAAACCTGCATTGTAGAATTAATTCAATTCTGCTCTTAGGTACTTACATTTCTACTACATTTTGTTCTTTATCTTTCTGTTTCCTCAACTACATTGTAAATGCCACCAACAAGTTCTTCAAACCTTTGTATTTCCCAAAACACTTTGTTCATACTGGGTATTAATAAATATCTGTTAAAGGAGTAAAAGTTAGAGAAGGTCCCACTCTTCCTTCCTGCCTCGATACCATTTTTTTTCATCCTCTGTAGGCCATGATGATGACCATAGCAAGTCATTACCAACACTCCTCTAACAGTTCTTCCACACAAGCATCTATGGAATACCTCACATGTGTCAAGACACAGCAATGGCAGCACAGATGTGGTAGGACATACTCCTTCCCCAGGAGCAGCTTATGGTCTAGATGGCAATGGAGTGATGGCTAAGTGCTAAGGAGCATCACTGTGTGTGATAAAAATTGTTATAATCATGTCCATCTTCATAGAAAGGCTGTGATGAGGGGCATGTGACTTCTGGGTGGTTCTCTTCTAAATGGGCAAGTGCCTAAGAAGTTGAGTTGCAGCATGAGGCAGCAGCATGCTCACCTAGAAGTCAACTTGTCAGGACCCAGGTGGGATTATGAGTGAGGCAGTGTGCCTTCCATATGAGCCCACCTCTCTTCTTCTTCTCCATCCAGTTCCCTTACTTCTCCCTCCCCCCTCTCTTCCCCACACTATTTTGCTCCAGTTTGCAAGGTGATTAGTCTGTTAATCTTTGATAAACTTATCAAATAAAGATGCAACTGGCTTAAGTTTCCCCTGGAAAAGGTTAGAAGATGAAGCATGATTTCACAAAAAGAGTAACAGGCTTTGGAACCTAGCAACCCTCAATTTCCAGCTTTAGCATTTCTTATCTACATGACCTGGAACTAATGATTTCAATTCTCTGAGCTTCATTTTCCATCTTGGGCAAATTCCTTGGACTCTAAAAGCCCTTAGTTGCTTCTTTTGTAAAATTCAGATATTAATACCTACCTGGTAGGGCTATTTTAAGGATTAGAAATGCTGTATAAAAGTGCTTTGGCAACACATAGTAGACACTCAAAGCATGGTGGTTATTAATAGTTGCAGAGATACAATAACTTGTTCAAACACTTGTCTTGCTAGTGGTGGAAAGGCAAGGCATGCTAACAAGCAAATAGTGGAAAGTTTGAGGGCTGAAAGCTACGAGTTCTCAGGGTGTCCTGCCAGCACCTGTGAGGCGGCCATCCATTCAACCCACAGGTCATGGGATAAATGGGGCGTTGTGAGTTCCCAGCTCTGCCAATGGTATTAGCATGGGAATCTGGGTAAGTTGCTAATCTTCTTGCCTCAATTTCCTCCTGCTTAATATGTATCCTGAGATCGCCTCCCCTGACAGGGTGATTTTGACTAATGTACAATTGAGCTTGGAGCTCCTTGGTTATAGGGGAGCTATAAAAGCCAGAGGTATTACTATTCATTTCAAGGCTCCTGTATCTGCCGTGAGACTCAAAGAAGTGGAGTTCCTTCCCCCACCCTCCTTGTAATATTTAGTTTCTTTGAGTTGCTTCATCAGAAGAAATACTGAGTTCTCCATTTCCTTGGCTCACTTTCCCACTGACGAGGGTGATGTTAACATCGAATCCTGAATCGTGGCTAAATCAATATTATAGCAGCTGCGAGAGAAGGGCACTAGCCCTAGAACACAAACACACTTTCTTTTCCAAGAAAGACTGTAGTTCCCCGAGTGTTAACTTCCCGTTGTTCCCCTCGATGCCTCCCCCACCACCCTCCCCTCCTGCCACCAGCACGACCCAGATCACATTAGAGTCCCAGAGCACAGGGAACAGTTCTCGTCTATCCGTCACCAAGGAGGCAGACGGGACAGGGGGAACAACAAGTCATTTGTACCCGATGAGGAGGACACTCCTGGGAAACAAACAGATGAGCCACCCCATGAATCTGAGCCATTCTCTGAGGTAAACAGAACTGCATGAGAAACCACCAATTATCTCCAGCATCGCCCTCACCTCTCTCACTGCCCTTCTGGCAGTCGGGTGGGGGACATGAAACTGTAGCTTGGACCAATATCTGATTCTGAGAAAGTTAACCCTCGCAAAGGTGATTTTCTTTTCCCTCATTCTCTTGGAGTTGAATAACTATCCATTTCTATTACCTTTTTGTCAATTAGATTTTTATTGGAGGGGCATATTTTCATAGGAAAGTGACCAAAATAATTTTCAGAATGTTCAGACTGGGAGTGCCAACTTTTAACTAACCAAATTAGTGCACAGTAAAGTGGAAGTGGAATATATAGTTTAAAACGCTTTCAGAATCTTTTCTTAAAAGCAAAGCAAAACAAAACAAAGTATAAAAAACAACACCCAGCTGCTTCTGAGACCGTTGGAATATTGATTCAGTTCTCCAACAGCATTCTAGGACACCCAGTGGGGAATCAGAGGAGTATGTTACCACAAACCACTGTAGTTTTTGTGTGAGCACTATTATTATCTCCTAATTTCACCAGTTGTTATGGTGAATATTAGGAAATACTAATGATGGCTGAAGAATTTTGTCTGCAGGTCAGGCAGCCTGCCCCGTTGTTTAGAAAACGGGCATGGGGCAACGTCTTTTTATAGAAAAATGATGTCTGTGATATCAAGAAAACAAACAGTTAGAAGGTAAGCGAAATGGTAGCTGAGGATTCAGGAGCAGGCTTTTAAGAAAGGCAAGCTTAACTTGCCAACGGGGGATAAAGGCCTATTTCTAGTTTTAAAATAGGTATTCTTTTTAAAAATATGAAATCCATGCTTAAACTTTGCAGAATTTGAGCAACCATATTATAACTCAAGGGACTATTCTTATCCTATATTTCATTAGTGCTCACCTAAAACATGCCATTGGAAAATCGTATGTGATAAAGTTCCTTTTATTCAATGTGAACCTAAATTACTGTCCTAAAAATCACTCATGTACGCCAAGAACATAACAAAGAGCCAGTCCCTATGTCCAGTCTCCTAAGCCAAACAGATGACCTGTCCTTCTTTGGGAGATGCTGTCTCAGATCTTCCCTGTCCCACAGTGAAAGAAAGGTTAGGAAATTAATGAGTCGAATTAATACCTAAGAACAGAAAAAATAAGAAAGGAGACACCTTATGGAACAACTTCTTATGGAACAAGATGAGCTGCTCCTATGTTCGTTTTGGAAAAGTCATTAATAATTACATGGTACCTCTGATCCCCTATCAGGTATTAACATCAACAAGAAAAAAAGGAGGAAAAATGAACTAACAGTTATTAGGCATCTCATGTATGTGAGGCCCTGGACTTTGGGTGTACCATTTCACTTACATTTGCACAACATTTAAGTGAGGCATTATTTTAGACAAGGAAACTGAGGCACAGAAAAATTAGGTAATTTGTCTTCCATATGTTTAAAACTTTTGAAAAACTCAGAAAGCTGGAAACACTAACTAGAAAGCATCATTTAGGATTTTTGCCTTCCCTGATGATCCTTACATGCAAGCATTTGAAAGGTCATCCTGTGGTTTTTCAGAGAACGGAATGTAAGTTCTTCTACAAGCTCTCAAAATGCTGAGTGTTGGGAGATCTAAAGAGGGTTGACCAGTTTGGAACATTTTCAATGTATGCAGAGCAGGGTTCCATGGGGTCACACTCAGTAGTACCTGCTCATTCATGTTCTTAGATGAATCCTATGTCAAGAACAGAAAGATTCAGGGGAATGAATGCAGCAACCACTCTTAGTAAGGTCCCGCCCATAGAGACACTGCAGAAGAGAACAAAATCACCATGGAAGGAAATGTAACTGTCAGAGGACAAGTAGGAACTCAAGCAAGAGGGAAATACCTCAGACTGGAGTCAGGAAAATGGGGGTTAAGCCCATTTAGTTGCTGTGTGATCTCAGGCAAATCACTCCACTTTCCTGAGCCTCAGTTTTCTCATTTATGAAAAAGGGAATTGGGTCCTGAAAGGTTATTGCCAAGGTCCCCTCCACTTTTTTAAAAATTAATTTTGATTGACTTCAGAGAGGAAGGGAGATGAAGAGAGCGATAGAAGCATCAATGATGAGAATCACTGATCAGCTGCCTCCTGCACACTCCCTGCTGGGGATTGAGCTTGCAACTGGGCATATGCCCTGACCAAAAATTGAACCATGTCCTCCTGGTTCATAGGTTGATGCTCAACCACTGAGCAACAATGTCTGGGCCCTCCACTTTCAGAATTCCTTTTGAGAAGGAAAAGCCACGTCCTGCCTCAGCTCTTTAGGCCACAATGGTTTAGGGCAAAAGTTCTCAAATTTTAATGTACACCAGAATCATTTGCAGAGTCCTACCCTCCGAGTTTTTGAAACAATCGATTGGGATGGGACCCCTGAATTTACATTTCTAAGTTCTCAGGTGATACTGGGCCTACTAGTCCAGGGACAGCAGTTTGAGGATCATTGGTTTAAAACTTCAAGGCTTTTCAGTGGACTGTGGATGAATATAGACACCTCTACAGGTCACTTCACTTTTGGTTAACCTAAAAGTATTCTAAAACATATCAGACTAAATGACAGAGCTGGGGGAGACTCCGCTGATTGGGAAGAAACCCATTCCTTTACCCTAGAAAGGTATCCTGTAAAAGATGGCGACTATCTCTTTTTGGTTCATATCTTTTTGGATGTATCCCAAGATATTTGTGAGACTGATAAACATGGACATTATCACATTTGTGCAGAGGTGGCATGGGCATATTCAGGCAATTGACCTGATTGGGCTTTTGAGTTTGGGAAGACATAAGCCAAATATTTCCTTTTCTAGGTTCTGGCCTACCCAAAAACCTATCAGAGCTGCATTCCTGAAGTGCAGTCAGACTGTCTAATTTGTCTTCCTTAATACTTAGCAGCTGTTCAGCCTTTAGTTTCCCATACCTGTTTGTCACCTGTAAAAATGAGAATGATAGCCTCATAGCCATGAAGATTAAATGAGATAATACATGTATGGTGCTTAGAATGTCTGGCACATAGTAAGTGCTCAATAAAAGCTGAGCTGTTATTTTACTTCTTGACAGATAATATAATCTAAAACTCCCTACGCTCCATCTCTGGATAAATACACATGTATGGAATGTAATATTCAAATAGGACAATTTGAAGGATGTGCTGCCCATACATTTTTCTAAATCAAGCCTTTGTTACAAAGGCTACCTGCTTAGACCACACTTTGTTTGGAGGGCAAGAGGTTGGGGATTGTTTGGAAAATTGCTTTCACTAAGTATAACTTTGGTCTGAGCCATGTACTGAGGGGCATCATGACTAATAATTCAATGAAACTCACTGATGTAGAGATGGAAAGTAGCTTTTTAACTGTGCCTTGCTCTCTTTACAATAATCCACTGGGAGGAATTTCTCCTGAGCAACGCTTTTTGTTATTCCTGGGCCCAGCAAGCTCAGGACTAAATCTGTGCTTGCCTCTAGCTAGTGCTGGAAAGGACATAATGACATGAGTTAATCTTTGCCCTGGTTTCATTTCCATGTTATGTCTTCTTTATTGATTTGTCCATCTTTTTATTTTATCTTTTGGGGTTGCATGTATTTTGTAAGCCTTGAAGAGTTGGGGTATAAATAAGTAAATAAAATAATTAACATCATAGGAGATGATAGAGAATGGTCATTTTAATAATATAGTTCCTGATAAGACAATATCCTTTTAACTTGATTTATAATTTAAGATTAAGATAGAGCATGTTTTCATTCAGCATATGTTTTAATAATCATTCTTCTACAGCATTCCTTAAGGAGAACTTTTGGAAGATTATAGGTTTAAGATTAACAGAAAAAAAGAACTTCATAAAATAGTACACACATCACAAAGAAAATATGAATCCCATATAATCTGGGAATACATGTGCACGTTGGTCATACAAGGCCTGTGCACCCAGCCAGCGGGAAGATTGTCGGTCCTGTGACCAATGTGAGAGGGATATAAGGACACCTGTGGAAACCATTTTATAAAGTGAAACATCCTTCTGCAAGTTGCATGTGAACCTTCCCCCAAGCCATGACACCCCCATCTGCCATGTGAAAGCAGATTTAAAGTGTAGGAAGCTGTACATCGGATTTTCTCAAAGTAAGATCCACCATTATAAATAACTCAAATTCAGAAGTCTCGGCCCTCTAGGTGAGGCCCACGTTGCTTTTCAGATGGATGTCAGTAGAGCAAGAATCCCTCTGGGAATGACAGGACAAAACCTTTTAGTAAGCATTTCATTCTCAGATCCAAACAGGAGCCATGGAGGCCCCTAGCTGAAGAAGTGTTGAGTGTTATACAACCGTTAGACCCAGGCAGCACTGGCCCCTCTTCAGCTTCAGTTCCCTGCCCAGGGGTCCCGGGCATGACAGATGTGGTCGGGCACCAAGCAGGGCGCTGCAGAGTGCTGGGCACTGTGAAATCTCCCTGTCTAGACAAACAGGGAAGACGCTGCTTATCACATTCCACCAGCCTGCCTCCTGATCCCTCCTCTCTCTGAAGACTATACTTCCCTGTCTTAGGATTTGTGAATGGGAGGGTTCCTGGGAACTTTTTTCTCTTTCTTTCTTGAATTCTCATCCTTTTGGATCAGCTCCTCCTCACTCCGTACTTTTTTATGGAACTTTCTTTCAGGTTCATCCATTACTACCATAGCCCCCTTCTTTCTCACAAAGACCAACACAATCTTTTCCTTTTCAGAGGGCTCAGATTAATCTGAGAAAACAAATTAAGACAGTATCCAGAAGGTCTCTGATCTTGGAATTCTCATCAGGCTCTAACTCAGATTTCTCTTAAAATTGAAAAGTATAACTTGAAAATTTTTATGTTTTCTAGAGATCAATCTCAGCATCCTATATAATAAAGAGATAATATGCAAATTGACCATCACTCCAACACACAAGATGGCCGCCCCCATGGGAACACAAGATGGCTGCCAGAAGATGGCCAGCAGGGGAGGGCAGTTGGAAGGGCCCAGGCCTTGAAGGGAGGGCAATTGGGGGCAATCAGGCCTGCAGAGAGGGCAGTTAGGAGTGACCAGGCCGGCAGAGGAGGGCAACCAGGCCTGCAGGGGAGGATAGTTAGGGGTGACCAGGTCAGCAGGGGAGGGCAGTTAGGGGCAACCAGGCTGGCAAGGAAGAGAAGTTAGGGGTGACCAGGCCTTCAGGGGAGTACAGTTAGGGGTGACCAGGCCAGCAGGGGAGGGCAGTTAGGGGTGACCAGGCTGGCAAGGAAGGGCAGTTAGGGGCATTCAGGCCAGCAGGGGAGCAATTAGGTGTTGATCAGGCTGGCAGGGGAGTGGTTAGGGGCAATTAGGCAGGCAGGCAGGTGAGCGATTGGGAGCCAGCAGTGCTGGATTGTGAGAGGGGTGTCTGACTGCCTGTTTAGGCACAATCTCTGAACACATAATAATCTGGCCACTCATTTTGTGTGTGTGTGTGTGTGTGTGTGTGTGTGTGTGTGTGTGTGTGTGTATAGAGAGAGAGAGAGAGAGAGGAGCCTGGTGCATGAATTCATGCATGGGTGGGGTCTAGCCAGCCTGGCCAAGGGGAAGGAACATGAACAGTTGGCCAGCCTGCCTGCTGGTCTAACTCCTGGTCGAGGGGACAATTTGTATATTAGCCTCTTATTATATAGGATATACACTGATTGGCCAGATTATTATGCATTCAGATATCATAATAATCTGGCCAATCAGTGTATATCATTAGTTAATTTGTGTTTAAGTAATATTCCACTGTATGAATATTTGGCATTTTGTTTGTTCACTTTCTTATTGATGCATATAAGGGTTGTTTCCAATTTGTAGTGATGATAAATAAAGACATTATGAACATTGTTGTAATAATACTTTTTTGTGACCATGTGCTTTCATTTTTCTTGGTTATATTTGTCAGAGTGGAACTGTTAGTTCTATGAAATCTTCCTTCCAAAAAATGTTTAACTTGAATCTAATCAGACCTATAGACATAACTGCCAGTTTATAGGAAACATGGTAAATAGAAGAAAAGGTTAGACCACCACCAGAAAACAATATGACATTCTACCGGACAACTGGCCTACAGTCTTGTAAAAAAGTCATTGATAATTGTTGGGATCAAATGGTGGGATCAAGCAGGGAATGGGTGGATAGTATTGATTTGGATGATAAGAAATTTAAGAGTCATACTAGCCAATGTAATGTGTAGTCTCAATTGATCCTGGTTTAAATAAACACAGCAATAAAATATATATTGGGTAAATTGAGTGTAAATTGGGTTTTAGGCAATATTAGGGAATATTTGTTAATTATATTAGTTGTGATACTGGTATTGTGGTTATACCAAATATATTCATATTTTTATAAATGAATATTAAAGTGTTTAGAAGAGAAATGTCATATCTGCAATTTATTTTGAAAGACCTCCCCAGAAACAAAATATATGAAACAAATATGGCAAGTGCTAAAAATTATTAGATCTAAGTGATGAATACATGGGTGTTTACTCTAGGATTCTCTTATTTTCTTTGAAAATCTTAATAACAAAAGGACAAAAATTATTTTTGATGAGCAATAGTATTTTAAATTTTTATTTCCATTTTGTTTTAATTCATAGAAAATGGACCCTTTTACTTCTTCACTATATCCCCTCAAGTTTAAATCAGTGCTGGCAAAATAGAGAGTCAATGGGGCTGCAGGAATATCTTAAAATAAGTTTGCATTTAATGAACACACAATTTATAATATAAACATAATTGATAATTCCTTAGCCTAAATTATTATCCAGTGAGCTATAGCTAGTCTGAAGCAAAGACAAATAATAGATTTAGATTTCAATTTATACAGCCCTTTACAAAAGCTTCAAGAATTTCAACCATTAAGAATTTTCAACTCATCTCTACCCGTCTCTCCAATATGTTGCAACACAACAGAAAGTTTATTTTACACAAGCAATTTCTGTTCACAATTCTCTAATTATGAGTACCAAACAGAGTTTCGCCTTCCTCCACTTCAGTGATTCAGAGCATTCTTGTCAGCTAAGTTAAACTCTGCTTTGTCTGGTGAAATGATTTGAAATTTTGCACAAACAGATTCTAACTTCTTTCTTCCCCATTCATAAAGGAAGTCTCCTTTGCTCCTTTCAGAGTGGTATGAATGCAGCTCTGCCCTTCTGTTTTCTTCATCAGCTGGTCCACCCTCTTTTCTTCCAATGTACTATCACCATTTCACTGCCTTCTGCTGTTTGAAATTCAGAGAGCCCCCTGGTCAAAGACAGTATGGCTCTTCTCCATAGAGTACCTTCTTGATGTTGCAGAAAGGCACTTATTAGTAATTAAAACAATAGGTATACTGAGGAAGACATGGTTTAAGGAAGCATTTGTTAGGGCTCAGACCTTGTGCTTAGGTCTCTGGTGGGAACAGCAAGGTATGGAACAGAAAGCTTATTAGAAAGCTATATCATATTGAAGAACATGAGCTTTTACAATGGCTGCTGTGAGACCTCAGACATATCTGAGCCTTGGTTTCCTCAACTGCTCAGTGAGGAGTTCAGAGAAAATGATCTCCAAGATCATTTAAATTCTAATATTTAATATTTAATGACTCAAAAATGGGATAGCTGTTGGGTTTCTCTGAACAGGAAAAAGTCCATTAACAATTTGAAGAATTTGATCAGGGAGCAAGACCATATCAAGTCAAACGCATTTTTGCAGCAGCACACGTAAATGGGATGGACCAAATTCCCATTCAAGTGTATCATCAGAGTTGGGCATTCCCTCCATGGGGCTGCTTTCATCTCTTTATTTGTATCCATTAATACTCTCTCATTGTCCTTAATTTCCCCCCAATTATTATTATTTTTAACTAGAA
Source organism: Corynorhinus townsendii (assembly GCA_026230045.1). Lineage (NCBI taxonomy): Eukaryota > Metazoa > Chordata > Mammalia > Chiroptera > Vespertilionidae > Corynorhinus > Corynorhinus townsendii. The sequence goes on from JAPDVU010000002.1 coordinate 41,282,026, forward strand.
CAGACACAACAGATTAAGGATGTAAAGTTGAATAGCACAGAGCATTAGTCAAAACAGACTTTTGAAATAGTACACAATAGTCCCCTGTAGTGGTTTGTTTTATCCCCTTACAGAGCTGGCTTCTCCCTCACTCCACCTTTCCTGTCTTAGTCAGGTTTTGTACCAACCAACTCCTCTCATCTTGAACCAGGTAAGGTCAGCCGGAGGTGAAGCTCTAATGAGGCCATGGGAAAGGAAGGGTACTACCTGCCTAAGTGACCGGGCTTTCTTGTGGTATCATTTCGAGGTCACAGTTTTCACCCCAGCAGATTTTCATAGGTTCCTTCATTAAAAATTAAGATTCAACTACATTACAAAACAGATTGGCAGGCTACTGGAAATTGCTATAAATAATTTAGCAGCTCATCCATTCTGCTTTCTTCCAAATACTATTTGTTATTCTTAGTACAAAATAAGTCATATCTAACTATTGAGCTCAAAGGAAATAGAGGAAAACTGCCACCAAGTATTCCACTTAACCAAATGAAGGGGAAACATCTTATCTTATTATATTGATGAATGATAAGACAATATATGATTGAATTTTGTGGTATGGACCATGTACTTAATTAAATTAAACATATCATTTGAATTAGGAGAAAATAGATTATTGAAGCGATAAGACTAAGAAAGTTTTTCCTATCTCAAGGCCTTGTTTGCTAAAATAGATGATCCCTACACATTATACGCCTTAATTCAACCAACACGAAGTGAGACTGTCTTATGGAGTGTAAAATAAATGAGTCAAGTCCTCCATATAGATCTTTCAGTCTGGCAGATATTGCTGAAGAAAGTGGTTGGCTGGAATACAAATTTCATAGTCCCATGAGAATGATATAATCAATGTAATAAAGGTCAGATAGCAACAAAACCACTTAGCCTATATTGCAGCTCAACTAGAATTCTGAGAGTTCTTTGGAAGCCACACACTATGAAAAACTTTGTTTCCATGAAAAAGGGGTTTCCTTGTTTCAATTCAGGACAAAAGGACACTTCCTCTTGGGGTTCTTCCACCTCCTTTCCTGGCACAGGTATGAAGATGGAAGAACAGTAGTTGAAACTAGAGCCAAAGAGGAGGGAGGAAACGAGGTGGCTTTGGGCCAGCATGCGTTCATGGCGATCCTGATGGCCAAGGTAAACGAGTGAGGTCGGATCAGAGAGAACAGTCGATCAGGGGGTTGATTGTGTATGTATAACCCATGGTTTCCCAAGCCCTGGAGAGTGTTGTGAGAGGTTTACATTAATGAACACAAAAAGCATTGGTCTGGCTTAGTCCCTTTCCACAGAACAGTGGCAACTCCAATCTTTCTCAAATTCAAGGTGTTTTTAGAGTACATCTCCTTGAATACAGACCCCTGAGTCATTACAAGGGGTCTGCCCCATGTGAGCTCAGAGATGACTGGGCAGGTCCCAGGACACTAGATCAACTCCTCTGCCACTGTGCTCGTCTTCTGCTTCCAATACTGGCCACATGGGTCCCAAGTCACACCAGGCAAATCATCAGTTCCTTCTGGTTGTAGTAAAACTTCTAATCCTTGCTTTAATTTGGTTTGTAGTAGTCTGAACTATAGAGGAAAAGATACTAAGCCCCCTCTTCTTTCCATTTCACCATCAGTGGGCTCACAAAGCAGTTCTGACTTGCTTTTCTAAGCAGTTTTCTGTAGTAATTCAGCTTTTTTAATACATTCTCCCTGCTAAAGTGGCAGTATGGAGCCTTAGGCAAAATATCTGAATAAGATACAAAATGATGTATAATTATTGAGTCCCCTCCATTCCACTGGATAGTGAAGTTTCTTCCCAGGAGGTCCCTCACTCTCCTATTAAGAAGTGGCCTCTCCTGCCAGACTTCTAGACCCTGTCTGTTTGTACTGGTAGACAGCTGAAGTCCTTGTTCTAAGACCCTTGTTAAGAATGGACTGTTCAGAGTTGATCTTTATACATTAGGGACTTTCTTCATACAGATATTTCATAGAAGAATAACAATGTTCAGAACATAAATTGAATTAGAAATATTTTCAACCTATTAAATATAGAATCATATTTTAGAAGCTCTGGAATACAACTTTATAAAGGTGTTCCAGTTTTTCTGTTCTTCAAACTCTAATTCTTACTGGAGAGAACAGAATAGGTTATATGGAGGATTGTTAGGGAGGATGGAATGATAGATAGTGCTTCTAGAATGTTATAAAGTGTGACAAGGACATAGAAAGTGGTGCCAAGCTAAAACTGCCTTATGATCATGCCACCTACAACTGACACCAATTATTGTGTACATACAGTTGCTTTAGCACCAATTATTGTGTACATACAGTTGCTTTAGCACCAATTATTGTGTACATACAGTTGCTTTAGCACCAATCATAGTAACTAATATTGCCATACAGCTAATGAACTACTAGTACATTCATTATCTTATTTAATCCTTACAAAAACCCAGTGTAGTGACTTAGTGTTATTTCCAGTTGACAGATAAAATTGAGGCTTAGAAACACTAAACAATTTGTCCCAGATTTTCCCAAGTAGGAAGGAAAGTTAAGACCCAAACCCAGGTGTTCTAAGTTTAAATCCCATTCATCACATGCACTGCTTCAATGTTCATTCATGGACATTCACTCCACAATCCTTATGAAGAGTACACAGTTTAGTGCCAGTTACTGTTCTAGACCCTTGCAAGCAGTGGTGGTGGCTGGGGAGGGAGTGGAGGTGGGGTTGTGTAAAGATGAATATCCTCCTCAAGTAATTTCTTTTAACTTAACTGTTTATTTTGAAGGAATTACAGATTCATATTCAGTTGCAAAATATAGCTCAGGGAACTTTGAATCTAAAGAGAAAATAGAGTTTATCTACCAGTATAGGTGTCTACAATGCAATGAAGAATGTGTTAATTGAGGGACTCTGGGAGATTTCAGTAGGAGTCATCCTATTTGCAAGGCTTCTTGGGAGGAGTGTCATTTGGATTCACCTAGAAAAGATAATATGATTTCTATGGTGGACGAGACACAGAGGTGGGAAGGAAAAGCATTCCAGAGGCAGTCACTAACTTGGGCAAAGATGCAGAGATGGGAAAGTACAGGCAGGTCTGAGAAAATAGCAAAAATCCAAGGGTACACTTTTTAATAAGCTCAAGTGCCAAGCTATTCTCTGTGGTGTGCTCTGCTTAAAGGTCAAGACGAATGGAGAGAGATGGACTTAGTCCCTTTTCTTGAACATCCACAGGACGGGCCCAGAACTGCCAGGACGAAGAAAGCCACAGCTCTGTATTTCCTCTGGCACAATAACCCAAAAGAACTTTTATTTGTAGAGTGAAGAAAGTATACTCAAGGTTGTTCTTAGAAAAGTAGTACAGTGAGCCCAAATTGACACTTAAAAAACTAAGTAAAAGGGGGCTGCAGAAAGCTGGGTCTCTATTTCCTATTCCAAGCAGGTATATTTTCTATCTCCCCACCTAACTCAACCTCATTCCAAACAAATCTGAGGTTTTTACAATAATGCATACAATTCAGCAAGATAGTTTAAATTAAAAATAAGAAAACGAAGCAGAAGGTATTTATCATAAGGACAGTGTACAAATATTTTTTCTTCTATAGCTCAGATATTTTCTAAGAGTAGCCATTGGGAGACATTCCTCTCTAGACTTGATATCCATATTTTTGTTCTTTGTCTGGGATATTGGTTTGTTTTTGCTTTCATGTATACACTGGGTCTTGTCACTGGCCGCATTTCCCCCATTTCATTGCCTCTTAGAAATCACAGTGCCACATTAGTGCCTCACCTTTGGGGAAATACATGAGATTTCATGGCTTGAATTTTGTGCATCAACCTCACTTTTATAGCCATAAAAAACATTACACCCTCTGATCAATCTAAAGTGAAGAAACAGAGAAATTCTATGTTTCTGACTTACCTTTGAAGGTTTTTTTCTTAAGAAAATTTGCAAGAGTGTTTTGAAGCAGGACAAATATAATTTCACTAAGAAAATAGAAGTTGGGTATTTTCACTATGAAAAGCTATACATGAGTCAGAAAATGGCAAATCCATTGTGTCCCATTATAAAAAAGATCAATCTCTTTGAATATTCTCCAACAATTCCCCACCCACACCTCTGCTCCACCCCGAATATCTTCAAACGAGCATTTGGGAAACAAGTGTTAATAATAAAACCAGTCTCTTTAGGCACCTTTATACATATAGCACCACAGTCAGGTTGACTGTCCTTAATAAAATGTATGAATATGTATAGCATGGGCTCTCTTGAAGGTCAAAACAATACCTTGTTCAGAGGAGGTGCTCAATAAATATTTGTTAGTTGCATTTAATATGTGAGTGTCCATTATACTGGAGCCCACCCCCACCCAAGAAAGGATTTTTGTATTGGAAACAAATTTTAAATATTTATTTATAACCACTCTCAGTGTCATCCTCACCTCGAGTGTGGCTCTAACTGAACCTAATTACACAGCAAGCAGAAGCTTTCTTTGAATCCAGGTGAGTTATAACTTTGATAAGCTTCAGTCCATCCTGCCTACTACTTGTTTGCTGTGACCATTACCCTGACTATGGGCTCGTGGTAATAAAGCATTTATGGGTCTTCCATCAAGGAAAAGAGTGTGGAGCCACAGATGCAGCTCTTCTGGTTGCTCCACCACCCTACCGGTTACAGGGTGTGGAGGAGAGGGAGCTGGAACCCACAAAAGGCTTCAGCCCCAGGTGTGCAGCAGGTGGGCCCCAGGTGAGCTCCAGACTCCTGGGTTCAGCAGAGACACTCTGCTCCTTTGTTTGATCACCAATTGCTTTCTCTGCCTGTTTGTTTTTCTGGTTTGGTTTCCTGTCCTGTTCATTAGTCAGTTAGTTCTTCCTTGTTTGTTCTGTGTCTCTTGTGTGTTTCTGCAGGTTACCTCGCTCCTCAGCACCGGAAGGCTAACGTCCTTTGTTCCTCGTAATTTGCTTTACAGTGGTGGCAGGGAGTGGTTAGACATATGTCTGCATGTTGGTGTACAAGGGAGGTTATACTCACCTGATGAGTACAATCCGTTGGTAGAAATGGTCAAATCCTGCCTCCTTGACCCTGAGTCTTCAAAGTGGTGTCTAAGGAAAAATCTTGGAGATGGGAGGTTGACTCTCTCAAGTGCTAGCGTGGTGTGTTATGCTTTGTTTTTGTTTTTAATTGTTAGTGCAACACTCTCTTTACCAGGTAAAAATATATACCTGTGATGTTTAGAAAGGCACACTGACAACAGAGTGGCATACAAAACTGCTCTCTGAATAGATGTTCCTTAACCAACTGCAAAAGGAGTGAGAAAGATTTTTATGGTCCCAGCTGACATAGAATTATTTGTCACTGGTAGGAACCATCATTTAACTTGTAATTATTTACAAAATAATGGGACAAAAATAGATTGAGATGCTTTTTAAGTCTCACTGTCACTCTTTGAGCTTGTGTTTAAATGTATTTCAAACACAACCAGGCTGCTCAAATCAGAAAGTTTGGTTCACAAAAGACTCCTCATTATTATGGACTGCCCCTAATTTGGAATTTTTCAGTATTTGGAATCATTCTGATGCACAAAGCTGGAATGTACTTTGTATAATCTGAGAAAAAAAAGCAAATTTATAATTCTGAATATAAAATGAGGCTATTAAAGTGCTTAGGTGAAAATGCTTTTGAGTCCCATGAATAGTATGCCAAACCTCCTGAGTAGTCACAGGAGGAAAATGTAAAAATCTCCATTTCTGGAGATTCTAACGCAGTATGTCTGGCATGGGAACAGGAGAGCTAGGTTTTTAGCAAATGCCCCTCACATGATTCTCACTCAGACAAATTTTGAAAATGCTGCTCTAGAGGCATTGACTAATTTCTATAAAAATTACAAACCAGTAGCCTCTGTTGAGAAAACCAACTTCCCTCTATCCCAACCTTATTCTAGTTACTGATTATACCTGACAGAAACAAGTCAATCCCACAGCAAGCATTTCTGTCAACACCTTAGTGTGCAAAAGATTGCCCTATGTGTTAAGGATTAACAAATCTGTCAGATATAGTTCTTGTCCTTGAAAAGCTCATAATTTAATGCTAAATTGCATTTATTAATTTAGTAATTCTGGAATCCTGAATAAAATTATACTGACTTATCTGTTCATTAAACCATTTATACTGAGAGTTTCTACTCAATGCCTGGCATTGGGCTAGGTGCTGATGTTGTGTGGAAATTAATACATCGCCAGTCCTCAAAGAGCAAGAGTGGAGAAAGTCAAGTAAGGTGACAAGTGACAGTACAGAGTTTACCTGCTGTAATAGTGGCAAGTCCAGAGTGCTGTGAGAACAGAAAGGGTCGACCTAGCCGTGTGTGTGTGTGTGTGTGTGTGTGTGTGTGTGTGTGTGTGTGTGTGCGCGCGCGCTGGAGGAGCTGGCGGCTAAGCAGGGCCTAGTGGATAAATTTAAGTTACTGAGGTTAAGACAGGCAGGGAAGAGTGTTTCTAGAAATAAGGCATGGCATGAGTAGAGCCATAAGAGATCTGTGCATTAGGTGATGTCAAGTAGTGAGTAAGACCAGAGGCAGAGAATTCCTCCTACTTAGGAATACTAGCATGCACTCTCATTTTCATGTTCAGATATTAGCCTACTGGGAACAGTTCCAAACCAAACCAAAGGATAGTTCATAAAAAAACGTTATCTGTGCACTCGTATGCCAGGATTTAATTCCATGTTGGGATTTTGTTGTAAAGCTAATGTTTTGGATAAGAAGGTAGACCTAATATATAATCAGACAAATTCATGAGTGAGGGGAGGACAGGGAGGGAGAGGAGAGGTATCATATACTCTTACACCTCCAGAATTCAAATCATTTTACTACTTCTGTGACTTAAATGTAGTACTGAGAGTAAATTTTCCCCACAATTATCAATAATATTATAAAATTATGTTTCTATACCAGCCTATTAGTTGTCACTAAACTAAGTTGTTTTCTTTTGTACTTAACAATTGCTATGTAAACTTGTTTTATTAATAAAACAATATCACTTTAGTTTCATCCATTTCCACCCTTTCTCAGTTTTGCCCCTTTAAATCATGCATGATGTTATTTGGAACAAAAGAAAATAAGTACATGTTTGGGTTGGAAATGACTCTAATATACTTTAAATCTATAGTCCAAAAAATTTGCAAGAGAATCCAATTTTATTAGAATTATTTTACAACATATAGAATTATTTTACAACATTTTTAATATTAGGGTAAAAGTATTTATGAGTCAATTTTTTTACATATTAAGGATTTGGAATTTTACATTTGGAATTATTAATCATAATTTATGGCAATACATATCTGTCTAGAGTTACCCTGTTCTCATTAGTTATACATAATATACCATAAATCACCCTTCAGAAATTAGAGTCAGATAGTCAGGTCTCTCCCAAAAAGCTGCCTCAGGGAAGCTATTAGAAGAATGATGTACTTTCATTTCACTGTCAATCAATCCCTGCTGTAGAAAACATCACTTTACTTCTTTTATACAAATCAGACAGAATTCCTGCTGCAATGAATTTCTAACAGAAAATAATGGTAATACATCACTTTGGTTTTTCTTCATTCAGAGAGTCAATCAAACATTCATTGAAATACAAATATTTATTAAGCCCAGTAACTGCTAAGAAGGTCCATATCCTCAAGGATCTTACTTGTTTGGTACCTACTTAGCACTGTAATCAATGAATTGGGAAGTTTAGAAGACACATAAGATGTAGCCCTATTTTAGAATCTGTCAGACCTTTACCTGTGCCCGCAACCTCCTCCTGTCCAGTCATGACCCGTTATGGCATCCCAGCCTAATTTGCATATTACCTCTTTTTATATTTATATATATAGAGAGAGAGAGGGGGGGGGGGGGCGCCTCCCTAACTCTCATGCCAATGGCAGGCATCACTAATCAATCTACAGAGTTTTTCTTGCTGTATTCTGATAGGCCTTGCAATACTTCTCAAAAGCTCTGTAGAAAGCTAGTATCAGGTGGCTGTAGCTGGCCCTAGAAAGAAAATCACAGGTCCACCTCATTCAACTATTGTTTCAATAAACATTTGGGAAACCCTTATTATGTACCAGACAATGTAGTAGGCACTAGGGATACAGTGGTGTTAATATACAGCCTTTGCCCACAAGGATCCCACTGTCTATTTGGAGAGACAGACAAGTCAAGGTACTGCAGTACAGAGGATGCTGCGGGAGGGCAGAGATGTAACCTGTTTGCTACCTTATATTAGCAGGTAATTCTGCCGAAGATAGTGTTTATGAATTCGCCCAGTTGGCTGTGTCCACTTACTACAATATAATTTGTTTAAAGTCACAAAATATAACCATCTGGTTTATCGCTTAGCACTAGAAGAAAGAGTTGGTTGGCTCTCAAAATCCTCTCATATTTAGAAGCTGTCTAATATATTGAAATAGTGATTTGTAACACCCACACAGTTCATAATTCAAGTAAATAAAACAGGAGATCTGACAACACCTCAAAGAACTCTAGAATGGAATCTAAGGGACAAAGGGATCACAGCCAAGACCCATCTTCTCCCATCCTTACAGTGTCTGCTGAATGAAAATTAAAGAGGCATAGTGCTCCCCTGACCAACAGAATGTTCTCTGCTGAAGGTATTGTTGATGGTCCAGAATTGCTGAGTGTTTACCATGTGCTAGATATTCACCTATAAGCCTTTCCAACATTATCTCATGCACTCTTCATTATGGCTCTATGCAAAGCTATTGTATCCCTATTTTACAAATCAGGAAATTGAGGTTCAGAGAAATTAAATAACTTTTCCAAGATCATTCCACTATTAGGTGTTGGAACCATGAATTAAAGTAAAGTTTCTTTGATTTCACTACCAGTGTCACCACGTGGAATTTTCTGTGATGATGGAGACATTCTATATGTGTGCTGTCCAATACAAAGCCACTAGCCATGCGTGGCTGTTAAACACTTGAAATGTGTCTAATCCAACTAAATAACTAAATTTTAATTTTATTTAATTTAAATATAAAGAGCCACATGTGGCTAGTGAATACCATATTGGACAGCACAGTACTAGACTATGAACTCCATGTGGCAGGAACCACATATATTTTACTGATGGCCGTATCCTCAACATTTAGCACAGTTCCCTAATATATATTAGATACACAATCATATTTTTAAATGAAAAGTAAGTTTAAAATCTGTGCACATAACTCATGCAGAAATTATGCCCCTAAGATGCCAGCACATTGGGAAACTCACTCAGGTTCTCTGATGACACTCATCATCACCACCAGAATAATATAGGATGATAATAAAGATGTTGATATTTACCTAGTTCAGTGTATAAGGAAAAATTATTCAAAATAAACCAATTTGGTAGATTTTTGCCTGTAAATCACCAGTCAGCCGGAGGACAAAACCTCATTCCTCTTTTCATGTTTCTCAACAGAAAAAAATGAATTTTTAATTGTTATAAAGAAGTCAAGTAAACTCAGACATTGCTTACCCTTTTTTTCCAAATATAATAGAGAACCATCTCTCTCAGTAAATGTTTATAAGTATGGCAATATCCACCCCTGGATCCAAAAGAAGTGAAGATGAAGTTTAAGTGTATGTGGATAATTCCAAAAGCATCCTTTAAAAAGAGAAAAATGTGATGTGTAAGTATTTTGTTTGCATGATGCCAAAGAACTAGACTTATTTCCCCCATAAAGTAATATATATATATAATATATATATATAATTTTATAGATAACTTTATTAAAAGATTTTTACATTTTACTAAGATAAAATATGGTCCATTTTAACATCAGATATAACTAGGATGGCAACTATTGGTAGCTATTTTTGTTCAAGACAGCTTGCACAGGTACTGTAAGAAACTTTGTCAATCTTTCAAAGGCAAGAAAGTATGCTGATACCTTTACCTTTGAGCAAGTTTCTGTGAAATATCCCTACTTTAATGGGCATAAAAACCACCTAGGAAACTTGCTAATGAAGCAAATTCCCAGTTGCCACTCACAGAGATGATGATTCTGAAGGTCTTGGAAGGGGCCCCGGAATCGCATTTAAGCAACTCTTATCATTTTGGTCCATGAACTACACTTTGTTCCGTGAACTACATTGTAAATTCTTCTAAGATAATTCTATTAAGGAAGCAGGGAAAACATTTACTATATGGAATGTCTTCTTTCTCAGGAACCATGCAGAACTGAAATGCTTGATGAATGGCACGCTTTGTGGGCTGACTTGCCACATCTGTTTATTACTATTCTCCCACCACCATCATTTTGCACTTGGAGGATCATTGATCCCTTACCCCTAATTACAGATCTGAGCACTGAATTGCTAATCAGTTTTGAGCCCATTGCCATTACAAATATAATCTAAATGAGTCCTATCAGAATGAAATCCAAGATTTTTGTTGGATTTGGAGAAAGACATCTACCTCTCTCATTCTCTCTCTGGATATATAAGAGAGAAAAAATGAGCTGTTGAGGCCATCTTGCAACCATGTGTGAAATCAGACTAAGGATAAAATTGGCGCCATGAACAAAAGGCAGAGCAAAGGGATAGAGCCTTTGGAAGCATTGCTGAGCTAGATCAAACCAATCTTGAAGCCTGCACGACCTCTAGACTGTTCAGTTATGTAAGTCAATAAATTCTCCCATTGTTTTAAACAGTTTAAGTTTTTTTATTTGAAACTTTAAAAGACCTAATTGATACAGGCTGCCACTTTTTATTTTATACCCCCATTTTTCTTTCTTCACTTTGTTCTCTGTATCTCCAAGATGCTTTGCATTCTTTCTCCAGTACTGCTGTGAACATTATGTAAGGGCATGGCTGAATGTTGAAGTTCTCAGTACTCATTTACCCACACTGTACCCTTGTCACTAATACCCTTGCTATTCCTCTTCTTCCCCTGCCACCTTCTCATCTCACTAGAACTGAGCCATCAGATATACAAGTACTCTACCTCCTGGCAAAAGAGAGCTATTAAAAACCTTTGACTGATTTAATGAAGTCCATATCTTGACAAGAAACTGTCTTTCCAAAGGCTTGATGAATGCATTGGCTCCCTCTCAGAACCCTCTGTGCACTTTTATTCTGGCTGCTCTAGGATTTTAGGTGCATTTCAAAAGCATTTAGGTATTCTTCACCCTTTAGTTCTTTCATGCAATATCTTTTCATATTTTGTCTCGTCACAGTAGAAAAAGATGAAGATGCAGAGGAAACCACAATGAACGTCCAACAGAAGTCAGACGGCCCCTTACAGTGGCCTCAGGCAGTTGAATAGATGACCCTACCAAAGAAAAACCCCAGGCTGCCAATCCACCTGTGCAAGAAGTAGCAACTGTGGGGTTCTTTGCTCTGAAGGCAAAAAGCAGAAAAACCCACCCTCCTTTCCCCCTGCCCTTTTACTTAAGGAGATGAGAATATATGAAATTTTAAAAATCAATAGTAGAAACAGAATCCAGGAAGTTTGCAAGGCAGAAAGCAAAAAAAAGTCAAATAAAAATTTAACGCATCTCCCCTCTCCCCCACCCCCCGCCTCGCCACCACCCCCCCCCCCCGGTTTGGGGAATAAAGATGGGAGAAACTTTACTAAAAACCTCCTTCTAATTACTTCATGAGCCAAAGAGGGGTGGAAACCACTAAGGACTACAGAATATTTTCATTAATCTCCTGTTTCCTAAGGAACGACCAAAGAAATCAAGTGTTCATCTAGAGAAATGTTATCACCAAACTTATTTGTCTGTCTATTTATTTAGTTGTTGCTGTCTGCTTTATCACTTATATAATGTTAACATTCTTTTAAAATGGGCAGATGGACTTCATTCAAGTTCTGACAGTAACTCTTTGTTATTGGTACAAATGGCTTCAGAGGTATTTAATTACCATTAGTAGTCATCCGTTTGCTCCTAGCTGGTGACATTTGGAATAGTAAGCAGGCAGAATTCTTTGTGTCCAGTGAGTTCATAGAAAGTTAAACCCACTTTTGACAACAGACTCAAGCTTAGCTACCATTAACCCCCCTCTTCAGTTACTGGATGATGTGTTTGAACAGTATGAATGATTAATGAAGGTTAAATAGTCCAGGTTCTATCTTAAAACCTTTTTGTTAACTGCCAGATAGCTGAGCAACTGGCAAGGTGAGTTGAGCTCAAGTAAGTAATCCTGCAATCTGTTGCTTGTACTCTAAAACAAACAAACAAACAAAACATTAACCTGTTAATTATTTTGGAGAGATGTAATACATAAGAAACTCTCACCCTTATTCTGTACCCTTTCACAGGCCAATACCAGGAACCAGGAATTTTTGCCAGTTTGGCATCAGAAAGCAAATTTTGCTTGTATGTCCAAGTGCACAATTGTTTCCTCTCAAGGAAACCAAGATAAAAGGTTGTCAGCTGGTATCAACTCAACACAAAGCTCCTAAAAGTAGCCTGTGAATTTTTCTGCAGCAAATTCCAGGATTGTTCTTAGGGAAAGGGCAACATATCATCCATTAAGTTGAGGAAATCACTTAGGTCTGATACCTTGTTAGAGACAGGTAGGTGTATAAAGATGCTCAGGGCGTTCGCTGTTTGATCTGTAAGAGGCATCCCTACTGCTAGCTCCTCCGGAGACATCGCTTACAAAAATGATTATGGAAGAGGCCAGACAGAGCTGGAAGCTAAAAGGAGGCTGAGACTGAAAATGCTCGCAGAGGACCACAAAAGTGAAGATGACCATTGACTTCAAGAGAGGAAATTACCCAGGACAAGGAAGCAGTATTTGTAAGAAGATAGCACAACCTGGGGACACAGTTAAAGCATATCTTTATATACATTTTCAGAGATTTCTTTGGCTATGCCTTAAATGTTTTCTTCACCTGTATAACTTTAGGGCATTACTTATGACATACCTGATCACCCAAACAATCCACAACTTGAGATCCTTCGTAAGTAACACAGACACACCTATCTAACAACATTTGCTAAAACACATAAAAAAACAAACAAAATCCTGTTATTACTTATTTGATGGTCTACTTGGCATGTGTCCCTAACAGTTTAGAAGCTGTTTGTTTCCAAACAAAGTGCCTTGAGGTATTTTAATTATTTCACACCACTTATTTTGTGATGTGCTTTATCCATCATTTTCATCCGTTATGTATTGATACAGCCCGGGCATCTCCTTCCAAAGAGAAGAAAGTAAAGTGAGGTCAGAACTAGTATTTTCTAAAAAGAATTCACAGGTCCACCTCATTCAACTATTGTTTCAATAAACATTTGGGAACCCTTATTATGTACCAGACAATGTAGTAGGCACTAGGTATACAGAGGTGTTAATATACAGCCTTTGCCCACAAGGATCCCACTGTCTATTTGGAGAGACAGACAAGTCAAGGTACTGCAATACAGAGGATGCTGGGGGAGGGCAGAGGAAGGATTTTTTAAGCCAGCCTGCAATGGGGACTGTGGGTTTGAAGAAGGCTTTCCAGAGAAACCGATATTAAGCTGGGTTGTGGAGCGTGGCCCACCCCTGGATTTCAGGGACTCCTGGGCTGCACTCATTTACCAGGGATGCAATCTTACCTGGAGGCCCCTGCTCTGTAGCTGACACAGGGATGGGTTGTCAGAGGAAACCAGGATCCACAGTGATGCCCAGGGCCCAAAGAAACATAATTCTGATGTTACATTATCCTCAAATTCCAAGTGTGACACCAGTGGAAACAGTTGAATGAACAGGATAAACAAAATGCAGGCAGGCAGGCAGGCAGGCAGGCAGGAAGGAAGGAAGGAAGGAAGGAAGGAAGGAAGGAAGGAAGGAAGGAAGGAAGGAAGGAAGAAAGGAAGGAAGGAAAAAGGGAAGGAGGTAGGGAGGGAGGGAGGAAGGAGTAAAAAATGTCACTCTGAAAGGAGTGAAGTGAAAAAGGAAAACTACACCACCCAGATGACCTAAAACATCAATCTTGAGCAAAGCTTGTACATGTTAATAACGCTTGACACGGCTCAGGTCACGCAGACAGAGCCCAGGAGCAGCACATTGTAAATGTGTGGTGGGTTAGAAAGAGGATTTTGCAGCACCAGCAAGTCATATAAATTCTGATGCAGGCCTGATTAACCTGCAGTGTGGGAATCCCAGTGGATTTGTGGCTGACTGGGACAGCTCATAAGGTAAGCTGGAGGGAAGGAATTCCCTGGGGCCAATCCTCTTAAACCTGACAACCACTAACTGGAGATGGAGGCAGGAGGCAGAGGAACAGGCAGGCTGTCTTCGAAGTGGAGGGGAGGGCATGTGGCCACCCAGAAAGTAGAAAGGGCACACCCATTTCAGCACACTGATGACCTGTAATTGGACAATTTTGCTCTTGGCAGAGGCCTTTGTCTCAATGGCTTCTTTTCTAGAGGCTTCAGTATTAGCTCTTACAATCACTAAGGATCTCACTAGAAAGAATAAACCCTTTCAAAATGAAAGGAGGCTTACATTTGGATGCAAAGGTTTATCCAATACTATTAATCTTAGTTTGGGGCTGGATTATGAAAAGGAAAAAAATTCTGGTGGGAACAAGGGAGTGGGTTATGACTAGGATGGGCCAGTACTCAGAAATCCTACAAGTGAGGTAGCGAGCAAGCCTCAGGAAAGAGGAGTTCCCCTGGGTGGCTCACAGGGAGAGTCTGAGTGGGGCAGCATGTCCAGCTCTGTGTCCCAGAGCCTGATGGGAGCCTGGATGAATGGAGTCAGCAACCCTGCATTCCACTCCTTTTTCCATCTCACTGCCTGAATGACTTTCAGAAAGTTATTTATCCACACCCGGCCTGCATGGCTCAGTGGTTAAGCATTGCCCTATGAACCAGGAGGTCACGGTCCCAATTCCCAGTCAGGGCACATGCCCAGGCTGTGGGCTCGATCCCCAGTGGGGGTGGTGTAGGAGGCAGCCGATCAATGATTCTCTCTCATCATTGACATTTCTATCTCCCTCTCCCTTCCTCTCTGAAATGAATACAAAATAATTTTTTTAAAAAAAGAAAACTATTTGTTGTTTTCTGGGCCTCAATTTCCACATCTGTAAAATGGGCCAAGGAAGAAAATATCTACCTCATGCAGTTGTGAGGTAACCCACTCCATGTGCTGGGGCTGCAAGTATTGTGTAAGTGCCCAAGAAGTAAGCTAATAATATCGCCAAACCTTAGAGCCCTCCTGTGCCATGGACACTGTGACCTCTGACAAATAGAGGAGGAAGCCAAACATGAGAAGTCTGGATAAATTACCAGAGGTCACGGAGCTAGCCAATGGCAGAGTCAGAATTTGCACCAGGTGAGTTACTATGCTGTATCTATTCTCTTCCATTAATCTCTCACTACACGCACTGGTTTTTTTCTCCAGCTGGTCCTCTTGCTTTGTTTATACTCTTATTTTCCAGAAATCCTGCTTTGGTCTACAACCATAAGGATCTGTAGTACAAGGCAACTCTAGTGTTTCTCATTTTTTCCTGTGAATATGCCCAGAGCGCCTCTGTAGCAGCGCCTGGGAGTACGTACTCACTTTACTTAAAAGAGCTGCAATAACCTGGATCAGTCTTGCCAAGGGTCAGGGACCCACAGAACTGGTTTTCATGGAACCAGTCCTAAATAATGGTACTGTTATTTACTCTATGATCTGGGCAGTGCACACAGACCATGGAATGTGCTGACAGGAAGGGATGGCAAGACATGTTTCCGGCTTGGCCAACTTTTACTCCTTTCTGCAAAGTTGGACCCACTCCAAAGGCTGTTACATTC
This sequence comes from Corynorhinus townsendii, assembly GCA_026230045.1. Lineage (NCBI taxonomy): Eukaryota > Metazoa > Chordata > Mammalia > Chiroptera > Vespertilionidae > Corynorhinus > Corynorhinus townsendii. The sequence goes on from JAPDVU010000002.1 coordinate 41,297,837, forward strand.
TGTGAGGAGAGCTAAGGACCAAAGAGAATACCTTCATCAGAACCTACCCAAAATAAAGGGCTGCCTCTGCCTTAAGTCCCTTAATCTTCTCAGAGGAAAGGTGTCATTAGAGTTGAAACAGCTGGTATTAAGCCTTGGGCCCAGCACAATCACTGCAAACAGGCGCAGCACTTGCCTGCTCAACTGCCCTTGGCTGTTCTGTTCTAAGACACTATTTCCGCACGTGCCCTGGACAACTTCAGCTCACCCAGGAACTCTCTCAGGCAGCAATGTTTTGTTTTGTCTCTAATTCAACCTCGGTTTTGTTGAAAGGGCATAACATTTGTATCTGAGAAGATGTCTGAGGCTGCAAAAGAAAAAGTAGCCTAAGCAAAAAGGAAAAGGTATTATTTCACATCACAAGAGACTGGGGCTAGGGCTGCCCTAGACCAGAGAATTCAACAATTCAAAGATACCATCATGGACCCAGGTACTTTACATCTTTTCTCCCTCTAAATGTCAGCAGGTCAGTTATATCTCTCTTGATTATAGGTGGCAACAGTATCCAAAAGCCAAAGAGTGTCTTTCTTCCATGGACCTATTTTTAAGAGCAAGAAGAATCTTTCCAGAAGCCTCCAGAGCAGACACTGCCCTTCATGTTTCAGTGTCCAGGCTGGGTCATGGTCTATTCTTAAACCCATCACTGGCAAGAAGTCCCTACACTAGTCAAGGTTGACTGCCTGGGACTGGTAAGCAGGCCAGCATGGCAATGGATGTTAACTAGCACACCAACAATGTCCTTGTGATATTTGAAGTCATACAGAGCTGGGTTTGCATCCAGGCTCGCCATATACAAACCTAGCCAATTTTACCTCTTGAAATTTTAGTATCCTCACTTGGAAAATAGGGTTAAAAATATCTACTGCAAAGGTGATTGGTGAGGATTAAACAAGGCATATTTGTGAAAGGTATAACACAGTGCTGGCACATAATAGTTACTTAATGCCTGTTGGTTTTTCCCATTTCCCTTTTGCTTCCCTTTTGGATAGCTCTCAGCGTATGTGCTCCCATTAGAACTAGAGGACTTTCTCTTGTTCTCTTCATGTCTGCAGCAAGTTCTCCTGCCTCTTCTAGTGATTTCTGGCTTCACAACATTATTAACAATGCTTTTAAGAATGTGATTATTACTTGTTATGAATACTACTATTGGAGTAATTGATAAATGTATAGTATAAAATGATGTTAACCCAAAGTTCATATATGTTGTCATATTGGACCCTGATAATGTGGTCAATCGGGGATGCTACAATTAAAGGTAATGAACCAACTTATTTCCTTGTAATTTGTTATGTTTAATGAGTCTTCCATGCACTTTGTAAATATACCCACACATTAATTTGATCAACTGCCAGAAAGTGTTTAATGAGGCCTTTGTTGCATGGTTTAAGTTGCCCCTTTGCTCTATTTACCATTTGTGGAGAAATTGAAGAAAGGAAAATTCATATATTTTGTCACTGGAGAAGTTCTTTTGCTGCCTTGAGAAAGAGACAAGTATTCTGTTTGCATAACAGAACACAAAAAGGGCTAATGAGGATGTAATGATTTCAATCATTATTAAGAGAAACATTTATTTTTTAAAAAATCAAAGATAATCTCTAATATGCATGAGTTGTAACTGCTCTTAGGTAAATGCTACAGAAAATATTTAGTTTGCATTAAAGCAGAGCTGCTGATCTTTTTCTTAAGTTTTCATATTATTTCCAAACGGTTCTTTATCCGTCAGTCATTTATTGAGAACCCACTATGTGCTCCAGCATGCTACATGAAGCGGAGGACACAAAAGTCAGGGAGACCTGAGCCTGGCTCTTGAGTGTGACAGTCCAGTTGAACGGAGAAGACACATGCAATCGGCTTGAACAATGCAAAACAGTAACGTGGAGTGGCAGGACAACTGGAATGGCTTCTGGAATTGTCATAGCTAGTTTGTGGCCTTGGGCAAACAACCTATCTTCTTTGGGTCTCTGTTTCCTTCCGTTGTAAAATGAATGGTTTTAACCAGACAATGCTTAAAGGTGGTCAAATTCTAAAATTCTGTGATTACCAAAGTGGTCCAAAAAATCATTAAGAGCTGGAATAGTCAGCAAACGTTGGCCAAGATGAACTAGACTGGAAGTAGTTTTGATGGGACTCTGTGGATGGAATCTGGGAGAGGGGACACACATTCAGGGCAGCAGGAATTTGAAGGAATAAGCAGTGATTCCGGGGCCATGAGTGTCATTCTAACTGGAGTGAGGGAATGTGCTGGACAATCACCACAGGAAATCAAACTGATCAATAAGTGTGGAGCCAGACACAAGGCTGAGCTAGTTAGCCTTGATGTTACTAGTTCATAGTAGACTTCACCCTCTTATCTCTTTTTATTTTCATCCATTTTCTCTCCCTCCTTTTCTTTCTCTCCTACCTCTTTTTTCTACTTCTTCTCTATCTTGATATTTTTCTTGCTCCTTCCCTTGTCTTCTTTTTCATGTTTCCTCTTTCTATTATATTGGTGTTTACAGTTTGCAAAGCACTTCTCCCTACACGATGCTTTCTAGTAAGTAAACAGCTCATGCCATTCTCACACTTCTCAGAATTTAGACATGGGAGCTAGAAAACCTGGAGGGTTTGAGTCCTTGGTTATGCTATTTTCCAGCTGTCTGGTCTAAGACAAGTTCTCTTCTCTATACTTTACTGTTCTTTTCTCACAAACAAGGGTAGTAATGATACCACCTCACAGAGTTGTAAGAATTAAATGAATAACTAAAGCACTTATAACAGTGTAGGGCATTTGGTGGATTCTAGGTGTGTTAACTATGATTTGGAAAAGACCTATCAGGTCATTTTCTCTTCTGCCTAAGTGGGTCGTAATGTGCATGGTCTTCTAAGTTTCCATGCCTAACATCCACCTATTGGCCATTTTTACTTGAGCGAGTTGGAGCACCAGCTGAATAATCACTTAAATGTGCTAATCAACATTTTGAGAACATTTTAAAGTCTTCTGAGCAAGGCCATGGCCTGGAGTTCCAGCCACTTTAATTAATTTCACCTTCTTGGCCCCATGATCCAGAAATCTCTAATTGCACCGCGGCAGCCTCCTGTCACAGATCTGACTCTACCTGCTACTATTTAAAGTTTATGAATCATGCCCCCTCTGTTTGAACTCCTGAAGACTCTGAAGCGAAATGAGTAATTATCAAGATGCAATTGTAGAAGGTGCTGTAAAAAGATTACTTTTCCTTTTTGTATGAACCTGTGTGTTTTTTCCAGTTGTCTCCACAAGCCTGAAGAAAATGTTAGCTATTCCTCCAAGGAACAGAGAAGAAGATTCTTAGAATCAAGAAGCCTGACATCTGATAAGCAAGCACTTCCTCCTTTAAAAGGTGGTGGAAGTGTGCTATGGCAGCCTTGAGGCGTACCTTGGGGCTCTGCCCCATACAGTGCCTCAGTGGGGGCCCATGGCATGAGTGTCAATGAGGAGTCCCCAGTAACACAGTGAGGCTGGTCTTCAATGCAAAAGCTTCATGTTCTTAGTAATGAGCTTTTCCCTTCCATGTCCTGGGCATATTCTGATTCTCTCCACTTGGATAAATAATAGGTCTAATTCTACAGGCTATAGAGCCGTTAGACTTCAGACATTAAAAAATGAAGAAACATTGAAATAAAAGCAGACCAGTTTTGATCATTTTTAATTTTTTCTCCTGTTTTACTTACCATTGCATTTCTAAATTTCAGAGAGGGACAATCCACTCCCTACTTCCAAAATTCTTTCCTCTCTTAATGTCCACAGTACTAATTTCTTATTTATTCAAAAATAAAAAGGTGCCTAAAAATGTAAGCTTACCATGCTCTCCTTTGCCCCATACGAAACAACATGTAATGGTAAAACAAAAAAACAAAACACAAAACCCTTTTATTAATTTTTCACTGCTTTTAAGATTATCCAAAGTTTTTAGCCTGACATATTGAGCCCTTCACACTTCCACCATAGTCCATCTCTCCAGCTTCATTTATCAGCACCTCCACTATGCCCACCTTATGCCACAGTAGTCATTTCCTTATTGGTTCTCAGAAGTACCAGGCACTTCCAGGTCATTACACATTTGTTCACACATTCCAACTTCTTCTTCAAATCTTCTTTGCCTATATTCCTCTGCCTATTACTTTACCACTTCTATGAGTATATACTCATATCAATATTTTTAACTCATTTTATTATGAATGATCCATTTACATGTCTATCTATCCCTCTAGAATGGAAAGTCCTTGAGGGTTGGGATCATGTCTTAGTCACCAAAATGCTGTGCATAGAGCTTGGAATACAGCAAGTTCTTACTAGATGCTTGCTGCATAAATGGGTGGGTGGGTGGGTGGGTGAGTGGATGGATGGATGGATGGATGAATGGATGGATGGACAAATAAATGAGTGAATGCATAAATAAATGAGTGAATTATATAGAAATGAATTAATGGTTCCTATTGCCTCTTTGGTGGGGAAGGAATTAAAGTATAAAATTTTCACCTTATGTATATGGCTGGATTCTTTCTGCTGCAGGTGAAAAGAGATCTAACTCAAGCTAGCCTAAGCAAATGTTTGGTTCACATGGTTGAGAAATGCAGGGATGGATCTGGGCTCAGAGACTGCAGGGGACTCAGAAGGTGCCATAAGCTCTTTTTTCCTCACATACCTCCATGCACACACTCACTCTCTTTTCTCTTCATCTCTTGTCTCTGCTTCCCCACCCCCCTTCTCTTAATTATTGGCCTCATTTTCTCTTGTACCTGATAAGTATCCTTCTACCACTAGAACCAGAGAGGCTGGTCAGCCTTGAAATTGTATCATTGCACTTTAATGACCTCAGGATAAAAGAGTGAGCCTCTTTTCCTAGGATTTACCTATAAAACCCAGTGAAGGATTCTAATTGTCTGATGTGACCAGCACAATGGGATACTCTGATGGGCCAGACTTGGAACATTTTCTCAGAGTGTTTAACCTGGAGAAGAAGGGGTAATGGCCTCTGATAAATAGTCCCACAGAAACCTATGCAAAGAGGGCAAGACAACTTACTCAGAGAGTAGTGATATACTTTTATAAAGGGCGGGGGTGGGAGGAAGCAATGCTGAGAAGGTAAAAGAACAGATTTCTACCACACCCTGGAGTTTCTTTATGCATGTAAGCTACAACTTAACACACTTCAAAATGTGGTGATGGCATTTAATGTTCAAAAGATAAGCATTTAAGTATTTACCAAATAACATATAAATAAAAATAAGAAAAAGACTTAAGCGTTAAACAACCTTTTTCACTGTTGCTTTTGCTTTTGAAGATTGTACATTTGAATCCATGCCTTTGTTTTAGAATACCTCAAATAGAAGTGTCAACGTGAGAATTTCTCCTGAATGTTCTTTACCTCGTCAGAAATTAAGTAGACTCAGGAGTTTATTCCTCTGAATTTCAGACTTATGTTCGTCTGTGGAATGGGATTGGAACATCTGAAATCAGAGCGGCTTTGTAGTTCTCTCTCAAACTTGGCAAATCAAAAAGCTCATCTTCGAATGCATTTTCTCAACTTAATTCTCCCATGCTACATGCGTGGTGGCCCTGCTATTTGTCTATTTTTGGCAGGACACTGCATGGTCTCTTTGCCAGAACAATTTTTTTGAAGACCTAGGTTGTTCCTATACCAAAAGGGATCCCTGGATCAGAATGGAACCACAAGTTCCATTTGGCATTACTCAACCCACCTCATCAGCGGAGGCCAGGGGCGTTTTTCTCTGAAAGCGGGGCTTTCGTCAAGACCACAGAGCACAAGTGCATCCTGCAACCTGCGGGATCTAGAAACCAGCCCCGGGTAGGCAGGAAGACTGACCCTTTCCATGGATCCAAAACCTTCTGCTCGATAACTTCCTAATCTCCATGACATGTCTTGAAAATGGATCACAGTTGCTGTTGTTTAGTTATTCACACTTCAATTGCAACTTCTAAATTAGACCCCAAGTTACTTTAGGGCAGAAACATACAATGTTTTTCTGTGTCCTGTACAATGTTCATGGATCCTCAGAAAATACTCATTGAATAATTTAGATATTTTCACATCTTTTCAGTTCTATTAACCCACATAAAACAACCAAAGTGCAATACTATGGGAGAACAAATCCAGTCTATGTTCTTTATTCCAGGACCCTTCAGTGTAGCAAACGTGGTTACAGACTAATAAATATGCTGGACATTTCTTTGGAGCTCTGCTATTGTATCGGAATGTTTTTACTTTGAGATCTTGACCTCCTAACAGTAATAGAGCTTGGGTGGTTTCCTAATTGCTAGAAAGATAAACCTTTGGCATAATGGGTAAATGACAACCAATCACCCTTGCAACGTCTCTGCATAATTGGCATCTGCCCTAATTATTCCCATGAAAGGTGAATTGCCTTTCTTAAATTTCTGAAATATGGCCTGAGATGTCTCATGTAACAGTAGTTAGCCACTGGCTGGTCAACTGTGCAGACACATAAAATATATTTGGCTACATTTCAGTGAGGCAATAAAAGGCAGTATTTATTTTCAAACTTTTTATTAATTATATCCTATCAGTCCCTTTCTCAAGAAGACACCAATAAGATTCTTTAGTTTAGACAACCAAACTTTGGTTCACTTTATATGACATTGGACATTTTTAATATATAAGCTTTTGGAAATAATTAGAATTCACACATGGCTTCTCTTTGTAATCAGAATGTTTTAAATTGCACTATATAATTACAGTGTACTATAAGAAGCAGTCTAGTGGATGACCTTGTTGCACTGAAATGTTTTTGCTATAAACAAGCCTATCTTTTAATGGAATATTTGTTGGTGCATGTATTCCAAGAAGCACTCTCAGGCATGTGCTCAGAAGTTAGGAAATAATATTTCCAAACATAATTTTTTCTAATCAACCCATTTTGTTTTACTTAAAAATAACCTGGGGGTTTCTAAGACAGGTACAGTTACATTTGATCTCAGCTATAAGGTATCATCCTTCCAGAAAATTATTTTGGTGGGGGAAAGGGTAGGGGGGACAAACTCATAGGTCAACTTTTCTTCTTCCTCCCCTGAAAATCCTCAATCTAATGGCAAATAAATACACTAGCAAGGAATAGTCTAAATTTAGCCTCTAGCTTTTTAAAGAAGATCAGATGGAACACACTGAAATCGTAGCAACATTTAACACTCCATCCATGAAGTTTTAAAACATAGCGATGTTCGAGGGTATATAAACAAGGCTCAGTTCAGTTCAACCAACTTTTATGGAACCCCTAAATTACAACAAAAACACTGCTGAGTTTGGGGGCATCAGGGTGAAGATAACAAGGTTCTTGACAGATAGCTTACTATTTGGGGGAGACAAAAAGCAAATATGCAATTTCAATATAATGACATAAGTTATGCCCAAGTTGATATGGGAACACAGGGAAGAGGCAGGGGTGGCTGATGGAGTTCTTGGTGGGGAGAAGTGGGGGGTAGAAGAGGCTTCTGCCATACACAGTGCCTGGGCTGAGCCTTGGAGAAGTGTTTCACAGGTGGGAACAGTGATGGGGAAAAGGAGCCACAAAGACAGCCAGTCCAGTGGTGCAGGGAACAGCCTGATGTTTCTGCAACATCTCCTAGCCTGGGCCAGAGTAGGGACTATGACAAGCAGGTGTCAGGTCCCAAGGTTTCTGTGTGCCTCCGTTATATAAGAATCTTGCTTTGCTCCAACTAAGAAGCAGTCTCTGTCCAGGCCCTGGTCTTTCAGGATGTTGCAACCATGGGCCAACCCCAAGCTGAGCTCCTCCAGAGTGTTCCTTGAGAACCTGTTTGTAATGGCTCCTCTAGCACTCAGCGTCCTGTTCCACCTCACATGCAACATCCTCAGACTGTGCCTCAAACTGTGGGTCTTTCTTGCCACCATCCTGTTTAAGAAAAGATGATTGCACAGCTGCCACTTTTCAGTGACTAAAGAGACACACTGTAGACAATCAGACCGTGGCCTCAAGGAACTCACAAATAAGTATTTATCCTGGGCCCCATCTCCTCAGGACTCCGAGGTGGCAATTAGCCAGGATGCCAAACAAAGTCATGCAGTGTTAAGGGGAGAAGACCATTTTCTCAGTCCTCTATCCCTTTCCGAGTATACATTATGCCAGCAGCCTTCCTAAAGACACTGCCTCATCGTCACTCCACTAGAGAGAAATACAATTTTTGAATTATCTAGAAACGTTTTCAGATTAGCTTCTTTCTTTAGAAGCTTTCAGAGTGTTTTTAACACTTTAAAAAATCTTCAGGTGGGTTTATTTTGAACCTAAGGTGTGATAAAGAGAGATGGACAAACTGTAAGCTTTTGGCAAAATGAAGAGTGCCGTTCTGCAGGCACTTTACACCAGCTGGAGCGGGGGAATGGCATTGGCATCACAGAGTGGGGGACATGGTTGGTTCATAAAAGTTGGCATCCTCAATAAATAACTTCTGATCATGTTCCAGGTGCAAAGGAATCTGGTATGTGCTGTGTCTGTAGCAGGCTGCCCTCTCTCTGGGAGACAGGTAAGCCTGAGGGTAAGAGCGTGGAGGGGGGGCAGAGAAGGGGAAGCCGAGCTGGAGGTGTGAGAAGGCTCAGCTGAAGAGGGTTTGCATCTGGAACAGTGAGCAGGACAGCAGGCCTGAGAGATGTAGTGTGATGAAGAGGGTATTGTGTCACCCAGAGAAGGCACCCCACCCACCCTGTTTGCTATAGTGTGAAACCCAAGGCCTTTCTGGAACCAGCCATGATCAAGGATGAAGAAATTCTTCCTGCTCTGGCAGGATTCAACTGCTCTCTGAGGACTCCTGCCGCTGTGAGGAGAAGCTTCAGGCTCAGCTCTCAGTGAGCAGATCCTCAGGGAAGGCTGCAGCCTGGAGCCAGGGGGCTGAGGTTGGCTCTTAAAGCTCCTCATAGGTTGGGGCCTGGTCTCTAGGCCCTGAGCACCTCTCATAACTCAGTTCAAGTTCTGCAAAGTCATATTCTCTCTGGTTGGGATGACCCTGTAATTTGTTGATTTCAACAGGGATTTTCCCAGCGTGGGACAGAGCCACCCCAGCTATTAACCTTAAACACCTAACATATGGCAGTGCATGATGTCTCTTGCTGTTTTAGCGTATTTTTGTCCAAAGTCCCTTAATGAGAAGAAAAATCAAAAGTCTTTAAGGGAATGATCAGGAAACCCTGAGGTAGGGAAGCCAGGTTTTGTAGCTAGGAAAAAATCCAAACGAAGTGCTGTTGCTAAAATAATCCAAGATATTACAGAATCACTCATTATTTTTAAGTAAACAAAACCCAGCTGCCATTCACCCTAGACCACAACACCTAGAGCTGTCCACGTGAGAAGCAGTTCAGCCACAGTCACACTTGCTCCTTTGTGACTGGAGGGGGGCCCCTGCAGGCTACCTGCTCTGTTTTCTCTGTCCTCTGAGTTTCCTCTGTCCTTGGTCTCTGCCAGCTGGCAGTCACAGAAGCTTTTCCTGGTTCCCCAGTTTCACTTAATCCACATAATCACTGCCTATACCTTTTGCTCACCCCCACCCTCAGGAAATTTCATGTATACCATTAGCCTATAAATTCAAGTCAAAGTATCCCAAACACATTCTTCAAGTCTGGTAAGAACTTCCTAGCCATTTTTATCTGATGTGATCAGCAATAAGAAGAAATGCAACTTAATATAATTTATAGAGATTATTAGGAAGTAAAAAAGATATTCTTTCTGAGATCACTGATTTGTAAAGAAAAGTTTTGCTTTGGAGGCAGAGTATAAGTATTAAAAAATTAAAACTTTACATAGAAGCCAGAAAACACTTTTATTTAAGAGATGACATTGTGTGGTAGAAAAAACTTGGATTTTGGAGTCTGACAAATTTGGGTTTGACCTAGCTATGTGATCTTGGAAATATTTTTAGTATTTATCAAGGGGACTGAAATATTCTGGGGGAAGACCTCGTGACATTGTCTATCTACTTATTTTACAGTTACCCAAAAGAAGGTCCTTTTAGATAAATTTCACTTAAAGGCACACAATTTAAATTTATGACATTGCTCTATTTGCAAAAGTTTGTTCAGATGAACTAATCAGAGGATTAGTGAGCCACCTTCATTGTGACATAAGTCACCATAACCTTCCCCTTGTTATGGAGTTAGACACTGGTGTTACCCAGCTGAACAAAAATAAGGAATATTCTTAAAGTCACTGTGCCATGCCACTTCCTGCATGGGGAACCCATTCATGGGCCAGGCAGATACAATGAGGACTGTTAGGGCAATAGAGGGATGAAAGGCACGCATTGTTTCTGCGAGTCCATGGCAGCAGCTGAATAATGGCGTTTTCTTATGGACAGGAGCAGGTTTGCTTTCAGAGCATTTCTCTGTATTTTCCTTGGATCCAGGACTTGTCAGCGAGGACACAGTAAAACCCAAGGATAAGACTCAATCAGCAATAACTCAACACTCAAAGGAAGGGTGGTTTTCAAAGACAATTAGGAAGCTGTTTGTAATCTGAGCTTCTGAAACCACTTAGGAAGTTCAGGAAGTAGGAGAACAGCATGAGTGTCTCCCTTTGTGACCAGGTTGCATAATGCCATGGAAGGTCCATGGTGGGGAGCGCCTGCCTCATTTGTGTTACCTCATGCTTGGTCCTTAGGTCTAAACCCCAGCATGGTTTTGGTGCAAAGGACCCTAGAGAAGGTTGGTAGTTTATAGGATTAGTACCCACAGAGTAGATGTCTACACATGTGGAATGATTTCAGAACAACCCTCTAGTCTTCTCTCAAAGCCACCCCTCCTGGTTTAGTTCCTCCAAATTCCTAAGAGGGTCAATGACTTTCATTCGATTAAAAGCGGTCAAGTTTATTACCACATCCCGAGTTTTTACAACTTAAACTATACATAAATACTTTAAAGTTAACATGGGCTTTTCACCAACAGTATTTGTTCTTCACCATAACCCTAAGAAGTGGTAGATACAAAGATATTATTACTATACTATTATTATACCTAATTATTACTGTAGATTATTTAGATTAGCTCTTTTGATAGGGGATAGAGAGATCAATGTGGAACTTTGGTTGAAGGGGGACACATAGAAAAGATTCAAAATAAAAATAAATATGTCCTTTAAAGCAAGGAGCAACTATACTTCTGGGAGTGTATCCTACGCAAGTGCTTATACATCCACATGAGTCCATCACCCCAGATGGATAAGGATATGCATATAACAGTGCTCACTGCCACAGTGTTCGGCATCACAAAAAACTGGAAACAAACCAAGAGTTGATTAAAAATAAATTGCAGCACATCCACAAAATGGGGTAGTATAAAACAGTGAAAAAGAATAGAAACTGTGACCTGTAGGCTACCGTGTAACGATGTTAAGAACAAAGTGCCTATCAGCATGTAAAATATGACCTCATTTGTGATTATAAAAATGGGGAGCTAGCTCCCTAAGGAGACCCTTAGATACACCAGGAGCATTTTTGGAAAGATGCCCTAGGAGTACCTAGACAATAGGCCTAGAAATTTGGAGGCAGAGGAGGAGGTTGGAGTTATACTTCCCATTGTGAACATACCGGTACACGTTTGAAATGTTTACATATGGTAGAAATTTCACTCCTTTTTAAAAAAATGAAAAAGAAGTCAACGTTTTAAGTGTATATAAAGTTTTATATGAAATGAAAAGAGAGGAGAAAAAGTGGTCACAGAGTGTTAACCTCTGCCGCACACCCAACTCTGCACATGTTATCGCATCGGCTCTTTATGACAACTCCTTGAGTTAGGACTTTTCTTCATCTTGTGAGTGAAAAGTAGAGGCCCCAAGAGCCTGATTCATTACCTTCACAAGCTGCATGAATAGACTCAGCCCAGTTTTCTGAGGCACCCAAACCCCCATGTATGCATTTCCATAGGCCATACTGATAAGATTGTGTATAAAGGTAATGCGAAGAACAACAAGCAAAGGCAAAAATATTCTAACTTGTGGAATTGGAAACCTAAGGCTTGTCCACGGGGTCAGCCCATGGTCCTGGCAGGCCACACCTTGACCTATACGCTAGCAAGTAATAATTGCAGTGGTGCACTTGTCCTTATTAATTGCTTTGCAGATAAGCTTCTGGGGTTGTTGCCCTGAAAAAAATTAAAGGCAAACCAGAACGCAGCGGCTCCAAAGAGCAACATGGGAAAGAAGGATTAGAGAGGCAACAAGGAGCACTAGCTTCACCGTGTTTCAAATATCTTTGGCTGTTCCACTCAGGGTTCGAAAGTAAAAAGCAAATATTTTTTTCTTTCAAGGCTAAATGGTAGAATGGAAAACTAATTTGATGTTGCCTTTGTATCACCTTCCAATTGAAATTAAGGTCAGCCTTTTATAGAAACGGCTCACCTTACCAAGGTTAAGAAACAGTCAAACGAAATCCTATGAAATTATTCGTTTCACTGTGACTTTTTTCTCTTTTGTTCTTCTACTGTTCAGAAAGCTTATTGACTTGTAAGTGACTCTTCATGCTAATATGCACAATATTTATACATCTATAAGTAATACCCACTTGCCCAGTGGCATTCCACACAGAAAAAATAGAATTTTATGTATCATTAAGCAGTTCCCAAGGTGTCAGCAATTTCATGCAAAGCATAAGTATAATGACTAGTAGCAGTACTTAATAGCAAATGTGCATGGACATTTTTAAAACACTGCACTGAATACACCTGGACTCCCTGTTTGAACTAAACTCTCCCTCCCTTATCCCCACAGGTTCTGCAAACATGAGCAGCCCCAGGCCCTTCACAGTGGTTTCTCTCTAGGGAAGTGGGCCTGGGGAGGGGACTGGGATCAGAGGCTCCAGCAGTCCCAGTGGCTGTCAGCAGAGAGACCCGGTGACTAAGGCCGCTGCATGTTTTCAGGATCGGGTGCCAAATGAAAATGTGGGGCTCCTTGTTTAAAAAGCAAGAAAAAATATGCCATTAAAACAAAGTTTTTAAATGTTTCCTCTCTCTCAACGTGTCATCGTGTTTTTATTTGCTATTTGATGTCTTTCTAAGTAAAGAACAAAGTTAAAATTTTAAGTTATTAGCATGAATTTTACAATTCATCTTTATATTGTGCCACACCAGTTTCATGAAAGAGCATTTAACTCAAATGCAAAAAATCATTGAAATTACACAATTCATGTATCATAGCTCATGCATGCATATGTATATTGTTCTTATCAGAACAATGAAAAATGTTACACAAAGCTAATTCAACTGTTTTTATTTCTTTTTTAAATATATATATATATATTTATTTATTTATTTATTTCAGAGAGGAAGAGAGAGGGAGGGAGTGATAGAAACATCAATGATGAGAGAGAATCATTGATTGGCTGCCTCCTGCATGCCCCACCCTGGGGATGGAGCCCACAACCCAGGCATATGTCCTGACTGGGAATTGAAGCATCACTTGGTTCATAGGTCGACGCTCAACCACTGTCCATTGCCGGCCTGGCTTTATTTTATTTCCACCAATACTTCTCCACTTGATTTAAGATAAATCAGGAAAGACTGAACTAGGAGTTGCCCTATTTTTCCTTTTCCTTCCATCATCATTTGCAACATTAGTGGTTGGCTAATACAAAGAAGTAAAACAACTAAGAAAGGATTTGTTGAATTCCTTGGTCTTTTGCGGTTCTTAGAAGGCCCCTGCCTTGTTTCTGGATTAGAAGCAAGGATTGAATTCACTTTGAGGCTCATTGAAGTCCCATATATTGTGGGTCCAGCACAATTCTGTGCTTGCTGGCACCCCAGATCCTGTACGTGAATGAGGAGGAAGGGAATGGTGACACTATATTGTGTGTATTTTCTTTGCTTAAGTTAATGCTCCATCACCCCACTGGTTTGACTTAGAAAATGCAGTTCAAAGGTAAAACTATTAAGAACTTAAAGACAGTAAGAGGAGAGCATTAACCAAGCATTGGCCCTTCTGAGTTGGAGGGAGGGGTCTTGTGTGACTGCTCAGGTCACCAGGTCATAGCCCTGCTTTTGAATCACCAAAGGCAAAACTATGTCCCTTCCTATGATCAAAAGTTCAGGGGTGGTAGCTGCACAAGTGGAGATTGGGGCCGGGGGCGGGGGTGGAGCAGAGTGAGAGAAGGGAAAAGCTGCCCCCCCCCCCCGCCCATTCAGGAAGAACTATATAATTTCTCTCTCTCTCTCTCTCTCTCTCTCTCTCTCTCTCTCTCTCTCTCTCTCTCACACACACACACACACACACACACACACACACACACACACACAAATTCTAGTCCAATCCCACCCTAGACAAATTAAGTTGGCCAGTAGTTTACCAGATCATTCAAATGCTTTCTGGTCCTTCACAAAATGATAGTTTGTTGTCAATGCTATTTAAATATATATACTTAAATATTGTTTTCAAGCACAGGAAAATGTTCCTGTGTTATAATTAGTGGCAACAATTCTCTCCTATCCTGGGGCTGACAGTTGTATTTCCTAAAATGCCAAATGTATATGTGAGAACCTCAACCTTTATAAGGAATAAGCCCCAAGTATCTAATAATCCAAGACTAGAGAAAATGGAAATGTTTTTACATGGCCCTGGATGTCCCATGAATTATTTTCTGTGCATATTTTCACACCACAAATTTATGGCCTTTTCAATGATCACTAAATATAATTCCTCATTTACTGGGTACTGTTGCACAAATAAAATTTATTTTTAATTCTTAAGAGTTACTATATGAATAGGAAAAACACGAAAAGTTATTCTCTTTCACAACTCAGATGCACAGCACATGTGATTAAATTTTGTGCCTCAGAAAAATTGCAAAACACTACATAGGCTAGTCTGACTTACTAAAATGACAAGGGTTAAGTCTTCAGCTATCCAGGACATGCTCTCTATATTTCTATGTACAGCGCACCTAAAATATACCCTTCCTCTTCCTAAGGAGTTTGCAAAAAATAAAGCATGTTTGCTACTGCTAGGACTTTTAGGCTTTTTAAATTCAGTTTTTCAACTATAGTTGACATACAGTGTTATATTAGTTTCATGTGTACAACATAATGATGAGACATTTACACTGAGTGGCCAGATTATTATGATCTCTGAACACATAATAATCTGGCCACTCAGTGTACTTCTCTTGAGTACCTCATTTATTTGATATCAAAGATAATATAAATCATGCACCTGATCAGTTTTCCCCTTTGCACTGGCTGATAGAAAGCTCAGGGAAAATGGGTGGTTGATTTCCAGCAACAGTCTAGAATACTTTTGGTACCCATATGAGATACAAATACACTGAGTGGCCAGATTATTATGCATTCAGAGATCATAATAATCTGGCCACTCAGTGTATATGACTACAAGGTGATCACCGCAATAAGTTTAGTGCTCATCTGATACCATACATAGTTATTACAGTAAACTTTCATTTATTTTTTTAAATATATTTTTATTGATTTCAGAGAGGAAAAGAGAGGGAGAGAGAGATAGAAACATCAATGATGAGAGAAAATCATTGATTGGCTGCCTCTTGCACACCCCCTACTGGGGATAGAGCCCACAACCCAGGCATGTGCTCTTAAGCAGAATCGAACCTGGGACTTTTCAGTCCTATTAGGAAAGTCACTACGTTATGATACTTTAAATGTCACAGAGACATTCTTTATTCATTCATTCATTTATTTTTTAATTAAGCAGCTATTTTCCTGGCACTTTGATGGGCAGGAAGGATGCACCAGTAAATTAGAGAGTTGTGGCATCTGCTTTAAGGAGCTTAGGGATTGGTGGGGAAGATAAACTTAAAGACTATATTGCTGGCAGAAATATTACCTTCATGTGCTGGCACACACGTGCATGTGCATCAGTTAGTTGAGGAATGTTGGGGGTGGGGATTAAGTGGTACACATGGTGTCAAGGAAGGACCCCAAGGAAGGCACAGAGAAAAGGGGAAAAGTCACAAGGAGTGGGTATAGAATGAGAAGTTGGAGATTTCTCAAGGTTAAGGTAAGAGTGTGTGTGAAGTAGTAGGCAGAAGTGATAAGGGATAAGGCACACTAAGAATGTTGGACTTCACCCTGGCATATAGGAATGTAGGAATTATCAAGTGGGGCAGGGGGGGCTCAGAAAGGCACCTCAGAGCAGGTGGTACCATTGACACATGGGGTTTTGCAAAATGGTGGCATAACAGGCATATTGTAATTCAACATAATGAACTGGACCAAAGCTCATCAAGTCTGGGCTCTATCCTAGAAAAGCTTTCATGATCTCTGTCCCTGGCATCTTCGTTTCTTTCTAAAATGGAGCAGCCCAGCCAGTGTGGCTCAGTGATTGAGCATCAACCTATGAACCAGGAGGTCGTGGTTTGATTCCTTCCTGGTCAGGGCACATGCTTGATTGAGGGCTCAATCCCAGTAACAGGTGTGCAGGAGGCAACCGATTAATGATTCTCTCTCATCATTGATGTTTCTATCTCTCCCTCTCCCTTCCTCTCTGAAATCAATTAAAATATGTTTTAAAATAAAATGGAGCAAGTATCAACTGCTTGTTTCTTTGTCAAATGTGTGTCACATGTAAGTTTCATTGCCTGTGAGCTATAAAACTGCTTAAACTGAAAGAAAAAAAGACTTTATCAGAATACATTACTCATATATTATGAGTTATAAGCTACTTGTGTAAAGTTAAAGAGCAATTTAGCTCAGTTAATATTCTCCCAGATAATATACATTAAAATTAACTGAATAAAAGCCAAACAATGAGCCACAATTCTTAAGATCTTATCTCTTAGTGGAGGGCTGCATAGGGAGTTAGATTGGATATGTCATAGAAGATTCACTTGATGTAACATTTGTCTGCCTCTTGGTTCCACAGAGTCTAACAGCCATCTTTCATAGGGTTTTTTGAGTTCCCTCTATCTGTAGTCATTTTCTACATAACTGTTATTCAGTTACCATTATCAACCAGGTTCTGACGGGTACAAATGGAAGAAAAGTGGGCACTAGCTCTCTCAATTATCACCACTAGGATCTTTCATTTATAATATATAGTTAGTACCACTCTGTTTAGCACATGGTCTCTAAATGCTCTCTTTGTGTTACTTTTAACTCCTTAACCAGATCATTCTCATAACTGCCGTAAGCCTCAACGCCTCACTATGCCCAGAATAACACTCATGGATTAATTTCAAGAGATCCTGACCAGACCACTGTAGCCATTTCTTAATAGTATAGTCTGCTCACAGCTGCTTCCTGGTCACATGATCATGAAGGCAAACAGAACTGGATCACATTCAGTATTTCCAGGCCCAGGTGAAATTGTGAAAAATAAAGTACCATAGTGACCACAACTATGGGTCTGCAGCAATCATTTTCAGCAACAAAGTGTTATAAGTTTTTGCTAAATTTCAAAGTTGAACAAAATGATTGGTAAATGAATACTTTTTCTCTACTCCAACAAATTAATTGACTACTTAACAATAGATTCTGATATAAAACTGTGAATTGAGTGAATTCTGTATTTCACATCAGGATAAGCACAGTCAGCATTTTGCTGAGATTAGAGCAGGAAGTGTGTTTAAGTACTCTTTCTGATGATGGTTTTGAAAAAGACAATCAAGCCTTTGCTAATTATTCTTCCTCGCTACCGTCCTTGGTCTTTGTAACAAAGCCAGAAAAGCTTACCCACTTTATTATCTATGATTTCCACCGAAATCTTTTGCAAAGTATGCACTTTCATAACTCTAGTCTTAGGAGATGTTCTCTGAAAAATACTTTAATGTAAAAAGAGTTCCAGGGTCAAATAAGTTAGGGAAAGACCACAAATTATGTCACTCCTTGCATATTCACAATAGACATTAGCATACTAAAACCACTGAGAAGTTCTACACTGAGGAACTTCTGTGATTTCATTTCACCATAGACACCCCGAACTACCTGACCACAAAACTCTGTTTTCAAATACCACTTATTAACATCCTGTCAAACAGTGATCCATAGAATGTCCTTGGGGAAGGATGCAGAGCAAGGAAATATCAAAGGTATTTTCTGAGCTCAAATTTATAAATAAACTAGAGGTCCAGTGCATGAAAATTTGTGCATTCAGGGGGGTTCCTCAGCCTGGCCTGTGCTCTCTCACAGTCCAGGACCCCTCAGAGAATGTCCACCCAGGGGATCGGGCCTAAGCTGGCAGTCAGACATCCCTCTGGCAGCCTGGGAGCCCACCACCGCCACTGCACTGGCCAGGCATGAGCCACCTTCTGGCTGAGCAGCACTCCCCCTGTGGAAGCACACTGACCACCAGGGGGCAGCTCCTGCATTGAGTGCCCTCCCCCTGGTGGTCAGTGTGCATCATTGCAACTGGTTGTTCTGCTGTTAGGGTCAGTTTGCATATCACCCTTTTATTATTTAAATTACAGGCCCGATGCACAAAATTCGTGCAAGATTAGGTCTTCCTTCCCCTGGCTGCTGGCACTGGCTTACCTCCAGCACCCAGGACCTGGGCTTCCCTCCAGTTGCCGGCAGGCACCTGGGACCCGGGCTTCCCTCATAGCCCTGGCTTTGTCCAGAAGGACATCCAGTCTAATTAGCATAATACACTTTTATTATTATAGGTAAATGCCACACTCCAGTCGCACCTATTTAAGTGCCTAAATTATAATTCATTTTATTTTATTTTTTAATTTTATTTATTTATTCATTTGTGTATTCTGAATTTATTTTAGAGAGAGGAAGAGGAAGAGAGAGAAACATTGATGCAAAAGAAAAGCATTGATCAGTTGCCTCCCTCACTAGGGTATGTGCTCTGACCAAGATTCAAACCTGCCACCTTTTGGTGCAAGGGACGATACTCCAACCAACTGGGCCACATCAGCCAGTTATTTATATATTTTTATAATTCATTTTTAAAATACATATTCATAACATTCACTAGGTTACACTATGGTTGTAGTCATTGGGTATAGGAGCTATATCAATACAGTATCTACCCCTACGAGCTTCTAGTATTCTTTGAAAGAAAAGACATTATCTCCTTAAAGGAAGTTGCACAGAAAGGCCACATGTAATTGTGTAAAAATTAGTGGGGCAGAAATAAGTGCTACGGGAGTTGAAAGGGGGAGGGCAAGTGAGTGAACTTTATCTACTTTTAGAGACAATGGCAAAACATGCCCGCCCTTTGTTCCCTTCTGCCTGTCAGTTTCTTTTTTCCACCAGAGACACTCTGAATACGAAATGTATTATTTGTTCTGGCCTACAACTTTGGCAGTTTGGGATTCCTACATTGTTAAGCCGAAAAACATTCCACTTTAGAGTGTATTGTCAGGAAGTCATAGATCTTAGAACCAGGGTAGAAAGAAACTGTCACCCTCATCTAAGCTACCAGGATCCCTTGAGGGCCCCCAATAGTCCCCTTGCTTCTAACCTGGCCCCCTTATGCACAGTTCCCCTGGTAACAGCCAGAGTGATGCTTTTCAAAGGTAAATTTGACTGGGTCTTTTTACAGTGGCTTCCTATCACACTAGACTAAAACCCAAATTCTCTACCAAAGGCTACAAAAACCTTGTGGTGATCTAGCTGGGCTACCTCTCCCACTGTGCTTCCTACCACTCGACTCTGAGCTCTATCCCACTGGGCCTCACAGTCTGTGTACTTGCTGTTCCTTTCCCCTCACTTCTTCAGGTCCCTGCTAATCTGCTATCTCCTCAGAGAAGCTTTCCCCAGACCACTCATCTAAAATAGCAGCCTTATCCCCCACCTCACTCCCACTGCATCCTCCATGCCCCTTGCCCTCCTTACTTTTCTTCAATAGGCTTATTGCTATTTTAAAACATATTTACATATCTATTTGTTTACCTCTCTGAAGCCAGATGTATGACTCTGTATTTCTGCTTTTGCCAGTCTATATACCTAGCACATTTTAGGCACTCCATAAATGTTTGTTGAATGCATGAGTCAATCAGTGAATAACGGAATGATAAATTTACAGTAGAATAAACCTGTACAGCAAAACAGTCTATATGTCAAAGAATGGCTGAATGGATTAGAAAATATACATTTTCTCATAAAAATCCAGCAGGTAATAACTTTGGTGGTAGCACAGGAATGTTAAGAAGTTGTTCTGGAGAGAATCTGTCACATAGCTGGAGGTCTTGAATAAGCTACTCACATTCTACTTGCCTCAGCCTCTTATCTGTGAAAAGAGAACAATAAAATCTATCTCGCAGGGTTATTCTGAGGATTAAATGAGATAATGGATATAAAGTCCATTGGACAAGTGCCTTCCACAAAGGATGCTAGCTATTATTAATTCCCAAAAGCCTCTTTTATAGAATTTTCTTAAATAGAAAGGTACCTTTTATTAATTTTAAGTGGAGGTCCTTTGCCCTGCTAATAAATGAGAAAGATAATCAGATACTCATGAAACATATGGTGAGTACCAAGCAAAGAAAACTTTTAGGTTCTTGTTCTGAACTGTCTAGACAAAGTAACCTCAGCATTCTTAGAATATGAATATGTGATACATCACCTTTCCACTAATGTTTTTGACTTCTTAGCTTTCTGGGGAAAAGCTATATGAAGAGTTAGTTATATTTTTTAATGACTTTAATTTTGAAATAGTTTAGGATGCCGAAAAAGTTGCAAAAATAGTACAGTGTCCATGTAGCCTTCACCCAGCTTCCACCAATGATTACATCAGTCATAATCGTAGTATAGTCAAAACCAAGAAGTTAACATTGGTGAAATTCTGTTAACTGAGACATATACCTTATTTAAATGCAGATGAAGGACTTTTTTAAATCTTAGGATTAGAAATTAATTAGGATCATATCTTGGCTCCATTAATCAGGCAATCTATAATAATAAAAATGTAATATGCTAATTAGACCAGACAGCCAAACTACCTTCTGGATGTCATTCCGGATGTCCTTCCAGACAAAGCTGCTGTGGCAGTGGCTGAGGCAGAGGCAGGTAGGGGCAATCAGGCAGGCAGGTGAGCAGTTAGGGGCATCAGGCAGGCAGGCAGAGTGATTAGGGGAGATCAGGCAGGCAGGCAGAGGTGGTTAGGGGTGATCAGGCAGGCAGATAAGGAGTTAGGGGTGATCAGGCAGACAGGTGAGTGGTTAGGGGCAATCAGGCAAGATTCCCTGATTTTAATCTCTGTGGTCAAAGCCTTTCTTTTCATGAAAAACTAATTTTCCTCCTTTTTATTAGTTCTGGATATTGTTGTGCATTAGTATTGGAGAAGAAATAAAGTTGAGAGCACGCCCAAAATTGAAGAAGCATTTTAACTCCTGTTAGATGAGTATTAGGGTGGAAATGTAGGGGCAATCCAATCACTGGTGGAGGGAAGCCATCCCTTGGGCTTAGAGAAGGCCTGTGCTCAGGAGGCATCATCACCTGAGCTCCCCCAGCCTGTGCAGGTGCAGAAACCACCTGCAGTCCAGCTGGTCACACACAGAGGAGCACATCCCAGCTGTCCCTCACCCAAACCACATTCCCTTTGCCCCACAGCCTCCCCTCCCACCGCTTTTGGGAAGAACACTTTAGGGAAGGAGGTATCTCCCAGCTCTGAATGTGTACAAATTAGCATCAAGTTAAATTAGTTCATCTGATGGAGCAGAAAGAGGTACAAAAATGTTCTTTAAAGGGGGGGAAATTATCTAGAAGTACAAATACAAAATTAGCTACAGGTGAGACACTGATGCTTTTGTCATGTTGTTAACTAAATGCTTTCTGCTTTTCTCTTTTGTGTAATCCTACCCCACAGGGTGGTCCACTTGGGATAATAAAATGTAGCTTTAAATACACCAGGTTTGAGATGACTCACTCTTTGTAATTAGAGTGTCCTGGGACTGAGAACATGGCTTTTAATTCAGGTCTATCCTGGTATTTGAATTTTTGGTTCTCTATAAGACTTTCCCATAGTGTGATCATCTTATTCTAGAGAATAAAATTGAGCATGGCAAATGTCAAAGCACCGCCTTCTTTTGCATGGAGTAAAAGGAACACAGAATTTGGAACCAGAGGACATGGGTTTGAGTCCCAGCTCCATGCTTTATCAAATGTGTAAACTTGAGCAAATCATACTCTCAGATTTCTCATCCATAAAAAGGGTAATATAACAACAACAAAAATAACAATAATAATAACTATCTACAGGGTTTGTGTATAACAAATGAGAATCAAATAAGATTATAAATGTGAAAGTCCTTACAAATGAAAGAGCTCTAAAGGTATAACTTATTACTATGTCAGAAATACATCATCAAAGAAATACATGATCAAAAACCCTATTTAAGTCCGTTGGGACATTTTTTAAATGCCAGACTAATGAAATGATTTTCCTTTTTTTTTTTCTTCTCCTTTTCTTTTTAATTGTCAAGTGAAAAGAATGTATAGAGAACGGATGGTAGTTCTTCATAAAGAAATCTTCCAAAAGTTTTTCTTCCCAAAGTTCATAAGGTTTATGAAATCTGTAGTGTTATTTTTCTCTTCCTAAGTACTCCTTACAAAACTATTCCCTGATCTGGCTTTTATGAAAAATCTGGAGGGAAAACCTAAAGCTAGTCTGCAAGAGATTTTTTTCATAAGTTTTCATGGTACTGAGAAAAATAACCACAAGTGGGTGAGCTAAATTAATTAAATTTACGTGACTGTCATTTATCCTGAGATTATGTCCTTCCTACATTATTTAGGGTAGAAATCCCCTTTCTCTTCTGCAATGATGGTGATAGTGGATGGCAACTGTTTTGTTTGTTCTCAATGTCCTTACTCTGCAAAATAAGAAGTTGGCTACCCCATGTCAGGTCCCAATTACTTTTTGCAATTGGACTGGCCCCTGACATGCCAGCCTATGGAAACCCTTGGCTTGGAAGGTTAATTGGAGATGGCAGGGATGGCGGTAGGGAAGCCAGCTCAGCTGCCTGGGATTTGCTCCCTTCCCCAGAGTCCCCAGGGGCCTACTGCCCCACATCCGGGCTGCCGCCAGTCCCTGGCTTGTGTATCTGCGCCCCAGCCCCCCTGGCTCCTCATCCCTGTCTGCTTCACTCTCCCAGCCTCTCTTAGCTGGCGTCATCCTTCCAGACAGGGCTCCCTAAGTTTGCCATGTTCAGTGACCCTGTGTTGAACCCGAGCCATGATACAAACTATGGGATTGTAATGAATCTCTAATTACCCACAGTACCTCCATGAGTCGTCAGCCCTGCTGCTCAACTATATTCCTCACCAATTTGGTCATCACCAAGCATTCAGAATGCAGCCAAACTCTGCTCCTGGGAGCTGGGAGTCTCCCCCCCGCCCCCCGCCAGTTTCTGCCAGATGAGGCTGGCTCTGCAGGCTTCTGGGAATGACAGGATGATTTCCTCCCTTGTTATGAATCAGAGAGGGCGTTTACATATGAATCATCCAGCTCTGTGTGGGGACCTTGTCCTGACTTTTCTTTATTCCAGTGGGTCAGGCTAAGTAGATGCTCAGGAACTCAGGGTTTGCCCGTGGGCAGAGAGGTTAACATTTTTAATTTCATGTGATAATTCTGAAATCCTACATCTTCTTCTCAACCAAAAAGGGATGTTGCCTAGATTTAATAAAGTGACAAGCAGTTGGTCTTGATTTTCCATGAGAAAATGTCCTATTTGGCCAGAGGGGAAAATAGCTGCATGACAGTAACAAAAGCTCCCCCCGTGCCAGGCATTGTGCTAAGCTTTTATATAAATTCTGTCTAATACTGACTAAAGCTAAAACAAAGGCGTTTTCCAGATAGGAAAAGAGGCTGGAGTGGTTATGTGATGGTTACGTTTCCAAACTTATACAACTAGAAAGCAACAACTTGCTTGTTCCAAAGCACATGTTCTTTCAGAGTATTTTATACTTGGAACTGGACAGAGATGACTGGTCTCAAAGTGTAGATGGTCTTTTAATTCACTATTAAATCCCAGGTGAAAAATTACTCCTAGTTTTCAAAATAACTCATGGAATTGTATTTTTCAAAGATTAAATGAAATAATCACATGAAAAAAATTGACTTGAGAAAAAAATTAGTAAAACACTTGAGAAAGTGCTTTGCTAATTCAAAGGTGAATTCAATTAAAAGATCTCTGGCACAAATATTAAACGTTCAATATTTAAGTATCCTCTTGCCTGTGAAAAGTGCTAAGGAAACAAAGATAAAGATAAATAAGACAGCCCCCAACTTTAGGAAGCTCAGAGGCCATTATTGTTATTCTAATTTCCTACTTAATACAGTATTAAACATTATATCCTATATAATAAGGAGGTAATATGCAAATTGACCCTCACACCCTCATAAGATGGCTGCCTACAACCAGGCCAGCAGGGGGGTTAGTGAGGGAAGGCCAAATGACTGAACAGCAGGCTGAGTGGAGCCACCAGGCCAGTGGCGGGGGGGGGGGGGGGGGGTGGAGAAGAGGGGGTAGTTGGGGGTGACCAGGCCAGCTGGGGGGGTAGTTAGGGGCTACCAGGCCAGTGGGGGGTATTGCAGCAGGGGGCAGTTCAGGGCAACCAGGCCAGCAGGGGGGGCAGTTAGGGGCAATCAGGCCAGCACACAGAGGCAGTGAGGGGCAATCAGGCCAGTGGGGGTGGGGGGGCACACAGTTGGGGGCGACTAGGAATGCAGGCAGGTGAGCAATAAGAGCCAGCATTCCAGGATTGTGAGAGGGATGTCTGACTGCTGGTTTAGGCCTGATCCTCGGGAATCCCCCAAGGGGTCCTGGATTGGAGAGGGTGCAGGCTGGGCTGAGAGGACCACCCCCCCTCCAGCCCCCCGTGCATGAATTTCATGCACCGGGCCTCTAGTTTATAATAATACCATACCTGAAATGTTTTAGGGTAGATTACTCATATTTCTCTGGCTTTCTGAATGCAAGACTTGTCATAGCATGAATGATGTCACACTGTCCAACTTGTGTGGGTGGAGAATGCTTATTGGCACTTGGAATCCAGGTTTTGCCCAAGCAGTCTGAAAAACATTTTTCAAGGAATAAATGTGTGTGTTCAGTGATTGTGTCTTATTACAGAAGTAGAGGAGCCATAGCAAATGGTCATATCCTGCGTTTCTGAAGCCAGCCTGTTTTCCTAACTTCAGATGTTTTTAATCCAGTGGTATCTTGCAGTCCAATTAATTTGCAGGTAATCTGTACATTTGCTGTACAACAAAGTTTTGTGGTTAAGATAGTGATACTTGTTCTTGAGGCTTACAGCCTTCTCCTACCTCCTAGAACAGGTACTCAAAAGTAAATTGCCTCTCAGGGAACAATTTCATAACTGAAATCCACAATTCCTAAACCTAGAATCTCTGAATCATGTCATCTTTCACCTCCTCAGTAAACTAATAGGAGGTGTGAGTTAGAAGAGAATTTGGAGGTTAGTTAACATCCTTATTTTACAGATAAAGAAAAGGACAGATAGAAAAGTAAAGTGATTTCAAAGACACATTGGCACACAGGATGCTCATAGGATAGAAACACAGTCGATTGGGGATAAGAAGTTTGCATTACCCTATATTTGAAGGTTTGCTACTGCTGTGATAATTCCTATATGCCCTGTAACCATGAAGATAGTCTCATCTATCTACGGGAAAGCTATTTCCCAGGAAGTCTGTAAGCATTGTGGAAATATGGGTCCAACCACAAGGATAAATTAAGGCATTTATACATAAATTGAATAAAAGTAGGGTTCCTAATATCTATTAAGCATTACAGTTAATAATAATAGCTACCAAATACTGAGTGTCTTTTATATGTCATGTATCACTCCTTTTCACAACAATCCAGGGTGTATCGTGAAGCCCATTTTACAAAGTAAAGAAATAAGTAATGTGCCGAGAGTCACACAGCCTGTAAGTAAAATCAGGTTCCATCTGCCTCTAAAGCTCAACCCCCACCCCCACCATTTTGTAAAACTAAGTGCCAAAATGAGAAGAGGAAGAGTCATCTCACCCTAGTTTCAAAGCATGACAAAATGTTTGTATCATGAATTTAAGTCTGGAAAGAAGTTTAGACAAAACATCCTTAACCACGTCTCTACCTGCAAGGACTTCCCCCTGGATCATGGTCCCCTCTGACTCACCATAGCCACTGAGTCAGCAAAAGTATAGCTCTCCAACCCAAGAAGAAAGAAAGACACCAGTTACCCCTTGAAGGAAAGAGGAGTAAGCATTGATTAGGAGGATCTCTCCAGGGAAGGATTTGCCTTTAGTATTATTCTCTTGCCTGCTGTTATTGTTTCTACTTGACAGTTGGAGCCTGACTTCAGAAGGTACTTATTAAAATCGGAGTGTTAAAGAGGGATTGGCTGTTCCATTTTCAGTCCCTCCTGCGCTCACCTGCAGCTGAAGAAGAGACAATGGGCTTCCCCACAACTCTGCTGGAAAAACAAAAGAACACAGATGCATTGTTAAAGAAGTCAGATAACTGTCTGAAACAGGCAGCGGACGGGAGTGAACCCACAGAATAGACATGGGTGAATGTTGTCTATCACACAGTTGTGTGCAAAGTTTTATCAGGCTCCTATGCATTTCCCTGTGTAGACCAGTACCTTGCGTTCATCCTTAAACGACCTTTAGAGGAAAAATGGATGTTTCCATATGTAAGAAAGGTCTATTTATGATAAGAAATGGTGATAACCCGAATTTGCATGCTTAAAAACTTTCCTAGATGATACAGTGGTATACTGAAGCATCTAGGCTCTGGAGCCAGACTGCCAAATCTTATAAGGAAGCACCAGACTCCTGATAAATGAATTGCCTGGAGATACACTTTCAATGTCAGCCTTTCTCAGACTACCACAACATACATGTTTTTGTTGCTGGTTGGTCTTAAAATCAAATTGGGTCCAGTCGGCTTTGCAGTGCACATTATGGATTTGAAGGTTTCAGATTATTTTTAAAAGCCTGATTTATCATTATGTAAATGTTAAATCATGTATAACACCTTGAAGGACTTACGAAGAGGAAGTTAATTATTGTTCATGAAGTGAAGCCAGTAACTCAAGGACTTAAGAGTGCTCAGAACATTAGGTAACATGTAGTGGCTATCACAGGGAAATGGGATATGATCACCAAATCTTATTTTATTTTCCTCTTTGCTGGGTGCCCAGAAATCTGCACCTCTCAGTCCACTTGAAAATAAGAAGGTGAGTGTGCCTCCTGATGGTCTATGCAATGTATGCAGGTGTGATGTGAGTCACTTCAGAGATGCAGCAGTAAATGCCCCATGTAGTCTTTCTTCTGTCCTTTTGCTTTAACAAATGGCCAAGTCATGAGCTAAGATGGTGAAGCCTACATCAGCCTGGGTCTCTGGGTGATTCCACTTAGCAGAACTCTCCACTAACCTCATCAAGGTAAGTATCATGAGCAAAAATAGCATGTAAAGCATTCAGAATTAATTTATTATTATCATATCATTTCACCGAATCTGACTAATAGTATCTACCACAAATGAGATTTTGTAACCTAACTCTATCAAGGTAGGAAGGGAAGAAGTTCTAAAAACTTGGAAAAATAGAGGCCTAGGACCCCTACAACATAAGAATACAAGCGAATGTCCTCTACACAAAGATGGGACTACACAAAAGTGACCCCTTCAGTCAGTGAACTAAAGCACGTGTGTCCTATAGGAAAAGATGTTGAGAATACATATTGATCATGACCTTGGCCCTGGAAGGAGTAGAAAACAAAAAGAAAATAGGGCCCTCTGAGGAGTCCCATCCACATCTGACTGCTCTCTTGTAAGTTTGGGGATGGAATTTTTATCACCGGTGCAGCCACATAAAACTTCCCAGTTGAAAATTCAGTTAAAGTGTTCTTGAGTTAGTAATTACCTCAGACACCTGACAGAAACAAAAGGAAATCCTTTCTGAAAGGGTCAACTATAAAACGAAGCCTTAAAAAATTCTATCAGTTAAAGTGAAAAGAACAAATGCATGAAGAAATAAGCTTGCATTAGTGAGAGTCATCAGATACTTTAGTTATCAAGATGAGACTATAGAGCAGTGGTTCCCAACATGGGACACATGTCCCACATGGGGGACAATTTGATTTTTAAGGTGGCAATTCGAGAGTGAGTTATTAACAGTGAATATTTTGCATTTCTAATGGTTCTTGGGGCCTAATATACAGTATATAAATATATATTGTGACATACTTATGCATTTCAGTTCTCTATTATGTTTTGAAACTTTATTTGCTATTTTTATATCACCTATATTATTTTTTAACAATTTTTTAGTGATTTCTTCCTCAGTGCTTCCACTGTCCTTTCAGTCTTTTATTTTTCTTTTTCATGGATGCCATGTTCTTTGGAAGCTTGTTTAGACCGAGTTAATGGCCTTTTAGGCTTCCTCTACGTGAATAGGAGTTCACTTTTTGAATAATAAGAATTATATGTCAGGGAGGGGGGGAGTGTGCATCAGGATTTTAGAGATGCTTACGTGGGGCATGACCATAAAAAAGGTTGGGAACCACTGCTATAGAGTAATACACCTCAAACTGGAGAATATGAATTTTCTTATGTAGATATGTAGTATTTTTTTAGTTTCCTATGTTCCAATCTAAAAATAAAGCAATACTCAAAATAGTGCATACTATATACTTTCATTTCTATAAAAGTCAAGAACAAACAAGATGAATCTATAATAGAAATCAGAATCAAAAATGTTTCTTAGAAGTAAAGGGCAGGATTCCTGAATGTGGCATGAAAGAACTTTCTGAGTCATGAGAATGTTTTATATATTTATGGGTGTTTTTCCAACTGTCTGTGCATTTACCACATATAAGTTCTAAGAAAATTAAAAACTTAAAAATCATGTATGACAAATTCCTAGGAAAAAGTAAATGATCAAAACTGACCTAATAGTTGCTAAAACTTGAATTGTTCTAAAATATTGGGGAAAATACTAGTAAATTAGCAGTTCAAAATCTTCTCAAAAACAATTTAGTGAGATTAGTGACAGTGGGACAAGGACAGATCAGATAGAGCAATAAGAAAAAGTTAAAGTATAGGACAAGTTTACCAGTGAACTTAAATGTAAAAACCCTAAATAAAATATTATTAAGCCAAGTCTAATATTTTTTAAAAGATATTATCTCATAACATGTGGAATGCAATGTGCGTTCAAAGGAAAAAATCTCTTATTGTAATACTCTGTATTAACTGGTTAAAGAATAATCCATCTAATAATTTCCATAGATGCAAATAAGAAGCAGGGCCAAGGAATGACTGAAAGATGCTCAATTTTGCTAAAAACAGGTAAATATAAGTTAAAACCATAATAAGATACGACTTACAAACCTTGATTTGCCAAAACTTAGAGTCTAAATTGATACATTCATTTTGGAAAACAATTTGACCTTACCTACAGAAATGGGCTAATCCTCTGATCCAGGAATTCCATTCCTAAGTATATACCAAGAAATGAAAGAACACATGTGACCATTAGAAGTGGGTGTGTTTCAGCCATGGGGAAAAGAGAGACCTCTAGAGACAGACATTGGTAATGTCTACTTATGTGCTGTCCTTGGACCATTGAAAGTGGAAGTCTTAACTAGTGTTTGGGAATATACCTAGTGCCTGGTTTAGAGATAAGTCAAAGGTCAAAGCAATTAGCAAGATTACTGCTTGTATTGGATTGATACCTCAAGTTGGTTTTGCCTTGGTTCTTTTAAACATTTCTTTAATATAAAACTCCTTGTTCTGATTCTATGTTCATCAAGCAATCTCCTATTCCTCAAGGAAGAGCTTGTACCATCTGCCTAGGTTTAAACTCTTTCAGATGCCTGAGGATAATTTGTGGGTAAATAAAAAAAACTGACCTCTGATTATGATTTGGCTTCTCATGTACTTTGATTATGGGAAAAGAATTTTATGCCAACCTGAATGGTCAAGTTATATTTCTTATTGAATTCATAAAGTAGGCATGATTCTGTGTGTCCTTGAGTTAGTGTGAGTTCCTCCCTCTGGGGCTGATCATCCTGAAGCATGATATCCAGGTCTTGAACAGAGTCCACATCCAGCTATTCTCACATTAAGTGACATTGCTATCTTACATCCATATTCCAAATCTTTTTGTTGATTCCTGCATGAATTACATTAGTGTTCAACCAGCAATAAAAATTAAAGTTACAAAACTATCTATACTAATAAAAGGGTAATATGCAAATTGGTTAGGACACCTTCACAGTAACAACCAAACAGCAGGCTGCGTGAGGTGACCAGGCTGCCAGGGGAGTTAGTGAGAGATGACCAAACGACCAAACAGCAGGCTGTATGGGGTGACCAGACCAGCGGGTTGGGGGAGGGGGCAGTTGGGGGCAACCAGGCCAGCATGGGGGGCAGTTGGGGGTGACCAGGCTGGTGGAGGGGTCAGTTAGGGGTGCTCAGGCTGGCAAGGGGGGCAGTTAGAGGCAATCAGGCAGGCAGGCAGGTGAGCAGTTAGGAGCCAGCGGTCCTGGATTGTGAGAGGGATGTCCAACTGCAGGTTTAGGCCCGATCCCCAGGGATTGGGCTTAAACCTGCAGTTGGACATCCCCCAAAGGGTCCCGTATTGGAGAGGGTGCAGGCTGGGCTGAGGGGAACCCCCCCCCCCTCGTACACAAATTTCGTGCACTGGGCCTCTAGCAATATAAAGTCATTCCTGAAACTCCACAAATTTTTGAAAAGACAACTAACTCATTCTATTGTATAAGCATATTCAAATTTTGATATGAAAAATTGCTGAACCCAAACAAAAGGATGTGTACACATAAAATTGTGTTTTGAATTCAGTTTTATGAGAAAGTTATGATTTAGGGAGAGAGGGGGAAAGTTTAAAATCTAATGAAGATAAGCATATGACAACTGAGCACTGACCAGTGGGTAAGCTGACTGCATGTAGACTTACCTAGTGATGATTTGTTCCAGACAATAAGCGGCAACATAAATAGCCATACAAAACCAGCTGAACCTGTTAGGCCTTGAATATGATAAGCTTGTTTCTCAACAACCACACCTCACACCCCCTTTAGTTGACCTTTTTTTTTTTTTTTTTTTTTTTTTACCTGTCAACAAATAATACCATCTCAGGGCTGCTTCTGGTCCATTAATTCTGCTTGGCTCTCTTTGAAATTTTGGACAACATGCTTCTCAGGTGATTGCAATATAAGTCAAGTAGAAAAAGAGGTTGTCAACAGTCCCAATGAGGTCCTAAGCTTTGGCAGTGGGCTTTATGCAAGCCTGGTGCTGTCACCACATCCATCAGGCCTGGAGCACACTGTTATTATCACAACCAGTCATTCCCACTGCCATCACAACAGGAGGGAGGAAAGCCTTCTCTTCACATCTGACTGCAAGCAGCTTGATCCCTGTAACCTTGAGAAGTACGGAATGTCACAGGTAGGAGTTGCCCTGTGGCTCATCTATAGATTCTTTCCTCCCTGCCCTGCCCCCTGTCTCTCCCAAGTCTTCATTCTTCTCAAACTGGAAGATAGTCATGAATGAGACTGTCTGAGCACAAGGATTTGGCTACCAGCCAAAAGGACAAACTTAAAAGTACCCCAGAGGTGAAGCAAAGGTATAATTTGGGGCTGCTGTGGAAGAGAATGCCAAATCCAGAGGCAGAGTCTCTGGGAGCACTTGACAGTGCTCTTTGTGAATGAAAACTGATCACTAGCTTCAACCAGGGATCCTTAGCAGGACCTGTTTCTGAGAAAATAATAAAGACAGTAAAGTTTATCATCTTTGTTTAGCATTTCCATTTCCTGCCCTTCTTCCCTATCTACTAATAAGGACCTGTTCTGTCCTGGTGGTCAAAATGGCCCTTGATCCTGGCTGATGTTGGAATTGTCCATGTTGTAATTCATGCAAATGATTAAGGACTGTTATACCTTGCTGCGATGCTTCTAAGCATTTGAATATGAATGGGGGATAGTATGTCAATTCATAGAAATAAGGCTTGATTAGTGGATGTTTGCTCCTCTCAATCCAGGCTCCTTTGCTGCTTAGTCAGTCTAGAACTAGATGTCATTTTTCATGGGTTGGTGAGAACAGCATGCGAACTAAGCTTATTTAAAGCTAATAACTCAGAGCTACAGCTGCTGTTAAGTACCTACCTATTCCACTTACCAGATGCTTTACATAGGTTATCTCACTCAGTCATCAGAAAAAAATATATATATATATAAAATGGATACTATTGTTTCTATTTTACAGAGAAGGAAACAAACTGAAGTAATTCTAAGCAACTAAATGTTAGAGCTAGTGAAACGCAGAGCTGGGCTTTGAAAGCCCTTGACCACTCCACTATACAATATAGTTTTATAGTTAAAACATTTAAATCAGGTTTTCAAAGTAGCAATAGAATATAATTATGACATTGAAAGAGGTGATTAGGATATATTTATCTGCTCTACCCACCAACCTCAAAGGGGTATTGTGATGATTAAAGAGCTTCTCCAAAAATCTTAGCTTTTTCCTAAGATGAAACTATTAGAATAAATCTCTATTTCAGTCTTTTAAAAATATATGTATTCTTATACCTGGACCACAAGGAAACTCTCAATGCCTTCTAAGAAGAAATAACACAAACAACATTCTCCGACTAAAATGCAATGAAACTAAAATTACCAACAACATAAAAACTAAAAAGGAACTTCCACCTAGAAATTAAAAACATGTTGTTAAATAACATAAAAATTGTAAGTGGAAGAAGCCAGACACTAAAAGTACATACTGAGTGACTTATGTATATGAAACCAATAAGAAGAATTTATCCATGAAGATAAAGATTAGAATAATGATTACCTCTGAGTTTTGCCTGAGAATGGAGTGGATGAAGAGAGTCTAAATCTTGATCTAAGTGGTAGTTCCTTGGGTATATACATGAATGAAAATTTGTCAAGCTGTATACTTAAAATTTGTGTATTTTAACGTATGTAAATTATGCCTCCATTAAAAATCAAT
Source organism: Corynorhinus townsendii (assembly GCA_026230045.1). Taxonomy (NCBI): domain Eukaryota; kingdom Metazoa; phylum Chordata; class Mammalia; order Chiroptera; family Vespertilionidae; genus Corynorhinus; species Corynorhinus townsendii. Next base: position 41,330,829 of record JAPDVU010000002.1, read on the forward strand.
TAATGCAATTCATCACCTTAAAAATTAGAATAACTTAAGTTTATTATAAAAGTTTATTATCACTCCATAGTTAGAGAAAAATAATTTGATAAAATTCATCACCTGATTTTTAAAAAAAATTTTAAAAACCTGGTCACGCCAACTGTCCTCCCCTGCTGGCCTGGTTCTCCCCAACTGCTCTCCCCTGCCAGCCCAGTCACCCCTAACTGCCCTCCCCTGCAGTCCCGATCACCCATAATTGCCCTCCCCTGCCAGCCTGGTTGCCTCTAACTGCTCTCCCTGCAGGGGAGGGCAGTTGGGGGGAACCAGGCCTGCAGGGGACGGAAGTTGGGGGCAACCAGCCCTGCAGGGGAGGGAAGTTGTGGGGGGAGAACCAGGCCTCCAGGGGAGGGCAGTTAGGGATGACTGGGCTGGCAGGGGAGGACAGTTGGGGGGAGGAAGGGGGGACTAGGCCTGCAGAGGAAGGCAGATGGGGCCAACCAGGCCTGCAAGGGAGGGCAGTTAGCGGTGACAAGGCCAGCAGGGGAGGTCATTTGGGGGCAACCAGGCCTGCAGGAGAGGACAGTTCGGGGCAGAGGGGGAGACCAGGCCTGCAGGGAAGGGCAGTTGGGGGAAACCAGGCCAGCAGGGGAAGATAGTTGGGTGGGACCAAGGCCTGCAGGGGAGGGCAGTTGGGGGGATCTGGCCTGCAGGGGAGGGCAGTTGGGGGGACCAGGCCTGCAGGGGAGGGCACTTGAGGGCAATCAGGCCTGCAGGGGAGGGCAGTTAAGGGTGACCAGGCCTGCAGGGGAGGGCCATTGGGGGGAACCAGGCCATCAGGAGAGCAGTTAGGGGTGACCAGGCCAGCAGGGAGGGCAGTTAGGGATGACCAGACTGGTAGGGGAGGGCAGTTAGGGGTAATCTGGCTAGCAGAGGAGCAGTTAGGCATCGATCAGGATGGCAGGGGAGTGGTTAGGGAGTGATTAGGCTGGCAGGCAGAAGCACTTGGGGCAATTAGGCAGGCAGGCAAGCGAGCGGTTGGGAGCCAGCAGTCCTGGATTGTGAGATGGATGCCTGACTGCCTGGTGGGATTGGGCCTCAATGGGCAGTTTGACATCCTTCAAGGGGTCTCTGATTGGAGAGGATGCAGGCTGGGCTGAGGGACACCCCTCCCCATGCACAAATTTCATGCACCGGGCCTCTAGTATCATATAAAAATTCAATTCTAGATGGACTGTAGGTGTAAATATGTAAGGTAGAAGCAAGTAAGTTTTTAGAACATGATGTAGGAAAATATCCTCATGATCTTGTCATAAGCAAAGACTTCTCAAATAGGAATTTAAAAAATACTAATCATAAAGGAAAAATTGATGGTTGATTGCATACAAATTAAGAACTTCTGCTTATTGCAAAACTCATTTTGAGGCTTAAAAGGTTAAGATGCAGAGTATCTTGCAATTCTCAGATATATCCAGAATCTATAAAGAACCTCTTTAAATAAAAAGTGAGACAATCTAATAGAAACATAGCCAAGGACTTGAACAGACATGTTACTTATCTCCAAAGAGCTAAATAAATTTTGGCACATCCAATGGCGTACTATGCCACTGTAAAAAGGAATGTGGACTATCTCTATTCACGACTGTGCTATGCTAGGAGAAAAAGGGAAAGTGGAAAAGGGAGTGTATGGCAATATAAATGTTTATGTCTGTATTATACCACCTCTGTACTAGTTTGGAAGCATAACCACACAGAAGGGAAATATCCCAGGTAACTTTAAAATGCAATATTTTGAATATTCATCCCTAGTGGAATGAATATTCTAAGGATCAAAGAAATGCAAACACAACTTACACTGTTTTCAATAATCATGTTGTTGGTGGTAGTCTGAATATTATTCTGATTGTTGTATGCTATTGCAAGATAAAGCAATTAAGTAATTATTTTCGTTCCAGAATCAGGAATGTTGGTGTGGAACAAAATGCAGCTATAAGAGGAGTTTAAGTGAAAACACTACAGTCCTGAATTTGAACTGGAAGCATCGGTGTGAAATTATGATGTATTTTGTCTTAAAAAGTACTTTTGTCTGCCCTTCCCAGACCTGGTGGGACAGGAGGCACCATCATGGGAGTGGGCATTCACCACAACAAAGACTGAAAGGCACCCGAGAGCCAGGACATCTACCTCAGGCTGTTGGCCAAGCTGTACAGGTTTCTGGCCAGAAGAACCAACTCCACCTTCAATCATGTGGCACTGAAGAGGTTGTTCATGAGTCATACCAACCTGCCACCTCTGTCCCCATCCGGGATAGTAAGAAAGTGAAGCTTCATGGCAGGGAAGGCAAACCCACAGTGGTTGTAGGCACTACCAGTATAACCAGTGTGCATGCAGGAGGTGTCCATACTGACAGTGTGTGCACTTCATGTGAGCAGCCACCAGAGCCAGCTCCTCAAGTCCAGGAGCAAGATGTTCACCTTCGATCAGCTGGACTTGGACTCCCCCAAAGGCTGTGCCGCCATCCTGCTTTCTGGTCCTCACAAGGGCCAAGAAGTGGACAGGCGTTGTGGCAAGGCCCCAGAAACCCCTCACAGCCACTCCAAATCCTACCTGTGGTCCAAGGGCTGGAAGTTTAAGTACACAAGAGGCCAATGGCCAGCCACAGCTGCAAAAATTAACCCCAGATCCTAACTTTTTATTAAAAGATTTGCATGCAAAGAATTACTTATTTCTTAGCTTTGTCCACTGAAAGGACCTAGAAGCAATGACCAATCCAAAAGCAATAGACACCCTTATCATCCAAATGGTGATCTTTAGTAGATACAACTTCCCATTAAAAGCAACCAAGGATCCTTGGAAAAATGGGTGACTCCGGGTGTGGGGCAGGCAATCTACAGCTTGTCATACCAGAATGCAAGAAAAATTAGGGCTATTCGAATTTTGCCCAATAAACTCACTCATCAACTTGCAAAGGTCTCCACTGGTTAATAATAGAATAATTTGAGCAGGAATAACAATAATATCTAAAAATGGATTGAAACATAACAAGTATGTTTTAATTTGTGAGTTTGTGATACTTTAAAAAATGTTTTGATTACTTTGGGAAAATGTTAGAGATTTAACTCGTTATTTAAAAACTGGTTAACACGGGGAAAGAAATATTTATTCTTCCTCAAGGTAAACAAATAGTTGATAAAAAATACTTCTTTGGAGAAGTGTTCCAGCTAGTAAATGCAAAAGAATAAAAGAGCAGCTATTAATGAATTAAAGGATCTAGGCAATGATCATTAATGGCTGTTAACATGTCAAAAAGAGAGACAACCAGACATTTTATGCCTCCTGATGGATGTACACAAAATAAAATTTTCTTGCTTAAAAAAAGTCAAACCTGAATCTGATCAAGCCTCTATTGCAAGAAAACATTCTCAGAAATAGTAAGGGGCTATGAATAGCAAGATGCACAAACAAAAAACTACAGACAAACTTTAAAAAGAAAAAAGATGAGAAGATGGCGGCATAGGTAAGCACCTAAACTGCTGCCTCGCACAACAATTTCAAAACTACAACAAAAAGACAGAACGGATACCTTCCAGAACCACAGGAAAGCTGGCTGAGTGGAAATTCTACAACTAGAAGGAAAGAGAAAAGCTCAAACAGCAAAGGGTTGAGGTACAGCAAAGGGTCTTTGTGCATGCAGAGCGGAAGGGCGGCTGAGAGCCTGGCTGACTTTCTCTGGCGGGAGGGGGAAGGAAGCCCCTGACTGCACTGAACCCCAGTTCTGACTGCACTGAACCCCAGTTCCAGGTGAAACCCTGTGGACCCAGGCTCATATAGAGGGAGTCTGCACTATCAGGTAGAGAGAAAGGCACTCGGAGACTCGGAGATCCCGGGGGAGCCGCGGCCTGAAGGGACCTGGAGGCGCGCACTCACCAGTGCGCACAAAGACTGCAGAGGTTACCATAAGCTTTCCCTAGCAGAAGGGAGTCGGAAGCTCCTGAATGCACTGAACCCCAGTTCTGAATGTACTGAACCCCTGTTCCAGGCGAGCCCCTGGGGACCCACGCTCTTGCGGGGGGAATCTGGACTCTTGGGTGGAGGCTCAGGAGCCTGGGAAGCCAGAGGTGTGGAGGCGCAAGTGCACGCGCAAGGGCAGGGCTGACGGGAAGCCAAGACTGTCTGCTCCACCCTGAGACTCCACCCCATCCAAGCTGAGCACAGAAGCTTTTGCAATTTGGCAAGTCTAATCCTATAAGGCTGTCTCCAGCACCGAACTTCTCCCAGCGTAGACACAGCTGATCCTCACAGCCAACTGGCCTGGAGGTCAATACCTCCCAGTGATACCAACAACAATCAAGGCTGAACTACAACAAGGCTGTACACACTGTCCACAAAGGGGTGCACCAAGAGTGTCCACCTCAGGTAACTGGGAGGCCGACCCACTGGGCCCTATAGGACACCTAGCACACAAAGCTACCCCACCAACTCAGGGAAGCAGTGAAAATGCGGCGACAAAGAAACAGATCACAAACGAAAGAAATGGAGTAAAATAAACGACTGGATATAGAATTCAAAACCACGGTTATAAGGCTTTTCAAGACTATCCTAGAAAAGGCTGATAAATATAATGAGACCCTCAAAGATATGAAAAAGGACCAACTAGAAATTAAGCATACACTGACTGAAATAAAAAATATTATACAGAGACCCAACAACAGACTAGAGGAACGCAAGAATCAAGTCAAAGAATTGAAATACAAAGAAGCAAAAAACACTCAACCGAAAAGAAAAAAATATCCAAAAAGTTGAAGATAGTCTAAGAAGCCTCTGGGACAACTTCAAGCATAACATCAGAATTATGGGGGTGCCAGAAGAAGAGAGAGAGCAAGATACTGAAAACCTATTTGAAGAAATAATAACTGAAAACTTCCCCCACCTGGTGAAAGAAAAAGACTTACAAGTCCAGGAAGAGCACAGAACCCCAAACAAAAGGAATCCAAAGAGGACCACACCAAGACACATCATAATTAAAATGCCAAGAACAAAAGACAAAGAGAGAATATTAAAAGCAGCAAGAGAAAAACAGTTAATTACCTACAAGGGAGCACCCATACAATTGTCAACTGATTTCTCAACAGAAACTATGCAGGCCAGACAGGAGTGGCAAGAAATTTTCAATGTGATGAATAGCAAGAACCTACAACCAAGATTACTCTACCCAGCAAAGTTATCATTCAGAATTGAAGGTCAGATAAAGAGCTTCACAGATAAGAAAAAGCTAAAGGAGTTCATCACCACCAAACCAGTATTATATGAAATGCTGAAAGGTATTCTTTAAGAAGAGGAAGAAGAAAAAAATAAAGTTAAAAATTATGAACAACAAATATATATCTATCAACAAGTGAACCTAAAAATCAAGTGAATTAAAAATCTGAGGAACAGAATAAACTGGTGAATATAATAGAATCAGTGGCATAGAAAGGGAGTGGACTGACAATTCTCAGGGGGAAAGGGGTATGGGGGGGGGGGTGCAGGAAAAGACTGGACAAAAATCGTACACCTATGGATGAGGACAGTGGGGGGAAAGTAAGGGCAGAGGGTGGGGTGGGAACCGGGTGGAGGAGAGCTATGGGGGGGGAAAAAGGGGAAACAATTATAATCTGAATAAAGATTTATTAAATAAATTTAAAAAGATTTTAAAAAAGAAAAAAGATGAAAGAGAATATATAGATTAAATGAGGCTTAAGAGTTATATTAATCAATTGCAATTTATGTACCTTATTTGGATCCAAATTTAAACAAACAATGTATGTTCAAAACAGCCAGGAAATCTTTAATTGAGATACACATTAAAATATTTACAGAAGAAAGTTAATATCAGATTAGTGAATGTTTGCTCTAATAGCTATGTGATTTCTATGCAAAATCTCAATTATTATAGTTTTTAAATTAAAATGCTTTCTGGAGCATCTGATATAATTATAGACACTCTGACCAACATTTTAATCTTACTTATATCTTTCATAATATATTCTAAAAGAAGATTACTTCTCTCCAAAGAACCCAGATTGATTTGGTCACTTATAAATCATGTCACTTTTTTGTTATTATTATGCTTTTGTTAAAACTAAACACCCATTCAGGAAAGCAAGAAGACTTTGATCTAAACTGGACTTTTAAGGCAAATCTTAGATGAAGATGAGACTTAAGTCAAATTTCATATAGAAAAGGACTGGATAATATTTTCATAATAAAAAAAATCAAAATATACACTCAGGTAAGGTGGCTCCAGTCTGCTTTGCATAGTACAAACAATCTGCAGAACATTGGGCACCATATGTGAAAATGTCACATGCAGAACTAATTAAGTTAGAAAGAAAGCAATTATGCATATTGTGTATGTAAAAATTGATATATAAATGTGTATGTAGATATACAGATTAATAGATCTACATATAGATATGTATAAATAGAACACAGGGAATGTTTTAAAGTAATCGCTTTGATTATTTAGTATTGGGGGCTGGAGAGGTAGATGAGCACATGAGCCAGATCCACTGGGGGGTCCCTGAGCCAGAGTGGAGCAGGAATGACAATGCAATCTAGTTGAGACACAAATAAGAAGCCTATGTGTGCAAAGTAGTGGGAAAGTCTCAGCATATGTATGAGTGAGGATTTGATGATAAATTATGAAATATTTATTATGGTTTTTCCCAGACTTTTGGGTCTCAGAGACACTTAAGAGAACGTTTTAGCTTGGCTGGCATAGCTCAGTGGTGGAGCGTCAACTTATCCACCAAGAGATCACGGTCTGATTTCTGGTCAGACCACATGCCAGGGTTGTGGGATCAATTCCCAGTAGTAGGTGTGCAGGAGGCAGCCAATCAATAATTCTCTCTCATCATTGATGTTTCTATCTCTCTCTCCCCCTCCCTTCTCCTCTGAAATAAATAAATAAAAATATATTTTAAAAGAAAATGTTTTAAATAATGGTGTTGGCATAGGACTACCAACTTTCTCTTTATTTTTAAATAAATGTATTTTAAATTATCAGCTACTATCTTCGTCACTTTATTGAAAATGATATTTTAATGAAAAAAGTAGGAAAGACATAATTTTGAAAAGAAAAGGAAAATAGTGCCTTTTAAATTACATATATTAATGACAGATATCAGTCTGGATACCATTTTAGCAGAGCTAAACTTTTATTAAATTCTTTTAAAACTCAAATTATATAAATAACATATTTACAATACAGAAAACTTGAAAGAACATGGAAAATCACAAAGAAAGAAGTTTGAATCTCCCCATCCAAAGTAACCACAGCTTGGTATGCCTGCACTTGGCATTTTCAATAGGTAATTGATAATTTTCATTACTCAAAAGCTATTTTTCTATATATACTCTTTTCTTTTTTTATTGTTTTAAGTAATACAAATAGTAGTACATATGTTTCCTTTTTTTTCCCCCCATTGACCTCCCCCGACCTCCCCTACCCCCCATTACATGCCTTCACCTGCCCGTCCTCCACCCCCCCCCCCCCCGTCCCCACCCCAGTGTCTTGTATCCATTGGTTGTACTTATATGTATATGTACAAGTCCTTTGGTTGGTCTCTTACAGCCCCCCTCGCCCAACCTCCCTGTCTTCCCAATGTAGTTTGACAGTCTGTTCAATGCTTCTTTGACTCTGTATCTTTTTCCCACCATTTCTTTCCTTTAAAAAGTTTTGCCTTTGCAGACTAGAAATAAATATATAACAAAACAAAACAAAACAAAAAAATGTTTGAGTCCAATTTTCAATGTCCAATAGTTCTGAGTCCCCGTTTCAATGTCTAACAGTTCCTTATGTGTACATGTCAGCAATGATATCTGGATGGTGGGCACATGGTGGCAATACAGGTCTGAACCTCTCTGGTTTGGTCCTAGGTAACCTTCAGTGGTGCACAGCTGCTGACTGCTCACATGGCAAGGTGTTGTCAGCGTCTTCCATCTCTGGACTGTTTTTTCCTCTTGTCTTCGTGGTTGGAGCACACCTGTCAATTCCTCTCTGTTGCAGGAATCCACCTGGTCTTGGGGTTGTTTTCTGAAAATATACAAATATATTCTCGACCACAAGTTAATAAAGGAATCTTTTCTATATAATTGATTTGGGATCCTTTTTATTTTTGTTCAAACGATTTTCCTTTGTCTGATTTAGACACCATGTGTGTTTTTTTAATGGCTGTCTTGCTGTTAGCATTACAAATGAAAATTAATTTGGTAAAGTAAAGATTTTCTAGATGTAATTTACTTATAGGATATTTTTCCTTACATAATATTGCCCTACTATCCCCCCCCCCTTTTTTTTATTAATGGAGGGTTTTGTAAATTTTATAATGCAGTCTTTATAACTTTAAATTTTAAAAAAAAATTTTTTTTGCCCAAAAATATGACTGCTTTATGTTCATTGCATATTCAGGAATTTTACCATGAGATGAACTACCAATAGAAATTTTAGTTATTACTTTAAGAACAGCTTTTTGTCCAGTACAATTAAATTTACTTGAATATTCACTTATTTCAATTAGCCTATTTAAATTTATCTGAAAACTTGATTAGTATTTTACTGTCAAATTTAATACTCTACCAACAATCTTAGTTTACCCTGTAAATATTAGTGGGAAGGATTATTTGCATTCTTGAGTGGGCCCTGAGCATTCCTGATGCTAGGCTGAATTTAGATATAGGGCAGCTGCTGTTGGCCAAGTCTCTTGTCTGTTACCTGGGTCCTGATTTGAGCTGGGCCAAGTCTCTGTCTGTCACCTGTATCTCTATGTGAGCTGGGCCAAGTCTATATATACTCTTCTTATATTTTTTATTTAGCACTGTATCACAAATATTTTTCAAGGAAATATATATTCTTCCACAACATGATTTTTAATAACTGCGCAATATTATACAGAGTTGGTCAAAAGTAGGTTTATGGTTTTGAGTACTTGAAATGCAGAGTTTATTCTTGTATTATTATTTATTAATTATTGTGTTATTTTTCATACAAAACAACTATAAACCTACTTTTGCTCACCCCTGTATTTATATAAGTACAGAATAATTTACTTAATCAATTCTCTCATTTTTTTTTCAATTTCTTTATTGATTAAGGTACATATGTGCCCTTATTCCCCCATTACACCCCCCCATCTCCCCTACTCATGCCCTCACCCCCCACCCCGCGTTGTCTGTGCCCATTGGTTAGGTTTATATGCATGCATACAAGTCTTTTGGTTGATCTCTCCCCCTTACCACCACCCTCCCCTACCTTCCCTCTGAGGTTTGATGGTCTGATCGATGTTTCTCTGTCTCTGGATCTGTTTCTGTTCATCAGTTTATGTTGTTCATTATATTCCACAAATGAGTGAGATCATGTGATATTTATCCTTTTTTTCTTTCAAATTTTGCTCTATTGTAAGCAATACTTCAGCCAACGAGTACAGCCGGGGTCTACTTAACATACCTGTCACCATTTCTTGTCCTCTACCCCCCCATCCATGCAAACTCTCAGCGTGAACATTTACAGAAGTCCCTGGGGATAGAAGCTTCACATGAGTTCACTAACAATTTGGCTCCCGTTGGGGTAATGGCTCTTCTTGTGAACATTCTCGGGGCACATTGGTGTGCTCTGGAAACCACTGGTGTCCCCAATAAGCTTTAAGTGGTCCACATTCCATTTCATATTTGGAGGAAGCTTAACTCCCATGACCATTTGTGTTATTTTGTATTAGAGGGATCCAGACCACCCATTGCTGCTTAATGCACAAGGCCCTCTCCTGCCTCCCATGAAAACAGTTCCTTCAGTTTCTGCCTGCGGGTGCTCTTTCTGACACCTCAGACACTAATGTCTGGATTGTCAGGGGGCAGACAGGATGTGGTCCTAGAGGTGCCCTGCTTCCTCAGGCTAACCCCGACAAAGGTGTGAATGCACAGGCAGGACTCCTGCTTTGAGGAGCACTTTGGACACCTCTTCACCTGGAATAAATCCCTGGAAGTGAATTCGTACGTACATTTTTAAAGGCTTTCAATGTTGTTATAGGCTGAATTTCATCTTCACCAAATTTATGTGTTGAAGTCCTAACTCCCAGTAACTCAGAATGTATATTGGGAGATGGGGCCATTAAAGAGGTGATTAAGTTAAAATCAGACCCTTAGGGCAGGTCCTAATCTAGTCATACTGATGTCCTTACAAGAGAAGAAAACTGGGACACACACACACACAAAAAAAAAAAAAAAAGAGTCTACAAGCCTTTGGAGGCCTCAGGAGAAACCAAACCAAACCTGCTGACACGTTGATCTCAGACTTCTAGCCTCCGAAACTGTGAGAAATAAATCCCTGTTGTTTTACTCACTCAGACTGTGGTCATTCATCTGTTATGGCAGCCCTAGGAAATGAGTGCAAATATATACTCTAGAATTGGGCAACTCACTTTTCATTTTCCATATCATTGTCTTCTTTTATTGTTGCCATGAAATTGCAGAATGTAAATTTAGGAAGGACTTGAAGACCCATCGACGAACACTGACAATAAGCAGTTCTCCCTGGGATGGAGCACAGAGCTTTCTACTAAAAATGCTGACGTTGCACCCAGACTTCTGAATCATTCTCTAAGAATGGGGCCCAAATTTTTATTGCATAAAAGTCTTGCCCATATTTCTAGAACCTTCCTATTAAAAAGACCACCAACGGCTTTCACTGAATAATAAGAATAGAGAGGGAAAGGTATCATCCCTAATTAATGGCTGAGCAGGCAATAAAACAGAGGCCTTGGGGGCTCTTTCCAAGCAACTGCATCACCCTCTCTTCTGAGTAATGTGGGTGCCAGTTCCTGCCTCCAGTTCATGTCAATAAGGATTTCTCATCAATTGCCCCCGAGATGTTGCTTGCCCTGAAGTGACAATTACAATGAGAATGTGGATGAAAATTACAATAGGTGCTAGCATTTATTGAGCACTTTCATGCTAAGCACTCTGAAAAGGGAACTGCAAAATTAACTCATTTAATCTTTACTGCAACCCAGAATAAGATGCTATTGTTCCCATTTTTCAGATGAGGAAATGGAGGCACAACTTAGGTTTATAACATAGTATCAGAAACAAAGTACAACCTTTGACTTGGAACCCCATCTAAATTATTCAGAAAGAGAACCTTAAACTCCTAAGGGATTTTTCAAAGAATAGGATCGTACTTCAAAACATAAGTGTGTGTTCTCTACGTGGAATGAGGCCAACTATGGAAGATCAGGGGTAGATTTAGAGCCGGCCATTGGAAGGAAAGGTACTGAGTGTGGGTCTTGTGAGGTAGCTCAGGTCATAGGGAACCCGTGGTACCCAAAGTGCTTGACAGCGGATGAAAAATGGCAGTCCTTGCAGCCTGGGGTGTGAGTTCCACAAAGAGCAATAAGGAGCTTCTGCAAGTCAAGGAGAGCCAAGGCAATGCAGACTCTCATTCTGGGAAAAACATGGACAGACAGATTGTTAGGAAAAAGACAGGGGTCAAGAGGTCATGACCAAGGCACAAGGTAAAACTAGACTGGCTATAAGAATGGCCTGTTGCAGTGTCACTAAATGAGTGGAATAGGACTGCTTAAAGTCACTCCTTAAATGGCCTACAGCTCAGTGTCTGAGAGTGTGTGTGTGTGTATGTGTGTGTGTGTGTGTGTGTGTGTGTTTCCTGATTGGGGCACATTTAGCTGTAGGAGCTCATTGATTAACCAATCCCAGGATCATCACACTGGGGCCAAGAGCACATCCTTTGGAATCAGACAGAGGCAAATATGAACTCTAGCTCTCTCTCTCCCTCTCTCCCTATCTATCTATCTATCTATCTATCTATCTATCTATCTATCTATCTATATTCGATCCCCAGGGCAGGGCATGCAGGAGGCAGCCGATCAATGATTCTCTTTCATCGTTGATGTTTCTCTCTCTCTCTCTCTCTCTCTCTCTCTCTCTCTCTCTCTCTCTCTCTATATATATATATATATATATATATATATATATATATATATATATAATTGTTTTCAGAGAGGAAGGGGGAGAGAGAGAGGGAAACATCAATGATGAGAGAATCATTGATTGGCTGCCTCCTGCATGCCCCGCCCTGGGGATCGAGTTTACAACCTGGGCACGTGCCCTTGGACAGAATAGAAACTGGGACCCTTCAGTCCACAGGCTGACACTCTATCCACTGAGTCAAACCGGCTAGGGCTCTAAGAGCTCTTTCTTTACTAGCTTTTGGACTCTCACAAATTATTTAACTTATTCTGAGCCCAGGATTTATAGGATTCTGTAAACTTTCACATTGGGCTTTCATCAGAACACACACATTTTTTTCTTTCTGATTAAAAATGTTTATAGTTGTATTGCTATAATTTCACTTTTGAAAGCTTCTCATTAATAAAACAGTACCTATGGTGTGATGGGAACTCAAGAAAGAATGTACTGAAATTGATAAGTAAATCAATGCATTATTAGATGAATTTAGCCTCAAACACTCTCCACATATGGATCTGAAACCAGGGGTGGAGAGGTGGGGGTCATAGCTATGTCTTCTTTGGACTTACTGAAATCTAGCTCTCTAAACTCTAGATTTTCTTAACTGGTAGGAATACACTCTACCTATCCTCCCAATGTTCTTGTCACTTCCTTTTCATCCAATTCTTTCCCTCTGTTTCTTTCATCTGGATTTCAATTAAGATAGTTGGCCTGGAGAAAGCTGGGAATAAATTCCACTTCTTATAATTATAAGGGAAAAATCATTTTACAGATATTTTAAAATATATATTACAGAAAGCATTATTATTATTGGGATTAAAGGTCTATATTGTCTGTTTCTGACATAGAGTTCAAAGAAAGTCCCAGCTTGGGAATAAAATAGAGCTAGTCGCAGGAAAGGTACTGAGCGTTGTACTTCATCTACTTAGTGCTACTCTAATCCCAACTTTCTCATAATATCTTTCCATTGAATTCCTTATCATCATAGGCAGTTTTTTATGCAATTCATGTTTCTGTATGTCACACACTAAAATGAAACAAAGACCAGCCAAATGCCATAAACCACCCAGAAGCCTCTTCGCTCCTTTGAGGAGACCAACAAATCTATTCTTATTGGTATTCCTGTTAAATCCTTATAAACAGTGGTTAGTCTTCCATGGCCATTTAAGAGACTTTTATATGGTTTTTAAAATGCTCTCCAGCCATACTGCTTTTATCTTTTTTTTTCTTTATTGATTTTTCTCCTTAAGACTTTAATTCACTCTTCTGAGGTTGCTACAGACAAGAGAGAAAGTCTGAAGATCACATGGAGATAACATTCTCACCCAGACTGGGTCACATGCATCTCACATAAGAATACCAGCTTCCTGCAGATAACTGGTCCTTGCCTGTGTTTCAAGCCCTTTCAGCCTCTCTGTTCATTTTTTTTCCTATCCCGTAGTATTTGAGACTTAATCTTTCCTCAGTTTTATTCTTCATGCTGAGCTCATCTGAAATGTCCCAATAATTGCTACCAGCTAAATCTAGTTTCATCGTTCTGAAAATTCCTCATTGAAACCAGCCCTGTAGAATACGAATCTGATCATTTCTGCAGGTTAGTGTGACATTTGGGCTTTGCCAATACACTATTGTACAAGCATAGATAATTCCTGGGTGGATTTGATAATATTTCTAAGAGATACAAGGCATATGACATTTAGCTAACTGCTTTAACGAAACACCATTTAACTTGATTAAAGCATCATCTAAGTGGAAATCTCTTTTTAATCATGTGGTGACTAAACCTTTATAAAGTTTAGTACTCTGCTGAAAACTATCTTTAGTTTTTATTGTTAGATAGACCAAGTTCTGTATGCACTGGGATAATGATAGCTTAATCTATTTTATATTCCAGATGTTGTGTCTGTTAAATTATCTGAGTTCCTATGATGTGCTAGGAATTCTGTGAGGTATTGCATATAGAATTTAAGAGAATGTCAAGTCACTGTAAATATGGATATATTACAAATAGGCAAACAGATGAATGACACCATAACAAATATATATTTGAAGTATATATACTAGGGTTGAGTCTGGGGAGTCAGAGAAGGTTTCCTGAGGGAGGTGACATTTGATATATTACATTGAAATATCTTTGAAGGAGACTATTAATTTATTCCTTTACAAGTTCTGCTTTAACCCTTAGGCTGAAGTCATCATTATTATTACTGTCACACTAAATTACTTATAATCTTGTCATTTAGAAGATACTAGCAACATTTCACAACTTATTCCAATTGTCCTCCCAGTATTAGGGATAAGAGGGGTACAAGGCATGTCTGCAAAAAAAAGTAAAGTTGATTTGAAAACCTTTTTTCCTTCCTCCTGGTATCCTATTTCTTCCCCGAGTCTATTGGCATCAACCCTGTGTCTTAATCTGGCTAGATCCTGTTAAAGTACTAATTGCTAAGTAAAGGTCTAACTTTTGTTCTTCCATATGTTTGCATTTTAACTGAGCAATAGAAAAAAACAAAATGCCTGGAATTGCAGAGCAGTAAAGCTATAATGATAGGAAGATTGGCAGTAGGGTTGATGTTTGGAGAGCAGAGTGCCACTGAGGCCACTTCTACAGATTAAATAATTTAGGAGCCAAGGCACAATGTACTCATAAAATTAATGATGGGATAAACATCTCTACTACATTGATTTAATGGGTACATCGATTTTCCTCAAGGTCACAGAACAAAAAATGCAGTTTGCAGGAATCAAAGTCTCTTAATTTCTCTGTTTCTAGTTCTATTAGACAATCCTGCATCATTATTATTATTATTATTATTATTATTATTATTATTTTAAATCCTCAACCAAAGATATTTTCCCATTGATTTTTAGAGAGAGTGGAAGAAAGAGGAAAAGACAGAGAGACATATTGATGTGAGAGAAACACACCGATTGGTTGCCTCCTGCACAAGCCTCAATCAGGCCTGGGCCGGGGAGAAGCCTGTCATGGAGGTATGTGCCCTTGACCAGAATTGAACCCAGGATCCTTCAATCTGCAGGCCAACACTCTATCCACCGAGTCAAACAGACTAGAGCTATTATTTATTAGTTTTATTAATTTAAATAGTTCAGTTAATAATGATATTCACTGTGTGGCGATTTGTAATTTGGACTCTTGTTCCCGTGTATATTATCGAATCCCTAAACATCCAGGTGAGGAAACTGAGGCTGTGAGGGGTTAAGAGGCTTGCCCAAGATCACATAGCTGGCTGGTGGTAGAGTTGGAACTGGTCTGACATGTGAGGGCCCAGTCTCATTGTCACCTCTCCTCTAGCAGGTGGAAGCTGCTGATCTGTTGACCTTGGCATAATCCTACCACTGTCCACTGTGTGGCCAATTGAAGAAACCAGCATTCCATGAAGAGGTAACTCAAGGATATAAAACACCAGTGTTCTGAGACCAGAACTCCCCCAAATCCTCTTAAGGTCCGTCCCAAGAACGTAGGATTTATAAAGCCCAGGTATTCTAACTTCTATTATTTTTGCATTTATTTTTTGTATATTTATGACACCGAAATAGAAGTCATGCAATACCCATAGCAACTCAAGGCACAGAGGCCCCAGAAACCCTGGATACAACAGATCCGCACCCTCCCCGCCCTCCTCAAGTGGTTTTAGTGGACTTCCTGTGTGGTTCTGACGTGGAGTCAGCTGAAGTCGTAAGAGTTGGCAACCAGCTCCCCTCCATAGATGGCGTTTATTTAGAAAGCATGACCGGTAGCTTCATACATTGGAGAAAAAGGGGCGGGGGAGCCAAGAGAGGAGGAGGAGCCCTCGGCAGCATTCCAAGTTCCGTGGCACTGGCCCCACGGAACTTTGGAAACAAGCATCAGGCTTGAGCTGCACAGGTTCCAAGTCACAGGGCTTCCATGGCTGGCAAGCGTCGAGCCGGAAATTCAGTTGAATAGAGCCCTAAATGTTTTTTTGTTTGACATTCATGCTTAACAGAAAATGATGAATCCATTAGCAACTCCTTCCGTTGCCAAAAGAAACAGACTTGCACTTGTAGATTGCTTTCATTCTGCACTATCAAGCCACTGCATGTGCTGCTTTCACAAAGCTGACAGTCATCTATCATTTTTAAATGGGTTTAGAGGTACAGTCGTCTTTGTCTGGAGTGTGTGGATGTGTCAGCGTGAATGCGACTCATTAAAACAGACTGATCCAAACAGTTTAAATAGGATTCACAGTAGGGGGAAAATGTTTTATTTGAGGTTTGTTTGGAATTATTTTGAAGTTTGTCACTAATTTTGAAAAACAATGGGCTCATTTTCCTAACTTCTTTTTTTCCCCTGAGATGTGTCCAAGTGAACAAATGGCTATATTATACACACTGTCTCAAAAACATGATCTTTTGGAAATGAAGAAAGATTCTATGATGATGAAATTTTTAAGAGTTCCCTTGTGCTCTAGAACATTTCGCATTCTTAAATGATTTCCTGAAACTCCCCCAAGTTTCTCTGTCTCTCCTCGGCCCTTGACCCTCAACCTATAAATGACATCTTTGAGCATACTCTTTAGACCCATTTTTCATCATTTCAATTAAACTCTCAAGAAATACCTTTTGAAGTCAATGATTTAACATGTGGATTAAATCTTCCATAAAATGGGTTCAAATATTAGGAGGAAAGCACCTGGCTATATGCCCATGTGCATCTGGGTTCCATAGGAAGTTGTTTGTTTAAAATGCTTCAAGATGTTCAATAAAATTGAATGTAGCCATACTCATCCCCAGTGTGAGCCTGTGGGCCTTCAACTTGCTTCCCAGTGGCTCCCTTCTCTCTCTCTCTCTCTCTCTCTCTCTCTCTCTCTCTCTCTCTCTCTCTCTCTCTCCGCGGCCCCCCCCCCCCAAACACTAATATTATGTTCCTAAAGCAATAATAGAAGTGCAAATTGCAGGAATTAAGGTCCAAGAAGACCTTAGGTAGATATCAATGAAAATGAAAGTAATTTCTCCAGACTTTCAATACAACTAATACAGTTGATAATTTTTGAGTTTTATATGTGGTTACAGAGGGATATTCAAAATGTTTAACACCTACAAGTCCTGGGCCCAGCCAATCAGAACAGTCACCAGAGCAGGGTCCTGGAAGGCCCTTGGTAGGGCAAGTGTTAACCCTTAGGTTGCTGGATGCAGGAGATTCAGAGAGTTCCAGTGTTGATGTCAAGGAGGCTGTGGCAGTCAATAGGGGTGGGTGGGTAGATGGAAACTGAGGGTAGTCGCTATTTATACACCAGGAGAGCAGTATTTCAATATTTCAATGCACTGCTCTACCAGTGTGCATTGGTTGAATTCCAGTACTGTTTTTACCATGTCTTGTTCTGCATTGCATAGTTCCTTAAGGATTAAGGGGAGGGGGTGGGTAGCAAGAATATTCCCATTATGTTATGGCATTGCTCTATAGTCTGCCACTTCTTTCTGTGCAACACAAATCAGCCAAGCACCTGCTAAGTCACCAAGGGCTGTTCAAGCTGCTCCAAAGGAATAAAAGGTTGGAAAGTGAGGGATGAGGAATAAATCATAAGAAAATGGTGAAATCATTTCTTATGGTGTTATAAAAAATATTTTAATATAAGAATAATGTCTTAGTCTTCATCCCATTTTACCCAAAGACTTATAGATGTGTAGCTCATGTGCAGAATAAAATATGTAAAATATATATTTAACTTTTGTCAGGTTTCCTTTACAGAGCCAAAATAATTTGACATAAATTAACCTTTCAATCATTCTTCACCACCATTGATCCCACAAAAGGTAAATTCAAGGCAAACGCTGTAATACCCATGCCCTGACTGGTGGTGGCTCAGTTGGTTGGAGTGTCGTACTGTACAGCAAAAGGTTGTGTGTTTGATCCCCAGTGGGGGTGGTCATGGAAGACAACTGATTAATGTTTTTCTCTCACATTTATCTCTCTTTCTTTCTCTCTCTCTCTCTCTCTCTCTCTCTCTCTCTCTCTCTCTCTCCCCCCCCACCCACCCCGCCTCCCCCTTCCTCTCTCTAAAAAAATCAATGAAATTATGTCCTCAGGTGAGGATTAAGTATACTGTGACACCCATTTTTGGTACCACTATATATAAAGTAATTTCAGGACCCCAAAGCTCAGATCAACCAACGACCAGTTGAAGTCAAGACTCTTGCATCCAAAACTGCTTTGATGAAGCTGCCAAGTTGTCTGACAACAAGTAACAAGTATGACAATTCTGAGATCTCATTCTTTACAGAAGCATAATTGGATATCCCTAGTGTAGCTTACTTCAAAGCTTGAAATATACATCAAATATAAGGAAGAAAAAGAGGAATGTATTGCTTTTATAGGAAAAGCATGGATAAAAAAGTTTCTACTTATATGCATACAAATATAGTTACAAGCTTTTGATAGAGAAAGAGAGCATAGGAAAACCAAAGAGAGGGATGAAATGTTACATTCCTTCCAAAGTTGCTGAGCCAGAATGTAGCCATTACATCTGATTTTCCCAGGCAACATGCACTGTAGCTAGAGAGCGGATTTCTGACCAAAATCTCAAAACGCAAGTGCACTGAAATATTTTGTTTAAACTATGAATTTATATACTACATACGATTATAAACTTGATAATGTTTATGCAAACAAATACATGCTTAACAAAGATTCAAAAGGGCTGAAACTGTAACAACCTCATGCATTTTATTTAATAACAAGATTAAAGGCAAGCTGTGGAGTCAGACTGCCAAAGTTTGTGATCTAGCATTGTAGTTTTTGACTGTATAACCTTGGAATAAATTATCCTCTTTGGCCCAGCTCATAAATGGTGATATTAGTACCACATGGTGAGGTGGTGAGGATTAAATACCATACATCGTCAATGTCCAACAGAACGACTGATGAAGAGTAGATGTTTGGACGCCTCCCTCTCACTGATAAATCCTCCCCCCTTTCAGTAACTATTTCCCTTTAGCAATCAATGATTGCATTATTGGTCTTTCTGCAGCAAGGTTGGAATCTCCTCAAATGTAAGGCAAATGCAGCTTCATGAAAACATGGCCCCTCCTCCTGGTCATCCAAGTCTTTCTCATCATGGACTAACTGTCTAGTTCCCACTGTCATTTCCTGATAGACCCAGAACTTGGGCCACCATTTCCCGGGAAACTGTGGCCACCTCACTGACCACTTGGCTTCTCTCTCATGTGGAGGCAGAGTACCCAGGCCCTCTAAAAAAACAAGTATGCAATTCCAAACTCTCCCCCTTTACTCATGTCTTAGAAGAAAGCACAACATGTCTTTTGAGTTTAGAGTGAGCAGCTACAAGGGAAGACAGGGAGAAAATAAGGGAAAATTTCATAAATTATTTATAAAATCCCATTCATTAAGAGTGAATTCTGCTCTTGACTGAATTGCAAATGGAACTAAAGTATTTCTTGGCTCTCATATTTTTTCTTTCGTAGTTCAGGCTCTTAGCATCTCCAACGTTATTAATTTACTCAGCACATATACACTGAGCACCTACTACACCCTAGGTGCAGAGGCTTTTAGTTACAGCTCCTCAACTTGAGAGATGTCAAGTCTAGTCTTCCTGCCTCCCATCTACTGGTTCTCAAATGTTAGCAAAACAGGATCACCTCGAGGGATGGCCAAAGCACTGGCTTCTGGACTACTTCCTCTGGTTCTGAGTCAGGTGGTGAGGAGGGGCCTGAGAACTTGCATTTGTAACTTGTGGGTGCTGGTTGGGGAAAGACTTTGAGATCACCACTCTAGGCTATGCCTGTAATCCATTGTGTGTAAACCTTCTAAAATACAATCAATCACTTTGTAGAGCAAAAGCCCTCTTTGTTTCTCCAATAGAACCAAACCTTCAAGATCTGCCATTCAAAACTGTTACTTTTCTAACCCCTTTCTGGTGATGATTAAGTATGAGGAAGTACTCTAATTTCCTTAGTTAAGTTAACTCTATTGCTATAAAATACTGAATAATTAGCTTCTTTGGAAACTAAATGTCTTGAACTTTCCATTTATTAAAAAAGGGAAAGAACCAGCCAGTGTGGCTCAGTGGTTGAGTGTCAATATATGAACTAGGAGGTCAGGGTTTGATTACCAGTCAGGGCGCATGCCTGAGGTTGCAGGCTCAATCCCCAGTGTGGGGAGTGTAGGAGATAGCCGATCAATGAATTCTCTCTCATCATTGATGTTTCCATCTCTCTCTCCCTAACCCTTCCTCTCTGAAACAAATAAAAGATAATATTGGGTTTTTTTTAAAGGAGAGAGAAGTGGTCTTACTTTTGTGAGTATATTGGTTCATTGGGCACACAAAGCAAGCCTTTAATAGAAGAAAGTAATGGCACTGTGAAATAGAACTCTGTTGTGAAGTTCAAACATTGAAAAAAGTTGTTTAAAAATATGAGTTTAAATTGAAGAAATATCTGATAAAACCACTCACTGTACTCATTACTATACTGTTTTCATTCTATAATTGTGTCTAAAAATAATAACAGGACAAGAGACATCACTGTGTAAACATTAATATGGCAAGCAACTACATCAAAGAGGAATAGGGAACACTAGCTTTCATTTTTACTCAATGAGATTAACCTAAAGTAACTTACTTGTGGTTTTGTTTGAATTCTCCAGGCAAAGTTTCAGCATGTGCTAAGTCTTAGGAAGCAACATTAAAAGTATTATATCCCTTATTGCTAGGGCATACACTTTCTGTATTAATATACTCTATGATAAATATTCTTTATATTAGAAATATACACTAAAATAAAGCATTTCTAAACAACTTAAATACTCAGGTATCACAAAGATATGGACTGCTATTGCATTGCTAAAATCATTGATTTGAGGAATTAAAAGAGAGAAAAATGCATAATACATAGAAAGACCATGTATAATACTTACCATTGTCTTCCTATCTCTGAAAGCAGGTGTGTTCATAGATGTTATATTTTCAAACATCTTGCCTGTGAGCAAGCTTCTAATTTAACACTGCAGAGAGGTAGAAGAAAATATATCAGTAATGAAGATAAACTTAGTAAGAGTGCCCAGAGTACATGTGTGTCTATAGGAGGCTGGCAGGGAGTGGAGGGGAGCCTGAACCACTGCTATTCACACCTGGTTTGATGTGGTACCTACATTTGTCACTAAAGAGTCAAGGGTAGTTTTTCAATGCCTACTGTAACCTGGCCATATCCATCTACCCACCCTTGCTGAGGTCTTATAGAGGTTCTGGAAGGAAAGGGGGTCTCTATAAGGATTCTGACCAACTGCAATCAAACAACACATTTTCAGGATTAGTGCCCAAATCCCACCCAATGACATTTGATGGCCATTATGTCTTTAAATCATTGGAAAGAGCTTAAAAAGACAAGCTTAGTATTAAGCTTTTTATTATTATATATATTAAACATATACATCCAAAACAGCAACAGAAACCAAAGGCCTTTTAGTAGTAGCCTGGTGTGTGCAAAGAACATTTGATTTGAGTCAGACACACGTGGGTGTGAATCCCAGCCTCAGAGCTGTTTTCTACTTTTAGTCTTGTTTTCCACTTTTGTTCATTGTAAAATAAGAATGGTGTCATATTATGAGTGATTACATGTGCTAATATATACAAAGCATTTGGAATAGTGTCTGCACATAGTAGGCACATAATAAATAACAACAGTAGTGCTGCAACAGAAGTGAGTAACTTGAACTTCTGTATACAGCTCTCCTTGGCTAGAAAGCCAAGGGCAGGGCTCTAACTCGACAAACTTTCTCCTTAACCAAAGCTGCTCAATGCATGTGCATCCTATAAAGGAATAAACAAATGTGACCAAGAATCATATTCTCTGAGCATTATCTGACAGAATGAAAGATTTCCCAACAGCTGCCATGCCAAATATAATTGTAAATATTTTTTTAACATCTACTAGGTGCAAGATACTGTTCTTAAATCAGAGAAGGATAAATAAGGATGATCTTAACCTTCTAAAGACAGTGGCTTAACCTTCTCAATTGTGGCTACAGACAGCAGCACCTAGGAAGATTTCAAAAATCTTGTACCCAGGCTGCATCTCCTATCAATCAAATCAGAATCTCCAGGGATGGGATTAACACACCAGCATGTTTATGTCCCCCCAGTGATTCCAATGCAAAGCCAACATTAAGAAGTGATGGTCTAAGCAATAGGTGGGGAGATAATCCTATCTAATAAAAGAATAATATGCAAATTGACTGTCACGCCAACACACATGATGGCTGCCCCCATGTGGTCAAAGATGGCTGCCCCCATGTGAACACAAGATGGCTGCCACAAGATGGCCAGCAGGGGAGGGCAGTTAGGAGGGACCAGGCCAGCAGAGGAGGGAAGTTGGGGGTGATCAGGCCGGCAGGGGAGGGAAGTCAGGGGCAACCAGGCCTGCAGGGAAGGGCAGTTGGGAGGGGCCAGGCCTGCAGGGGAGGGCACTTAGGGGTGACCAGGCCTGCAGCAAAGGGCAGTTGGGGGGTGGGGGGGAACCAGACCAGCAGGGGAGAGCAGTTAGGGACAATGAGGCTGGCAGGGGAGGGCAGTTAGGGGTGACCGGGTCGGCAGGGGAGAGCAGTTGCGGGGGGGGGGGGGGGAGTGTGACCAGGCTGGCAGGGGAGGGCAGGTACAGGTGACCAGGCTGGCAAGGGAAGACAGTTAGGGGCTATCGAGATGGCAGGGGAGCAGTTAGGTATCAATCAGGCTGGCAGGGGAGTGGTTAGGGGGTGATCAGGCTGGCAGGCAGAAGCAGTTAGGGGCAATCAGGAAGGCAGGCAGGCAAGCAGTTGGGAGCCAGCAGTCCTGGATTGTAAGAGGAGTCCCAGATTGGAGAGGGTACAGGCTGGGCTGGGACACACACCCCCGTGCACGAATTTTGTGCACTGGGCCTCTAGTCCTATATAGTAATCCTATCTAATAAAGAGGTAATATGCAAAATGACCATCACTCCAACACATAAAATGGTCACCCCCACGTGGTCAAAGATGGCCACCCCCATGTGAACATAAGATGGCCTCCACAAGATGGCCAGCAGGGGAGGGCAGTTGTGGGTGATCAGGCCAGCAGGAAAGGGCAGTTAGGGGTGACTGGGCCAGCAGAGGAGGGCAGTTGGGGGTGACCAGGCCTTCAGGGGAGGGCAGTTGGGGGGGACCCAGGTCTTCAGGAGAGGGCAGTTTGGGGCAACAAGGCCTGTAGGGGAGAGCAGTTGGGGGTGGCCAGGCCTGCAGGGGAGGGCAGTTGGGGGTGACCAGGCTGGCAAGGGAGGGAAGTTAGCAGTGGCCAGACCTGCAGGGGAGCAGTTAGGTATTGATCAGGCTGGCAGGGGAGTGGTTAGGGGGTGATCAGGCTGCAAGCAGAAGCAGTTAGGGGCAATCAGGCAGACAGGCAGGCAAGTAGTTAGGAGCCAGCAGTCCTGGATTGTGAGAGAGATGTCCGACTTCCCGTTTAGGCCCGATCCCACCAGGATCGGGCCTAAACGGGAAGTCGGACATCCTTTGAGGAGTCCCAGATTGGAGAGGGTGCAGGCTGAGCTGAGAGACATCCCCCTCCGGCCGTGCACAAATTTCATGCACTGGGTCTCTAGTATGAATATAAATACTTAAAAACAATGTGAAAGTGATAAAGGAATATTAATGGGGGAAAATGAATGTAGTGGGAATTGGAAAGCATCTAGCAGGAGAGCTATGTATACAGAAATTTGAGAGGAGGCAATATTTTAGTAAAATCCTCAAAGTATTTTAGCAAAATATTCAAAGATTATTCACATGGGAGGAATAGACAGGCATAAGGCCCATGGTGGAGGGATGGCAATATATCATGTAAAAGAGAGAGATGCATGTGGTGTTTTGTATGCTTAGAGAATAAGAATGCACCAGGCTTTTTTTTTTTTTTTTTTTTCCCCATAAACTTACCTTTCAACACAACAAATCTGCCCCATTTGACTTCGGTTTTATAACAATTTGCACAATCCTAAGGGCCAAAATTTCTAAAATTATCTTTAGATGTTAAGGTCAAAACACATACATTATTTTAACATTTTAAATAAACATTTTTATTTTATGTAAAAATTAGACCTTAATAATCCCACAAAGGATTTGATATAACTTACAATTTTATAGTATTTGTAAGCTAGCAAGTTTTCTAAGACAGAAGAGAAATCACCTAGAGAAAAAAAACATGAAATTGTTTCTGAATTAAGTATTAAATACAGCCCTGAGATTCCTAGCAGTCAATGCAACAAGAGAAATATGAAATTTTATTGTCTGATAAAAGAAAGTGTGTAGTTTATTTGAGAAGGCAATTACTACTTTATTGCTAATGCCTGGAAGAAATATATTCCATATGAAAAGCATGTTGAATAATATAGCAAGAAATACCTTTAACTCACTTGCTTATCCACAACTTTGTCCTGGACTACTTGGAGAATTTTGCTGACTTCAACTCACTCTGGGACTAAGGTCTTCCTACCCATTTTTAATTCACCTCTGTTTGCTAAGATTAGTCAGACGGAATTGATGTGCCCATTCTACTTACATTCTCTCTCTAATCGCTCGACACAGGAGAAAATACCTGCATGATCTTTCCGCTTTTGAGTTTTGTTGATGTATTAGCATACTCGATCTGTAAACCATATATTTTAATTCCTTTTTGGTGCCAAGTGTAATGCTTAGAGAATCATTTGCCCACCTATATTGTTCCAAATGCAACACATTCTTAAAAGAAAAGTTGGGTAGTAAAACCCTCTTAAAATTTAAGACATTTGAAGGAGTTATATTCTTAAGGCATTAAGTCACTATATTGAGGTATATAAGCAAATTCTTATAAGCTTTCACACGCCCAATTTGGCAAAGGATCATCTATATAAATAGTCTTTTGTTTCCACTCCCAAGATATGTACAGGTTTTTACAGAACTCACATTGATTCTAGCAATTATTTAAAATTCCTCAGGAATACCTTAAATCTCATATCTTCATTTCTGAGTAGGGACAATGCCAACATGCCAACAGCTGAGTACTTTTAGATGAAAGGCAACATCCCTCTTGACAGCCTTTCAGACAGACACCAGCAAACAGCAGTTCATATAAATCACAAGCATCTAGTGTCTCACTTTATGTATCTTGATGGGGAATCCTGTGGTTGACTAATCTAGGATGTGAACCTGGGCCATAATTTCTTGAGACTGATTTAAAGCCAGTCTAACTGAAAACTACATTAAAGTCAACAGGTCATGTTTTAAATGGAGGGTTGTACATTTGGGTCTACTTTGCATTGCCTTACAAGATCACATATCAATTCCTTTGTCACTGTTAATTACAGCTATAGCAGCAAATTATCTCATACCAATCTAAATGTCTACATTTTTAAAGCATTGCCCTTTATTTGAGAGATGCTGATGACAAATATAATTGAGTTATTTCTTAAGACTTGTTTTACACTGAACCATGCTCTCTTATTCTCTCTCTCTCTCTCTCTCTCTTCAGACTAACAGCTTGTCACGCACAATAGCTGGATGGGTTCAAGATTTAGTCAGTGAATATGAACAGAAAACTATGGATACAGTTTCATGTGAACATTCAGGTTGGAATAAACTTATTGAATTTTCTAGAACAGGAATGGCAAAAAGTAAATCACATTCATGCTCCTTTATAGAAAGGTGAACGTTGACTAACGGATTACAAATATTTCTCTTGAAGGGCTTGGACATGGACTCAGAATTCCTTTCAACCAAGGACATTATGTAGACCTTATTAATTGATCAAAGGGGTACTTTGATCAATTGAAATTTGTTTGCCATCCCTCTCCTAAGATTTCAGGTTGGCAGAGACCTTGAAGGTAATACAATTCAACCTGACATCTGCTGCTTAATCCATCTTTCAAACATCTCCAGCAAGTGACCATTCAGCTTCCTCCTTTTTTGTTGTTTTGCTGTTGTTGTTGTTATTGTTTTAATCCTCACCTGAGAATATTTTTTCCGTTGATTTTTTTAGAGAAAGTGGAAGGGAGGGATAAAGACAGAGAGAAACATCAATGTGAGAGAGACACATTGGTTGCCTCCTGCACCCACCCCACCTGGGGCCAGGGATCAAGCCTGCAACTGAGCCTTGACCAGAATCAAACCTGTGACGCTTTAGTCTGAGGGCCAATGCTCTATCTGCTGAGCCAAACCAGCTGGGGCCATTCAGCTTCTTCTTGAACACTTTCATCAGTAGGATAAGTGAACCAGCCACATACAAAAGGGCCCACAAACTCATGTATAAAAAATACTGAACACTTAACTGATTCATAAATTAGCAAAAATAGCTAGGAAGTTAATGAACTGTATTCTAGGTAGTCTTTTATTTCTGTGGCCCACTATTCACTCTGATCACAGCTCTTTGTAAAAGAAGGGGAAGGAAGAATTTCTTTTGTGTTTTATTTCCTAAGAAAAGCATTTCATATTTAGGAGTAAACTCTCAAATCTCTGACAAAAGGAGACTGCATTTTAAAGAAAAGTTCCTAGAGCTCTTCAAGTATATGGCAGTCTGAAAATTCTCACAATAAATAAAAAGAGAGATGAGTTGGGGAGGGGGCAGAATAGAAGAATCTGGAGAAAGGGCAGAATTCTGATCCCTTGTAAAATTCAAGAGGAAGGAACACTTTCAAGCTCCTTCTATGAAGCTAGCATCACCCTAATACCAAAACCAGATAAAGACAACACAATGAAAGAGAATTACAGGCCAATATCCCTCATGAATATAGATGCCAAAATCCTCAACAAAATTGTATCAAATCAGATCCAGCAGTACATCAGAAAGATCATACACCATGACCAAGTGGGATTTATCCCAGGAATGCAAGGATGGTACAATATCTGCAAATCAATAAACATGATACATCACATAAACAAATTGAGATAAAAATCACAGTCATATCAATTGATGCAGA
The DNA here is from genome assembly GCA_026230045.1 of Corynorhinus townsendii. Lineage (NCBI taxonomy): Eukaryota > Metazoa > Chordata > Mammalia > Chiroptera > Vespertilionidae > Corynorhinus > Corynorhinus townsendii. Next base: position 41,357,772 of record JAPDVU010000002.1, read on the forward strand.
AAAAGCATTTGACAAAATCCAGCACCCTTTCTTGATAAAAACTCTCAACAAGGTGGGAATAGAAGGATGATACCTCAACATAATAAAAGCCATACATGATAACATCATACTCATTGGGAAAAATTAAAACCATAAAAGCCACAGCTAACATCATACTCAAATAAAAACTAAAACCATTTCCCCTAAGAACAGGAATAAGACAGGGATGCCCACTCTCACCACTCCTGTTCGACATAGTACTGGAAGTATTAGCCATTGCAATTAGACAAGAAGAAATAAAAGGCATCTAAATTGGAAAATAAGTAAAGCTGTCCTTATTTGCAGATGACATGATATTGTACTTAAAAAAAAAAACAAAAGACTCCATCAAAAAACTAATAGACTTAATAAATGAATTCAGCAATGTAGCAGGATACAAAATTAACGCCAAGAAACCTATGGCATTTCTATACACCAATAGTGAACTTACAGAAAGAGAAACTAAAAAAGCAATCCCATTTACCATTGCACCAAAAAAAAAATAAGATACCTAGTAATAAACTTAACTAAGGAGGTAAAAGACCTATATGCGAAAAACTACAAGACACTGAAAAAAGAGATAGAGGAAGATGTAAACAGATGGATTAACATACCATGTTCATGGATTGGTAGAATCAACTTCATTAAAATGTCCATACTACCCAAAGCAATCTATAGATTCAATGCACTCCCCCTTAAAATATCAATGGCATATTTCACAGACTTAGAAAGAACTCTCCAAAAATTCATCTGAAAAAAAAAAAGAGACCCCGAATAGCCACAACAATCCTGAGAAAGAAGAACAAAGTAGGTGGGATCTCAATACCAGATTTCAAGTTGTATTACAAAGCCACTGTTCTCAAAACAGCCTGGCACTGGCATAAGAACAGATATATAGACCAATGACATAGAATAGAGAATCTAGATATCAACCCAAACCACTATGCTCAATTAATATTTGACAAAGGAGGCATGAACATACAATGGAGTCAAGACAGTCTCTTCAATAAATGGTGTTGGGAAAATTGGACAGATACATGCAAAAAAATGAAACTAGACCACCAACTTACACCATACACAAAAATAAACTCAAAATGGATCAAGGACTTAAACATAAGACAAAAAACCATAAAAATACTAGAGGAATCCACAGGCAGCAAAATCTCAGACATATGCCGAAGCACTTTCTTCACCAATACCACTCCTAGGGCAATGGAAGCTAAAGAGAAAATAAACAAATGGGACTACATCAATATAAAAAGCTTTTGCACAGCAAAAGAAACCATCAACAAAACAACAAGAAAGCCCACTGTATGGGAAAACGTATTTGCAAATGTTATCACTGATAAAGGTTTAATCTCCAACATCTATAGGGAACTTATACAACTTAATAAAAGGAAGATAAATGATCCAATAAAAAATATGGACCTAAATAGAATCTTTTCAAAAGAAGACAGAAGGAAGGCCAAGGGACATATGAAAACATGCTCAAAGTCACTAATTATCCGAGAGATGCAAATCAAAATGACAATGCGGTACCATCTCACACCTGTCAGAATGACTATCATCAGGTAATCAACAAAAGACAAGTGCTAGCGAGGATGAGGAGCAAAAGGAACCCTCGTGCACTGCTGGTGGGAAGGCAGACTGGTGCAGCCACTGTGGAAAACAGTATGGAGTTTCCTCAAAAAACTAAAAATGGAATTCCCATTTGACCCAGTAATCCCACTTCTAGGAATATATCCCAAGAAACTAGAAACACCGATCAGAAAGGATATGTGCACCCTATGTTCATAGCAGCACAATTCACCATAGCTAAGATTTGGAAACAGCCTAAATGCCCATCAGCAGATGAGTGGATTAGAAAACTATGGTACATCTACACAATACTACACTATCATAAAAAAGAAGGAATTCTTACCATTTGCAGCAGCATGGATGGACCTGGAGAGCATTATGTTAAGTGAAATAAGCCAGGCAGTGAAAGAAAAATACCACATGACCTCACTCATTTATGGAAAATAAAGAACATTATAACCTGATGAATAAAAAGATACTTACAGAGGCAGTAAAGCACCGAACAGACTGTCAAATTACAGCGGGAAGGCTGGGGAGTGTTGGGGAGGGGGGAAAATAGATCAACCAAAGGACTTGTATGCATGCATATAAGCACAACCAATGGACACAAGACACTGGGGGGGGGGGGGGAATGAGGGCATGCGACAGGGGGTAAGGGAGGCTGGGGGAAGGAAAAATGGGGAAAGAAAAAGGAGATATATGTACTAATATATGTAATATTTTAAACAATAAAAGAATATTTAAAAAATAAAATAAAAAAGAATTCTGATCCCTTGTGGCCCAGATCTTATCACCACTGTTCTTGCCATTCAGTCGTCTTACCATATCTCCATATAGTCAAAATCTCCACTTCTCCTTCTCATTCAAAATACTCAATCTAATTGAGCTCATTAAAAATATTTACACTAAAGAATAACTAGCCCTTACAGAAAACATTTGAACCCAAAAGGAAGACTTGTTAGTGCAAATGAAACTCTATTTTTAAAGCTACTTATCAGGTAAATTATTATCTCTTACATCCCCCACCTAAATCCATTAGAAAATCCATGGTATTTGTCATCATTTCATAAGTTGCAGCCAAGTTCTTTTCTAGAACTTTTAAAATTACTGTACTTCCTAGCATTCTGGTATTCAAGAATACCTGGAAACATTTAGAATGTTTAAATTAAATATTTTACCCAAGAAACTATAAATTTCAACAAATCATTACTGTTGTGGGGGCATTAAATAGCAACTTGCTGTGTGAGATTTTTAACTATTCTGCATTCACTATAGATCTTAACCAAAGATCAGTCTTTAACTGCAACGCATACACATGCAAAAGCTAACACACACAAAAGGAACAATGCACATTTAAGATCCAAATGACATTACAGAGGTCTTTCTAGTTGTAGCATGGGCTAAAAAGACCACAGTAACTCTTCTAGTGTCCAGTCTGAGTTTTATTGGCTGAATTACATTTTTTTTAACCAGGGCATATTTGGAAATTGTTTCTGTGAAGATATACTAAAGACCTTAATAAATATGGTATCTATTCATCTGGTAGCTGTTCCAGATATTTATAAGGGCAACCCTTTCTTTAAGTGATTCAGTGAGGCATAATCATTGAAGTTCTTTAAGACTAACATAAAGCAGACAAAATAGAACAAAAGTTAAATCATACACCCAATATTAAATCTGGAGTTGATCTGTTTTATGCCTAGGATTTCATTCAGCTCCTTAGATTGATAATAATAATTAATGGCATGCCTCAAAAGATTAGAAAACCAGCTCGTCTGCATCTCAATAAGCCACGTCTTACAGAAATACAAAGTATGAACAGGTAATTTTCATCATGAAAACATTCATATATTTCCTTTTTGCACAAAAGTAAAATTATCATGTCTCATGTTGAGTTGATTAGGACATATCCATTTCTGATCAGCTAGTGCTTTAGGAGCAGATTCTAGAGGAATTGTACATTCAACAAGTTTGTATGTGTGGTATAATTTATAACTCTATTTTCCCCCAAACCCTGGGGCAAAATGTCACCTTCTGTTACTATGCTAATTCAAAAATAAGAGGTGGATAGTTGTCCCCATGGTAACAGAGGCTCATTTTACCCCTAGCCCACTTCCAACCTGTTACTAAATTACTAAGCACTGGAGCGATGCCTCAAAGAGCACAGGGAGATGCTGTTAAGGTAATGAAACCAAACACCATCCACTTAAAACATGTTGCGTCAGCTTGGAAATAAGGACGGATAAGCCCCTTACTTTTGTAAATGTAAAAAAAATAAATAAATAAAAATTAAAAGCATTGAAACCTGTAAAGAATTTTTGTGAGTTTATTTGAGTCAAACTGTACACATATGCTGGGAAGCAGAACCTCATCGAATTGAGATAATGCTCCTGAGAATGGCGGGTTACATTTGTATTTATACATTGCAATCAAAGGAGGGACATAGGTGGGTTACATGAAATTCATTGGTGATAGATTAAGGAGGTGGGATAAAGCAAAGTGGAGGAAACCCCTGGGATTGGATAAAAAGTAAAATGATACACACATACTTAGGTGGGTGCAGGAACAATTAACATGATAATGAAGGAATTTGTGGCATTTGGTTGTGCCCCAGGGGCTCCAGAAAAAGGGAAGTTACAAGTTACCCAGGCATTTCAAGGGTATGTTATCATAGATGCAAAAAGACAGATAGGCTCAGTTAAGGTAAAGGTTGACTTTGTCAGTGAAGATACCTGCCTAGGATGTAACTGCCCAGCATAACTGCTTAGTTAAAGTTTCATTTCAGACCATCCTTTGTGGTTACTTTATGTCTCTGAGTTTGCAAGACTGCCATGCAGGCCTCCCCTGAACTTGTCAAGTCAGCATGTGGCCCCTTTCATCCACACATCCCCCTTTTGGTCATAAATCAATCCAAAGGATGCATTGATGACCAACCTTTTGGTTGGATAATAGAGTCCCATGGTGCTAGGAAGGCTCATTCCTAGGATGTCTCAATGTCAGCATGTCTTGCTGAACAGGTGGACCACTGGGGATGGGGCAAGACCATAACCTTAGATGGCATTTAAGGTCAAATTATATATATTTTAAAAAGGCAGGTAAATGAGAGGCAGTCAGATCCTATATGTCTTTGTTAAAAAGTATTCTGGATCATTTCTAATTTTTGAGCCACCATGATCCAAGTCTTTTTGCTGTTTGTCAAGTTTTGTTTTTCTGCACCTAGTATAATCAGGAACAAAAGTAACAATACTAAACCAATAACATTGATTAGGAACAGAAAATGTCAAATACTAGACCAAAAATATCTGAGGGGAACAAGCATCCCAGCCAACCGAAAAACTCTTTACATGTATTATCATAATTTTTTATTAAGCTAATTACATGTTTTCCTCCTTCTTCCACTGTCAGTTGTACCTTATGATATGTTTGGCCAGATGAATTAAGACTCTCTACTATTTCATTATCTAAAAGCTCTAATTTTCTTCTGGCTAGTTAGTTCCCATAAAAATGACTTCATGGGGAGGAGTTCAATTTCCCAATACATTGGTTTTTCAGTATCAATATTATCACAGATTTTATGAACATCAGGCAAAGTCATTCTGCCTATAATTTCAGTATTATACCATATTCTAGTATTATTTAATGTAAACTTGGTGATATTACAGTAAAAATTGCTTAGTATAACAGAAGAGTCTTTTAACCCTTCCCAGCAAAAATGCCCCTTTCCTATATACCATATATTGTTATTTGTTGGGGTAGATACAATAGGCCAGGACTGGGTGAATTCAATATTCCATATGGATTGGGGGCATAACTATTCACCTTTCCAATTTTCACAGACAGTGAGATGGGTGCACATTGTTTATTATTTTTAAATATGGCCCCTCTACTTCCCATTGGAAGTATTCTAGTATTATGAGGATGGTCCCTATGCCAGCCAGTTGAACTACTGGGAATTTAAGCTTAGGATTTAACTGGCACCTGGGCTTTTAAAATACAATGTCGTAGATCACATTTCCCATTCAAATTTTCCAAATTCTTGGGGAACCATGTGAGTTCCATAAGTGTCTGGCCTGGGCTCCTGCAGCCATTATAGTTGGCCATTGTTTCATAGCCACTTCAGATTCCTTGCATTAGCACAGACAACAGGCCCAGTTGAGTTAGGGCACAGGCACGTTCCCATTGTTGGGTTTGTGCATGAGTTTTTATAGTCTGTTGAGTCTGTTCTATCCACAGACTAAGGCTTTATTGTCTTTCCATGTTGCTTCCCACCCTTTTTCCTTCTTCCTGAAACAGCATTCCCTCTATATGACCTATTTGGGATAAAAATCTTTTTCTAATGAATAACATTCTTCATTAGCTGCAAGTTCAGCTTGTCCCAGGATACCAAGGCCAGCCCCTACTCTTCCAAGTATTCCCCTTTTGATTCTTTTAGGGGGGGCCAATGTTGTTATATTGGGAGGTTATGGGTTGGGAGCAGTTAGGGTAGACTGAGTGGACCCAAGAAATGTTGGGTTTCCCATGCCCAACGTGGGAAAGGTGGGTGAAGGTGACCCCCAAATGAGCTAGAGTTTGAGTATTCCATAGGGCTTCTCACAAGCATCCAGGACGCAAGGACGGTGGGGTAATTATAGACATCTCTAACCACCAACTGATCCCAATAATTTCTGAAATGGGATGCAGATTTCTTTCTTGTTTCACAGACATCCAGCCATAAGAGCCTGGCTGGTGAGTCTCAGGACATGATATACTATGACAGATAGGACAGGCTGCTACAAGCCTTTGGTTATCATATCCAGGTGTTTTTCTTAGCTATTCATCACCCATCTCTATAGCTATATAATATTCATCCATATTAGATCCATATACAATTCTACCATTGAAATTATCAGGGAGGTATTTGCCTAAGGTGGGTCCTTTATAATAGATATAGCCAGAAAAAAACAAAAAACCCAAAGCTTATAAAGATAGGAGAAGACCAATGTGTGGCTAACAAAGCATTAATTTTACTATCATACCTGATAATCAGTATGTCATTGTGTAGTAGGTGGAAAGATTAGCAGGTATCCAAGTTAAATTTTTCATATCTAATAAGGGAAGAGGTCTGGGGAGGTAGATAGTGTTTCCACTAAGGAACCATAAGGATAATAATAATATGAAAATCATTTTATGTACATTCAATCAATATCAATCAGATTATATAAAAACAAGCAATATCTGTTTGTGAGCATACAGGCCTTGTTGATGTCGTCTTGGGATAGCTATCTGCCTCTGTGGTCAGCGACTTCTCCTCCTTGAAAGATCTTTGATCTCCACTGCAGACGGGTGTCGGAGATGGGAGTAGACATCCATTCACAGTCACACACATGGGTTAGTTAGTAATACCTGGTAAGGTCCCCTCCAACGAGGTTGAAGAGAGTCTTTTATTTGGTGTCTTTTCCAATACACCAAATCTGCTGGTGTAAGCCATGATTTTTTAAATCTTCATCTCCTGGGAGCACACTGTGAAATTAATCTGTAACCAATTATTTAGTTCCTACAATGCAGAATGTCTGCTCTTTACTTTTCTTTATATTCGAGAAATAAAAGATTTAAAAGTCAACAATGTTTTATTTATTTTTTATTGAATAAATCTTTATTGTTCAGATTATTACAATTGTTCCTCCTTTTTTCCCCCATAGCTCCCCTCTACCCGGTTCCCACCCCACCTTCTGCCCTTACCTCCCCCCCACTGTCCTCATCCATAGGTGTATGATTTTTGTCCAGTCTCTCCTGCACCCTCCATACCCCTTCACCCTGAGAATTATTAGTCCACTCCCTTTCTATGCCCCTGATTCTATTATATTCACCAGTTTATTCTGTTCATCAGATTTTTAATTCACTTGATTTTTAGATTCACTTGTTAATAGGTATATATTTGTTGTTCATAATTTTTATCTCTACTTTTTTCTTCTTCCTCTTCTTAAAGAATACCTTTCAGCATTTCATATAATACTGGTTTGGTGGTGATGAACTCCTTTAGCTTTTTCTTATCTGTGAAGCTCTTTATCTGACCTTCAATTCTGAATGATAACTTTGCTGGGTAGAGTAATCTTGGTTGTAGGTTCTTGCTATTAATCACTTTGAATATTTCTTGCCACCCCCTTCTGGCCTGCATAGTTTCTGTTGAGAAATCAGCTGACAATTGTATGGGTGCTCCCTTGTAGGTAATTAACTGTTTTTCTCTTGCTGCTTTTAATATTCTCTCTTTGTCTTTTGCTCTTGGCATTTTAATTATGTGTCTTGGTGTGGTCCTCTTTGGATTCCTTTTGTTTGGGGTTCTGTGCTCTTCCTGGACTTGTAAGTCTATTTCTTTCACCAGGTGGGGGAAGTTTTCAATCATTATTTCTTCAAATAGGTTTTCAGTATCTTGCTCTCTCTCTTCTTCTGGCACCCCCATAATTCTGATGTTGGTACACTTGAAGTTCTCCCAGAAGCTTCTTACACTATCTTCATATTTTTGGATTCTTTTTTCTTTTTGCTTTTCCAGTTGAGTGTTTTTTGTTTCTTTGTATTTCAAATCTTTGACTTGATTCTTGCATTCCTCTAGTCTGCTGTTGGGTCTCTGTATAATATTTTTTATTTCAGTCATTGTATGTTTAATTTCTAGTTGGTCCTTTTTCATATCCTCAACGGGTCTCGCTAAATTTATCGGCCTTTTCTAGGAAATTCTTTAAAAACCTTATAACCATGGTTTTGAATTCTATATCCAGTCATTTGTTTGCCTCCATTTCTTTCGTTTGTGATCTGTTTCTTTGTCTCCACATTTTCACTGCTTCCCTGAGTTGGTGGGGTAGCTTTGTGTGCTAGGTTTCCTATATGGCCCAGTGGGTCTGCCTTCCAGTTACCTGAGGTGGACACTCTTGGTGCACCCCTTTGTGGACTTTGTGTACAGCCTTGTTGTAGTTAAGTCTTGATTGTTGTTGGTATCACTGGGAGGAATTGACCTCCAGGCCAATTGGCTGTGAGTATCAATTGTGTCTATGCCAGGAGACCTTCTGTGCTGGACATCCTTATAGGACCAGGCTTGCAAAACTGCAAAAGCCTCTGTGCTCAGCTTGGATGGGGCGGAGTCTCAGGGCTGAGCAGACAGTCTTGGCTTCCCATCAACCCTGCCCTGTGCGCACGCCTCCAGATGCCTGCCTTCCGCAGCTCCCCTGAGTTTCCCCCTGACAGTCCAGATTCCCCCTGTAAGAGTGTGGGTCCCCAGGGACTCACCCGGAACTGGGGTTCAGTGCATTCGGAACTGGGGTTCAGTGCAGTCAGGAGCTTTTGACTCCCTTCCGCTAGGGAAAGCCTGCAGCAACCTCTGCAGTCAGTCTTCTCTGCGTGCACTCCTGTGCACGTGCCTCCAGACCCCTGCCCGACGCGGCTCCCCCAAGTCTCCGAGTCTCCATGTGCCTTTCTCTCTACCTGACAATCCAAACTCCCCCTGTATGAGCCTGGGTCCATGGGGTTTCACATAGAACTGGGGTTCAGTGCAGTCAGAACTGGGGTTCAGTGCATTTGGGGGCTTCCTTCCCCCTCCCGCCAGAGAAAGCCAGTCCTTTCTCTCTGAGCATGTGTCTCCGTACCTCAGCCCTTTGCCACTCCTCTGATTCTCCGTGAGCTTTTCTCTTTCCTTCTAGTTGTAGAATTTCCACTCAGCCAGCTTTCCTGTGGTTCTGGATGATGTCTGTTCTGTCTTTTAGTTGTAGTTTTGAAATTGTTGTGCAAAGCAGCAGTTTAGGTGCTTATCTATGCCACCATCATGGTTTCTAAAAGTCAACAATATTTTAAAGAGTCATAAGAATAATTATCCTCAAATCATTTAGTCCCATAGTTATTTTTGTTTATCCTGATTATTTGCTAGTAGTTTTTGAATTCAGTTATTCCTTGAAGTTCTATAAATCTTCATCCAGTTCAAAAATATGACCTGCTCAGAAGCCTGCAATTTAGAATAAGTCCAAGTCCTTTTCATGGATTTTTCTAGACATATCATATACCTACGAATGCATCAGAATACAGCTGTCCACAAACAACAAAAAATTTAAAAGTGGCATGATTATAAATTTGATAAAAAAAAACTTTTCTTTTCTATAAAATATAACATTCCAAGACAACAACTTCTTGGTAAGTAATAATCCCTGTAAAATGACATAGAGAATAATATAAAATTTGTATAACTTTAGATTCAATTATAATTTCAACATATAAAGAATAATATGTAAGATTTTAAAGTGAGGCACATGGCTTATTGCAAGCAGTGTATTGAGCATTGAAAATAATTCATAAACTCCCAATATGTGAAATGCAAATACCCAGAGTATTACTCACCGACACCCCCCCAGGGAATCATGACACTTGGCTTACCTGGTGTCCCTGACTGGACACATGCTTCCCCGCTAGAGTTTCCTAGCGGGGAAGCATGTGACTCTGAATGCACGTGACCTTGTCCCTTGCTCTTAATTGGAGCACAGGCGCACAGTCTTTCCCAATTGGCTAATTCAAAGGAAGAGGTTGGCCTTTGCTGTTTCAAGATGGTGGCCCCCAGGGGAGTGGCAAGCCATGTGGCCAACATGGCAGCTGCCAAGTCACAGTCCAAAATGGAGGCTTTTTGTTTTTTGACAGAAAAGATGATTTGTTTACTCTCACAATAAACAAGGGAAGAGCAAACCGACATCCCTAAAAGATAGACAGCCACAATTATATTGCAGACAGAAATCTCACTAGCTGTTTCTGGAAGCTGAACCCTGAGAGGGAGAGCAAGAAGAGCCCCCAAGATTAAGAATTCTTGGCAGCTGCTGGGACGTTCTTGCAATCTCTCTGTCGCTTTCAACCCCACCACACACAACTAGGCTTCCCCAGAGCAGGACTTGCTTCTTCTTTAAACTAATTAAACAACAACAAAGAGACACAAAAACATCAACACTCTTATACAGGCATGCAGAATACACTAAAAGTTTACACCAGACAATGTCCAGCATTAAAAATTACCAAAGCAATGTCTTTTGTCCCTGATTCAGGAACTGCCCTCTCTAGAATGTCAGTATATTCCCAATGGACTATTTAAAAAAAAAGACTGGGACCTTTTCTAGTTGCCTCTGCCTCCCTTTGTCTGGGGGAATCTTCTATGAAGATAAATCAGAGGCATGCTTCCTTCAGGAAAAACGAGGTGTAGACATTTGTTAATTTTAGAATAGTTCTGAGACAGTCTCTAAAAATTTTTTATTAATTGCCATCTTATTGGAAGAAATTTTTTTCTATGCTTTTCCTTAGAAGCTTCTAATTTCCAAATCAAGATATGCTTCCCATATACTCATTCAGTTTAATTTCAGAGCCAGCATTTTCTAATTTCTGCATGCAAAATATTAATATAGGTACCCCAAACAAACTGCATTTTTGGCCATCTCTCGGTTAATATTTTTTAGTTAAATCTTCTCATTTCTGTAAAGTACTTGCAAGTAAAGGCTTCCTATCAGGAGTATTAAATGAGGGCTGGGGTCTTGGGAGTTTCTGGCCTTGGAGGCACAATTTGCCATGTTAATTTTTTTTTTTTTTTTTTTTTGGATATCTGTAGTCTGAGCAAACTTTAGACATGTTATATAGTGGGTCAAATGTGGCCTCAGTTTCTCTCCCAGCTGTCTAAAACCATAGGAAAGGTTCGGGGCCTGGGCAGACCAAGCCTTATGGTGGCCCCCTAGGTGAGCCATTTAGTTAACAGTTGTGTCAGGACTTCCATATGGGGCTCCTGCATTTCTGACACCTCCACAAAGATTCTTAGTCACCTAAGAACACCCCAGATCAGACTATTCAAAAAAAGAAAGAAAGAAAGAAAGAAAGAAAGAAAGAAAGAAAGAAAGAAGAAAGAAAGAAAGAAAGAAAGAAAGAAAGAAAGAAAGAAAGAAAGAAAGAAAGAAAGAAAGAAAGAAAGAAAGAAAGAAAGAGAAAGATTGCCCCTTTATCTTCGGAGCTAAATGAGTTCAGTTCATTTATAAGGCGAAAGTTATTTTTGCTCAGACTCTCAGCAATTCCAATTGAAAAGCCAAAATCAAAACCAGCCACCCATTTTTTTCCCTCCAGTCCCGCCTCAGCCTGGGTTCTGTCAACCCTTAATCTGGGTTCTGTCAATCCTGGTTCCTCCTCAAGGATTTTAAAACACAGCTCAAATAAAGTCAGACCCTCTACCAAAGCAAGGGAAGGTTCTGGATCCAAGAGACAACTCACCCACGTTCACCCAATGGGCAGAGAACCAGTGGGCTCAATGGGTCCTTTGCTGGATCCTAGCTCCAAGTCCCAGTCCAAGGAATGATCTGGGTAATGTTAACGTAAAAAAAAAAAAATTGAAACCTGGTAAGAATTTTTGTGAGTTTATTTGAGCCAAACTGTAGACATATGCCGGGAAGCAGAACCTCAACGAATTGAGATAATGCTCCTGAGAATGGCGGCTTACATTTGTATTTACAGTATACATTGCAATCAAAGGAGGGACATAGGTGGGTTACATGAAATTCATTAGTGATAGATTAAGGAGGTGGGATAAAGCAAAGTGCAGGAAACTCCTGGGATTGGATAAAAAGTAAAATGATGGACACATACTTAGGTGGGTGCAGGAACAATTAACATGATAATGAAGGAATTTGTGGCATCGGTCCTGGTTCCCACCACATTTGGTTGTGCCCCAGGGGCTCCAGAAAAAGGGAAGTTACAAGTTACCCAGACATTTCAAAGGTATGTTATCATAGACGCAAAAAGACAGATAGGCTCAGTTAAGGTAAAGGTTGACCTTGTCAGTGAAGATACCGGCCTAGGATGTAACTGCCCCCCATAACTGCGTTTAGTTAAAGTTTCATTTCAGACCATCCTTTGTGGTTACTTTATGTCTCTGAGTTTGCAAGACTGCCTTGCAGGCCTCCCCTGAACTTGTCAGGTCAGTATGTGGCCCTTTCGTCCACACTTTCTGCTTCCATCCTTATAGCTGACCACCTAGCAACTGTTACATTTTCTAAGTTACAAAAGGGTCCCCACTCTACACAACATCACTTCCCAGAGGCAGAACTGACTCTCTGGAGCGCTTGTGGTTTGAGCATGGGAATATTGTTTTTTGTGCTCAAAAACATGTATTTTAACTTTTCACTTCTCTATTATTCTATATTAATGATCATCAATTAGATAGATTTTCTATGGAGACCATCTGTAAGTGTCTATTAGCTGCAAAAAACAATGACATTTATTTAGAATGTCCATGAGTACAGGAGGCCAAGAATGAGATTTTTCCCTCCAAGTTTTCAAAGGGTCAGGCAAGAGAATTGTGACAGGCTGTATTCCTTCCTCACAGTGCCCCAGGGCACTCTAATATCCTGCTGAGAAGAGTCTTTTACTTTGAAACTTAAAGTTTCATCTGACAGAACCAATGACTGCAGGAGCCTCCATTTATCTACTCTAGAGGAAGAACATGGAAATCCAATCTGAGGAAATCAAAACCTTTGTTTCCATGGTGAGGCTTCCAAAAAGCTACTGAACATTCAATTCTGTCCACTAGAGTTATGGGTATGAATATATTTAAGAATGTGACCTTAACTTAGCACAAAGGTACACAAAACATCTGTCATTTCTACAACTAAGAGCCAGGACATTGTGGAAAGACATTGTGGTATTTACTTTGAAAAGTATTGGGATTGTGTGCACCTGTGAAGTTAACTTGTCTGGAAAATGAAGCAGTTAAATTAGATGATCTCTTGGGTCCATTTTAGGTCTACACTTTATTAATCCTCACCTGAGGATATTTTTCCCATTGGATTTTAGAGAGAGTGGAAAGCAGACAGAGAGAGAAACATCGATGTGAGAGAGCTACATCAATTGGTTGCCTACTGCATGCTCTGACAAGGGCTGAGAATTGAGCCTGCAACCGAGGTACGTGCCCTTGACAGAAATCAAACCCGGGACCTTTCCGTCTTCGGGCCGACACTCTATGCACTGAGCCAAACAGGCTAGGGCTAGGTCTACAATTTATCTAAGAGGTTAGCTAACCCTGTGACCTTGACTAAGTCACTCAGCTTTACTATGTGTGAGTTTCCTTCCAGTTCTAAAACAAGTCCAGAGATGCCTATATAATTTCATGGGTTCTATTTTCCCTTAAAATTAACAGATCATTTTAGAAATAAGATTAGTATTCCATACACCATCTGAGATTGAGGGGGGAGGCAAAGAGTAGGGAGTAAATTTTTGACCTAAGAGTCAATTCTATTGGCCAATCTGAAGGGCAAATAACAAACCAAAAAAAGTACTTAAGTAAACAGTGCTTAAGAATGTAAAGTTAAGATAATAAATCAAAGAATGATACTTGGTGAAGAACAATATTTCCCATTAGACTAATGTCTATAAATCTTCACTTATTTGTCTTTTTTCATGAAAAAAATCTCATCCCTACCTACAAGTCTTAAGTTCTACAACAATACATAATAGGCTTTTTTGAGAGTCATTCTTTGCAATGGCTCCTCTACCAAGTTTAGTTAGATTTCAGTCCAATATCCAGTATGAGATTTATCTATGGACTTGTACATATATTAATTGATCTAAGGCCCATACAACAGAATAAAAGTCCTGAAGGTAAGGTAGTATGATATAAAGAAAAGGACATAGGATTTGGATTTAGAGGACCCAAGCAAAATAAACTTTGTATCCTATCTCTGTCCCTTTCTAGCTGTGAAGCTGAATCCTGTTTTTAATATCTCTGGGCTATAGTTCTATTATATGTAAAATCATGATACTAATACCTTCTTCAAATAATTTTCATAAGGATTAAATGAGATAATGGGAAGAAAGTGTGAAGACCTCAATGCATGCTTGAACTACCTGTTGAATTTACTCAGTTTCAATGCAATAATCATTTATGGATGGCCTACCAAGTGCCACACATTGCATAAGGTGCTATAGATTAAATGATGGAAAAGACTTACCCTACTCTGTTGGTACATTTTGATTAGAAATGATCCAACATAGCCAATGAGCCTAAATAACTGGTTTGCCTTGAGATTAGAGACTAGAAGCAGTGCTGTTCACCTTTTCCATGGCAAAATTCTTGAGAAAACAAACAACAACAACAAAACAAAAAACCCTGCTGTTCAAACTAATCAGTCATTCCCTTTTTCAGAGGCATAATATTCTCATTTGCTCAAGAAATATTAATTGATCAACTGTTCTATGTGGAACACAAAAGTCTTCTAGATTTTGCTAAAATGTTTATAATCTCATAGTGAGAGAAGATATCAACCTATGGTAAGTTAAAGCCAAGACAAAGAAGTAATTAATTAAACTCAGAAGATATCAACTATAGCCTCTGAATCCTGCTCAGACTTCTAGAGGGGAGAGAAGAAATGGCTCCTGACTCCAAGGTAGTCACACTCTATTGGGGGAAGAACACCAAGAGACATAGTTTGCTAGTACAAAATTGTATGTTAACTGAATCAACTGAGATGTCTAGGCAGAAGTTCTATTATGACTTTGCAGGAACTGTGAGTTGCTCTCTTCAAGAAATGATTGAAGGAGAAGGTTGGTTTCAGCTTAACTTTGAAGAATGCATAGAATTTAAATGCATGGATATAAGCCCTGGCTGGTTTGGCTCAGTGGATAGAGCATCGGCCTGTGGACTGAAGGGTCCCTGGTTGGATTCCAATCAAGGGAGCTTGATCCCCAGTAGGGGCCATGCAGGAGGCAGCCGATCAATGATTCTCTCTTATCATTGATGTTTCTATCTCTCTCTCTCTCTCCCTTCCTCTCTGAAATCAATAAAAATATATTTTAAAATAATAAATAAATAAATAAATAAATAGATAGATGATAGATATATAGATGATAGATAGATAGATAGATAGATAGATAGATAGATAGATAGATAGATGATAGAGGAAAGTTCAGATAGAAAACTTGCATTTAAAAGCCTGAATGTTAAGAGAAAAATGAGCACAACATATTCAGGGGTCAAGGAGCAATATGAGATCAGGATGGAAAGACAGGGCACCTTACAGTGGTAGAGCATCTATGCAGACAGTTGTTTTCCTTAGGTCTAACAGCAGATGGCAAAGAGACCTGCTGTAACTGAGACCCATCAACTGTACTCTTAGACCACAAAAGAGGAGTTATAAAAATGCAGCAAATTTTCTTTTACTGAGAACACAACCAACATCACAGCTACTCAGTTCATAAAAAGGCACTATTATAGGGCTCAATTTCCATTTGAAAGAGAGTAAAGTAGGGATAAATTCAGAAGAGGCCCAGAGTGGAAATTGGATAAGATGGGTCCAAGAAGTGGAGTTGTTATTACATTGTTTTGTCCAATTTCAAAGCAAGGAACAGTGGGGAATATTGGAGCCAGGAGTAAGAAAAGAGAGCAAGAGTGGACTTGGGAATATGGGTGCTTCTACTGAACACTCCCGCATACTAGTAGTCCAGCAAATAGTCTATTCTTTTCAAGCCCTGCCTTCAGAGATTGATGTCTTCCCAACACATGCCTTTGCAAGTAACTTCTAAGTAGATATGAATTGAAGACAAGTGTAACCTTTTCCTGAAAGCATTGGTGATATATGTATGGATGGATGAATCCAGTTTGGATTACAGATATGTGCACACATTTAGTGACCATATATTGAATCAGTGAAAACCTTCACATTCTTCTAGAGTGAGAGCAAATGTGAAAGTCTCTTCTAACTACCCCACCTCAATGACCTAGAAATACCAGAGATATAGAAATAGAGGATATATAGAAAAACAGAAATGCTTAATGTAAAAAATACAACTCTTCCCCTTCTCTTTCAGTGTCTAATTTCAGTACCTTAACTTTATTGATATTGTCACTAATATAATGTGGTTTAGGCTCAATTTGACTTAAGAAGTAGATTCTAATAAATCCATCTATCCTGGAATATTTAAGCTAAATTTTATTGGGAAAGTATATGTAAAAGAAAACCTTGATTTATCTGTTTGTAAGATGAGAAAATTTTATTGTACTTTGAAGACTCGTCTAGGTTTTTTTCTCCAACCTAGCTACCTAAAAGTATTAAGAGATAGAACCAAAGAAACAATAATTTTAGCTAGGTAATATACTAGTATTAGGTTTCTTTCTATAACTGAAATCCAGAATATAACTTTTAAATGGAATATAGTTTTTGCTCACCTCTGCCCCCCCCTAACTGGCTTTGCTGTTTTTGAACAAGTTCTTCAGCTGATATTCTTTAATGTAATCTTACAGGCTCCTTGCCTATAACTGCAATTCATTTGAGACCATTTTGAGGGGACTATCACTGTAAAGGTGAAAATGTTTTAGCCAGGTGGGTTCTGCCATTTTGTTATTGCTACTATCAATAGATTTGATGGAGTGGGGGAGGATGGACGAAGAGCACATGTACTGTATTACAAAGAAAAAAACATGTCACATATAATTTCCATATTGGATACCTAGATCAGAGAGCTGAGCATATGTCCCAGATGCAGGCTATAGAGTTCAGATCCATGTTATATTATAACTTATTAAAGGGCTTTAAATTATATTACTGAAATTCAAAATTATGACATACCTCTTTTGGATTAAAAAGTGCTGCCACATTGGCAATAAATAATAATATTGAAGATTGCTTACCTTCAACCCAATAATTCCAGAACTTGGTATATTTCCAGAGAAATGTTCATACCTATGCACAAAGAAACATATGAAAGATTTTAAACTAGTGTAAACAGTGCTGTGATGAACAATTAGAAACAACACAAATTCTCATTGTTAACAGAAGAATAGATCTACTTTTCACATTTATACAATTGATGAAGTAAAATAAATTAAGTAAAGTTATGTGAATCAACAGAGGAAAAAGTCCCACAGACACAATTTGCATCAAAAGAAATAACATTTGTACAAGGATATATTCAATATAGTTCCATGTGTGTATATAAGCTTTAAAATCACGCAAAACAATAATACCCAATGATTATTGATACAAACGTATGTAATAAAAGCATGAAATCACTATAGCGTAGCACCGCAATTTTCAACCCTTTTCATCTCATGGCATACATAAGCTAATTACTAAAATTCTGTGGCACACCAAAAATTATATTTTTTGCTGATCTGGAAAAAAAAAGTATAATTTTGATTCATTCACACCCAACAGCTATTGTTGTGTTGACTGTTGTCATTTTTTTATTTGACAATCTATGAGGAAAGAGGTCAATGCCCCTGACTAAATAGTCAGGTATTGCATGTTTTCAAAGTTCTTGCAGCACATCAGTTGAAATCACTGGTGTAGTAAATGCAATAGCAGAAGGATACACAATGGCCTTCTGCGTCTATAAAAGTGTATTTCTTAACAAAATAATTCAAAGCAAATATCATAAAATGTTTGGGAAGATAAACAGTGTGTTCTTGGACATTAATACTATTGAAGTTTTCTATAGGGTTATAATATTTCATTTTAAAAGAAAATTGAACAAAAACAACAAAAGTCTACTTGCTTTCATAGAATTTTTAAAGATTTTGAGGAATTTTATGTGCCACATTACTTTCTTTTTTTCTCTTCCATTCAGGTTTTGACTTCTCCACAAGGATATGTGGGAGTTTTAGAAAAAGATTCCATAACAATTCTTCAAAGAAATTGTTAAGTAGTGAAGCACAAACTGAAGGAACATCTCTGTTTCTAGTGCAATTCTTTTTCTCTGCACTGAATTTTTTAAATGAGAGGTCACGAATCATAAATGTTGGAGTTGTATTTTGGTCTGCCCAGAACATCAGAGCCCAGAATCCTATGAGACTGGTCCAAACATTTCAGAATGAGTATCTATTTGCTCCTCAATCATCTCTAGGTGCTTTCTTTAACTTTCTGAGCTTGGCTAAATGCATCTCCCATCATTGTCCCTCTGGATCTACATACTATTCTCTGTGGTCACAGGTATACTGTTCATTATCTGCATCCACTCCTAAGAACATTCAATAATTGCTCTTGGGGCTACATGGTAAAGCCTGCCATTCTTATTTACCTGTAGGATAAACAGGATCCAGGTAAAGCATCTTACAAATGGCTCGTCTGAAGCCTCCCCCAACCCCAAGCATCAAATTTTCATTTGTAGATCCATGCTTTCTACCTAATCAATATTACCTTTAGAAATAATCAAAGCAAGCCATCAGTTTAGAGATCCCTCTTCAATACACATTTTCTATGGCTATATAGTCTCTTGTTTTTACTTCTGAGTTCAAGGTCATGTAACCTTTAACAGAACTGAAAATTCTCCAACCAGCAATAATCTAGGAAGACATCAAAAACGCCCAGACAGAAGAAGGCTAATATTTCCTTACCAGGTGTCTAGCCTCTTAATCTAGTGATAATATCACATTCCAAAGGAAAAGACACCAGACCCTCCCAACCAGTGCTCTAAGCACTTACTTCTTCACCTAGGATTACCAGCTTGTTGAAGCAGCAAACATTCTCACCTGCATCAGAGGTGGGGGCTGGTCTCCAACTGCTGAGGACAGCAGCATTTGAGGAGTAAATAAGAGCTCAGGCAAAACTTTAGAAACCAAAACCCAGCAGCAAACCTGCTGGTTTCAGGTGCAGGTGCCAAATGATCTGAGGTTTCATTTATGCTTCCAGAGCAGTGGCCCTTCTTTGGAATTTGGGATTTAAAAGGTGGTCTTCTCTGTCCTAGCTGGTTTGGCTCAGTGCATAGAGTGTCAGCCTATGGACCAAAGGGTCCCGTGTTCGATTCAGGTCAAGGGCATGTACCTCCATTGCAGACTCCTCACCAGCCTGGGCTCCTGCAGGAGGCAATCAATCGGTGTGTTTCTCTTATCTCTGTCTTTGCTTCTCTCTTCTACTCTGTAAAAATCAAAGGAAAAATATCCTCAGGTGAGGATTAAAAGGTGGTCTTCTCTGAAGAGGCATATTTTTAGAAGGCTGTGTTTTACAGGTACATTTCGATTTGGTAATGAAGAGGGGATGGTCCATCTTCCTTGTCAGAGGATAAATGTGGAGATTCCTTTATTGATTATTAGACTCTAGAGCAGTGGTTCTCAACCTTTCTAATGCCGCAACCCTTTAATACAGTTCCTCATCTTGTGGTGACCCCCAACCATAAAATTATTTTCGTTGCTACTTCATAATGGTAATTTTGCTACTGTTATGAATCTTAATGTAATGTTTTCTGATGGTCTTAGGTGACCCTGCTAGTGGTTTTCAACCTGTGGGTTGCAACAAGGGGGGCAGTTGGGGGCAACCAAGCCAGCAGTTGAGGCAGTTGGGGGCAACCAGGCTGGCGGCGGTGGCGGGGGGGGGCAGTTAGGGGTGATCAGGTGGGCAGACAGAGGCAGTTAGGGGTGACCAGGCTGGCAGTTGGGCAGTTAGGGGCAATCAGGCAGGCTGGCAGCTGAGCAGTTAGGAGCCAGCAGTCCCGGATTGTGAGAGGGATGTCCTGGATTGGAGACGGTGCAGGCTGGGTTGAGGGGACCCCCCCACCCATGCACAAATTTCATGCACTGGGCCTCTAGTTTTAATATAAAACCAGACCAAGAACTAGAGTAGTGTTTCTCATACTTTAATGAGCAAGCAAGTCATCTGAGAGCTTATTAAAATGACGATTCAGATTCAGTAGGTCAAGGAGGAGGTATTTCTGACAAGCTCCCTGGTGATGTGGTGCTGCTGGCCCACAGAGCACACTTTGAGTGGCAAGAAACTAATGATTTCTGAGCGCCCTTCCGGCACTGCGATTCTGTGAATCTGTGTTAACTTTCAATTTCCACAGAATCACCCGACAATTTCCCACCTAAGAACACACATCTCTGAGCGAAATTTCTTTTATAATGCCATGCGCTATGCTGGGCTCTGTGAAATAATGATCTTTGGCAGTTAGGAGGTACTTCAGAATCTTACATATCTGATGCAACACCATGGACATTAATTATCACTGAATGGTATGATAGATATAAAAATGGCAGGGGGCTCGTTGGGGCATCACATAAGCTAGGCATTCTGCTGCAATGTGGAGAATTGAGTGCTATGAGGGGATGTGTACGGGGACCTCTAACTCAGGAATGTATGTGCATGTGCATGTGCATGCCTGGGGTAGGGGTGCAGGTTAGAGTTTGGAGTGGTTTATGGAAGCTTCCCGGGGAAAAAAAAATTACTTTCAAGCTGAACTCTAAAGATGAGTAAGATTTGGGAGTTGAGAGGATGTCCAGACAGAGAGAGTTGTGTGTAAATACCTACATGTGTGTGTGAAAGAGAGGCTGAGGAAATCAGGGGACTAAAAGGAGCTTCATCTGGCTAGAGTATAAAAAACATGAGGAATGAGCTGGGGATTAAGCAGCGGCCAGAAATAGGACTTCATAAACCCTGTCCAGCAGTTCGTCATTATCCTGAAGCAAGAGAAAGTCTTCAAAGCATTGTACGCAGAAAAAGAAACATGATTTACATTTTTAGAAATAACTTTCTATGTGCTGTCATGGATGGAGGCGTATCTGTCAGAGGGGTGTTTCTATCTGGTACTAACAGTTGAGAGTGAATGAGGCCAGCTATTCCACTTCCAGAAAACTCTTCTACAGAAACTTATTTGTGTACACAGATATTTGGGCAAGTATGTTCATTGCACTATTGCTTTTGTTTGTTCATCGTCACCCGATATTTTCCCATTGAATTAGAGAGAGTGGAAGGAAAGGGGAGAGACAGAGAGAGACACATCAATTGGTTGCCTCCCACAGGGACGGAGCCTGCAACCGAGGCACGTGGCCTTGACTAGAATCGAACCTAGGACCCTTCAGTCCACGGGACAGCACTCTAACCACTAAGCAAACTGGCTTAGGCTCACTATTGCTTTTAATGACCAAACCTTATACACATAAGTGATGTCCACCAATTGGACACGATATATCGTGCTAAGAATATATTAATAATACATCTATATATAAAGATGACCAAGATATCTTGTAAAGTGAAAAAAAGCAAGTAAAAAAATAGATTATGTAGTATGGACCCCATTACATAAAAAACACAAATACATTCTCTAGTGTCTGTATATGTGTATGTGAATTAATAGCATTGAGAGACCACGTCACAAACTGATGACGATGGCTTCCCTCAGGAAAAGGGATGGAAGACCAAGAGTGATTTCCACTCCTCATGCTCCTGTTCCGTTTCAGATATTTTCAAAGAGAAAGTGTTTGTGTGTCACTTGTGCAATAGGAAAATAAAAAGAGAACTGAATGCTATTTTCACATCTTTTTTTTATTCATCAATAACATGCAATTTGCCTACATTCAGTCTAACAATTCCTACCACTTTAAATTCAAAATTTCTTTAAAAAAATAAAGCTCAAAAAATCTTTTAATAATTTAAAATTCTAAAAATGTCTCACCTCTCCCTAAGGTCACTTCCCCCACACATTCCAACAACCTCCTTCACTTAATCTTTCCTCTAATTCTCATTATGCAGCTACCCTAAACCTAAGATAACTCCAGACACAATCTAAACTTCTAGCGGTTGAAAGTCATTAAAAAGGTTAAGTAACAAGCAGAAATCAACAGGGTTAGAAAAAAAAAAGTTTTTCTCTTTACTCTTCTGGGAGCTGAGAATTTTCAGTGCTGCCATAATTTTCTAGAAAGATCCTCTGATGACCTCTGAAAACAATCTAGGACCCCCCACAGCTGCTCTTGCATCCCAGTATAACCAATTCAGCTGTGCACTGAAGGGAAAGTTATAAATTGCTTAGAGAAGGAGGTTACAAAAGGGAGCGACCAGCCTGGCTTTTGTTAGGGTAAATCTGGGCTCCCCAACCTGTTAAGACGCTTTGAAAGAGGTAACAAAATGATCTATAAAGGCGAGCCAGTGGGTGTCATTCCTTTAGATAATCAAAAACCTTTTGATTGGGGAATACACAAAAGGCTGAGGAAGGTTAGTAACCCTGGGATAAAAGAAAAATTTCCTTCATCAATTAAAAAGCAGTTATGGAAAAATGGAGACTAGAGCCCCAATTTCCCAAATGGAGGAAGACTGAAATATTGGCATCACTCAACAGTTAGTATATTCAATGTGCAACTGAATGAAGATCTCTTGTAAGAAATCAATTATATAAAATTAATTTAAAATTCTATAAACAGAAACATAAAATATAAAAAGAAACTTTTACTTTATAATTAATTAATGAGAGTAACAAATATTTTGTTTCCATTCTAGTGCATGCTTTTTGGCCAGTACCCTAAGAAGCATTTGCCAGCACTGATATGGTGTCACGTTCTAATGCCTTTCCTCTTTTCTCACCATGCCTTAATTTTCCACTTGAGCTTTATTTTAAATAGTGTAGAGGCATCTTCTGATATTCAACCTGGGATATTTTTGCTTTTTCCCTAACTCAGTGGTTGGCAAACCATGGCTCACGAGCCACATGCGGCTCTTTGGCCCCTTGAGTGTGGCTCTTCCACAAAACACCACGTGCGGGCACGCACGTACAGTGCAATTGAAACTTTGTGGCCCATGCACAGAAATTGGTTTTCGGCCTGGGCGAGTCTATTTTGAAGAAGTGGTTCTAACGCCGAGAAACACTCAAGGGGCCAAGAGCCGCATGTGGCTCACGAGCCACGGTTTGCCGACCACTGACCTAACTCAAAGTCACTAGGTATTAGTCCTATCTAAACAAAGTCAACACCAAACCACAGCAACACTAAGCTTATTGATAATAACATTTGTAGTTTACTTTTCTCTGGAGAAACTAAAACACTCTTTAAAGGTACTTGCGATTTAATAATAATTAAATATGAATGTTGTGTTGACATGATACATGTATTAGAAAGAGAACAACGAAATCTGTATCACATCAGCTTAAACCTACAGACTCTAGGAAACCTTCAAGTTGTTGAAGCATCAAGCCATAGAGGGGTTCCATTTGCATTGGGACTTTGAATGATTTGGCTGGCAAAGGAGAGCAGAGCAAGGAGATGCCAACCGTATATAAACATAGAGTTGACATAGTGATGGCAGAGCAGCATGCCCAACTTATCAGCCTGCTCCAAAGTACAAAGGCAGTGCAATGGAGCCAGCTTCTTGGAGGCCAAAGGACTCTACTTGATGCTTTACATTGTTTGTAGAGCAACTATGATGGCAAAAACAACTGAACATTTCTAGGAGTGAAGGATAATGAGCAAGGCTGCCCCAAACAGATCAGGTATAAGAAAGTCCCTATGGAGTGGAGGATGTTACACTAACCATGACAACGATGTCAAGGGCTGGCACTTCTTTGCAGCGTGTTAAACACTTGCTGAGAAGTCCGACAATCTGAGCCTGATCATGGCTCGGCTGATGATGGCATGCACTGAGCTCCTCCTGCCAGTCTCATGCATTTCCAGCCCCAACTTAACACCTAATACCAGCCCCTGCTCACTGCTTGTCTGTGTCCCTGTTATGCCGTTCTGTGGTAAAATCTGAAAAATATGAGCAATGAGGTGAGCTGCTTTTAAAAAAAATAATAATAAAACTCCATTTATTTATTTTTAAATTTTTAATACTCTTGCCCTATAAAATGATGGTTATAAGAGATACTGGAGAAGTAGTAGCAATCTTTAATTGCTAAAATAAAATGTGGGAAATCCTGTGTGGTTTTTAATTTTCATTTTAAAAAATGTTACTTTGTTAAATCTACAAATCTGGGACTTCTGGTGCAATCGTTCAAAATTATGGCTGAAATAAAGTGGACTTGGTCCCAGCTTTACTACTAACTGGCTAAGTGACCTCCTCTAAGCCTCAGTTTCCCCATTTGTGGACTAGAAATAACAACACTGCCTACCTAGTAGGTTATCATGAAGATTATGAAGATAATGCAGAAGAGGCTCAGCACAGAGCATGGTACAAGGTAGCACTCAAGTGTTAGCTTAGAGTCATCAGAAAGGGTACTCATTAGGTACCCTCAGTTTTCTCTTCTCTCAAATGAGCCATTTGACCTCAGAAACTTCTACATCCCCTCCAATTACAATATCCTACATTCTACACCAAAATTATAGTCCTTCTACTCCTTCTAGGCTATTCAAGCACACAACTGTTTACAGGTTCACGTTAACTTATCATCCATCTATATCGTGAACTACCATCCACCCACGGAATGACATCCATAAATACTACTGAGTAGGAAAAAACATAGTTACAAACCAATGAATAATGGCGTGATTCCATTTTGTCAATGAAATACATACATATAAACATATACATAATGGTAACTTCTAACTCAGCCTCCAAAACCCTCCCATTACTCTAGGCCAGCACTGTCCAAAAGAAATATAATATGAGCCACAATGTCAGCCTTATATAGAATATTAAATTTTCTAGTAGCCACATTAAGAGAAACAGATGAAATTTGTTTTAATGATATATTTTATTTAATCCATTCTAAACAAAGTATCCTCATTTACACTTGTAATCATTCCAAAAATTATTAATGAGCTATTGTATCTTATTTTTGTATGAAGTCTTTGAAATCCAGCATGTATTTTACAGCTACAGTACATTTTAAGATGGACTAGCTGCATTTCAAGTGCTCAGGAGCCAAGCGAATCGTGGCTACAACATCAGACAGTACAACTCGAGGCAGTTAGTTCCCCTCCTCACACTGAATTAGAATGATCACACTACAAGGAAACTTATCTTATTTATATGACTTATATGCCCATTGCCTAAAACAATTTCTGATAGCAATTGGGTATTCAATAAATGTTAGTTTGAATGAATGCATTTAATTCAAAGTACTCTTGGGAAACTTTGCATTTTTAAGTGCCAATCCAATCTAATAAAAGAGTAATATGCAAATTAACCATCACTTCGCTACACCCACAAGCCACACCCACAAGTCAATCAGGAGGGAATATGCAAATAAACCCAACCAAGATGGCTGCAGCCACAGAGAGCAGGAGGGAGGCTTGGGTATCCCTGGCAATGGAGGAAGCCAAGCTTTCTGCCTGCCCTTGCCAGCCTAGGACTCCATTCAATGCTACAAAGTTTCAATTGTAGAAGATAAATAAATCCCAGATACCAGGGCCTCTGCTTGGGTTGCCAGGGGGGCGTGGCCAGCCTGTAAACCACCCCAGGCACCTCGCCCAGGCTGCCCCATGCCCCAAGGGAACACCCACCCTGATCCAGGACACCCTTCAGGGCAAACCAGCTGCCCCCCCCCATGCACCAGGCCTCTATCCTATCTAATAAAAGAGTAATATGCAGATTGACCATCACTCCAACACACAAGATTGCTGCCCCCATGTGGTCAAAGATCCTGCCCTATGTGGACACAAGATGGCCACCACAGATGGCCAGCAAGGGGGGGGGGGGCAGTTGGGAGGAACCAGGCCTGCAAGGGATGGCAGTTGGGGGTGATCAAGCCTGCAGGGGAGGGCAGTTAGGGGTGACCAGGCTGGCAGAAGAGGGAAGTTGGGAGTGACCAGGCCTGCAGGGAAGGGCAGTTGGGGGGTACCAGGCCTGCAGGGGAGGGCAGTTAGGGGTGATCAGGCCTTCAGGGGAGGGCAGTTAAGGGTGACTAGGCCTGCAGGGGAGGGCAGTTAGGGGCAAACAGGCTGGCAGGGGAGCAGTTAGGCATCAATCAGGCTGGCAGGGGAGTGGTTAGGGGGTGATTAGGCTGACAGGCAGAAGCGATTAGGGGCAATCAGGAAAGCAGGCAGGCAAGTAGTTGGAAGCCAGCAGTTCTGGATTGTGAGAGGGATGTCTGACTGCCCATTTAGGCCCATGCTACCGGGATCAGGCCTAAATGGGCAGTGGGACATCCCTTGAGGGGTCCCAGATTGGAGAGAGTGCAGACTGGGCTGAGGGACACCCTCTCCCCCCCCCCCCCCGCATGAATTTCGTGCACCAGGCCTCTAGTCATAGAATAAAAAGACTTTGCACCACTCCCAAACAAAGAACACAGGGATTTGGAAAGCATCTCCTGAAAAGTGTCACACTTCATAAGGAGCCTCCTACTTTATCTAGGGCAGTGGTCAGCAAACTGCAGCTCGAGAGCCACATGCAGCTCTTTGGCCCCTTGAGTGTGGCTCTTCCACAAAATACCATGGCCTGGGTGAGTCTATTTTGAAGAAGTGGTGTTAGAAGAAGTTTAAGTTTAAAAAATTTGGTTCTCAAAAGAAAATTCAATCATTGTACTGTTGATATTTGGCTCTGTTGACTAATGAGTTTGCTGACCACTGGTCTAGGGGCAAAGCCAGCCGTTCAGAAATGTAAGATACCTTCATGAATTAACTAAAACAATCCAGATCTAAAGCTAATGCCAAAATGTATATCATAGACAAATAAATGTAAAAAGATAGTAGGACTGAGAGAAATGCATAATAATAAAAACTTTATTGAGTGTCTGCTATAGCTAAATGCTTTACATACACATTTATCATCTTCACTAACACTTCTTAAGATAAGGTGGAGAAATAATGACTCAAAGGAGAAAAGATATTAGCTGTGGAATTATTAAAACAAACAAAAACTCTTAAGTTTTAAGTCCTGTCTCTGTCCATTTCTAGCTCTACGATCTAAGGTAAGTTTCTTAATCTCTCTAGGCTCAGTTTTCTCATCTGTAAAACGGGCATTAAAGTAACTACCCTTTATTCTTGTGATGATTAGATTAATTGACACAGGAACTCTGGATAAGTGACACCCAGGATTATGATGGTAAGGCTCAATTAAAATAGGAGCAATCACTGTGATCATCCTATCTGAACCTCAGTGTCCCCATTCTGCAAGGGTACCCACATGGCAAAGGTACACATGAACACCTTTTGAGGAGAAAGGCATCTCACTTAACCAGACCAGATCAGAATACAAAACTGGAGTAGCTGAAGTGGAGTCAATTCAGGGAGTTTGGCTTATGGGAGGCCTTGAGCCAGCTGGAGGAGTTGAGACTTGATTACTGCCTAAATCCCGTCATAAATCTGTGAAACAGTTTATCAGTCTCTGTGCAATTACAAAGCTCTTCTTTTTTAAACTTAATTCTTTAGGCTGATAGGAACATTCCTTTACTCAAGTAAAGGCTGAACATATGCTTTTCTACACTCCTCAAATCCTACCTTAAATTTGTCTTAATCCTTTGAATCTACGTGAGGAGTGGCATTCATGTTCCCTGGGTTGTGAAAGAAAAATCAACCAAACTCTTATCTGTGGTTAGAGCATTGCAACAACTTTACTCAAGTTAGATCCTCCAGGAGGCCCATTAAACTAACACAGCTGCTCACCATTAGTTACCCCCTCTCATTTGGCTGTTTGCCTGAACCACCTCATCCGGGAGCTATGAGCCACCACACCTGCCATGCTCATGCTTGAACCAGGTCATGTGAAGAATGTTATCAAAAACATTTTTTAAATGAATAAAGTAGCCCTGGCCAGTGTTGCTCAGTGGTAAAGTGTGGGCCTGTGCACTGAAGGGTCGCCAGTTTGATTCCCAGTCAAGGGCACATATCTGGGTGGCAGGTTTGTTCCTCAACTGTGGTCAGGGTGCATGCAGGAGACAACCAATTGATGTGTTTCTCTCACAATGATGTTTCTCTCTCTCTCTCTCTCTCTCTCTCTCTGTTCCTCTCCCTCATTTCCACTCTTTCTAAAAAAAAATCAATCAATATAAAAATAAATAAAAGAAAGAAAAGTATAAAGAATATGCATGTGTATTATAATCTGAACATAAACATTCATGTTCATGTTATACATATGATTAACATATGTGTTCAAGAAACACATGCAACTAGGGATTTTCCCCAATTAGAAATGGAAGCAACAGCCTGGTGGTAGTTGCTCAGTTGGTTGAACTTAGTCCTATGCACCAAAAGGTTGCCAGTTCGATTCCCAGTCAGGGCACAGGCATGGATTTTGGGTTCGATCCCTGGTCAGAGCATGTATGAAAGGCAACTAATAAATGTTTCTCTCTCTCTCTCTCTTTTCCTTTCTCTAAGCATGTCCTCAAGTAAGGATTTAAAAAATTTTTTTTAATTTTACACAAAAATTCCCCTAATTATTTTGTTTTTCCAAAGACAGTACTCTCTTTTTTTAAAAAAAAATGGTAATCTTTTTCTCAAAGTATTTACTTTGGCATATATTATTTACTCCATACACAAAATGAAATGGAAAATTTACTAGCAAAAATGACCAGTAAAAGGACAGCTAATGAAATTTTAGGGAAATTGTCATTAACATTGAGAATAAATTATTATTCCCTGTGATAGGTGCATAGGCAATTATTTCCCATACTTTTCAGAAAAAATAATATATGCTTATCAATTTGAAATGAACTGCATGGAAGATTAAAATTGGCATCTTGAAACCTTTTGAAACTTTTCAGTCTTCTCAACAAGAAACAAACCAGAAATTACTGAAAAACTGAATCATCGATTGAAAACTGAAAAGTGTTGTAATGTCTCAAGACATGTTCTCCTTCGCTGGCCTGTTACATTCCCGGTGGTTTCATTATATGACACTTTTCAGCCCTTTTAGCTGGTCTGTGGCACAACCTTCCCCGAAGATAGAAGAGTAATTTTCAAACAGAACTTTTATTTTTAATATGGATTGATTTTCGTAAAGGCAGCACCAAGTTGCCCAGTGTATCAAACTTGAACCATCACACCAATCTCAACACATCAAGGAGCAGTTTTAGCACGCGAGGTTTGTTGTTTCTAGCAGGTATCCATATAGCCAGAGAGGTCACCACTCAGCAAGGCGCTTTCTTTCTGGTGTACAAGAAAAGAAATCACTAGGAATAAGCGGCGGGGGTGGGGAGGTGGGGGGAAGGGAATAGGCTTGGGAAATAGGAGAGAAACTTGTCAATCTCCAAGATGCTAGAAAATGATTGTGCAAGTCTTTTGTTAGGGAATCCCATAATGGTATTGCTGCTCCTCTCTTGTGGACACGAAGAGCAAGCAACTAGCCTAAGATGGTGAGGGCGACAGAAGATTAGACAAATGGTGAAAAGGCCCGGGAAAGGACCTTACTGGTGTTTGGGATCATAAAGGACAAAACTGTATCATTATTTACCGTCAACAGCAGTGTCCTTATAAATAGGATTTTGTTTGTGAGGGAAAAAAAACTGAAGGCATATATGAAATGTTTATTATGAGCATATGTGTATACATTATTTTACAAATGAGGAAAGAAAAAGGCCCTGCAGCACTATTCTTGTATAGTCAATGGATCATACACTGATATATATATATATTTTTTTAATTTTGGATTCAAGTGTATTTGAAAAAAATGTTTCCTTTTACATTTGTATTGTTTGAAGTATTACAAATAGTAGTACCTATGTCTCCTTTTTTTTCCCCCATTGACCTCCCCCCAGCTTCCCCTACCCCCCAGTACATGCCTTCACCTGCCCGTCCTCTCCCCCCCAACCCCAGTGTCTTGTTTTATATTACTTCCAAAAGCAGGACATCCAGCTTGTTCACAATCCTTTTTATTTTAAACATATGAATCACTGAAAAGGTTAGCATTGTGCTGGAAATAATGTTGATGCATGTAACAAAGCTATATAAAAAAATCATAACAGGAAGAAATAGATCAACTGTGAGGTTGCAAGATAGCTAGTAGGATTGTAAGATAACATGGCAGAGCCCTTGGTATTATCCACTAGGCAGGAAAACAGAATATACCCAAATCTTGAGTTTTAGGAAACTACATTGTAAAGAGCTGGAGTTTTTTTGTTTGTTTGTTTGTTTATTTTTTACAGAGAGGAAGGGAGAGGGATAGAGAGTTAGAAACATCGATGAGAGAGAAACATTGATCAGCTGCCTCCTGCACACCCCCCACTGGGGATGTGCCCGCAACCAAGGTACATGCCCTTGACTGGAATCGAACCTGGGACCCTTCAGTCCGCAGGCCGCCGCTCTATCCACTGAGCCAAACCAGCTAGGGCTGGAGTTTTTTAACACAAAAGTCAATCTCCTCAATTCTCCCACAGACACTTTAATGAAAAGAAGAATCTTTTATCAATATTTATATAGGTGATAGAATCCAAGTTTTATTGTTTCATAAAGATAAGTGCGTTTTTTAGTAAGGTCAAACAGTATGTCATAACTAATTATATCCCTTTTTGCCTGCATATTTGATCTAAATTGGTTGTTATGGGCAATCAAAATTCATGACTTACCAGTAAGTTAGATAGTTGTTCTTTCAGATAATAATGGCAAAGGCAAAAGCCATATGGTTATAATAATAATCATGAGTGTTTGTGTAATGATGTGGATAGTCACCTATGATGTGCCAGGCACTGTACTGGAACCATTGTACTTTGGACAGGGGTATTACAGAGAGGAACTAGTCCCTGCCCTCACAGATGCCAGAGTCGTGGGGGAGGGGGTGTTAAACATAGACATAAATTATTATGATTCAATTGGGTAAGTAGTCATAAAGGCACAGAGTGGCCAGGAATACTGTAGTACAGGAAATGTCTGTTGCATGTTTACTGAATAAAAAAAGTGAGGTGGCCTTCTGCTTGCCAATCTGCAACCCGCACACTACTCTGGCACTCTCGTCCTCTCTTGATTAGACTCAGCTTATAGCCCATGTGACCTGCGGTCCTCGCCAGACTTTTGGTGGGTCTCCCAGGCCTACCCTATCCCAACCACTAACACTCTATTGTATCAAAGTATCCAGAATTATTTTTCCTGAGGAGAGCTGAACCAAAGCTGTCCCTAGTAGCAAGGAAATATTTCAGAAACCACATCAACTCTTTTCCGTACGTTGGGAAGCAGGGCAATCTTTTTATTCGATAATTATAAGAGCCCTGGACTTAGATTAGAAGACCAGCCCATGGTGAGTATGGCCTAGCCATTTCAGGAAAATCGACCTGAGATTCTTATCACTGCACTTACCTGGGTTCACAAGGCTCTTCCTTCCCATGAAGGTATGTTGCATTTAGGATAAGAAACCACAAGGTAGATTGCTGACCCTTTGTTATAGCCTCATGGTTCAACTAGGCTTCCTACAGGTATAAATTCACAAAGAAACATACTTTTATTTTTTTGTCCCATGAAAATAATTTTTTTATTAAAACAGTTAAATGAAAATGTTAAAACAATATATAGGAACTCTATTCCTAGAAAGGACACATGACAGAGCAAGACTCGGAAGAACACCACCACCATAGATTTTTGGAACTGGAAAATCTTCTCCAATTCAAGCTCAGAAATGACTGGCCCAGAGTGGCTTTACCAAGGCTGCATAGCCCATCATGGGGAGAGCTGGGAGTGATGCCTAACTTGTGATCTCCTAGTAGGTCTCCCTCCACTGAACACATTCTGCACTTAACTCTTACTAATCCACCGAGGGTTCTCTTTATGCTTGTGGATGCTTCCTTAAATTCACCTTGAATCTCTTCACTGTAAGTGTGCACACAACTTTGGGACTTTTCAGGGCACTCCAAGCCCTTGCACAAAGACCCCAGGTTTTAACTCGCTGGATAGACAGCTCTAATCCTCCTACTTATTATTCCTTCAGAACCACCCCAGCTGCCTACATGCGCTCCCTGCTCTTTGTCCTTATTTCTGAGATAGGAGCAAAGTGAAAAAGAAAATAAAAAGATAGGTATAATAATATCTGTTCATACAACTCTAATTATCTGAAGCAAATGGGGAAGGTTTTATTTCTTTTCCAGCTGGATTAATTCACCCCCAACTTCTCCATAATCTTGCTTTTTGATACTTTCAAATGTAAACAGATTGCTAACTCTTACTCATTAAGCTTTTATTCCTTGGAGAGAAATTTATCAAGCACCTATTATGTGCCAAGCAGAGATGCTGAGTACTGGAGATACTGTGGTCACACAACGCTTGCCCTCATGGGGCTGGCAGTCTGAAAGGAACTAAACAAATCACATCAATGCATACATAGGTATGTCTACCTGGTACTAAGCGAGCAAGGAAAACATTGGGGGCTGTGAGAATGAATATTGTGAAGATCCGATTTAGATTGGAGTGGTAGAAAAGTTACTGCTTCCTTCCTGTGGTTTTCTAATTTGACTTTTGACACACAAAAAACAAAACAAAAAAAAAACACCTAGACTTTTTAAGAAGGATGATATTTGTTTTCTAGGAACAAAGCTTTCAGCAAAAGAAACAAAATTATTTCTCTCTATTGCCTCAATTTCATCCTCTATGGCAGCACTTTCAACCTTTTTCATCTCATGGCACACGTAAACTAATCACTAAAATTCTGTGACACACCAAAAAAACATATTTTTCGCTGATCTGACAGAAGAATAGGTTTAATTTTGAACAATCATATCAGATAGCTATGGTTGTGTTGACTGTTGTCATTTTTTTAATTTGATAGTCTAAGGGGAAAGTGGTCAGTGGTCCTGACTAAACAGTTATGTAGTGCATGTTTTAAAAATTCTTGCTGAAAATCGCTGCTCTATAACATAAGTGATCATAACAACCCTCACCCTACTTACTTTATACAGGCACTTTGAGAATAAAATAAGACTATTAATGAGAGGTTGCCTCCAACATCCCACATATTACTTAGAACAACATCCATAGGGTTTATAGTTAAACACAGTTTTCAAAAATGGTAAGAATAACAGTAATGCTTTTGGAAACACTTTGACAAAGTGAAACTTTAACATCATTTCTCACCACGGGCTTTGATGGTAATAAAAGATGCCAACTTTCTTAAAGTGTAACAAAACTTAGGATTTCCAAGTGGACCAGCAAATATGCCCTGTTAGCTCCAGTGCCAGTATTATAAAAATCTGCCTTTAATTTTGCTTGCCGGTAATACAAGCTTATCATGCAGCCAAACCCTACAGCAATGCTCTCAAAGATTCTGCATGTGGAAGCCTGCTGCCTCTCAGCTTCCCCGTTAAACACCTGTTCTGGGCTGGGGCCATGCTTCTGGTTTCTCACTCAGGTGGAGAGTCTTGCTTAAGGGGACAGGCAGGTATTTTTGCTGTCACCAAAGACAGCTAATTTGGGAAGCCTAATCTTGCAAAGGGGCCAAGTTTCTGTTCTCAGAGTGTTGGGTTTAGGGTAGAAGGGACTCCGCCCAGAAGTGCAACCTGAATACTTCCCGATTTGCCCCTCTCTTGTCTCTGCTGAGAATCCCCTCGATAACTGACACATTTCATAGATTTCAGGCAACCAAGTCTACAGTGTGTAGCTCCCATTCTTTCCTGTCACCTGGCTAATTGAATACTTGCCTCCTCTGATGGAGAGAGCAACTCCTGACAAGCAGTGGCCTTGTGGTTGATTTGAGTTAATTCAAACACAATTATAAGCTGAGACATTAGTTATGGGGCTAGAAGGAAGAAGGAATTTTACAGGTGTGAATTCATAGCCATTTCTGATGCAAATATTTCCAAAGGAAGCCTTGCTGAGCTGAGCAAATACCACCTCCCAATTCTCAAGGCCTCTGCCTCTCTTCATGAAAAAAGTATTTTACAAGCTATAATTTTGCCATTTCTTTTTCTTTTTTTTCAATATCTTTTAACCCTAAGGTTAAAATTTCTTTTAATCCTAAGGATTAATCTTCACTTGTCCTCCTTTCAAAAGCACTACTCCGGAATAAAAAACAACTTTCATTCAATAGCTGTTCTGATAGTAAAGGGCTGGTGGTGCCAGTCAGTGACTTCATTTCAAAATTGTGACTTAAAATGCACAGCAGTGCTGGTGGCTGCCGATCATCTTAGTGCTGGTCAAAACCAAATGTAGTTACTGTCCATCCCAGAGGGTTTTGATTTTAGGAAGGGAATTCTGCACATAGAGCATTAGCTTGGGGGATTTTGTCATTAACGTTTTGGACAAAGAGCAAATAATTTCTGCTTAGTTGATCATAATCACTATTGCACAAATGGTGAAATGCTGGGTCCAGAGGTTACTCATGAGTCTTACAGTCCCAAAGAAATTCTGCTGGAGGATTAGCTCTAAGAACAATTACAACTGACAACATGGTTGGACTCCTGGCTATTCATTTACTCAATATTTATTGAGCACCTACCATGTTCCAGAAGCGCCAGATCATCAGTGAACAAAACAAAGATCCTTGTCTTCATAGAGCCTACATTTTAGTGGTTTTCAGGAATAAATGTCCATGTATTTCTTGGTTAAGTTTGCCTGCATTAAATGCTTCACTGTTGTTTTGGTTCTACTCCACTGGAAGATAAAACCAACACACTTGAAATTAAAACAAAACATTTACGTGAGCATGTTTATAAGAATTAGAATAAAACTGGGAGTACTAAGAGCCGCCTAAGATTAATCAGAAAAAGCCACTGGGTTTAGTGGGCCTTAAACTTGCTTTAAAGAAGAGATGAAATTAAATGTGAGGGGAAGGGGAGAAAATGCCCTGGGTGGGATAAGCAAGAGGAAGGACACACAGAATAGAAAGAGCACGTGATTTCAAGAGACAAAGGAAACCACCTACCAATAAGGCCAAAATTTAAAAATATTCTGTGGAATTTTAGTTACCCTGCCCATTCTCTTTTTAGAAGAATTAATAATAACAATATGATATGATATAACATCATATATTGGCACATTATGAGATGACCTGTATAGGATGACTTTTATATAATGACACATAATATTATACAAGTAGCCCTAACCGGTTTGGCTCAGTGCATGGAGCATCGACCTGCGGACTCAAGGGTCCCAGGTTCGATTCCAGTCAAGAGCATGTACCTTGGTTGCGGGCACATACCCAGTAGGGAGTGCACAGGAGGCAGCTGTTCGAAGTTTCTCTCTCATCGATGTTTCTAACTCTCTATCCTTCTCCCTTCCTCTCTGTAAAAAATCAATAAAAAAATATTTTTTAAAAATATTAAACAAGTATAATGGCATATTATACAATGACTTTTCAAGAAAGAAATGTGCTCTCCAAAAGAGTAGCCATGGATGAAACCATAGGTTAAGATATAATCTCAACAAGTCAAAATACTTTATGAAAGAGTTAATAAATCTCTGTTGTCTTCTCTGGCAATTAGAACTCATCTTTGCATTATTTATCTCAGTTATTCAGTTGAAAAAGTTGTAATATGCAATACAAATGTTTAAGATGTGCAATACAATTGCTGTGAGGCAAACACAAAGGATGTTTGGATAAAATGTATTTAGGAGTAACGTCACCAATTAAGTAGGGGAACACTTTAAAGACCCTGGTCTGTCCAAGGTACCTCCAGAGCCCACTATGCTTTATTTCAGGTGGCCAACTGGCCCTGGGGATTATGGGTAAGTAAGCAGGTGTTTGAAAAAGTACCAGTGATTCCAGTGTTTCCAATATGCAAATATTTTTAATACTTAAAAAGGCATTCCCCCAACCGGTAGTTACTCTTCTATTATTCGGACAATACTTGGTGCTCATGCATATTCCAGCGACCCCGCGATGCGGAGGTCAAGATGTGAAGTCCCACTTTTCTGGTGGTGGCCTCTCGCCATCTCACCTTTCTGGTGACCACAACAACAGCGCAATGGCATGACCATCTTAAACTCTTCTGCATGTATTCTGATCATTGCTTTGAGGTACTCAAAGCATAGGTTCATTGAATAGTACATGTGATCTCCTTACCCCCAAGGAATTAAACATCTGTTGAATAAAATACAAGAGAATATATTCCTGACCCAGGTTTTGGCTTTAATAGTGTTAAACAGAACCCCAGATTGATAGATTATTCATTCTAAAAAACTATGTGAAGGACATTTGTGTTCCCTGTGCATATGTACTTCCAGCTGGTTTTTAGAAGGTCATCTCCACTGTATAAAAAGTCAAATCTGTATAGATTCTTCACAAAGGCTTCAGTGCCATCCAGCCAGACTTTCATTGGTATTTCCACTTACTTCTTAGAAGGTGGAGCAATGTCTATTAATGATTTTAGAAATGTGTTTAGCTCTGTAACTCTGCTCCTCTCTCTAATATGTCCCATTGTGCCCATTCTCTTTGTTGCAGAAGGCAGAGCCTAATACAGGGCTCACTCCACTATTTATGTATATAATACCCCCCTTCCTCACCATCAACTTCTCAAATGGTACCACAGTGAATTGCATTTGAAGCCCCTTCTATCCCAGCTGCACACAGGCACATCACCTGTGTACAGCACCCCCTGGCTGGTGGGGTGGAAGCTAAGGATTTCTGCCTCTAGCCTCAACATTCCTGGCTCTCTACCTGAAAGGCAGAAGAAAACTCATCACTGTGGGAGGGAGGATTTACCTGCCTAACCCCTCAAGCACCTCTTTTGATCATTTTGAAAACAGAAAGTCTAATAGAAAATTTTTGAAGAAATATACAGCCAGAAAAGTGATGGCCCATTTATCAGCATTTAATTCTAAATGCAAGGTAAGCTGCATTGTACTGAATCACCAAGTTATTTTCATGGTTTTAACTTTGCAATTATTGCAGTTGAGCACAGCCCTGGCCTTGGTTTTTTGGATCATGTGGGTGCAAGGGGACAGGTGATCAGGCAGGCTGGGCCATTTCCAATAAGAAACCGTTGTCGCCTCTCCATAATTACATTGCATTGCTCTGACCTCCCCCACCCCAGCTCATTACAAGATGGAGTCAGCTGAAGAGAAAAGGGGTATCAGGCAGTATCCCAAGCCACATAAAGGGGTTGTCCAAAACTTCTTCAAAATCCAAGTGAAGGCGTGTAATGAAAAACCACCTCCTTCTACCTGCAGCCCATGTCACGGATTCGGTTTAAATAAGTGTTTGGAAGCCATAGCACTCATGGGAAAATTGTTAGTTTAAGAAAATGCCCAGCCAAGTGCTCATTTTTATGTTAAGTTCAACTATAAACATTTTTTGTAATATTTTTGTCCCAATTCCTTTTATGTTGGTGGAGATAATTTACCATGAGCAGGTAAAGATCTGTGGTGCTGTTCAGATAACTTAGAGAAAGATCTGGAAATTACACTTCCTTGCTCTCCCCCTCCTACCAAATATTTTGCTGAGCTTTAATATTCATAAAGGCACAACCATGACTCTCCTCCCGCCCCAGGATGTCCTTGAAAGAAATGGCTGGACCTCAGAAGAGGCTTCTTGGCAAAGCAGAGGCCAGCATTGCACTCTTTGTCCTTTTCAAGTTCCTTCAGAATAGGGCTGCTCTTCGGGCCCCTGGAATTTTCACACTGCCACTGACTACCTAGGGACCTCAGCCTCACCCTGTGATCTTGACAAGGACGCCCTCCTCCCATACCAGAGCATCAGGCCATGGGCAGCTACTGTGACCGCCACCGGGTTTGTCCCACTGAACAGAGTGAGGAAGCAGACACCAGGGCCTCACATGAGTTTCCATACCATCTAGCAGAGACCCACAGCCCATGGGGGGCAAGGGGAAGAATGGAGGCTGGAGAAAGGCTGTATCACCATGCCCACTTGATAGCCCCAACTAGAATGCCCGGAACTGTGCATTCCATCCTCAGCCCAGATCTTCAGGACGGCTTCTTAGAGTCTTGCCTTAACCAAGACTTCCTACTTCCAAGAAAAAAAAAAAATGGATGAAAAATACCAAAGACACAATAGGCTCTTACAAAACAAGAGTCTCACGGGTAAGTGTACATTAAATAATGGAACATATGGGTTGAATTTTCCTCAAAACACACAGGGGTTTTACAATTAAAATTTCCTGCAAAATGCCTTTTGAACTTGGGGTGTTTTTGTTGTTGTTTTTGTTGTTGTTGTTGCCATGGTCCAAATATTTGCAAAAGAGCAAAGGTCTCAAAACCTAGTTTAAAACTTCTAAGAAATTCAAAGCCGGACCTGGCTCCAGCATCCTGGTGTTTATAATTCTGCTATCCTTCTTTACACCATGGCATTGAAGTGATATTCAAGAGACTTGCTATAATTCATTATGTAATTGAATTCATTCATTCATTTTTATTTTTACTGATCCCCTTCTATGAGCCAGGTACTATATACTAAGCTTTCTCTTTCCAGATGTATTAGGTGACATTGTATTCTAACAGTGGTTTGATATTGGAATTAGCTCTGAAAAGAATAAGCCCAAAAGATGTTCATTAAATACTATACTAAATTTCATAGTGGTGGAGGTTGTATTGTTTTGAGAAACTTTTAACACATTTATTTTTTTTTAATTTCTTTATTGATTAAGGTATCACATATTTGTCCTCATCCTCTCATTCCCATCCCAAACCTCTCCCCACGCATGCCCCCACCCCCCTATTGGCCGTGACCACTGGTTAGGCTTATATGCATGCATACAAGTCGTTTGGTTGATCTTTCCCCTTTACCCCCACCCTCTGCTACCATGTGTATATATAAGACTGAGGCTTGACAGTCTGATCAATGCTTCCCTGTCCCCGGGTCTGTTTTTGACTTTTAACACATTCAGTGAAACTCTGCCAGGTTAGAGGTAAGAAAATAGCTAACATGCATTTTCTGGCATCCTAACTGTAATTTAGGGGTGGGGAACCTCTGACACATGGTCCATATCAGGCCCAAGAAATCATTTGGTCCAGCGCTGCCAAGGCATTAGGGGTGAATTAATAAAGTATTTCACCAAATTTAGCAGGCTAATTTTTAAGTTGACAACTTTGTATGCCTCATGAACAATGTTATAAATATCCAAATGGCCCTTGGCAGAAAAAAGGTTCCCCACCCCTGCTATAATTATTCATGTGAGCTATGACAAGTAAACAGATAACTTTCTGTGGTAAACACAAAAAATGCATTACTCAAATCCCCTTCAGGAAATGGTCCAGCACTAGCCAGTTTGGCTCAGTGGATAGAGCATCAGCCTGCAGACTGAAGGGTCCTGGGTTTGATTCCAGCCAAGGGCACATACTTGAGTTGCAGGCTCGATCTCCAGTTGGGGGTCTGCAGGAGGCAGCCTATCTATGATTCTCTCTCATCATTGATGTTTCTATCTCTCTCTCCCTCTCCCTTTCTCTAAAATCAATAAAAATATCTTTAAAGAAAATGAAATGGTCCCTACCCAGCTGTGGGGAGTGTGGGCAGCTGACAGCCTTCAGCTACAGGGTCCTTTGGGACCAACCTCAGTGTTGGAGCCAAGGTCACATTTTATTCCCATGTCTCTTGGCCACCAGGGCCTGAGTCAGTGGGGCACAGGCCAAGGCAGGACCCCTCTGATGAGAAATCTCCGCACTAGAATTCCCTATTGGGCGGGCAGAGATCTTGTCAGGCCTACAGCACAGTCTGATGGGTCCCCTCACCCATTCCTGCCTCTGTCCTTTCTTCTTTCAGATGTAAGTCAGGGTCGGCCTCCTGAAGAACTCAACCCGCAGCACTTCCTGACAACAAAGGGATTGATGGTTAGGGTCAAAATCCTATTGAAAGTCTTCATTTAAGAAAAATCTCGTTCCCTGCATGGTAAGTACTACTTTTCTATGTTGGAAAATGAACAATAGATATCTAGACATCTGCCACCTGTTTGACGGGTTTCTTTCATTTTAGTTTCCCTGACATGGAAATTTCAGGACAGGCATTCCAAAAATTCAACATCAGAATAACCCAACAACAATGCCCACGTGGGCATCTTAATAGAGCATAAGAATCAGATAAACCTCTGTATTATTTTCCACATTCTATGGTTTACAGAAGAAAGAGGGGAAGAGAAGGAGGAGTTGAGGAGGGAGGGAGCGAACACACAGGTGGCCATGGATACAAACTGTATTTTTCTTCTTAATCCAACCACCAACTATGGCACTCAGATCAATTATTTTTCTTTTATTGCCATCATTTCTTAAAAGTGGAAAAAAAAATCTGCACCTTAATAAAATGTAACAGGAGAGTTCAACATTTTGGCCTTCCTAGAACAGGTATTTTATACATGTAAGATTTCTTAAAATATTAAACATGAGATTAGGCCTTTTAAAATCATCCTTTAATGCCATCCTGAAGTCATGGATCACATACTAATCACATTTATGTAATTTTGTACTTTTTGAATTCTTTAGGTATAGGAGCAGTTAGCGAACGACCATTGAGTTGACAGTATCATGCACAATACTTCCTTATCCACCTGCAAATGCTAAAAACAATAAGTCACTGACATCTCTTTTCTTTTTGCTCTTCACTTTCTCTTACATCAGTGATTTTTCTTAACTTTTTCACGTTAGAAGCACCTTCAGGAAAGGGGAGGCGAAGATACATAGGTGCCTTACAAACACTTGAATAGACATTTCTCCAAAAAAGATATACAAATGGCCAATAAGTGCATGAGTAGATATTCATTAGTCACTAGGGAAATGCTCATCAAAACCATAGTGAAGTATCATTGTACAACTTTATACTCATAGAATATCTGTCATTTAAAAAAAGGAAAATAATAAGACGTGGTAAAGATGTGGAGAAACTGGAATTCTGGTACACTGCTGGTAAATTGCAAAATGGTTCAATGCTAAGGAAAACAGTTTTCAGATTCCTCAAAAAATTAAGCATAGAAGTACCATATGATTCAGCAATTCCACTGTTAGGTATATATGCAAATGAATTAAAAACAGGTATGTACATACATGTTCATAAAAGCACTGTTCATGATAACCAAAAGGTGGAAAATTAACAGATGAATGGATATCCATACAATGGAATATCCATAAAAAAGGATGAAGTACTAATACATGCTACAACATAGATGAACCTCAAAAACTTTATGCTAAGCCAAAGTAGCCAGACACAAAAGGCCACATATTGTATGATTCCATTTATACGAAATAAATAAATCCATAGAAACAGAACATATATTGATGGTTGCCAGGGGCTAGGGAGAGGAAGAGAATGGGAAGTACCTATTTAATTGGAATGGGGTTTTCTTTGGGGGTGATGCAATGCTTTGCAACTAGATGGAGGTATTGATTTCACAACATTGTGAATATACTAAGTGCACTGAATAATTCACTTGAATGCTTAATTTTATGTTATATGAATTTCACCTCCATTTTTAAAAAGGCAGATATATTTTGAGGTTCATCTAGGTTGTAGCATGTATATATACCTGATTGATTCCCTGGATTGAGTGAGTCAAAAATATCTTGGAACCTAGGATTCAGTAGTTTTTCAAGTTCCCCCAGATGATTTTATTGTGCAGCAAGTGTTGAACTTTGACCTGTAGTTGTATCTTTATTAAGATGACTAGCTTGATAGCAAAACAAATCTCAATAATTTGGACTTTGAAAGTTACTTTATTTATTCTGAAAATTAACAGGCCATCTACAATGTGCATTGTACTACCTGGTACTTAGCACAGATATTTAAAAAGAAAGGCAAGGAAACTCTTTTTTTAATCCACACCCAAGGATAGCTTCCAGAGTGTTTTTTAATGTTTGTTTGTTCATTTGTTTTTTGAGAGAGAGGAAGGAAGAGAGAGAAACATCAGTCGGTTGCCTCTCATACCTGGGATCAAACCCACAACATTTTGACTTTTTTTTTTTTTAGAGCATTTATATTTATTTATTTATTTTGGTTTTTTTTGTTTTTATTTTTTAATTTCTTTATTGTTTAAGGTATTACATATGTGTCCTTATCCCCCATTGCCTCCCCACCCCACCCCCACTCATGCCCTCACCCCCCCTGGTGTCTGTGTCCCTTGGTTAGGCTTAAATGCATGCATACAATCCTTTGGTTGATCTCTCCACTTTACCCCCACCCTTCCCTACCTTCCCTCTGAGGTTTGACAGTCTGATCGATGCTTCTGTCTCTGGATCTGTTTTTGTTCATCAGTTTATGTTGTTCATTATATTCCATAAATGACTGAGATCATGTAATATTTATCTTTCTCTGATTATTCCAAAAAATTCAAGAGGAAGGAACACTCCCAGCATCACCCTAATACCAAAACCAGATAAAGACAACACAGTGAAAGAGAATCACAGGCCAATATCCCTCATGAACATAGAGCCAACAATCCTCAACAAAATTCTAGCAAATTGGATCCAGCGGTACATCAGAAAGATCATACACCATGACCAAGTAGGATTTATCCCAGGAATGCAAGGATGGTACAATATCCACAAATCAATAAACGTGATACATCACATAAACAAACTGAGAGATAAAAATCACATAGTCATATCAATTGATGCAGAAAAAGCATTGGACATTTTTGACATTTTGGTGTACAGACGATGCTCCAAACAACTGAGCCACCCAGCCATTTTTGTTGAGAGCCCTTATCAAGCACAAGAGCTTTATCCGACATTATCTCAATGACTCCCACAGGTGCTCTGGGGGTAGACACTGGACTCTCTAAACCCATCAGGAAAAGGAGGCTCAAAGAAGTTACATAATTTGACTAGAGTTAACCATCTGCTGTATGGCAAAGCAGGGATCATGTTCAGTTCTTAAGTGTGTAACTGGAATCCTGAGATTCCTGCTATAAAGGAGGATCAACCTCATCGGGGAGTTCGTTCGGCAAATCCACAGGAACTCTGGGTGAAAGCAGAAGCTTTGGATCAGGATAGACCTGGAGTCAAACCCCAGCTCTGCCACTTTATCGCTATGTGGCAGGACGAGACTAAATAACCCAGGTTTCCTCCTCTGCACAAGGTGGTAATTCCTACCTCCTATATTTATTGTAAGGATTACATGAGCTAATGTCTGCAAAGTGTTCTGGCACAGTGCACACCCCAAGCACTCAATAAATCCTACCTGTTATTCATTTTGTTTTTATTTATTTTTACTAATACTGCTCCTCAGACTGCTACTAGGGAAGAATGAATTCTGACCCACTAGCCATCCCGTTTTGTATTGGGCAGTAAATGTCACCAGTCCTGGAACCCCAACCATCCCAGTTAAGTCTCCTCTGGGAAGCCCAATACTATTGTTCT
This sequence comes from Corynorhinus townsendii, assembly GCA_026230045.1. Classification (NCBI taxonomy): domain Eukaryota; kingdom Metazoa; phylum Chordata; class Mammalia; order Chiroptera; family Vespertilionidae; genus Corynorhinus; species Corynorhinus townsendii. The sequence goes on from JAPDVU010000002.1 coordinate 41,401,168, forward strand.
CTCCTATTGCTCATTGTTCTCTCCAAAAGCTAATTTTTGAAAGCCTTAAAAAAATTAAATAGAATTTACTGGCACAAGTTTATCATAAATTCAACAGACATAGGAACTAAAGAAATGCATCTATTTTAGGGATAAACAAGCTAATTCTAGTCTAATTCTGTTCATTCTTATAAACACACTTTTTTTAGTAATGTGAACAGATAAATTTTACTGTAGAACTCAATTTTTTTTCATGAAAGTTTCTTTTTATTTTTTTTTTTAAGATGTGCCAGAGGACACATTCCAAGAAACAAGAGGGTAATTACAGATTGAGCATCTCCCGTATGGCCTGACAGAAGTCTACCATCACTTAAGAAGCCATTACAGCATATACTTAATGTCAGCTTGAAAGAAGAAGAAAAAAAAAAACACTTTCAGAGGTTCTCTTTGATTGACACATTTGAAATGACATCAGTTTCCAGCTTTAAAACCTACTGTTATTAGGTCTCTGTTGCTATTTATGTTAGAAATATGTGCACGTGTGTCAAAACAATATATCAACTCTGCTGATTGGCTGCATCTAGATTCTGTTGCCAAGGGTAACAGAACAATTGCTTTTAATCTTTCCTAAATTGCTTCTTAGTATCCCAACCACTCCCGACCCCCTGCTAAATACTTGGGGTTTTCAGAGATTTTTTTTTTTCACTACAGAGCAAAAATAAAGGAATTTTATGTAGGGAGAAAACAAATACATATTGTCTGTGTGTGTTGAAAGGAAAGGGCATCCTTGGTGACTATGTTACTTTGTATTGCCTCCTCTCATAGGTACTGTGATGATACTGGTTCTTAAGGCTGAGCTAATTCAGAAAAGACCATTTCCACTCTCCAACTGATGCAGCACCCAACCATTTGTTCTCCAAGGTCTTCTCTTTTTTGGCAAAAGGCTAACGTCACAGCTGAAGTTGGGTCGAAAGGCAGGAACAATTAAGAAAGAAAATAATGTCCTTGGAGCTTCGCACAATTTTTCCTGACTCACGGTGTCATGAGCAAATCCCAACCCAGCTTTTGGACTTTTGAAAGATGAAGAAAACTGATCTGCATGCTCACATATGGACACGGTATACCTATAAACTACCCAGACAGGTTCTTTTGTATTAGTCTATTTTATGTTAATAGCTCTCAATCTTCAATAGGGTACTTGTTAGAAAGGTCCTGGGCAACACCCTCAGAGATTTGGGTTCCTTAGGCCTGGGTTAGGGCCCAAGAATTTGCAATTTAAATGAAGACTCTAAGCCAAGGTCCACATATTCAGAAATACTGCTTTGTATGTACTTTCCAAATGCTACATTCCTCCCTGAAACAGCAAGGGCTCCCATGATGGACAGTCCTTTGCATTCCCTAGTCCTTAAACTTGACCTCTTCCCTGCAAAATGAATGAATGAACAAATGAATGATTATAAACTAATTTTCCCAAAATGTACCCCACTTGATGTCGTCTTCCATCAGTTTTATTAAAATTTAGGGCTTTAAGAGAATATAAGTACCCTTAGAAGTTGTAACATCTCAAGCAAAGATTTACCTCTTCTCTCAAAGTTGTCTTGCCTAATAGAGCATCAGTGCTTTTGGTGAGATGAAAGAGGAAGAGGAAAAAAAATAAGAAAACTGGATACCTGATGTTATGGGTTGAATTGTGTGCTCCCACCCCATTCACACTTTGAAGTCCTAACCCTGGTACTTCAGAGTATTACATTATATGGAAATAGGGTTACTGCAGATGTAATTCATTAAGGTGACTTTACTAGGGTGAACCTAATCCAATATAACTAGTGTTCTCATGAAAAGGAGAAGACCCCTACAGAGGAAGAATGACGTGAAGACATGGCAAGAAGGCCTTCTACAAACCCCAGAGAGAGGCCTGGGACAGATCCTCCCCTCACAGCCCTCAGAAGAAACACCTTGATTATGGACATCTAGCCTCCTAAAATGTGACCCAATAAGTTCCTGTGGTTTAACCCACCCAGTTTATGGAACTTTGTTAACAGGAGCCCTGGAAAACTAACACACCGAGTTTAAGAGTCATCAGAAGAAGAATATGGCCAAAATTTAGTTTCTCCAAAAACAAACTCTTCCTATTTATGCTTTTGCCTCTGTCTGTAGTTGTCTTGCCTAATAGAGTAAAACAAAATTAGTATTCCTGGTTCATTTCAATATATAATCCTGGAAATGAACAAGGCAATTATTATCTAGAGGTAATCAAAAAATCGTAACGCTTACAAGGTATACCTACCTGTTCTAGAGGCTGATTGTTGCCCAGCAATACCACCCAATGCAGTGTTCTGAGATACTGGTAGCAAGAGTCTCATATAAAAAATAAAATAAAACAAGTTGTTGTTTAACATTCAGTAAAGGGGTGTAAAAGAGAAGTAATTGCATACACTCGCTGTGGGAACCAGCTTCTCCTGACAAACATTTCATTTCAGCAAACAGTGAAAGAAACCATTGGAGCTTTCCAGGGTAGCTCCACAGGAATCAAATTTCTCTGAAATCGTTGTTGGCCTTGCCAAGTCTGTCTTTAATGTTGTCTCACCATGGCTTCTACTTTCTACCCAAAGATGTCTGTTATGGTACAACACTTGGCCAAGAGCTGATATGATCTCAATCACCAAGCTCAGACTGCGATCTATCTGCATAAAACTGCAGACATAGGGTTTCAGGAAAAAGTTGACTGGGGGGAAGCAGAAGATTGAGTTATAGACTCAAAAACAAAAGAAGGTGTAAGGTAAGCTATCACAAATTTCACCAGTGAAATGATCAATGTGCAAAGCTCCTTATCTATGACAACACAAGGCAAAAGCACTACCGTGGTAGACTTTAAGCAACCTAGTGAAAAGAAGAAAACTATATAATCAGATCAACATGCAAAGAGCAACAATTAAAATGTAATAACACCATGCTCTTTATTTATAATGTGAGAAGCTGAATGGCATAGAGGACCAGTTATATATGCACTAGAGTAGTAAAAAATGGCAAGTGTGGAAGAAAAAGAGAATTTACATCTCATAAAAAGAAGGAAGTGATGAGAGGTGAGAAATACACTGAAACATCTGTTTCATTTCATAACCGTAAAGTAGTTTACAGCCTTTTTTTTACTATACCTCCAGATGTAATTTGGTGTTTGAAGGTCAGGAAAACAAGTTAGTTTCAATGTTCAACACATTTACACCATCGACTTTCTATATATTTATTTAGGCCAGCAAGAAAATGTCGAAGCCTTGTATTTAAATTTTGTACACTACTGAACTGCAAAGAAGTAAAAAGAATTTAACCCTTTCCCAGCACAGAATTAATCCTAACCAGTTAAATAGGAGTCTTTTCTCCTTTTTCAGCAATTACCTTTAAAAAATGAAAATGAACACCTAGAGGCACTTTCTGATACTATCAATTTGATTTTGTTGTTCATTGTGACTTATTGTAGGGCAATGTCTAAATTACTTTTTGTTGAAAAAATAAGCCAGCTTCGTCTTTCCAATTCTTTGACTCTATTCCATTATTCTACCTGTCGGTCTCTTTCTGTTTCTTCCTCTTTCTCTCTTTCATTTGTTTCCCCAAATCACTTTCAGATTTTAACTTTACCCAAGTTCCCAGCATCAGGAGGGACCGATGATCTAGCACAGGGCTGTTATGGGGACTACACTGGATAACTAGGAACAGCCTGCAGTGCAATGCTTGTGCAGCAGTCAGCTCCCAAGAATCATCATTATTCTTTGGAGTTCTCCAATTCTCAAGTTCATCTCTTCAGATCCAGGTTTTATTATGACTTTCAGAGGCTCGTCTAGAAGGAGAGGGCTTCAAGTCAATCATATGCACAGGGAGGATTGGGTTACATGATCAGAAATCTTGAACATGTAGAAAGAAGCACCCAGTTGGGGCCAATTCAACTGTGTGTTTATATTGGAGGGAGAGAGGAGGGCAGCGAGGAGGCTGAGAAAAGATTCAGGCAGGCAGAGGTGTTAACCACCTATGAAAGTATAGAACAAAACCTAACCAAAAGCAGTTAGAGGTGAAGGGGCAGGTGTGCAGGTGAGGACCTGACATCAGGACCACTGGTCAGGAAGAGACCACAGAGAGTCTGATGGACAGGGACATGGCCATTCACTGGGGTGACGGAGGTAAAGGAGGCAGCAACAAGGTAAGTTTTGAGATAAAGGCATCTTTAAAAGGGGTGAACTGGGGCTTCCTGTGGCCCCCTGGCCTGGGCACAGTGGTCTGTGCTCATCTTCACTATCTGTTGGATATCTGCCTCTATGGTGGCAAAGGCTCAGGCACATTCCAGTCTGGTGTCCTTCGACTTGAGCTAAGCAGTAGCCCTTCTGCAGGATGAAGCACAGACTCTGCTGGAGGCCCATGACGGTAGAGGGTCCCAAGTCCACCACCCCATGCCCCATGCCCTGGACCACAGCTGCTTTCCTCAGATGCTCCCAGGGTCTGCTCATGACTGACTCCTGGTGGGTGTTCAATAAATGCTGTTTAGATGTGTAAAGGAATATGCATGCATGAGGTACATTACAATAATCCTGTCTCTGACTTTTTCCTCTTTCTTCTTTTGACAAAAATCTAACACAACCTCCAAAAGCTTCTAAGATTCAGTTCAAGGAAAGACGAGGTCTTTCTATGCTCCCCTTCTGAGTCCCAGAGAGGAGGGTGGTGCGGATTAGTGGAATGAGCAGACACTTTGATGTTGCTCAAATCTGGGTTCAAATCCTAGCTCCACTTTTTGGAACTTCTCTGAGCTTTGCCCTTTTTTGCTGACAAAATGGAAATAAGAACTTCCAGGACATCATTCTGGGGCTAAATGGGATATGTTTGACTTCCTACTGTAGTCCCTCAAACATAGTAGGTACTCAATAAATATAACTCAGTAAAAATACTTAATCATTGCACTATCTCTCTAATATTAAGGACTGCCCCCATTTTTACAGATTAGAAAAATGCAAGAAAAAAGAGATTAAGTAAATTGTTCAAACTGACCTATTTCATGATAAACCTTTGGGAAGTAAAATGGTGAGGCCAATAAAATATATTACCCTGTTGAAGATCGTGCTAGCCCTAGCTGGTTTGGCTCAGTAGATAGAGCATTGGCCTATGAACTGAAGGGTCCCGGGTTCAATCCCAGTCAAGGGCACATGCCCGGGTTGTGGGCTTGATCCCCAGCAGGAGGTGTGCAGGAGTCAGCCAATCAATGACTCTCTCTTATCATTGATGTTTCTATCTCTCTCTCCCTCTCCCTTCCTCTCTGAAATCAATAAAAATATAAAAAATATTTTAATATTTTCAATAATAAAAATTTTTAAAAAATCATGCCATAATTTAGAAACAAATAGACATAATCAAGGGACGAACAGGCTTGCACCAGAAAAAACATAACCAATATAAGGACAGAAAACAACAAAACAATAAGAATAACCAAACAGATTAATTTAAAGCTAATCTAGACATTGACCTTACATGCTTTTTACAAAAATTAATCTAAAATGAATCATAGATCTAAATGTAAAATGTGAAAGTATAAAACTTCGAGAAGAAAACGTAAGAAACAAATCTAGGTGACTTTGGGTATAGCAATGAGTTTTAGATACAACAACAAAAAGCCCAATAAATAAAAGAAAAATTTGGTAAGTTGGATTTATTAAAATTTAAAACTTATGCTCTGCAAAAAGACACGAAGGACAAGCCAAAAAGTAGGAGACAATATTTGCAAAACAAATAGCTAATAAAGGTTTTGTATCCAAAATATACACAGAACTCTTAAAACTTGACAGTAAGAAAACAAATAACCCAATTAAAAATGGGCAAAAGACCTGAACAAGCACCTCACCAGAGAAGACATACAGATGGCAAGTAAGCATGTGAAGACGCTCAACGTCATAGGCCTTTAGGGAAATACAAATTAAAACACAACAAGATACCACTATATACCTGTTAGCATGGTCAAAATCCAAGCAGGGACATCGTCTAATGCTGGTTAGGATGTGGAGCAACAGCACAGTGACTTTGGAAGGCAGTTTAGCAGTTTCTTATCAAAGCTAAACCTAGTCTTACATGATCGAGCAATCACATCCGTAGGTATTTAGCAAATTAGTTAAAAATATACACTCACATAAAACCCTGCACACAGATATTTACAGCAGTTTTATTCATAATTGCCAAAACTTGGAAGCAACATAAATGTCTTTTAATAGTTGACTGGATAAAGAAACTGTGGTATTTCTATATCCTCCTATATAATAAAAGTCTAACATGCAAATTGAACCCTCAACTTGGAGTTCGACCAGGGGGAGGGGCTGGCCGGCCAACCACCGTGGTTCCTCCCCCTGGCCGGCCTGGCCTGATTGGCCCCGATTAGGGTGGACTGGCTGGACCCCACCCATGCATGAATTTGTGCACCGGGCCTCTAGTATATAATAAAAGGCTAATATGCAAACAGACTAAATGGCAGAACAACCGAACAACCGGTCACTATGACGTGTGCTGACCCTCAGGGGGCGTGTACAGAACATGGTAGGCACTGGCTGAGGCAGGATAGTGGAACAGGTGAGCGGGGGCGCCAGACCAAGGCAGGGCACTGGTCGCTGTCATCAGGGCGAGCCTCTGGTGGTTACTGAAAAATCTTTGCTCCCATGCACCACGGTCCCACCTGGTGCTCGCACCCACTGCTGGCACTGGAGCCACTGCTCATACCCACGGTCAGCACTGGCCCTGCTCCCAGCTGTGCCATCAGCAGGTGCAAGCGGGGCCGGCGGCATCAGCACGTGGGAGCCATGGTGGCAGGAGCGGGGCTGCCAGCAGACAGGGGACCAGGGGCCACAGTGGGAGGGGCCAGGCGGGGGCAGAGGATGCACTGAGACCCGCCCCTGTGCCTACTGCAGCCTCGCGACCCACAGTTCCTTTCAAGGTGCACGAATGTGTGCACTGGGCCCCTAGTGTTAAAATATTATTCAGCAGTAAAAAGAAATACTCTGTCAAAGCAATGAAAAGACCTGGAGAACCTTAAATGTGCATTGCTAAGCAGAAGAAGCCAATCAAAAAAAGTCTACATATTGAATAATTCCAACTATATAACATTTTGGAAAAAGAAAATTATAGGGATAGTTAAAAAAAATCAGTGGTTTTCAGGATTTGGGAGGGTGGGGAGCAAATAGGTGGAGCACAGGGGACTTTAAAGGCAATGGAACTATTCCATGTGATACTGTAATAATAGATACATTATATTATGTTTTTGGTAAAACCATAAAACTATACAACACAAAGAGTGAATCACAATGTAAACTATGCATGTGAGTTTATAATAGTGTATAAGTTGTAGCAAAGTACCACACTCATGCACAAGACATTAATAATAGGGGAATGTGAGGGGGTAGAGAGGGAGTACATGGGAGTCCTCTGTACTTTCTGCACAACCCTGCATCAGGGTCAAGCTCCCTGTATGAAGTAGAATGACGAGGACGGGGGAGAGCTTTGAACAGTGAGCATCTGGTCACAAGCCCCCCATCCCAGGTCTTCCCTCTGGCAGTAGACAAGAGGGAGAATCAGGTACTGTTTTCCATTCTGCCAAGGACAGGGCATTAAACATTCTTGTCTTGACCTTGGAGACAACTAATCACCAAGTACCCGCCACTAAACCCCTGCCTACTTCTCTACCTCCTGCTACCATCCACATTCCCACTTTGCATTCCAGTGATACCATGTGAGAGGACGCTCCTCACAACCACTATGGTAACCTCACTTTCTGCCTTAACACATGCTGTTCCTCTCTCCTGAAATAATCTGCCTCAATGTGTACCCAGTCTTCACCTGCCAGGCTCCTCTCTCCAGAGAATTTTCCTTAAGCAGTCTCCATTCCCAGGTATCCTTCCTCTATACTTTCTTTGCACTGACTTAACCTGTTTCCAATTACAACCCTCCATTAGGGTCATAAAGTCAGGGAATTACAGTGTCTGGAATTTTGTAAGCAACAATACGCTGTACCACTGTCTCCCTCCTTATTGTGTAAATATATACAATGTAGCATATGTTAAAAGTAACAAAAAAAAATTCCTGGGTTTGAATCCTGCCATTTACTAGCCACTTACTCTAAATTTGGGGGTTGTGCTTAATGTTACTGTCTCTCAGTTTTCTCAGATGTGAAATAGGGATAATGTTTATCTTATAGGTTGTTGTGAGGTTTGACTGACTAGATAGATCATAGATAGCTATTTTGATTACTACCTGACACCTTGTAGGTGCTGATTAAGTATTAATTACCATCATTGTCATCATCATCGTCATCATTGTCATCATCATATTCAGATTTGCAGTCCAGACAGTAGGTGCGTGGTGCCCTACATGCCTCTTTCAGGATTCCTGTGTTACTTATTTGGATTTATCTGATCTCCAGCTTATTTAGATTAAATAGTTAATACTGATCTTTGTATTCAGGTATACTGGCACTTGGCACAAACTCTAATCCAGAAGGGGTTCTGGTGATTTAAGTAAATAGAACAAATAATGAGCAGCATCCTGGACAAAAACCACAAATCTTCTCTCAAAGCATCTGTAGTTTAAAAAGAACTAGTTACTTTTGGGGGGGTAAGGGGGGAGCACCAAGAAATAAAGAGGAAAAAGAAAGAAAATTGTGGTATTATTAGCAATAACCTTGAAAAGATAAATGTTTCTTAAAGGAAGAATTAGAAAGGCTGTTAATTTTAGCAGCTTGTGTTCAAAATGCTGAATTTCTTTAGAATGACACATTTGTTGAGAAGAAAAAGTACTAAGGGGACCAAAAAAAAAAAAAAACCTAGCAAGGGAACAGCAAGAAACTCAAGCCAATATGTAGCTTGCATCTGCTGGCAATACCCCTCATCAACGGAGGAAATAAGATACAAAACTGAAATTGCTAATCAAAGAAACTTGATAAACAAAATAATCCATTCAATATAACAGATGGCTGTACAATAGTGTGTGCCATGACTAAAATATCTGACCCACCCACCTACCCACTGGTAGTGCTACCAAAAAAAGCACTTTAAACTGGGCAACCTGGAATGTACCGAATAGAACTGCTGCAACTACAATGTCAGCAAAATATATTCAGGCTGAAAAGAATGGAAATACTCAAAAGGCATCATCTCGAAATGTGTACTTCCGAATGCTATATTCTCTCTGCTCGGCCCAGGTACACATTCTGTCCTCGTGAGAGTTTTACCTCTGTTCAGTTCATCAGTCCTGTAATTCAAATAAGATCATCAGAGCTATGCTCACTCTAGTTCACCTGAGAAGATATTGATGTCACCTCTACTGTGTTCCAAGCCCTGTGGTAGCTGCTGGAAGTACCGAGGTGAATGCAACATTGTCCCAGGTCTTGAAGTTTATACTCTGGTGCTGTTTGTCTACTTAGCAATAACCCGAAACATTGCCTTGCACATATTTAAGCCTCTGTAAAATCTGGAATTGCTACATTAATGGAGTGTATTGATTCATTTAATGAAAAGTTACGGTCAGAACTTTCTAGCTTCCATGCATGCCACCTGGTTTAAAGTTGCCATGACTGAGGGGTCTGAAAGATTTCGAATAAGGCAAAAGAAACTTTATCACTTTGCCACCCAAATCTGATCAATAAGAAAGTTATTTACCATTTTCAATGTTTCCATGTATAAAAATGAATGTTTGAGTGATGGCTTTCTCTACTCAGATAGTTGCTTTCATGGGTACTATGAACACTACCTTGGCGAAGCAATGCTGTACTTCAGGAAAAACAAAACCCGGCGCACAAATAAAAAGTGTCCAACAAATTAATCAGCACATTTTCCTGTTGCCCAATTTTCTGATTAACTTCTGATGGGCCTCTGGGGCAGTGAAGTAAAATGCTCAAACAAAAAGGACTTTAAAAGGAGGTGGGCTTTCATTGCATAGTATTTCTGACAGCTTGCTCCTGAGCAAAGCAACTGGTGTCCCTGGGGACTCATTCAACATTCATTCCAATCGTGGAGAAAGAGCCCCAGTTTGGAAGATGTTTTTCTGGAGTACAGAGGGGGACTTTGATCCTAGCTCAGATAACAGCTGCCCTCCATGGGAGGGTTTTCTGGTCTCTCTATCCCTCAGGCCAGGTAAGTCTCTGGGGAGGTGTCTAGTTGACCTCAAAGCTCAGCCAAGCAACTGATACCTGAGGGAGGGTCTTTGAGTGGGCAAGGGAGCCTGGCATCGAGTGTTATCGTTCTGTCAGTCTCTCTCCTGGCTAGACACAGAGCTCACAGGAAAGGGACTGCTAAAGGGAATCAAGTCTCACCTTGATTTTCCCCCCATTGTCAAATTAAAGGAAGGCAGGAAGCCAAAATACCATGATAGATTTTAGTCTCTACCGTTGTGTTTTCTCACTACTCGGGAGTTGTAACAAAGTGTTTCCTTTGAAATTCCTGACCCCTGGCTTTGCAATACAAAAGCAAAGGTAAATATGTATGATTAATACCTTAGAAGAAAATAAATGCATCATAGAGTTAATAGAGTAGGCATAGGAGAATACAAAACTCAATTACTTTGTAGAAAGCCATTTTTCTCTTAGAATGAGGAGAATTTGTGAAAAAAATTAAAGTAACCCCTTTACAATGTAAGAGATGACTTGAAATATTGAGGCTGTGAGGTAAAATTATGTCTTTGCTTATGTTGATTTTTTTTTTTTTTGTATTTATGGAATGGGGAATCACTAAAGTTACAAAGACCTTTTAAAAACGTAACGATAATTTTTTTTGAAAAGGTGAATATCAGATCTCCAGCAATCACAAAATGATCCTGCCATTCACAATTAGATAAGACCTAATTTACCCTTTATTCAATATTTATTGAGCATTTAATATGTGCAAGGCATTGTAGGGAATAAAGTTATAAATGACAGTCCCTATACCTAATGGGGCATTAAGACTGTACCTGGTAGGAAAGGATAAATGCCATAGAGACATAAACTTGAGGATTTAACAGACCTCAATGACCACCAGAGCCACATGCAGTGTTGGCTCCAACTGCTATTTGAATTAAAAGTTAATTTTAGGATGGCAGGGTATTTAGCCAATCTCCTCCCCTGTCACAAAGGGGAAAATGGGCTGCTCTCAACCCACAGAGAGAGGATTTCACCCCTCTACAGATTTATGAAAGCAAAGGAAGGCAATTTGGCTGCCTCTTGTCTCTCTCCTCTCTCCTTCCAACGCTTATCTTCAGATGTGAAGTATGGCATTGGCTGCAGTAAAGACAGCTGAGACAAGAGGGCAAAAACAGTGCTCTCCTGTCTTCTTCAAGCTGCCTTCCATTCTTGGGCAGCCTCCCTGGCTCACCTGGGAGCACATAGCACTTGAGGGAAGTCTGCTTACAAAGGGCACCTGAAGCGAAAGCTCCTCACACTAGCCAGAAGCATGATGAGGGAAAGAGAGGAGATATTTGTCCTTTCCTCTAAGGAAGGTGCTTTCCTTTGAGTCCTCCAAGGCTAAAAAAAAAAAAAAGGGTTGTTATTAATAAGAACTATTGGCAGGCATTCAGCGGGAGTGTGTGTGAAACACACAAATGTGTAGAATGCACACACTCCAACTGATGGCTTTTGTGTTTAACTCAATAAGCCAGTGAGTTGTGCTGCAGTGTGTGCTGGACACCTGCTCAATACTTCTGTTGCTTCAGAGGAGATGTTTACCACTTAAAATAACAAGACCAGCAGAAGAGACCCACATTGTCACTCTGGTATTTATACCAATTACACCCAGATGTGTCCATTCTTTCTCCTCTTTTCTTATCCTTTTTAATACTTCAGATTGCCATGACAGGATTCGGGTAGGAAACCTACTTCCCGTCTTGACTTGTTCATCCCTGTGACTGCACTTGGATTCCTTAACCTTTTTTATGTTTAACCTTTTATGAGGGTTTTACACTTTTTCCCCCCTTTCTGACATTATCTGTCTTGAGACTTTCAGTGTGAATATCTTTTAAATTGTGCTTATGTCGTAGTGCTTTTTTCACATATGTCTATCTATATCTATATCTATATCTATGTCTATATTTACATGCCTACACGTATATATATGCACAGCATAGAGGCCTTGCAAGTCCTATTCCTGTGCCCTGGAGCCCTGCACCACCATGCTGTGAATACACCCTGAATGAAAGAACACAGGAAGCAAGAAGCCAGCCATCCAGTCATTCCTGCTATCCCAGGTGACATACCAGATGTGTGAGCGAGACCCGCTTAGACCACCAACCCCAACTGAACCTCAATCTGTGTGCAGCCACAATAATGAGGCCAATCGAAACCAGCAGAACAGCCCAGTCAATCTCATGGAATAGTGAGAAAAAATAAACTGCCATTGGATTAAGTAATAAAGTTCCTGGTGGTCTGATACTTAGTAATAGATAACTGATGCCACCTCCAATGTACCTAGTATTATCCTACTCGCAATAAAGTGCTCAAACACAGGATTAAAAATATGTATGCCAAACAGGCCAACAGGCCTACTCATCCATATTCATTTGCTATTTTTGATACATATATTTCAATAAATCTTGATATCTGCTGGGTATACAATTGTCCCTCGGTATCTGTGGGGATTGATTCCAGGACTGGCTTTGGATACCCAGGTCAGCAAATGCTCAAGTCACTTATATAAAATGGTGCAGTATTTGTGCAAAATCCACCCTCATTCTCCTGTATACTTTAAGTCAGCTCTAGATTACTTATAACACGTAATACCTTGTAAATGCTTATTATATTGTGTTGTTTAGAAAATAGCAACAAGAAAAGTCTGAACATATTCAGTACAGATGCAACTACATAGGACATGTCAGCAACAACCTAACATTTTTTTCTCTCGAATATTTTCCATCCACAGTTGATGGTATCTGTGGATACAGAGGACCATCTGTATATATAAATATTTGTTTACATCATTAACATATGATAGAAATATAATATATAACATATGTATTCACACACACACACACACACACACACACACACACACACAAGCAGGCCCAACCTTCAGCAATGGGGTACAAGATAGACAATATTATGTTCTCAGCATCAGAAGCCTCATTCTCTAGTCAGATGTGGTACAACTGAATTACACTGCCATATGAAAGATGTAGTAGACTACTCCAGGAACACAAAGAAAGGAGTGGTTCACCTTGACTTGGAAAAGAGAAGGAAAATTGGGAAAATTGTGAAGGAAAATGTCAGACGGTAGTTACCAAGTTAAAAGTGGCAGCAGTGAGAAGTTCACATATCTCTGCCAAGGGCCATCTTCTGCCATAAGGACTTGGAATTGAACTATTTGAACAAGAAATCACCTGAAATTCCTCTACATGGTATCTTCACTCTCTCTTCCCTTGCCTTTCCAACACTTTTGAGCATTATACGATTAGTTTCTAATACTTATTGGTTGAATCTTGCTATTGTTTAGCTATCAAACTTAACACTAGTTGCTCATAGTCCTATATAATAATCCTATATAATAAAAGGGTAATATGCAAATCGACCAAACAGCAGAACAACCAGTCACTATGACATGCCTGACCACCAGGAGGCAGATGCTCAACGCAGGAGCTTCTCCCCTGGGTAGTCAGTGTGCTCCCACAGGGGGAGCGCAGGTCAGCCAGAAGCCCAGAACCTGGGCTCACAGCTGGCAAGTGCAGCTGCAGTGGCGGGAGCCTAGCCCACCTCCATGACAGCACTAAGGATGTCCAACTACCGGCTTAGACCCGCTCCCCTCGGTCAGATAGTCCCCGAGAGCTCCCAGACTGTGAGAGGTCACAGGCCAGGCTGAGGGACCCCCCAAGTGCACGAATCTCATGCGCCAGGCCTCTAGTATAATATATATCTGTTAATCTACTTGGTACACTAGCTGCATATGGCATTAGGCATTCAATTAGGCCTCTGGTATCTAAAACTCAACATGTCCCAAACTGAAGCTATTGTTCTCTAAAGCTTGTTTTCCTCTATTTTCCATAACCATGAAGGACATCACTAGGCACCCAGTCACTCCAGCCATGAACCTGAAAGTTATTCTTAACCCTTTACTCCCCTGAGATTCCTGCAATCTAATTCATTATCAAGTCCTGTTAATTTCTACCTCTTAAATACCTCTCAAAACCACTCCACTTCTTGAGTTCAAAATTCACGGTACCCTCTTGAACTACTGCCGTAGCTCCATTACCTGTCATTCTGCTTCTATTCTTACCTTCCCTCATTCCATCTGCCACATTACCATCACAGACAGCTTTGGAAAGTGAAAATCTCATCATATTAGTTCTTTGGTTAAAGCCTTTCCATGGTCCTCCTGCTTCAGAATAAAATGCAAACTTCTAGGCATAGCATTTAAAGTCCTTAATAGATCTACCTTAGGTCTCATTTCCTTACTTCCCCATTCCCAACATACACACCCTACCTTCTAGCCATATCAATTATTTGTACTTCCCTTTGCTACCTTAGCAATGGTTCACACTATCACTTCAGCCTCTAAGTACCACTTGTAGGCTGAAATGACTCAAGAACAGCAACTCATTAAGGCACACCTCACTTCTTCTGAAAGCCTATCTCCACATCTGTGCTCCCTGTTCCTTCAGCCCCATAACGTAGAATGGACCACTCTTATCTTTATTCCCCTAATTATATTCTAAACATACTCACATATGTAGTTCATATTATACTTTATTCTACTTCTTTATGTTTCTGCCCTTCCCCCAATTCTGCCCTCACCAGGCTAACATTGTTATAAATACAAAACATATCATATCCCTTTGATATTTGCATCACACCATACATTGCCTGGTTCACAGAAAGAATTCCATAACAAAGATGAATATTTTTCAAATAATTTCAACACTGTAAATTAAGATATAATAAAAAAAAAACTGCATCAAGCATAACAAACTTACTGTCTTGACTTGTGATTTTGCTAGACTTAAATTTGAATTATGAAAGTGTTTTATCCCTGGCTGGTTTGGCTCAGTGGATAGAGCATCAGCCTGCGGACCAAAGGGTCTGGGTTTGATTCCGGTCAAGGACATTACCTTGGTTGCAGGCTCCTCCCTGCCTGGGCCCTGATCCAGACATGTGCAGGAGGCAACCAACCCATGTATTTCTCTCACATCAATATTTCTCTCTGTCTATCCCTCTCTCTTCCACTCTCTCTAAAAACCAATGGAAAAATATCCTCGGGTGAGTATTTAAAAAAAAAAAAAAAAAAGTGCTGAGAGAGGGCATCCTTGGCTTTCTCCTCATCCTAGAAGGAAAAAAAAAAAAATTAAATTTGGATGAATGAGTATTTACTGCATCTCTTTCCTAGCTAATACAACAACCAAATCTTTATGTAATAAACAGTTTAGTGCTTCTGTGGAATAGTAGATTTGCAAGTCAATACACTTAGGGTATTCAGAAACCAGCTACCTGGCACAAATTGAGAACCACTAGCCAATGAACAACAACATGTCTCAAAATTCTTGCACTAAAACAGACACATAGGTAAGCCATCCCTTAGAACTCCATGTTCTAAACCAACAACAGATTATAAACAGAAAATTAAAATAAGAGAGAGAAAGGGCTAAGGGCAAGCCTATCAGCTACAGCAAAAAATGATGGCTGCTAGCCAGGGAGAAGACATAAAATTAAGAAGAGCAGATTTAGGACCTCAAAAAGAAAAATTATTCAGGGCCAGTAAAGGTATGGGGGAAAAAAACAAACAGTAATCTGTACCTCCACTAGTCTGTGAACATTGCTGAATTATTCGATACAGGTAGTATGCAGCATATAGAGTACAGTTAATGTTTACATTAATGAACACTTCTGTTGTTGTTTTTTGTTAATCCTCACCTGAGAGAGAGAGACATGGATTGGTTGCCTCCCACACGTGCTCTGACTGGAGCCAGAGATCAAACCTGAGACCTTGCAGTGTGTGGGCCAATGCTCTAACCACTGAACCATATGGTTCAGGACCATTAATGAGCACTTTTTATTTAAACTTACGTTTATTACGTTCTGAGAAAAATAAAAGGAATGTGTAAGAAATTTTAGAATTTTTTCACAATTAATAATTTCAAAAACTGTTTAAATCTTATTTATCTAAGATATCCAGAGTAACCCATTCTTAAGTCTTTTTTTTTATTTGAATAAATACTAGTTAAAGGAAACATTCATTTGATAACTAAATGCCATATAAGCCACACTCTACACTAAAGCCAATAGGATAAGAATTATTATTTTTTTCATTTTTTTAAACCTTACCTGAGGATATTTTTCCATTGATTTTTAGAGAGCGTGGAAAGGAAAGGGAGAGACACATGCCCTTGACTGGAATCGAACCTGGGACCCTTTAATCTGAGGGTTGACACTCTATCCACTGAGCCAAACCAGCTAGGGCTAGGATAAGAATTATTAGCCCCATTTTACAGGTGAGAAAACCAAGGCCCAGAAAGGTACATAACTAGTAAGCAGCTAACTAGAGATGTGAAATGTGATACTTTCATTCATGTCATCATCGAAAATTGAATGACTGAGAATTCATAAAATTATTTATTAATAAATTGATCTGTAGGAGTTCATCTTGAGTACCTGCCTTCAGTTCACAAATCTGTACCACAATTGAGTTTCCTGTCACAGTGAAGAAACATTTAAAATAATTGCTTCACCAAGATAACTTCAGCAAAAGCAGAAATCATCCAAGATGAAATGTTTCTTATACAATGCCTCACACTTTTGCTAATAAAGGTCTAAGAATTTATGAAGTAAACTATTAGGAAAAAGTACATGAAGTTACTGGTATTTCTCACAGACAGTCAAAGACTGAACAGATTTTTAGTTAGGATCTAATAGTCGTAATTGTCTACAAACAACAATGGTTCTGGGAAATGAAGACATACAAACACACCAGCAATGAACTTAAAATCCAAAGCAACTGCTTGACCAAATATTTTAAGGAGAAATATAAAAACATACATTTGAAGGCAATTTTAATTTTAAAAAAAAGATTAATATTAGCATTTTTAAACTGTTATTGTAATAGTTAAAATACTAGAAATGTCCCCAAGAGTTATTTATTTAAGGGCTTTGTTCTTGAAATTCATTACATTATTCCAATAAAGACTAAAGAGGTTATTTTCTCTAAATTATTTAGGTGTAAGAGTTAGCCTTCAGCCAGGTGTTCTGTTTATGCAGATGGCAAAATAAATTATTCAGAAATAGAGACAGGTAAAACAGATGGAAAAGCAAAGTAAACCAAGAAAGCCGTGGGCAGCTGCTCAACAGGCCCCCAGTGAAACACCCAGTTCTACATCATGGTCCCAGTCACCCAGTTAGGAAGCGTTCTAGGCACATATCCTGTTGTCCATTTCTCCAAAACACCTTTGGGACCTTGTACTTACTTTAGGGATAATGTATTTAAAGTATGTCATCTAAAATTCTTCATGGAAACGTATGTCTTAATGTAAACACTAAAATATTTCTGAGGGCATTTTTTCCCTACCAGATCAGAGTGTGAATTGCATTTCTGAATTACTTGGGGCTTTTTCAAACAGTGATCATACATCCTATGCAATAAGAACTATATACATATAGTATCTTTCATAAACTGATGGAGTTGCTTTTAACAGCAAAGGTCTGTCTCTTAGTTCACTTGATTCACTGACTCAACCTCTATAGGTAAAGAATACCAGAAAGATCTACTTTTCAGTAACTTCTACTCTAGAAGAGTATTACAGTGGCAGACCATCATATAATGTCACAACCTGCTGAAAAAATTCTGGGAAGTAACCTGCTTATAAAAATGAACCATTAAGCTGGGTGGGGGGAGGGGGAATATTCAGAGCTCTATACATACCTGCCTTAGTTCAGTTCATATTGGAATGCAAACAAACTACAGACTACCCACTTTAGGGAGGAGGCCAATTCAGGCACAGGAATTACCTGGATAGGGAGGAAGGATGCTCAAGGAAAGAGCAGCACCATTCCCTGTGAAGCACACTAGCCTGGATGCTGGGAGATCTGGCTTCTAGTTTCAACTCTGCCTTAATCTGGCCTTAAGACCAAGGTGTGTTAACCTGTCTCAACTCCAGTGGTTTTTGTTTGTTTGTTTGTTTGTTTGTTTTTGTTTTAAACATTTTTATTGACTTCAGAGAGGAAGGAAGAGGGAGAGAGATAGAAACATCAATGATGAGAGAGGATCATTGATTGGCTGCCTCCCGCACGCTCCCTACTGAGGATGGAGCCCGCAACCTGGACATGTTCCCTTGACTAGAATCGAACCCCGGACCCTCCAGTCCGCAGGCTGATGCTCTACCCACTGAACCAAACCAGCTAGGGCCGCTCCAGTGTTTTTAACGACCGAAGTCCCCAAATCCTTTAAGCTCTTGGACTCACTCTACACGTCCATTATGAATTTGGAAAAAAAGATAGCAGTGGAAGCTAATGAAATCCAAGGCCATTCATCCATTCATAAATAAAAGCACTTAAAAACGCATCTAGTCTGAATCTTGTACTTTCATTTTTAATATAATTTGTAGGATTTAGAGCTATTATTTCAGAGGGAAACTTTTTAGAAACCAAAAGAAGAAGGCTATGGTATAAGCTAATGAGTCAATCTTGTAAATAATTTCTATGGTTTGGATGTTTGGTAACCAACCAAAAAATTGACTGAATTTTTCACTTTTTACTTAAGTCTCTTGGTGTTACACAGACACTGCCTAAAATACTTGTTTCAACCAGTTTCCAAAACACATGTCTAAACAGCCACTGAAGTATTTCAAAGGATGGATATTGAAGATGCTATCTTTATTGACATTGCCATTTTGTCTAAACATTATCCTAGCAATTACCATTAACCCAGGCCCTTGTCCGGACACTATCCAAATTTGCCTGACTTCATTCACTTACAAAAAAAAAAAAAAAAAAAAGTTTATTTTTCCCATGTGGCCAGATTGTGAAAGAAACTCACAGTCTAATAGGGGAAACAAATAAGTAGGCAAATAATTACTATTCAATGGAATGGACTATGATTTTTGTTCCGCCTTTTCAATGATGGCCTTAGACCCATTCCAGCTATATTGTCCTTTACTTAATATTCTTTTTTTTTAATGAACTTGCTATTATAACCTAAGATTTTATGTTAAACATACATTTTATATCATCTCTATATGTGGAAAATCGGTAACACATATCAATAACAGACAGCAATTCATGAAAGCAAGTATATTTGTTGGTGAACTACCTAAAAATCCTCTTGCAAATCATTGTTGAAATGCATAGTATAGAAGTAGTAGTTTATTGGTCATGATAAGGTTCCTGACCAATAAGGATATATATTAAGTACCTATTATGTGCCAGGCACTATTCTCTGATGGTGATAACATTCTATTTAAGGATTCTAAACAGTAAAACAACAGAAACAGTTTTGCTCTTCAGAAAATTTAGTTTTCAATTTGGTTTGGAAGATTAACTGAACAGGTATTGAGACTATGAGAGTAGGACCCAAATGATGACAGTAACTGTTGACCTAGAGATGGAGAGAATCACTTCAACATATGTACAGGAGGTCAAGTCAACAGGACTGGGGCATTATTTGGTTGTGGGGAGTAAAAGGGGGGAGGTGTCAAGGATGATCGCCAGGTCTCTGTCCTGGGTGACTGAGTGCAGTAAGGTATCACATTCCTGGATTCACCTGGTACTTGGAATGATTAGTGGATCATTAAAGGTCCTTATCTCCACCTAAGAGATTTACTGATAAGATATTATAGTATTAGTTTCACTCTGTACTATTAGAAGGGTAAGTTCAACAAAATAACTGTATTGATATTGGCTTGTTGAAGACAAATTGAACCAACTGACTTAAGACATGAAGTAGACCCAAAACTGCATTTTGGCTTCCTGAAAAATTAAATGCACTCAAAGATATTGTACAGAGGCAGTCTCAGATGGCCTCCAGGCTCAAATCTAAGCTCACTCAACTGGCTAAAAGAAAATAAAAATCCAAGTCTTTAAAGAAATAATGTAGTCTTTGAGTTGCTCATTTCTCTTCAAAAACAAACAAAAAATACGTTGCAAATGATGAGGAACAGAAGAAAAAATTGTTGATACTCCAGATAATGTCACTGGAAGCATGTCCCATCCTTCAGGTGTGGCCTCCACTGGTGCCGCCTCAGTCAATAATGGATGTTCCTGATGAAGCAAGCGAAAGTATAATGATACCTAATTATTAGTCAGCACAGTGAGAACAGCCACGTTGACCTTCTGTTAACAGGAAGAGGATCCTGTTACAGCCGCTCTTTGCTGCCTGATCCAACAGGTTATTAACTCAGGCATCCTTCAGAGAGGGAAAGCAAACAAGTCAAATACATACTTGCTGCAGTAAACTGGCTTATAAATTATGGGACACCTTTGCATACTCTTAAGGTAATTGCTTTCATCAAGACAAAACCATCATTTAATCTTCTAGGGAAGGCGTATTGTAAGTTGCAGATTTATGGATATGATTGATTGAGTAGATTGGAGAGTCAGAAACCCAAAAACACTAATGCTGTTTAAATGTTAAGATCTTGGACTTTTTAAAACACTTTTTCAGTAGAGATAAGATCCAGGAAGAATAAATGACAGGCTTAAGTAGAAAGTAGCAAGAGAGGGAAAGAAAACACAGACATGCTGATGTCCAATCCATTCCACGCTAACAAGAAGCAATTCTCCTGAATGTCTCCCAGGCACGCATCCAGCTTTTGGCCATTAAATTCAAACATACTGTATATCTACTCTTTAGGAAGACCAGAACCTATACCCCAGCCCCAGGCAGTCATCTTTCACACGCAGCTCTAAGAGCATTGTTGAGAAAACAGCTCAATGTGCCAAAACCACTGATTCAAGGTCAAAGCATCATCTACTATCTTTATATAAGAAGCATAATGCATTGGATATTTTCTAAAATGTACCTATTAATTCCTGCAGTGACTTCTTAGAATTCCACTTTAACAAAACAGACACTTCACCATTAAGGAAAGAATGATATTCAAGAAAATCTTTGATCCAGGAAAATCATTCTGGTTCTGTGACAGAGCAAGTGTGCATACATTTACAAAAATGAAGCTAACATTTAAACACTTTTCACAGAATCTCACTTGAGAAAGGGTAGCTCATAATGGCTAATCAAAAATTTTTCCCTCCAGGAATTGCTTTCTAAAGAAAGCTAAACACAGATCCCGTCAATGTTTAATGCTGACATAATTCAGAAGCTTTTCTTCTGCAGGAGACTGGGACGCTATCTCTGCAGTGCCCTGAAGAGCAGGAGCTTGGAAATGAAGTGTCATTCAGACATCCCTCTGAGCAAGAAGATAAACACCCTGAAGTACTCAACAGGTTTTTTATTTTAATCCATGAAAATATGTATGGAATATATAGCCTAACCATATCAAGTTGAATATCACAGTAACACTCTTTAACTAAGTTGGACAACTACAGAAGCTATGCTGGAGTATGTCAGTTTGTTCTGTTCAATGATAGTATAAGAGCCTACTATGTGCTACCCAGTGCTAAAGGAAAAGATACAGAAATAAACACTACAGAGTCACCAACTCCCAAAGACAGACATGAAAACAAATAATAGAAAGGGATACTGAATATTTGAAGGAAAGTATTTACATTCTGGCCTGGAATTGTGTTAGTGAGTCCTATCTCAGTCTGGAGTAAAGGAGGAAGTATTTTTAAACCCTCTTTATGAGAATTAATTTATTTGTTTAATTAGTTAATCATTCATTCAGCAATTATTTATTGAGGATCAACTGCAAGAACAAAACAAAATCCTGGCCCAACAAAGCTTCATCCTAGTGAAAAGAGACAGACAAGAAGCAAAAAAACAAAACAAAACAACAACAAAAACCAACCAACAAATGCATGTGTTTTTTTTCCAACTGGTGATAATACCATGGAAACAAATTAATAGGGTAAATAGGAAATAGGCTAGGGTTTGTAAAGGGGCTCAGGTGATAAGAAGAGTTGAGAATTTTACTACTATATAAAGAAAGGATGTAAGAGTAAACTTTGCTGATGAGACCTGAGCCAAAGAGAAGGTATTGAACAAGACATGTGGGTAGTGAGAGAAAGAGTGTTCCAAACAGCAAGTGCAAAGGCCCAGAGACACCCTTGGGAGGCCTGTGTAGCTGGAGCAGAGTGAACAGAGAGCAGAGTGGTAGAAGATGAGGTTAAAGAAGTAACTGAAAAAATAGATGCAGGTTTAGAACATCTTCACTAGCTACAGTCACCGCCTTAAAATTAGGCCATAACTTAACCTAATAATAGAGAAACTTGTAAATTGACTATACCTCCGCTACGCCCACAGCCAACCAGAGCCTCAGCACCCAGGTCATTCCCAGCCGGCAATCGGAGGGGCAGGGGGGACCCCCTTCCCAAGCCTAAAGCCTGGGGCGGAGCCTTTAGTCTTAGGAAGGGGCCGAGCCTGTGATCGAGGTGCAGTCTGGGGGACCCCTTCCCAAGCCTAAAGCCTGGGGCAGAGGCTTTAGACTTGGGCAGGGGTAGAGCCTGGGATTGGAAGGAAGGGGGGAAAAAATCAATAGAAACATATCCTCAGGTGAGGATAAAAAGAAAAATAAAGAAAAAAATGTCATATCCTATGAAAGACACATCTTGAAAATGCCTAAAGAAAGTTGTCATTTTTTCATAGTGAAGGGACTGGAGTCCGTGTTGATGAAAATACCTTGGTGGCTGCGGTGACTGGCAGTGGCTGCAGCAACGGGGTGATGGGGCTGGCGCCTTCCCCTGATCAGCCCGGTCACCTCCCACAAAGGGAGGCCAGACTGCGGCTTAGGTCCGCTCCCGACGAATTTCGTGCACCAGGCACCTAGTCCTATATAATGAAAGGCTAATATGCAAATCGACTGAACAGCGGAACAACCAGTCGCTATGATGCACAATGACCACCAGGAGTCAGACGCTCAACACAGGAGCGGCCCCCTGGGTGATCAGTGTGCTCCCACAGGGGGAGCACCGCTCATCCAGAAGCCAGGTTCACAGCTGGCGAGTGCAGCAGCAGTGGCGGGAGCTTCTCCCGCCTCCATAGCAACAATAAGGATGTCCAACTGACAACTTAAGCCCTCAATTGGACGAGTGGGCCTAAGCTGTCAGTCAGACATCCCCCGAGGGCTCCCAGATTGTGAGAGGGCACAGGGCGGGCTGAGGGACCCCCCTCCAGTGCACGAATGTCATGCACCAGGCCTCTAGTACGTATATGAATCTCTATTATTGTTACAGAAGACCAAAGAAATACCAAGCATGCTTCCTAGAGAAAGGGAGGGACCTCATTTATTAACACTAGTGGACTCTGGGAATAATTTCCAAATCAGAGTGAAGAAATGTGCAGAGAGGCTGGGGTCTTTGTCCTGCAGGTATGCCCCCTGCCCCCTTCATGGCCCTGCAGGAAGGCCCCCAGGGGTCAGGCCACATGATGGTCTGTCCTGGCACCAGCATAACAACCCCCCCCCCCAGGGCAGTGCATTGTTCACAGTTCCATGGCCTCTGCATTTAGATAACAAGTTCTGCAAGACCAGTTTCCTCCTCATTATGTCTAATAGTAAAACAATGGGTGATAAAAATCACAGAGAATATAATTTAAAAGTTTCACAGAAAAAGTTTACAATCTAGCCATACCACATAGAATGTGTGACTGAGGAACACTGATTAATAAAAATAAAAATAAAAAGATGAATTCAATGTAATACCAACTTTGAAGAAACTCACAGTCCAGTAGATTTCTTTAACCCTCACTAAAACCTAACAAATTAAGCATTATTACCCCCAATTATAGCACAAGAAACTGATGTAAGCAATGTGCTCTAAAGCACATACATGGTGAACAAGCCAGAATTTAATCCCCAATTTTTTATGACTAATATTTTTAGCTGAAAAATGCTATTTTAAAATATCATGTTTTCTCTTGGCCTTACCTTTGTAGAAACTGATTTAATCCCATTCAGTTTTATAACTAATAGGCTGCTTCTTTATAGAAGATGGAAAACTAAAGCTAGAATGCATTTAATAGTGTCTATAAGGTCTTAAATGTTTACAGTATGATATTGTAAAACCACATTGTCCCCGTATTACATTCAAAAGTACCCATTTGTTTCAGAGAGTGCACTTGGCTTGGGATATAACTAAAAAGGTGGAAAGTCTATTTAGCCATTTTCATTGGATACAGAGCAATCTCTTTTAAAATGTTAAAAAACAAAAACTAGCAGAATCCCACTTTCCTATTCATTTTTTTAAAGTCCCTAAGAACTATTTTTAAATGCCAAAAAACATAGTCAATAATTCTTTCCTAATATTCTGTGCTGTCCCATAAAGGATGTGGTTAGGAAGTTTTCAAAGGAAAAGCAAGTACTCCATTAAAATTAATAATGGAGGTAGATCTTACTTAATGAGCTAATTTCCTACAATTAATACCCTCGCAAGGCTAAAATACAATGTAAGGTTAAAATTCACCTTCTGCTATGTGCATCTTCATTCACTCTGATGGGGTGGGGTTGCCTCAGGGAGAAGATAGTGAAAGAAAAAGAAAAAAAAAAAAACCACCCTTGGATTTGTCCATTCACAACTGATATGATACTAGCTCCTTCCTTGAAGAGCTGAAATTTCCCCGGCAGTTAAAAGATGTTCCTGTCTTCTTTATCATCCTTTGTAATCAGATAAGTAAGTGAGATCACAAGTGTCATGTCCCAGCCCCGGGCAGTATCAGGCTGAGCAAAAAGCTGCTCTTTGCTCTAGCTTGCCATATGCATTTTCACATCACCAGGTTCTTTACTTGCTTGAAAAATTAACACTGGTGAATCCCCTTAATTGGCCCTGACTGGTTGAACTTGGGGAAAGGTGCCAATTATACATCTTCCTGATTTCCAAGGTTTACAGAGCACCCATTGTCTGAGAGACATTTTATTTTCCGATTTACTTTTAAAGGTGTATACCACTAAGCAATAAAGCTTCTCAGACTATTTTAATTAAGGGATGTTTGATTCCTTAAGCTACTATAGTTCCCAATGAAAAAATTTGAAGGACACCATTCAGCAGGAATGGGAAACGTCGAAGAAATGCTGACGGGGAAAGGTAGACTCAAATTCTGGTTGCCTCAGTGTATAATTGGTGATGATGAACAATTATTCATCCGAGTTCCTCCAGATCTAATAAGACTGCTAAAGACTTGCCAGCCACTGGGAACTTCCTGCTCAGATGGCCAGGTGTGCCTTTCATCTATGACTTTCTCATTAAGCAAGGCTGAACTGGTTTAATGAATCTCTGTTCTAGAGTTTCTGGAGAATATTCCAGTTAAGTGGCAGTGCCATTTGTCATAGTAAAGTGACATTATCTACCTAAAGATTTTTCTTTCATTCAGATGATTTTCTAAGTTGGGTCTGTGCTTCTCCCTAACTTTGGGAAAGATGATATATAAGACTAAGGCTAATACTTTAATGTTTTAATGCTCCAAATGTGTATTTATATCTGTTACTATTTTTAAACCACTTTCATTATTTCAACAATTTAATTTTAACATGTATTTGGCTGCAACTGCTCCAAATATGACAAAGTCCTTACTGCCCTATTCTCTGACATTTCCCACAAATTAATCTATCTGGAATAAAGGTGTATAGCGAGCATGTCAAACTCAAAGGCTAACACAGGCCAAATAAACAAGGTTTAAGTTGATGTGTCCCCAAAATAACAAAACCTTCAATTTTCATAGAAACGTAGGTTTATTTAGATAGAGACACGCTGAATACAAAGGGCTGAAATAAATGGGTAATCATTAACATAAAATACTAGAACATTCTAATAAGAGTTAATAAGTTTTCTTGAACATTAACTTACCAGACACTGAATAACTACACAATTAATAAGCATAACATAAATAAACCTATTTTTTCTTGTTCTCCAAAAGTGAAATATTTCCTGTTGCACACACTAAACAAGTCAGTACAAGACTAATGACGTGGCAATCAGCTGCTAAAATATTCGCTGCTAGTATTAGTGGAGAGAAATGGTGCGCCTGTGCATAAGGCGCATTAAGGGAAATGAATGCAACACGATTAGAGTAATGAGTCATTAGTGAAAGTTGTAGTTCATTATTAATAATCCTATATAATAAAGAGGTAATATGCAAATTGACCATCACTCCAACACACAAGATGGCCGCCCCATGTGGTCAACGATGGCCGCCTCCATGTGAACACAAGATGGCCGCCACAAGATGGCTGATATGGGAGGGGCGATCAGGCCTGCAGGGGAGGGCATTTGGGAGGGACAAGACCTGCAAGGGAGGGCAGTTGGGGGCGACCAGGCTGGCAGGGAAGGACAGTTGGGGGGACCAGGCCAGCAGGGGAGAGCAGTTAGGGGTGTCCAGGCGACCAGGGAAGGGCAGTTAGGGGTGACCAGGCCTGCAGGGGAGGGCAGTTGGGGGGTACAAGGCCTGCAGGGGAGGACAGTTGAGGGAAACCAGGCCTGCAGGAGAGTGCAGTTGGGGACAACCAGGCCAGCATGAGAGGGCAGTTAGGGGTGACCAGGCTGGCAGGAGAGGCAGTTAGGGGCAATCAGGCTTGCAGGGGAGGCCAGTTGGGGAAGGGGGGCAGGCCTGCAGGGGAGGGCAGTTAGGAGTGACCAGGTCTGCAGGGGAGAGCAGTTAGGGGTGACCAGGCTGGCAGGGGAGGGCAGTTAGAGGCAACCATGCTTGCAGGGGTGAGCAGTTTGGGGGGGGGGGGGGTAGGCCTGCAGGGGATGGCAGTTAGGAGTGACAAGGCCTGCAGGAGAGGGCAGTTGGGGGCGACTAGGTCAGCAGGGGAGAGCAGTTAGGGGTGACCAGGCTGGCAGAGGAGGGCATTTGGGGGATTGGGGGTAGACCAGGCTTGCAGGGAGGGCTTTTGGGAGGGACAAGGCCTGCAGGGTAGGGCAGTTGGGGGCAACCAGGCCAGCAGGGGAGGGCAGTTGGGGGCGACCAGGCAAGCAGGGGAGGACAGCTAGGGGTAACCGGGCCTGCAGGGAAGGCAGTTGGGGGCGACCAGGCCAGCAGGGAAGGGCAGCTAGGGGTAACCAGGCCTGCAGGGGAGGGCAGTTGGGGGTGACCAGGCCAGCAGGGGAGGGCAGTTGAGGGAAACTAGGCCTGCAGGGGAGTGCAGCTGGGGACAACCAGGCCAGCAGGGGAGAGCAGTTAGGGGAGACCAGGCTGGCAGGAGAGGGCAGTTATGGGTGACCGGGCCAGCAGAGGAGGGCAGTTAGGGGCAACCAGGCTTGAAGGAGAGGGCAGTTGGGGTGGACCAGGCCTATAGGGAGGGCTGTTGGGAGGGACAAGGCCTTCAGGGAAGGGCAGTTAGGGGTGATCAAGCCAACAGGGGAGGGCAGTTGTGGGGGACCAGACTGGCAGGGGAGAGCAGTTAGGGGTGACCAGGCCTGCAGGGGAAGGCAGTTAGGGGCAAACAGGCTGGCAAGGGAGCAGTTAGGCATCAATCAGGCTGGCAGGGGAGTGGTTAGGGGGTGATCAGGCTGGCAGGCAGAAGCAGTTAGGGGCAATCAGGCAGGCTGGCAGGTGAGCAGTTGGGAGCCATCAGTCCTGGATTGAGAGAGGGATTTCCAACTGTCCGTTTAGGCCCAATCCCACTGAGGTCCCTCAAGGGGTCCCAGATTGGAGAGGGTGCAGGTTGGGCTGAGGGACACCCCCTTCCTGTGCACAAATTTTGTGCACCAGGCCTCTAGTTACTTATAACAGGATATTGTAAAATTTAAGTTATAAAATTTTTATTAAAATGTTTCTTACATACCGTTATATTGGCTAGGCCGCAAAAATATTAATTGTGGGCCGCATGTAGACCACGGGCTGTGAGTTTGACATGCTTGGTGTACAGCCACAGGGAAGTTTTAAGCTTGGCGGTACTCCTTGAAACCACAGCTGTCTCACACAAGCTTTCAACCTCCTTGTCTTCACAATGCACCTGTGCAATTAAGTCAACCCTGCAAGTCAGGTGAAATGTCAGATTTTTGCTATTTTCTTTTCATTAATCTTGAAGAATAGTTTGCATGATCTAAGTGGATAGGTGTTTGGGGGAGTATTTGTTTGTTTGTTTGTTTTGTTTTGTTGTTATTTTGTTGTTGTTGTTTTGCTATTCTTATTAGTTTCTCATGTTATTGCTTTATGCTCAGAAAATATGGTTTTTATGACTTGTGCTTTCTGCAATTATTTGAGATTTTCTTTATACACTAACTAGAGGCCCAGTGCACAAAATTTATGCATGGGGGGGGGGGTCCCTCAGCCCAGCTGCACCCTCTCCAATCTGGGATCCCTCTCACAAACCAGGACTGCTGGCTCCCAACTGTTCACCTGCTTGCCTTTCTGATTGCCCCAACTGCTTCTGCCTGCCAGCCTGATCACCCCTTAACCACTCCCCTGCCAACCTGTTTGCCCCTAACTGCTCCCCTGCAGGCCTGAGTCCCCTGCAACTGCCCTTCCCTGCAGACCCAGTCACCCCCAACTTCCCTCCCCTGCCAGTCTGGTCCCCCACAACTGCCCTGTGCATGTTTTGGGGCATATTTTCTGCAGATTATTTCTCTCATGAATATGATCCTATGCAATTGATTTGGTTCTTTGTTGGTTGGTTGGTTTTAATATTTAGGAATGCCTCAAGATTTCTGATCTGCTATTAGTGTTCTTCCTTGATTCTCAGCACAGTGACTACTTTTTTTTACTCTAAAATATTGTTTCTGTCATTCTGTGGCATTTGGGGCAGCAGGAAAGGTACATGCTTAGGACACTCTATTGATCTAACCTTCCCAAATTACTTTGAAAACCCAAAAGAAAGGAATAGGACCTACCTTTTCGAGTGCATGGCTTTGTTTGTGGGCTTCCTGAAATCAGAGATGATAAATTCAGGGTGTTCCAAAAAATGTATACATATTCTAACAGCTGATTGCCCACATTTTGAAAATGAAATGCAGTTTAATAAACACTGCTTTATAACTATTCAAAGTGTGTATACATTTTGGGAAAAACCCTGTATGTAAGGTGGTACTTGCTTAGCATGGTGTCTGATTCATAAGAGGGATTCCATAAGTGTTTATGGTGTGATGAAAGGAAGGAAGAAAAGAGGGAAAAAAGAATTTTAAGAATAATTTTTATTAGGGCTAATTCAATATGCTTTTATTGAACAACTAGAGGCCCAGAGCACCAGGCCTCTAGTATGCATATAAGATTTTTGGTTACTCTCTTCCCGCCCTCCCCCCTTGCCCTCCCCTCTCCCCCCTCCCTCTGAGATTCATCAGTCTGTTCCATGTTTCCATGCCTATGGTTTCTGCTCCTGCATTGAGAGTCTGCCACCTGGTGGTCAGTGTGCATCATAGCTACCGGTTGGATGGTTGAACAATTGGAAGGTTGGACAGTTGCTTAGGCTTTTATATATATAGACTAGAGGCCCGGTGCACGGATTTATGCACTGTTGGGGTCCCTCAGCCTGGCCTGTGCCCTCTCCCAATCCAGGACCCCTCGGGGGCTGTCGTACTGCCAGTTTCCACCCAATCTCCACAGGCCTTGGCTAATCCATGCAGGGCTGAAACTGGCAGTCTGACATCCCCCAAGGGATGTAGTAGTACGCATAGCAGCAGGCGGCCAGGGTGGAGCCTGAGCCCAGGCCAAGCACTGCACCACTCCCGCTCATTCTGGCCCCACTGCACCTGCCGCTGACGCAGCCACTTAGTAGCACTGCCACGGAGGCAGGAAAGGCTCGTGCTGCCGCAGCTGCACTTGCCAGCCGTGAGCCAGTGTCTGGTGCCTGTCAGTCAGCTGAGTGGTGCTCCCGCTGTGGGAGCGCACTGACCACCAGGGGGCAGCTCCTGTGTTGAGCATCTTACCCGTGGTGGTCAGTGCATGTCATAGCCACCGGTCGACCAGTTGTTTGGTCGTTCGGCCGCTTAGGCTTTTATATTTATTTCAAATCGCACGGCACCACCCACCCTCAAGTCGCCAGTCTGGCCCTGCCTCACTCCCCAGGCCCTGCAACAGCCCCAGCCACTGCTGATCAGGCCCCTCCCCAGCGCAGGCATGTGGAGGGCCCTGCCCCCCTGCCCCCGACGCTGCGCGCACAACTTCCTCCTGTCCAGTCGACCCATTATGGCCTCCCGGTTAATTAGCATGTTTCTCTATTTTTTATATATATATAAATATTATATATATATATATATATATTATTTATATATATATATATAAATCGATACTATTTGCAAGGCACCAGTAGGCACAAGTGTTACAGAAGTGAATAAAATACTCTCCTTGCCCTCCTTAAAGATGTGTGTGGGCAAGGGAGGTAGAAAAGATTAGACGTGTACTTCCTAAATTCCAAGAATTAATATCCTAACAGGAAAACCTAAAAGAAATACATTGTAGCTCTACAGGCTTGAGAGGAGAGTAGAAAAGTTAATTACTTGGTAATTTGGACAAATAGAGAAGGCTATTTCAAGGTGACTAAAATTAGAGGCAGAGGAGAACAGCATAGAGGTCTAAACCACATTTTACTATATGCACAGCAAAGTTCTGAAGCTGTATCTCCAACTCTTCCATATACTCAGTCATCAAATGAGCAATAACTGCATTTTTAAAAAGATGGCCTAAAAGGAAAGTTTCTTGGATATACAGGTGACAGAAAAACAACTGCATGCCAAAATCATCTCAAATATTAAAATGAATTATTTTTTTAACTTTGTTAAGGTTCAAGTAAATTTTGCTTTTAGAACACATTAGCCTTGTGCTTTTAGGTAGTGCAGTGGTCGGCAAACCGTGGCTCGCG
Source organism: Corynorhinus townsendii (assembly GCA_026230045.1). NCBI lineage: Eukaryota > Metazoa > Chordata > Mammalia > Chiroptera > Vespertilionidae > Corynorhinus > Corynorhinus townsendii. Next base: position 41,432,005 of record JAPDVU010000002.1, read on the forward strand.
AGCCACATGCAGCTCTTTGGCCCCTTGAGTGTGGCTCTTCCACAAAATACCACGGCCTGGGCGAGTCTATTTTGAAGAAGTGGTGTTAGAAGAAGTTTAAGTTTAAAAAATTTGGCTCTCAAAAGAAATTTCAATCGTTGTACTGTTGGTATTTGGCTCTGTTGACTAATGAGTTTGCCGACCACTGAGGTAGTGTACTGATGCACTGAAGTTGTGCTAGAAAGTGGTTCACTATTAGCGAGAGAAAGGTACGCAACTCTGGTGAGTATTTCATTCTGAAAATGTGTTTTTATAATCCTCACCCAAGGATCTGTTTTTATTTATTTTAGAGAGAGAGGAGGTGAGAGACAGAGAAAGAGAGAGAGAAACATCGATGTGAGAAAGAAACAAAATCTATTGGTTGCCCCCTGTACTCTCCTTGCCTGGGATTTGAACCTTCAACATAGGTATGTGCCATGACCAGGATTGAACCTGCAACCCTTTGGTGTATAGGAGGACAGTCCAATCAACTAAGCCACGCAGCCAGGACCACTCTGAAAATTTTAATAGCTCACTTCCAGCATGAATTCTTCAGATTTTAAATTTCTATATATTTTTATTCAAAGGAGATAGAAATATTTAAAGTGTAAAATAACTAAAAGGAAAGATTAAACATCCTATAATTACACCATTCAGTGATAGCCATTATTAATATTTTGGCATCTATCCCTCTGGTGTTTAATACATTCATGCATCATATACATAGAATTAAAGTGGGATGATATGATACATAATACTTTAAAACATTTTTTACTTAAAATATATTATAACATCCATCCGTATCATTAACTGCTCAATAGCCTTTATAAGGCCTGCATTATCATTTTTTTTCTTTTGGAATTTATTATTTTTTTAATTTTATTGTTTAAAATATTACAAATAGTAGTACATATATCTCCCCCCCCCCCCCCCGCGACTGACTTCCCCCCTAGCCTCCCCTAACCCCCGGCACTTGCCCTCACCCCCCTGCCCCCAGTGTCTTGAGGCTGCTGGTTGTGCTTATATGCATGCATTCATTTTTTTATTAAGCTCCTGTTTTTAGACATTTATGTTATTTTTCATGTTATACTAGTAAACACTGTTAGAGCGAACATCCTTTTTATACATACTTGATTATTTCTTAGAGTAAATTCCTAGAAGTAGAGTTATTGACAAGTGTATGCATATTTTTAAGGCAATGTGTAGCCAAATTGCTTTTCTGAAATGTTGTGCCAGCACAAATGTTAGCAGTTTACATTTGACACCTTTGCTATTAGCCAATATTTCATATTGTTGACAATCTAATAGTTTGAAAGTGCTATTTTATTGCTTTAATTTACATTTCTTTGGTTACTAGTATGTCTGACTATTTTTTCATATGTATTTTGGCTTTTTATATTGGCTTATATATCCAGTTCCACAGGATAGGATAGCACAGAATAGCATAGCATAATAGCATAGCATAATATAGCATAGCATAGCATGGCATAGGGAGGGTAGAGAGAATAGGATAACCTAGGGTAGAGTAGAGTAGACTAGGGTAGGATAGAGTCACCTGAGCCCTAACAAACAATGGTATCCACAGAGTGCTAGACCAGTGTGGGTTGAAACAGGAGGTGAACCAGTCTGAAGTTGGACTGGAGTAAGACATAATTCTAGGATGTATGACCCTCTTCTTCCTTCTCTCCTAGATTCCCTACCTGGAGCTAAAATAAGTGAAATAGGGCCCATGGGGAAGATGCTGGAAAGAGCTAAGCAGAGTAACAGCCAGAAAGGGACTCAGGTTGGTGAAGGACTTCAAGGAAGAGAAACCCATACAGATTGTATAGCTCAGTTCATACAATGGGGGCAAAAGATTTCTGCAGAGCCAGTCTCACATCTCACACCACAACAACGTCAGTGACAGCAAGCTCCTAAATCCCCCCTCTCCTCATGAAGGCTAAGGAAGTAAGTTAGACCAAAGATGTAACTAAGAGGAGCTGGGGAAGGGAGAGGCCAACTGAATATCAGCCATTTCTAATGGCTTCTAATGCCACTGCTCTCATTCTGCCCCCTGAAACTCGAGGCAGAATCTGACACACAGTGGGGCCTGCAAATATTTGCTAAGAGAAATAATAATAATAATAACTGAATGAATAGATGAACTCTGCAAAACCCATGAAGCTAAGGGGAAGTCTAAAAGCCAATTTGGCTCTAAGAATGTTTGTTAACTTCAAAATACAGGGTTTTTTTTAAACTAAGAATAATGGGAAAATAAAATATTTACTTTCATTTATACCAATGGTCATTGCATGTATTTAAAGTTTCCTACCAGGACTTCTAATAAATATTTAAGCCATTCCAACTTACCTTGCCAGTTGGTACTTAAGGGGAATCAGGCAGTGGATTAAGAGAATGGTTTCTTCGGGAGCTTTGAAGTCTACTGTTTTAGGCTGTGTGATCACAGGACTGTCTCATCCACTTCCCTTTCTCCTTTCTTTTCTAATCTTTTGTTAAAGAAAAGTAGCTATAAACATACCAACCTATGTTGCTGTAATGATTTTCTTAGTTAACACTGTAGTTAAGGTTACATACAGACTTTTAGTGTAATCCCCATCTTCACTAGTTGCCAAGGTTTTGAACATCCCTTCAGCCTAAAGCTTTCCAGGCTTTGTTCCTTGCTCAGATAAACTTTAAACTCAGTCTGTTCAGCTGCTTCTGAGAAGAGAGAAAACAAGAGGTGTAATGTTTGCTCACGAGTGTTAGAAAGACTAACTTTCAAAAGTTGACATACTCATCATGGCTACTCATTACTTGGGACAGACGTCATCATCCAGGGAGTTATCGAGGAATTAAGAGACCAGGAGAGAATAATCAGGGGATGTCTACAAGCCAATCTGGCTCTTTTGACTGAACTTCAGATATCTTCACAACTTCAAAAAGTCTGAAAAACAGCCTATTGATAGGTGGGTATCCTACATAGTAGAATTTTCTACTCAAAGGATGAATATCATTAAATGTGCTCTTTTATGCACTTAAGGGTAACCTTTGTACACAGACAATGCTATTCAGTGGTTTACTTTGGTTTAAACATTAATATTCAATTCATTATGATCACAAAATCAAAACTTCTTTATGCTTTTTAAATTCATCACACAAAACATATAAGCCTAACTCATCTTAGCAGACATTTTTAGATTACATTTATTGGTGTGACATTAGTTAATAACATCTTACAGGTTTCAAGTGTACAATTCTATAATATATTCTCTGTATACTGCATTGTGTGCTGACCACCAAAGCTTAGTCTCCTTTCATCACCATATATTTGACCCCCATTATCCTCTGCATCCTCCCCACAGCCCCCTTCCCCTCTGGTAACCACCATATTGTTATCTGTGTCATTGAGTTTTTTTTGTTATGTTTGTTCAGCAAACATTTTTAAAGACATTTGATAAGGGATTGTTACCAAAAACATAAACTCTTAAAACTCAACAATTTAAAAAAACCAACAATTCAATTAAAACTCGGACAAAGACTTCAAAAGACACCTTATCAATAAAAATATACAAATGGCAAATAATATTTAAAAAGATGCTCAACATCATATCTCATTAGGGAATTGAAAATTAAAATAACAATATATTACTATATTCTTACTAGAGGCCCGGTGCATGAAATTCGTGCACAGAGGGGATGGGGGGAGGTGTCCTTCAGCCAAGCCTGCACCCTCTCCAATCTGGGACCCCTCTCACAATCCAGGACTGATGGCTCCCAACTGCTTGCCTGCCTGCCTTCCTGATTGCCCCTAACCACTTCTGCCTGCCAGCCTGATCACCCAATAACCACTCCCCTGCCAGCCTGATTGATGCCTAACTGCTCCCCTGCCAGCCTGATGGCCCCTAACTGCTCTCCCCTGCCGACCTGGTCACCCCTAACTGTCCTCCTCTGCCAGCCTCATCACTCCTAACTGCTCTCCCCTGCTGGTCTGCCCCCTCCCAACTTTTCTCCCCTGCAGGCCTGGTCATCCCTAACTTCCCTCCCCTGCAGGCCTGGGTCCCCACAAGCTGCCTTTCCCTGCAGGCCCGGTCGCACCCAACTTCCCTCCTCTGCTGGCCTGGTCACCTCTAACTGCCACCCCCTGCAGGCTTGATCGCCCCCAACTGCCCTCCCTTGCAGGCCTGGTCCCTCCCAACTGCCCTCCCTTGCTGGCCATCTTGTGGCAAGCATCTTGTGTCCACATGGGGGCAGCCATCTTGTGTGTTGGAGTGACAGTCAATTTGCATATTACTCTTTTATTATATAGGATAGAGGCCTGGTGCATGGGTGGGGGCCAGCTAGTTTGCCTTGAAGGGTGTCCTGGATCAGAGTGGGGATTCCCTTGGGGTGTGGGGCAGTCTGGATGTGGGGCCTGTGGTAGTTTGCAGACCAGCCATGCCCCCTGGTGACCAAGCGGAGTCCAGGGCTGGCTGGAAGCAGGTATCTGGGATTTATTTATCTTCTATAATTGAAACTTTGTAGCCTTGAGCGGAGGCCAGGGCTGGCCAGGGCGGGCAGGAAGCTTGGCTTCCTCCATCGCCAGGGACAACCCAAGCCTCCTGCTTGCTCCAGCTCCGTAGCTGCCGCCATCTTAGTTGGGTTAATTTGCATAGTGGCTCTGATTGGCTGGTGGGCGTAGTGGAGTGATGGTCAATTTGCATGTTTCTCTTTTATTAGATAGGATTAGAAGGCCAAAAATCCAAAACACTGATAATACCAAATGCCAACAAGGATGTGGAACATCAGGAATTATCATTCATTACTAGTGGGAATGCAAATTGGTACAGCAACTTTGGAAGACAGTTTGGCAGTTTCTTACAAAACTAAACATATGCCTACCATATGAGCAAGCAATAGTTCTCCATGGTAATTACCAAAATGGATTGAAAACTTGCATTCAAACAAAAACCTGCACAAGAATGTTTATATAAGCTTTATTCATAATTGCCAAAACTTTAAAGCAATCAAGATGTCCTTTAGTGGGTGAACAGATAAACTGTGGTAAATCCAGACAATGGAATATTATTTGATTCCAAAAAAATAAGGCTATCAAAAGACATGAAGACACCTTAAATGTGTTACTAAGTGAAAGAAACCAATATGAAATAAGCTATGTACTGTATGATTCCAATTATATGATGTTCTGGAAAAGGCTTAACTATGAACAAAGTAAAAATATTAGTGGTTGCTAGGGAACAGGAAGAGGAAAGGATGAATAGGAAAAGCACAGAGGATTTTTAGGACAATGAAACTATCTTTTATGATAATATAATTATAAATACATGCCATTATACATTTATCAAAACCTATAGAATGTTCACCAATGTAAACGGTGGACTTTGTAGACTAATGATGTGTCCATATAGGTTCACAGATTGAAATAAATGTGCTACTCTGGTGGGGATATCAATAATGGAGTAGGCTGTGCATGTATGGAGATGGGAGTATATAGGAAATCTCTGTACTATCTGCTTAATTTTGCTATGAACCTAAAACTAGTCTAGAAAATAAATTCTATACAATGATATTTTAAAAAGAAAGTCAGGGGAGGTGAACTTTGTCTTATCCCCAAGAAATTCACATGTTTGGCCAAGGTTAAAATGCCAATGAGTTGTGAATGATGACAGTAGACTATTTAAATTTAACCAACTGGAAGTCACAATCTCAGCTGCTTTGCTGGATGTGGTATCTTTTCTGGAACAGGTAAACACAGTGTTCATCTGGCCAACGTGTTCTTTTCAATCCCATCAGGAAGGATGATCACCAGCAGTTCACATTCATATGGGAAGAATAACAGTACAAATTCACGGTCTTGCCATAGGGCTCTATGTTAACCTCTTTCTTCTCCGTTACATGATAGTCCAGAAGAACTCTGATCATCTTGATATGCCACAGAGTATCACATTAGTTCACTCTTAGTGAGGTCATACTAGGCTGGTAAACTGGAGGTGGCAAGTGCTGTGGACATCCTAATTAGATACATGCGTATCAAAGGGTAGAATACAAATCCTATAAAGATTCAGGGGCCTCACACATCAATAAAGATTTTTATGATAAATAACATTTTTCCAATGTTTTATTATGAAACATTTCATACACACAGAAGCAAACCCCTGAATTTCCAACACCTAGATTCTGTAACTAACAACTCACAATACTTGTTTTATTGTATTTAATGAAGTGTTTAAGAGTTCAATAATCTGGAGTAGGTTGAGATACCCCCTTTAACAGGAAAGACAAGTTGCATCTTGCATCCTCCACCAACAGGAAAAAGATAGAGTTCTCAGTGATTCATTTTGAATTTGGGGCAACAGTGTCTTAGGAATACCAAATACTGGGGAGGATATGGAGCAAGAAAAATTCTCTAATTCTCTAAATTGTTTGTTGGACAACTTAGAAATCTGACAATTTCTAATGGAGCCAAAGCAAAAGGAAGGCTCAGCAGCAAATCCAGACTGCACTGTGAGCTGACCTACCCTCCAGGCTATATAACAGATTCAATAGCATTAGGGATATATGGTGGATCCATGGATCCTTGGTGAACACAGGTGAGACATCTCTGGAAAATGATAGTACAAAAGCTACAGTAGAAAAAAAAATTCAGATTTTGGAGTAAGACTCTGTCTTCTGTTGTAGAAACTAGATGGGTTTTGCAAACTAAGCCCTAATAGAGACTAAATGCCTGACTGAAAGGCCATATCAATGTTGCAGCCCATCATGAATTGGTATTTTCAGATCTACCACGTTATAAGGTCATACAAGTGCAGCAGCAATACTATGGAAATGGTACAAAGCCAGGACCAAGCAAAGTCAGATACAAAAAAGCTACATGAACAGGTTCTGATTCCCACACACTTACTACACCAAATGTCTAACCCTCAACTCACAACTGACATTTTGTTGAGGGGATAGGAAGTGTTTCTAAAGCCAGGTGATGGAGGAGGAAAAATCTTGGGTCCAGTTCACAGCTGGGTCAGCACAATATGTTGATACAAATTGAAAGTGGACTACTGCTGCATTACAGTCCCACTTGGGGATAGCCCTAAATTTCATTTGTGAAGGATAATACTTCCTATGAGCAGAGCTGAGAGCAGGACATTTGATTTTTTACTTTTTATGCAGGAAGAAGTAGCTTGAAAAGGATATACATGGACTCCTAAGTATTTGCAAATGACTTGGCTGATGGGTCAGGGTACAGAAGGAGCAAGTTTGGAAGATCAAAGAGAAAAAATAGTCTAGGGAAGAAGTGTATAATAGATCCAGTGGACAGTGTACAAAGTGAGCACAGATCTCATGCTACTGCCAACCAGAGAGCATCCAAGTCAGGGGAGACACTCAACAATGAGGATGATGCATCCTGTGGATATCAGCCACATCCATGCTTGCTTAATGGGGCCAAGAATGGAGTCACCACAGTGGCAGAAATAGAAAGATGTGCATGGGTCCAATGGCATGGACTCCCACTCAGCAAGGCTGATCTAGCTGGGGCTACTTGAACACCCCACCTGCCAAAGTGTTAAGCTGATACAAAGCCCCTGATAAAGCACCAAAGCTTGAAATCAGCCAGACCCTTGATTACACCAGACTCACTCCTTCCACTCTGGAGGAGGCAGTGATTCAACATTAATAGAATTGATACTTACTCCCACCTGGCTTTGATTTTCCTCTCAGCCAGCATCACCATTCAAGGGCATATAGAATGCTCAACTTACTGTTATGGGATTCCCACACAATATCACTTCAAATCAAGGGACCGATTTTACAGGGAAGGATATTCAACAATCAATGTATGAGCAAGAGATCCATTACTCCTACCACAAAGTACATCACCTGGAAGTAGCCAGCATACTAGAACAATGGAATTACTGAAGGCTCAACTAAAGTGCTAACTCAAGAAAAAGACTTCTATGTAGTTGGGACATTGCCCATCAAAATAAAGTATATGAGAACTAAACAAACAGATGTGCTGTTCTCCCAATAATAAAAATAAAGAGGTCTAGACACCAACAAGTAGAAGTAGAATTTGTCCCTCTCACCCTCATTCACAGTGGTCTACTTATAGAATATGTAGAGGACCTGGTACCCAGAGGAGTACTATTTCCACTAAGGGCACCTGTGAGAGTTCCATCAAACTAGAAGCTGACTGCTGCCTGCTAACTTTGGGTTCCTCACACAGTGTCCTAGCAGCCAAAGAAAGGAGTTACTATGCTGGTGATGGGAGGAAAGTAATTGAATGTTTTATCTTGAGGAGTAGGGTTTCCCTCTACACAATGAAGGCAGAGAGAATATGTCTGGAATACAGGGGATTCACTGGGTGTCTCTGGATACTTCTATTCAAGGTGATATTGGTAAATAGCCAATTGTAGCAATAACAGCTCAACAAGGACAAGGAAATAAAGGGCTAAGATCCATCAAGGATGAAGATATTGGCACACCACCAAGCCAGTGATCTAGAGGAACTGAAGTGCTGGGCGAGAGAGAGGGAAATCTAGCATGGTCATTGAAGTAGTTAGATGATGAATACCAGTTTTGATCTTGGGGCCAGTGCAGCAGTAGAGATTGTAGCTTGTTATATTAATCCTTTGTATTAATCTCTTTTGGAGTGACTGCAGATGCCAGTACTTTGAAGATTTTGTGACAAATTGGTCTTAATGTATGGTATAAGCAGGGGGTGGACTGTATCAGATGTGTCTTGTACCCTGCCTCTCTTCCTCTTGGTCTTACTACTGATTCCATTTCGATTACGGCTGTGGTGAACAGTTATGTGGCAACAAGTTAACACATCTTGCCTCAATCATGCATTTGGCTTGCCATAGTGTTTTTCTGACACTAAAGGAGTGGATGCTCACAGTTTACTGGACATGGATGCTTGCATAGCACAAGTACAAGGGAGTTAACATCATACAACCCTCAGCTGAAAGGAGATGGGAAGCAATGGACAAGACCTTCCACTTGTTGAATCTTGGGATCACTTACCAAATAAACTGCCTGAATGCAAGTTATTTTCTCAGGCTCTGCTCTCTAGGGTAACCCAGACTAAGAAAGAAACCAATGAGAGTCAACATAGCTCTTGCATATAAGATATAATATGCTGCACAACAACTATAAAAGTTTTCATTCTACAAACACATCAGCTTCAAGAGCAATAGGAAATATCATTTTGATTCATTCTAGCCATTTTTTCCTCTTCTTATAAGCCAAAGGTTAGGACAAATATACTCTTTTGCAAATTCTTCCTAAGCAGAAATTAATAATAAAGAGAAATTATTATAAAAAAGAGAGTATATTTATTTTTATTGTTCCTGAAACCACAAATTTAGTGGCTTAAAAACAGTACAAATGTATCATCTTACAGTTCTGTAGATTAGAAGTTCAACACAGGTCTCACTAGGTTAAGACTCAGTGAGCAGGGCTGAATTCCCTTCTGTAGGCTCTAAGAATCAGTTGCCTTATTTTTTCCAGCTTGTCAAGGCTTCCCACATTTCTTAGCTCACAGGCCCTATTCTCCATCTTCAGAGCAAGCAATGGTATATCAAGTTCTTTTTACATCATATCACTCTGCCCTCCTCTTAAGCCTCCCTCTCTCACTTTTAAAGAGTCTTGTGGTTATACTGGGACCACTCTGATAATGCAGGATAATCTTTCTATCATAAAATCACCAGGTTAACCATTTTAGTTCTATATGTAAATTCCCCTTTGCTTTATAATGTAATATATTCATAGGCTCCAGGGTTTAGAACATGGACATCCTTGGGGGTGACGTGAAGAGCATTATTCTGCCTACCATAATATTAGAGTAAAGAAAAAATGAGTTTATAAATTTTCTTTCAATTCTACCTTCATATTTACTTTAGACCCAAACTCTCAATCAATTTAATCCAACTTTAATTTCTTGGTTATAATTATATTGATTTATAACATTTGATTACATCAGGCCACTGAGTCCATTTTCATTTCATAGTTGAACAGAATTGGATAGAACAGAAAAGAAAAGTGAATGACAAAAATAAAGTAAGAGGGGGAAAGAGAGGGAGGAAAGAAGGAAGGAAGAAGGAAGGAAAGACAGAAGAAGGAAGGAAGGAAGGAAGGAAGGAAGGAAGGAAGGAAGGAAGGAAGGAAGGAAGGAAGGAAGGAAGAAACAACTTGTTTTATTTTGACATATGGAAAGTATACTTAGTTACTGGTCTCTGAGGTAACTGGGTTGGTTAACAATTTATGTGTCAGCTTGACTAGGCTAAGGGGTGGCTAGATAGCTGGTAAAATATTATTTCTGAGTGTGTCTGTGAGGGTGCTTCCAGAAGAGATTAGCATTTGATTCAGTAAACTCATTAAAGAGTTTTGCCCTCACCAATGTGGGCAGATTTCATCCAATCCATTGGGGCCCCAAATGGAACAAAAAGGTGAAGGAAGGGCAAATACTCTCTTCTTGGCTGGGACATGAGAGATCCTGGTTCTCATCGGACTTCAACTGGAACTACACTTCCGGCTTTCCTGGTTCTCCAGCTTGCAGGTGACATATTGTGGGATTTCTTAGGCTCCATGTAAATCAATTCTCACAAGAAATATCCTCTTAAATATCTCTATATATCAGGATGGGTTTTTGTTTTTGTTTTCTCTGAAGACCCTAATACAGTTAGAGAAGACTGTCTTTTGTAGGAAGCACCCATTTGCTTGAAGTTAATAATCTCAGTCAAATTCAAAGTTCTGATGAGAGATTCTGGTCATCATAGCTAGTAAAAAATCTAGTCAAGTATGACCTTTCACTAGCACTATTTGTTTAAAATTATAATTTAAATTATTGGCACGTGTAAGTTTTTCCAGCTCAAATTTCCTTAAAACAACTCATATTCTTCTTGATCCTTATACATAACTAGAGGCTTGATGCATGGATTCGTGCACTGGTGGGGTTCCTCAGCCTGGCCTGCAGGGGTCGGGCCAAAACTGGCAGCCTGACATCCCCTGAGGGGTCCCAGAGTGCAAGAGGGCACTCTGCAAAGTTGCTCTCGCTTGGCAGCTCCTGCATTGAGCATCTGCCCCCTGGTGGTCAGTGCACGTCATAGCTACTGGCCAGTTGGCCAGTCAGCCCATCAGCCGGTCACTTAGGCTTTTATACATATAGATACTGAAGAATCAATGGCAGACAATAATATCCTTTGGAAAAACAAATGGATATTATCCAATAAAATGTATCTTAGAGACATGTTCAGTAACAATTATTCATTGTTCTTGTGTGAGTTGTTCACATTTTATAACTTCCCAAATCTCACCTGTAAGATTAAATGTGATGAAGTGTTTCAAATGACAACATGTACTATTTTATTTTACTATTAATCTCAATCTATGTGATTAAGGTTAATTCTGCAAGACATATTTCTTTTGAACTAGTAAATCCAACAAAAGTGATAAAGAAATGGCAGGGACGCAACATCCTGAATATGCATTCGCACTTCAAAACAAATGGATTGTTCAAAAGTTATTTGAAATTAGTTGAGAATGAGTAGGTATTTACTGCTTTCATCTGGGCCAGAAAATCGTTAGAGAAATAAGGCTAAGAGTAGAAATATTTCCTCTTGTAAAACATAATCATCTTTTCTTGAGAAGATTGGCTTGAAAATATCCTAGTGCTTTTAGATATTGTGTCTTTTGGGTTATGCCAAATATCAGTTTACTTGGGAAGCCAGCAATATAAACTGTAATGTATTCAGTACAGGGGATTAAAGAGAAAACTGGAACCAGAAAGATGTTTCAGAAAGGGAAGCCAGCACTTGGGTCTGTATTTAACAATGCACTCCCACCTAATTAGATACTTTGAATTCCTTTTGAGACTGAATTTCCACTCCTGAGAGCATCTATTCCTAAAGAAGCTTTCCCTCTTGCCTAACTTTCAAATTACTTTTTTTAAATACATATTTTATTGATTTTTTTACAGAGAGGAAGGGAGAGGGATAGAGAGTTAGAAACATTGATGAGAGAGGAACATCGATCAGCTGCCTCCTGCAAACCCCCTACTGGGGATGTGCCCACAACCAGGGTACATGCCCTTGACCGGAATCGAACCTGGGACCTTTCAGTCCGCAGGCCGACGCTCTATCCACTGAGCCAAACCGGTTAGGGCTACTTCTTTTTTGATTGTCTTGGTCGCTATTGGCAGAAGAATCTACTGATGTTCAAACAATATTAAGGCAAGCTTTATGAGCCAAATCGATCATACTTATAAGTGGGAATAGAGAAAGACTTCCAGTTAGAAAAAGTATGTAAATCCAGTCATTAGTGGTTTCTATGATATGGGAATAGAGAAGGTCACACTTGGGAACTATGTGCATGCATTGTGTAAGTGATGTTAGGAGCCTATATTTACTAGTTCATACTTAACGAATATTCCAACCATAAGGATGTTATTAAATAAAGTTTAAAAGCAAGCAAATCCGCCCTGCCTGGTTTGGCTCAGTGGATAGAGCGTCGGCCTGTGGACTGGGGGATTCCAGGTTCGATTCCGGTCAAGGGCATGTACCTTGGTTGCGGGCACATCCCCAGTGGGGGGTGTGCAGGAGGCAGATGATCAATGTTTCTCTCTCATCGATGTTTCTAACTCTCTATCCCTCTCTCTTCCTCTCTATAAAAAGTCAATAAAATATATTTAAAAAAATAATAATAATAAATAAAAGCAAGCAAATCCACCTCTTATTTACTCAAGGGTAAAGTTCTTGGAAGGTGGAAGGTAATTCAATCACAATTAATTTTCTCAGAAGAAATGACGTTAAAGCAGGTAAAATATATCCTAATATGTAGAAACTAATATAAATTGTCCTTTCTCTCATGTTTCCTTAATATAAGCAGTAATTAAAAGGTTTGGAGAAAATAGAATGAGCATATAAGGAAACTAATCATAAATTACATTTTAAAAGTCACTGACAATATCTAGTTAATCTACAGATGTTAGTTTATTTAGTTGTTTTAATTTTCATCATACCAATTTAAGAAACTCTGGCATTAATGTTTTTGACATATCTTTGTTCACCAAATTCTAGTGAGTAACCATTGAAGGAAAAAAATCTAGGCCACAATAATTAGGACACTAAAATGAGAAAAATTTCTTGTACCCAGAAAGATGGCAACTTAAATTTCTTACGCCTGTATAGTACTCTGTCCATAGAAATTTCTGTTATCCACAGTCTCATTTGACTTTCACAAACAGCATGTGAACTTAGTATTGCTAGGGAGGCACTTCCATCCATATTAACAGAAGGAAAAAGTGAACTCAAGAAGTGTTAGTTGAAGAAACCAAGATGGTGGCATAGGTAAACACCTAAACTGCTGCCTTGCACAACAATTTCAAATATCAACTAAAAGACAAAACGGACATCATCCAGACCCACAGAAAGGCTGGCTGAGTGGAAATTCTACAACTAGAAGGAAAGAGAAAAGCACACTGAGTCTCAGAAGAGCTGCAGGAGGCAGAGGTACTGAGACTCACACACGTGCATGCACACGCGGAGAGGACTGGCAACTGAGTGCGTGGCTGGCTTCCTCAAGCGGGAGGGAGACAAAAGCTCTCGACTTCACTGAACTCCAGTTCTGGGCAAGACTCTGGGGACCCAGACTCATTCAGGGAGAAACTGGACTGTCTGGCAGCGGACAGAACTCGAGGGCAGCTTTCTCTCAGAGGTACTTGCAGCAATTACCACTGGACACTGAGACATAGGGGTGTATTAGGGCAGGGCTGACAGGAAACCAATGCTGTCTGCACCGCCCTGAGATTCCGCCCCATTCAAGCTGAGCACAGAGGCTTTTGCAAGTCTTCTCCCATAAGGGTGTCTCCAGCACAGAAGTTTTCCCAGCATAGACACAGCTGATCCTCACAGTCAATTGGCCTGGATGTCAATTCCTCCCAGTGATACCAACAACAATCAAGGCTTAACTACAACAAGACTGTGCACACAGCCCACAAAGGGATGCACAAAGAGTGTCCACCTCAGGTAACTGAGGGGAGGCTGAGCCACTGGGCCCTATAGGACACTTAGCACACAAAGCCACTCTATCAGCTCAGGGAAGCAGCCAAAATGCAAGGACAAAGAAACAGGTCACAAATGAAAGAAATGGAGGAAAGCAAACGACTGCATATAGAGTTCAAAACCACGGTTATAAGGTTTTTCAAGAATTTTCTAGAAAAGGCCGATAAATTTAGCAAGACCCTCAAGGATATGAAAAAGGACCAACTAAAAATTAAGCATACACTGACTGAAATAAAAAATAATATACAGAGATCCAACAGCAGACTAGAGGACTGAAACAATCAAGTCAAAGATTTGAAATACAAATAAGCAAAAAACTCTCAACTGGAAAAGAAAAAAGAAAAAAGAATCCAAAAATATGAAGATAGTGTAAGGAGCCTCTGGGACAACTTCACCCATACAAACATCCAAATTATGGGGGTGCCAGAAGAAGAGAGAGAGCAAGATACTGAAAACCTATTCGAAGAAATAATGACTGAAAACTTCCCCCACCTGTTGAAAGAAATAGACTTACAAGTCCAAGAATCACAGAGAACCCCAAACAAAGGGAATCCAAAGAGGACCACACCAAGACACGTCATAATTAAAATGCCAAGAGCAAAAGACAAAGGGAGAATATTAAAAGCAGCAAGAGAAAAACAGTTAGTTACCTACAAGGGAGGACCAAACAACTGTCAACAGATTTCTAAACAGAAACTATGCAGGCCAGAAGGGAGTGGCAAGAAATATTCAAAGTGGTGAATAGCAAGAACCTGCAATCAAGATTACTCTACCCAGCAAAGCTATCATTCAGAATTGAAGGGCAGATAAAGAGCTTCACAGATAAGAAAAAGCTAAAGAAGTTCATCACCACCAAACCAGTATTATATGAAATGCTGAAAGGTATTCTTTAAGAAGAGGAAGAAGAAAAAAGTAGAGATAAAAATTATGAACAACAAATACATATCTATCAACAAGTGAATCTAAAAATCAAGTGAATAAAAAAACCTGATGAACAGAATAAACTGGTGAATATAATAGAATCAGGGGCATAGAAAGGGAGTGGACTGACAATTCTCAGGGGGAAAGGGATGTGGGGGGTGCGGGAAGAGACTGGACAAAAATCGTACACCTATGGATGAGGACAGTGGGGGTGGGGTGGTGGTGGGTAAGGGCAGAGGGTGGGGTAGGAACCGAGTAGAGGGGTGCTATGGGGGAAAAAGAGAAACAATTGTAATAATCTAAACAATAAATATTTATTAACTTAAAAAAAATAAATGTTAGTTACTCACCAGGTAACTGCATTGTTTTGTTCAATTCACTGAGTAACTACTATGAGAACTCATTATCTAAAGACATAATAGAAACTGAAAACATAAGTGCACCAAAAAAAGCTTAGATAAAATTCATATACAGTTGACCTTTGAACAATGTAGGGATTAGGGGTACCAACCCCAGAGTAGTCAATAATTCGGCTCCCTGAAACTTATCTATACCAGTTGTCAAGTATTGCATGTTTTAAAAATTCTTGCGGCACTCCAGTTGGAAATTGCTGGCATAGATCAATGCATTCAGTTAGCCGCAGACTCCCAACCATGGATCAAAAACAGTACAGGTATTTATTGAAAAAAATCTGCATATAAGTGAACCCACACAGTTCAAACCCATGTTGTTCAGGATCAATGGTATAACAAATTTTTAATTGTCTATAATGTGTTGATTTGATGTAGCTATTTAGTTCTTTCTTTAAGATAAGAATAATTTCCTTTATGAAATACTTTTCATATTGCATAGTTTTGTCTGGTAAAGCCACTGTATTTGCCATATTATATCTAGAACAAGTTTTAGCAGGAGAGTTCTTTAAACATAAGTGACATACACACATTCTTTTGGTGATGAATAAGAAAATTATACTACTGTATATTCTTGGTTTACTTACTTGAATTAATCATAGCTTATTACTAGTGGAAACATGAAGCATACCTTAATACCAATACTGACGCTTATCATAACATCTGCATTGTATATAGGGGTTTGTCTGCACATAAAGATTTAATAAAACCATCTTCACATATTCCCAATTCTACTAGAATTAATAGATTAGGAGGTTGGTTGATTTCCATTTCCTAACATCTCCATATTAAAAAATATTTATACATTATAATAGGTGCCCTTTTGTGGTTTTGAGAGTTTTCAATTCAGAATAATATCACTAAATCCCATCTAGTCAAAACACTAAAAAATAAGCACTGCTCTCTAGGACTAAAAATAATAAATTTCATCTAGTGAGTGTCTGTCATGTACAGCTGCGTACACTAGTCAACTTACTTCCTATAATCCTCACCTCCTCAAACAAACTCCATAAATAGGGTGTTATTATCCCATCTTACAAATGAAAAATATAAGACTTAGAGAACACTTGCCCAAGAATATGCAGCTAATAAATGATGGAGTTGGCAGTTGACCAGGGTCAGGTAGCTCAAAATTATTGGGCTACTAGTTTAAATAATAAAAGATATTATCATTTCAACAATCATCACAAAAGCGTTAATGAGAGTTTTATTTACCATGAAATTAAAATGCAGTTACTATAACACACCCAGGAACACTGACTTGCTCTGCAAGTCTCACTTACACACACTGAACTATCCTTTCTTCTTAGAAGATAGCCTATTCTGTCAATATTTTGCTTAAATGACAAAACACAAAAGAACTTTCCATCGTTGTGTTCAAAACTGCACAGCAGGAGGTAAGAAATATTTTGGCACACATATCTGATACACAGTATTGGCAGATAACATTAAAATGCACCTTGCAGTAAATCAGAGATATTAAATAGAATTATCAGTTGGAAAAAAAAAAAAAAAAACTCTTCCTTCAAATCACGGTAAACCAATCAAATGACTGCGTGAAATTCCGCAGCAACTTACTCTAAGCAAAATAAAACATGACTAGTACTCAGAACCATCATATTAAAATTTTAAGTTAATATAATCTCAGCACACATTTGCACAAATTAGAGGCAGACTGTACAGCTTAGCAGAATGAGCAATAGAAGTCTTCCCATCCAAAGATTTTTTTGTTAGAGTTAGAAAAAATGAAGAAATAAGTAATGGATTTCTGACTCACAGTGAATTGTGGACCCAATGTTATGGCAGGCAGGTGTCCTCAAGACAGGGTCATGTAGGTGCAGCAGGCCCACCCACAGATAGCCACACTGCACCTGAACTTTCCTGCTGGTGAGCACAAGTGACTTCTCTCCCACACATCTCCAAAGGCAAGCTGTTCACTGGCCTTGCCTTGAATTCTCCCTAGCTGGGAGGGCACCGAGGCCTCCCGCAGACTGAACTCTGGGCTGGTTTTAGTTGGCAATCCTGTAGTCAATGCCTGACCGCAGAATAGTGAGAAAGGGTGAGGGGAAAGACTGGTGGAACAGATGACCTAGGTTCAAATCTTGTTTCTGCCCTTTACTTCTGCATCTTCAGAGAAATTACCCAACTCCTGGGAGCATCTGTTTGCTAATCTACAAATTTGAGATTGAAAAATCCTATATAATAAAGAGCTAATATGCTAATTAGGCCAGACGGTGGAATGACCTTCCAGAACGACCAGTGGGTGGGGGTCGGGGCCACAGGGCCATGAGGCAGCCAGGGCCACGAGGCAGCCAGGGCTGCAAGGACCTACGCTTGCACAAATTTCGTGCATCGGGCCTCTAGTCTATAATAATCTATAATAGTAAAAGTGTAATATGCTAATTAGACTGGACAGCCAAATGAGCTTCCAGATGACCTTCTAGACGAAGCCGAGGCTGTGAGAGCTGAGGCAAGCCACCGCGGCTGAGAGGACTGCGCCCCTTGCATGAATTTCATGCATCAGGCCTCTAGTAAAAGCATAATATGCTAATTAGAATGGACAGCCGAACGACCTTCCAGATATCCTTCCAGACATCCTTCCAGACGACCTTCCAAATGAAGCCGGGGCTGCAAGGGTAGAACCCCTTGCACGAATTTCATGCATCGGGCCTCTAGTAGATCTATAAAAGGTATTGAAGAGATTAGCTGATATAATGCCAAAAGCCGGGTACAGAGCATTGACCTAGTGCAGTGTTCGGCAAACTCATTAGTCAACAGAGCCAAATATCAACAGTACAACAATTGAAATTTCTTTTGAGAGCCAAATTTTTTAAACTTAATCTTCTTCTAACACCATTTCTTCAAAATAGACTCGCCCAGGCTGTGGTATTTTGTGGAAGAGCCACACTCAAGGGGCCAAAGAGCCGCATGTGGCTCGCGAGCCGCGGTTTGCGGACCACTGACCTAGTCAATCCTCAATAACTCTTCCTCCCTCCCTTCCTCCTTCCCTTCCTATGTACCTATGAATATACTGCGGCTCCTCCTATCTCCTGGGTGGAAAGATTGGTAAGCTTTAGAGAGTGCACTTTTTTTTTTAAGGCTTGCACTCTTCAACTTCCTCATTTGGCTCCATGTCCATTTTTGCAGCTTCCCTTAAGAAGGGATTCTGAATGGAGAAGTGAGACCCAGTAACCCTCCTTCTCAGTCTTTTTGTGGAGCCCTGGGGTCGTTGTGAGAGGGCCTGGGGAGGCTTTTTTCACTGATGCCAAGCTAAATGATGCATTCAATTAGGTGAGGGTTGCCTTCAGGTGAAGATGAAAAGGACCCTGGCTGCCCCAGGAGAGAACATTTCCTCCAGGATGTTTTCACTGCACTTTTCCATCCCACTTTAAATAGCACAGGTGATAAGGACTTTATGTGTGTAACCCCCTGAACCAGCCCAGCACCCCTGTGTCACTTGCTGCTACAGAGAAAGAGAGAAGGGAAGGTTGTGCAAGAAGAGATGCTTTAGCTTTCCTTTCAATTTTTTTTTTTCTTCTTCACTCGCCTTTTGGAAGGAAAGAAAATACAAGCACAAAGAAAGTAGCACTTATTTTACCAAAACTTCAAAAGACACCAAATCCAGGTCTCCAGGTAACTTTCTGGAGCATTCCAGTAACCTTTGATTATAGTTCCAATTAGGTTAAGTTTTGCTAAATGAGTTAGGTATTTCTCTGTGTCTGCCATGGTCCAATAATAGAGACAATCAGTCATTTACTGTACATGTTAGTGAGGACCCAGGGATGACTTTTAGAAGATTTGGGTCTTGGTCTCTCCAAAGAGTCAAAGGGCAGTAATTTCACAATAAAGGGCAGTGAAATTTGGACCTCAAGGTTATGAGAGAAACCCTGCTATCTGATCAGAGTGCAAATTGCTTTAAGGTTTGGCTGCCAATCAGAGCACAATAAGTAGACCATTATATTTTACTGTCTGCTACTTGTATAGACTAAATGAGAACAGTTTGTATACTTCTGACCACTTCTTTGTACTACGGGCTTTAAAAAATGAATATAGCATATGTCCAGTTTGGTCATCAGAACTTCAAATACAAAGAAAACTGAGAAATACTTTCATAAAATAATTTTCTAATCTTCTCTGGATATATGAGCTAAAGCAGTTTTTTGAACCATGCAAAGATAGAATACCGAAATTAGCCATACAAATATGAATACTGCCTGTCTTCCTATACTAGTATGCTTACATATTTTTACAAATAAATGGTATAGCCGAATTTAAATGCAGGTCTGTCCAAACTCCTACTTCATATAGCTATTGTGAAAATTAAATGTGACAAAAAAAAAAAAAAAACTAACTTACAGCAGTGCCTGGCATATACTAAGCACCCAGTAAGGGGATCATCACCCCAAAAACACACACATACACACACTCTATTTTTTCATTTATGCACAGGGCCCTACTCACTTCACACTCCACAACTGACTGGGTGACACAGGAGCCCAACAACTGGTCAACCATCTGCAAGTAGACAAAGACGAGGCTACAAAGAGAAGAAGAAATCATATTCAAGGTGGAGGGACATCAAGGCTCTGTGGCAGTCTGGATGAGGATAAAAACACAGTGCTCGGAAAAAGACAACAGGTAAGGGACATGGTACTGGCTTGGTGGCAGGTCAGGAAATTACAGGATGCAGCATGCGACTGAGCTCAGCCATATGCTAGAGCTGGGTCAGAGCCTACGTCTAAGTTCCCTTTTCTGCAAATGGAGTCACAGGTGTAAAGATGAGAAATCAAAACCCTGCGTGGGTTTCTGACAGCAATAGAAATAAATTCTCCTCTTTGTTTGCTCTGAGATGTAGCCATATTTTCTTACAACCAAGTGCCTAGTCTGGCTTGCAGACTATATAGTTTTCCTATTTTTTCCCTCAGGAAAAAGCAAATTGCTTTCCGTAAACCCAGAATCATTATAAACATGGTACATCTGTTTTTAATAACTGAAGGAATAAAATAAAACCTTTACTTTGGGAGAATATTTAGAGTTTTATCCTGAAGAAAAACTATATCCATCCAGTCCCACGAGAGCCAATTTGTGCATTAAGTGTTATTTGTTGGTTGGGTGATTGGAGAGTGGGAGTGAGGAAAAGGGGGAAGTTGTTAGATCCAACACATCGTTAAGTGGAGTTTGTTTCTAAAAATGTAGCATCCAGAAACTGGTGAGTAATCTTTTTTCGTAGTGCAATATTATGTCACCAGATCTGCTGATCCAATGCACAATGAAAGTAATCCTCGATTCTGCAATGCTGGTGATATGGCAATCGCAGATGTGCTGAAACAGAAGTGTTCATGCCAGGCAGAGTTCAGGAGCCACAGAGCTAGCCAATTGTTGAGTTTCTGGTCCATACTTAACTCTAAGCCTACACTATCTGCAGAAAGGAGAAGGTGGCTAAGGATTCACTAGACAGCCTTCCAATCTTTTCTATTCCTCTCTTTCCACGGAGTTGTAATTGCACATTATTTTAAATTTCCTGCCAATCTCACAGCATAGTAATTATGAAGACAGTATAGGATGAGGGTTATGGGAGGTAGTGGAGAAGAAGCAGGTAAGGAGATAGAACTAACACTTGTGGCCTTGTGTTCTATGTTAGACTCCCTAGATTTAAACCTCCCAACAACTCCACAGAGTTGGTGTTACATGCATTACACAACTATCCAGGGACAAAGCTTTATTTGAGATCCAAACCTGTGCAACTCCCAAGCTCTTTCCATTGTATTATGCTGATCCAATCATTTTATGGTCTATGCTTACATTCTTCTTAATGATCCCTATTACTTTCCAAAAAGAGGGCACCGGGTGAAGGAAATTTAGGGCCAATATAGTTTATCCATAGGTTTACTCATAGGTAACTCATGGTTCCAATTCATTATGGCTGTTTGTGACTACTCCATGATATCAATGGTAATCTTTTCTCAGAAATTGGTTACATATCCACAGTATTAACACCCAGCCCTACAAATATCCAGGAAAGAGATTCTGATTGGTTGAACTTGGGTCACATGCCCACTTATAACAGTTTAGTGGCTAGGAAAAGGCAGGATCCCTTGACTAATAGTCAACCAAGAAAATTGGATTGCTGTTACCAAAAAGCCAAAATAATAGATATCCACTGGAATGGTATGACAGAAACCTGCTATTGCCTTTTCCATTATTTAATATTTTATTATCAGTCCCTCTCCAATTAGAGTGTAAACTCCATAGGGCACAGAAATAGTCTGTTTAGTTGCTCTCTGTAAACCAAACAGGTAGCACAGAGGCCAATATGTAGTTGGGGCTCAATAAATGTTTGTTACATGAATGGACCAGGCAAGATCCACATGTTGTCTGAAGCCTCATTATGAGACGCTAATAAACAGAGCTTGGTGCTTACTTAAAACCCAGTGATTCACAGAAAGGAAGAATTAAAACTGTCACTAATTGCAGATGGCATGATATTATATAGAGAGAGAACTCTAAAGATTGCACCAAAAAGAGCTATTAAAACTAATAAATGAATTTAGTAAAGTAGCAGGATACAAAATTAATATTCATAAATCAGTTGCATTTTTATACACCAATAATGAACTATCAGAAAGAGAAATTAAGAAAACAATTTCATTTACAATTGCAACAAAAAGAATAAAATACCTCGGAATAAATTTAACCAAGGAGGTAAAAGACCTGCACTCAGAAAACTATAAAACATTGAAAAAAGAAATTGAAGATACAAGTAAATGGAAGCATACACCATGCTCATGAATAGGAAAAATTAACATCACTAAAATGTCCATACTACCTTAAGAAAGCTATAGATTCAATACAATCTCTACCAATATACCAATGGCACTTTTCAGAGAAATAGAACAAATAATCTTAAAATTATATGGAACCACAAAAATAACCAAAGCAATAGTCAAACCCAAATAACCAAAGCAATCTTGAGAAAGAAAAACAAAGTTGGAGGTATCACACTACCTGTTATCAGACTATATTGCAAGACTATAGTAATCAAAACAGCACAGTACTGGCATAAAAACAGACACATAAATCAGTGGAACAAAATAGAGAGCTCAGAAACAAACCTATTTCTATATGATCAATTAATCTATGGCAAAGAAGGCAAGAATATACAATGTGGTCAAGATAAACTCTTCAATAAATGGTGTTGGGAAAATTGGACAGGCACATGCAAAAGAATGAAACTAGGTCACTTTCTTAAGCCATATACAAGAATAAACTCAAAATGGATTAAAGACTTCAATGTAAGACTCAAAACCATAAAACTCCTAGATGAAAACATAAGCAGTAAACTCTTTGACATCGCTCTTAGTAAGATTTACAGAAAACGATGGTAAGGAAGAACAGGTTGCCTAGTGAAATAATTTAACTTATTTAGCACCCCACCCAGTGCCATCGCCATGTGGCCTCTTTGGAGCAGGACCACATGAGGATTTTCATGAGCACAGGCATTTTGCCATGGTGGCTCCATTTCTCCATGAGAACAATTAGAAGTTATACTTTATGACTGTACTGGCACAAAGATGCAATAAACCAGGCTGGATTCATTATGATATATTTATTATTATTATTTATTATTATTATTATTTCCACTTTTTCTTATTTTAAACAGAATTACAATAAAAGTGTTTATATGAGCCACTAAAAGTGCCATGGGTCCCATAGGCATGGTGCCTAATGGGTAAGTAGGCCTGCTGTAGGGGCCACATGTGGGGACCAGGATCCCAGCAGAGAGAGTTCTCCTCCTCCTTCCCTTCCTGATGGGATGCAGTTTCAAGGCAAGGAGCTGGGCCCACCTTTCTAGCTGGAATCCTAACCCAGGGGATCTCTCCTTTTCTTGTCTAACATAAAAATAAACTGAGACCTACGGGGGAAACCTTATCTGCATTAACCTTCCACCGGGTCTCAATCATGCTGACTCTTACCCTTTCCGTTGCTAAGCTGTGGGAAAATTATGCCTCCCCAACACTACAGAGCCCTCCTCTTGTTTATGTAAAGACCCCAATTAAGCTAGAAATAGAATTTAGCACTGCAAACATTGTTTAAAAACTGTTAAGACATCCAGTCCAGTGCTTCTGTTCATTATTCTCTGCTGAAACCTAATATTAGTAACAGCATGTACCGAGGACCTGGACCATGAATTAATAATGAAGCACTTGTACTGGAAAATATGTGAGCACCTAGTTGCTTTCTTTGGCAGGCACCCGCGGGGACGGGAGTTCGCTGTGCCTTACACATCACGTTCAGAGATGGTTTAGCGGGATAAAAGTAGTCATCTGTTATTTTGGAGGGATCACCTGCAGGGGAAAGATAACCGAGCACTCACTGACCACCCACCTGCCTCCCTTCTCTGCTGCCCAACCATTTCTCCTGTGAAACTTTCACTTTCCTCAAGTCCTTAGTCCCATCAATGTTTTAACTCGTGTAATTTCAATTATTCCGTTTACTCCACCACGAGATTAAGAGCGTCTTAAGAACAAAGAAGGAATTGTCCAGGGAGGCAATGTGGGACAGTGGCTGAGGACAGAGGTCATGACGGATTAAATCAGATGGAGGATGGAATCCTATCATGCTGGACCACCACATAACAGCTGCATGATCTTGAGCAAAATGTTTAATTTTTCTGATCTTCAGTTTTTCCTCATTAAAGGGGATAATAATGATTACCTTCTGGATGAATTGTAAAGATTAGGATGAACCGGGGAAGCACATGGTACAGTGCAGTGTACAGTGGCATTTCATGAATACTAGCTTTGTCATTGTCATCATCACCATCATCATCATTTTCCCCATCACCTTCGTTGGATCCCTACTATCTAGCATAATAATTAGCACACACTAATGTTTGTTGTATAAATCATGAAACACATTTTACATGTAATCCTTTGATCTAAAACAATGACTTCAGAGGGCAATTTGTTTTGTTTGGCTTGGTTTTTGACAAAATTAATTTTCACCTGTGTTTCCTCCTCCTTTGCTTCCTCATCCCTGCCTCCTGGGTGGAGGAATCTCTGACTACCTTGATAACAATGTATCAGGGATGGTTTCCAATGGAGTCTCCACTCATAATCGGTTTTACTTTCAAGAGAGTTTGGGAGAAATTCTCAGACAGAAATGGTCACAGAACCTATGGGAGCAATCAAGAGAAACGGTAAACCTGAACATGAAAATACATTTGTGTATTTGGCATTTGGCTCTCTATGTGTTACTACAACTTTAAGAATTATTTGGTTTATTTCTTGCAGGGCAACCCACCTATCCTCTAAGACCAGGTTTTTGTTGCTTCCTGCACAAGTAAAAAAAAAAAATGCCTTTCTACATCTACAGAAAACAAGCAGTTGTTGTCATCACTATACTTGCCCTGTGAAACCTTAGCAAGGCGATAGGGTTACACATTCCGTTCCTCTGAGGGGAACGCAGCATCTCATCTCCCCCGCTGGGGCATTGCTTCCAGTGGACCTGATAAACTTAGCTTTTGAGTTTTGTAGATTTAAACATTAAAACATTTTAAACTAAACTAAAACCCAAAACACTCTTCAAAAACAAAACAAAAGGATAAAAGAAAGGGGTTAGAATTCTCCCTGCTGATGAAAACTAAGTCACTGGGGAAAGTGCAGTTGTTGTTCAGCTATTACATAACTGCGTGTAGTATGTGGCACAGGAAATAATTCTGTTCGTGCACCTGCACAGAAAAACCCACATCAACAAGTTTGCTGCGGCCGTCAATCTGTGGGACCAAAAGCTGAGCCTGAAAGCAAAGGTGAAATAAAATACGAAAATTGCACAGCAGCCGCAGAGGAGTCAGCTATCCAGAGGCCCCTGCTGAAACCCCATCTTTAGGGTAGAGTTTCAGACACATTTTGATGTTTTGGTCACCTGACCCAAGCTCTGGAACCCAATTGGTCTCCGAGTTTACAGGCTAAGTAATGATGTAACCAGAGTGTGTGGGAACCAGAAGGATGAGACAGATACAATTTTTCCCAGTCATTTATTAGACTTGGCTACTAATTCTGCTTGTTCCTCGGTTTGACTGCTGGTTATCAGGAAATTCGAACTACTTAAAGGACATAATGAGCTTATCTATACTCAAGGTAGAATTTAGTCACATTTATATAAAATTAGACTGCAGTTAGAGAGAATAGTAATTTGTGAAATTCAATTATTTATATTTCAATTTGGTACCAGATATATTTTAATGTGTTGACATTTTGTCATGTATTCCTTTTTTTAAACTAAACATTTACATCATTTACAATATCATTCTTATGATGTCTAAAAAAATCCATCAAAATTAATATATTGGTTTATCTATGATTTTTTTATCCCTTTTCTTAATTTGTAGAGTGTTTGTCTGAACAGAATAAATGTTTATGCTCATGTAATTCGTCACTATGGCAACTTTTGGCCTTTAAAATGCTGACACTATATGAGACACTACCAAGCAACCAAGAAATGATCCTCGTTTGACAAGAATAAGCAGAACCTGTTTGGCAAACTTCAGGTATAACCAAACAGAGCAGGGCAAGGATAACTATGAATAAAAGCATGTGTTGTTCAATCCACACAACTCCTTGTCAAGAAAAAGGAGAGCATATTCAAGTTTCATGGCAAAAGCGGGAGATCTAAAACTGGTAACAATACTTAAATACTAAAAAAAAAAAAAAGAGATTTTTTTTCCTCTAAATTTCCTATACCCATCCCCCCCCCACCAAAGAAATCATTTAAGTAATTTCTAACGCACTCATTTTATTATCTTTCTGATGTGTCAGCATGAGTTTGTGAGAAGTTTGGCAACTCATAATTTCAACTCTCTTCAAGACAGTTGTGCAGTTATACCTCACAAGTTATCATCAACAGTTTTATAACAGGCACAAGAAAAGTCATAGGTCTCCAAACTGATGGTGTGGCTACACTTTATAATAAACTCCCTGCGTGATTTTTAAAAGTAATTGATGTGATAGTTTTGGTGGCATTTATTCTCATAGAAAGTAGTCTAAAAATACTTAATCTAGTTAGCAAAAATGTCTTTAGGAAAGAAATCCCTAAAAAAACAGTTCTTTATCATTGTCTTTGCGCATATCATGCCCAACACATCCACAATAGATATGGTGTCTGACATCTACTTAAACCTGTTGGGAACTATATCAAACATTAATGGGGATTAGTGTTAGAACTGGTGTAAACATAGCAAACACTCTGCCGAAAGTCCATGCTCACATTTCCATATGTTATACAGTAAGCAGAATCATTTAACCAGTGAGGGACTCAGGAGTGGTGTGCAGGGAGCAAGTATTTGGCAGGTGAGGAGTAAACAATTCCTGGATATATTTACTTCGTAACACCAGCATCTACACACCTACCAAACTCTGGCCTTTCAGCTTTTCCTCAAGAGACAGGTCAAGTTCAAGACAGGCAATTTCATTATGAAAAGTTTCTACAACATGGATAAAAAATGATTTAGTACTTCCAGGTGCACTGTAATTCTTGGCAGAAAAAATTAATTCCAGGTGTGTAATCTCCTAAAGAAATATGTTGTCAAAGCTGGATAAAACCATCACATTAGAAAAATAGAAGTCCACCCGTAAACAAAGTACCAGGTATGGCTAGGAAAACTCTCTGCACCATGTAGAAATTACAGCATAAAAGTGAAACTCCCTTTTCCTTATGTAAACATTGCTTGGTTTTGGGCATCTTTTCAAAAGAGGTAGAGCTGAACATGCAGGAGCATATAGAAATATGACATACTCTTGGTGGGAGGTTTGGGGTGGGGCCCCAGTGCCAAGCGAGACTCTAACACACAAAGGAAAAAAGAAGATGCATTTTATAGCTTACAGATTTTTTCTTTTTCTTTTTTTTAAAGCAGCCAACCAACCAAATAACTCAATCAACAACAACAAAACCAACATTTGCCACACAGTGGAAAATGTTATAACAGCTTGAATAACAAGGGGGCCCGGGCAGGGGTGGGAATGGGTGTAGAGGGGGCAGGAAGGGAGATCCTCATATTATGGAATATTTAAACTTTGTAATTCAATGCACATTTATTAATTGATTTCCTTTTAAGAGGCACTTATTTATGACAGGTTTATGAACAATATAGCGTGTATAGAGCACTGAAGTTCTCCCATGACTTGTTTGTATTTCCATATGTTCAGATGAAATGAATATCACATTTAATAGTATTACTAGCTGCTCTTGAAGTGTCTGCCAGCACTACATCCCGGGGGAGTTGTTACCACCAGATTAATATCCTGTGGGTCACTTAATTTAAAAAACCACATTATAGAGGCATTATGTGATTAGATGTACTACTCTTACAAGCCAGTTG
Source organism: Corynorhinus townsendii (assembly GCA_026230045.1). Classification (NCBI taxonomy): domain Eukaryota; kingdom Metazoa; phylum Chordata; class Mammalia; order Chiroptera; family Vespertilionidae; genus Corynorhinus; species Corynorhinus townsendii. Next base: position 41,459,760 of record JAPDVU010000002.1, read on the forward strand.
GGGTGTGTACTTTGCATCTGGTTCAGAAAGGCTGGTGAGGCCAACTTATGAAGACCTCCAGTCTGGAGTTTCTGAGAGGCCAGTGATTATACAGACATATGGACTTGTATAGAGAAATGTGTCCTCCATTTACCATCAGACTTTGCCTGAAAAACAGGATCTAAAAGGAACAACTCACTGAGTCAGAAACAGCTGGTCAGAACTGGCTGCTTCAGACAGGAGGTGCTATCAATCCCCCATCAGGCCTGCTTGTCACCAAATACTCATAGTAAATACAGAATCATGCTATTTCCAGGGGATGCTATCAACACCAAGTTCTATCAATTGTAAAGTAAAATACTTGTGAATTTAAAATATGCTCTTTATTCTCCCTTTAAGCATGTTCAAAGCTAAGCATAGGGCAGACCACCAAAACAACAGGAAGTGTGCCTTGTGAGTGAGCAAGAGGAATGTGCCATAGGGTCTGAGGACACCCTGGAATGGGATGCCCAGCATTTCCTGCAGGAGTTTTAAATGGCATCAAGTGCAGAGGCCCCAGGCAACACAGAAGCATCAATCATCATTTAGGGTCCACTATGGATTATCTGTAAGGAGATAATTCATTTAGGCTTCCTCCAGGCCAGGCCCAAAGAGGCCTCAGGCTAACAGCAAGAGGGGAAGAAACTCTGAAAGGCATACCAGGTGGGACACTGTGAGCTGGAGAATCTAATGTCTGAAATACATTGTGGGTATTTCTGGTTACATTCATAGTCAAAATAATGTTTTCCTTCATTCGCACACATCTGCTTGTTACTTGTCTTTTTAACTGTCCTGGATCTTCACAAATACAGTACAGTAAAATTATTGTTTTAAAAATAAAGTCATTTTGTTCAGTACTTTAAACTGTCAATGGAAAAGGTTGTTTTTTTCATCAAATATAAATTGAACTGATCGATTGTGAAGTACATTTCATGATGTAAAGGAAAAGCAATTTATTACGAGTCAAGACTGTATGAGATGAAGTAAACAATAAAAATAGTGTGCTTATGGGTTTGCCAAAGCAAAAAATTCTCAACAGCTTCTCTGAAATTTCAACCAAGATCTTCTTCTTTGGAGGAAGGGGAAGTCTTAGAGAGATAGAGAGAGAGGCATCTCTATGACCGCTTTGGAAGGTAAAAGGATTGAGGATCACAAGTCTTTCAGCCCACCTGCAACCATCCAGGTTGCTCATTCTTTTTTTTTAATCTGAAGCAACAGGAAAAACATCGAGGTGAGAAAGGGAGGAGTGAAAAGATGATACTCTTTGTATTCTGTTCCATCACTTCCCACATTTCTAAAATGCAAGATTCTCAATCTCAAAAGGATGCAGAGTCTTTTGTTCTATTCATCATTTGATAAAGTACTAATAATTCCCAATGGCTGAATAATTACTGAAAGCAATTTCCAGTTTCTTGCATTTGTATCTTTAAACTGATAAAAGGTGGAGATCACTCCCAATTTGTACTGATCTAGACACTGAAATACTGTGCCAAACTGGGCCGCCCTGAGTGGGTCACAGCATCTCTGTGTGTGTTTCTTTACATGTAAAATCATGAAATTGTTTCACCTGTCATATTCATGAGGTTGTTGAGAAGAATTGAGTTCATGTTTATGAAAATGCCTTCAAAGATATGAAGCACTGCAATAAATTTAAGGAATGGGGGTAATTATGAAGATGATGATGATGACGACAACAAGAGAAGATACAGGTGGAAATTGTGTATGCCTATAAAATTATGGCTTAATAGTTGTCATTTAGGAATTTTTATATTTTTTGCCACCCAGGAGTGAGATACTAATAAAAGTTATGAGCACAATGGAGATCCTCAAATGAAACATGTCTTAAATATGCAATGTATATTGCAAAAGAAAAATCATAACATGGATATGTTTACATTAACTAGCACTACCAAAGGTAGCAAAGGCATTAAGGCAAAGTGTTCAACATTTTGCAGACTTCTGGAAGGTATCTTCCCTGCTTTGCCTACAGCACTCCCTACTCTTAAGTGATGCTTGGGAAGGCCTGGTGATGGTCATCTTTAGGCCTTTAGCCTGACAAGATACTGTCCTGTCCTATTTGGGTGCTGTGTTTTCTGTCAAAGGATGAAATAAACATGCTTTTCAGTATCATCACCCAAGAGATTTTACTTTTGACCCTCTGGGTCTGCCTCAAGTGACTGCTAAATAATGAAAGAATGAAAAAGAGGAAGTGTGAATAACAGTGAGAACAAACTGTTAGAGTAGGCAGATCTATACTAATAAAAGGGTAATATGCTAATTAGACCAGGTGACTGGACATCTTCCGGACATCCAAGATCCTTCCAGGCAGTTGGGGGTGGCCAGGCCAGCAGGGGGTCCGTTAGGGTGCAATCAGGCAGGCAGGCAGGCAGGTGAGCAGTTAGCAGCCAGTGGTCCCAGATTGCAAGAGGAATGTCCAACTGCCGGGATCAGGCCTAAACGAGCAGTTGGACATACCCCAAGGGGTCCCTGATTGGAGAGAAAGTGCAGGCCAGGCTGAGGGACACCCCCCCTCCCATGTATGAATTTTGTGCACTGGGCCTCTAGTAGGAAGATAAGAGCTGGGAGAGGCTGGGGGAGGCAGCTGGGGCTTGGAGGAAATAAGTGTGTGACAAACTGAAAATAGACAATGGAGGTGGCAGGCCCCTATGTGAACAGGAAAGATTCAGAGCCCTCCAGCATGTGATCTAACCAATGGCATAGCACCTAGGTGAAAGAGCTTCATAGCTCAAAGATACGTTTTTCTGAGACATGAGGGAGAGGGTAACTAGCTCCTTGCTTATGGGCACTCCAGTCTAGGGATATAAATATCCCAAACCTCACCCAATTGGGGCACTCAGTTAGGTCTCGGCCAGCTGAGCTGTCTGCCCAGGTCCTCTCTGAGTGTATAGCTTTCCTACAAATAAATCCTCACCTGCTTTTGCTGTTATTTGGTATCTCTTGTTTGAATCAATTCCTACCAGCAAGATGAGAACTGTGGGGTACAGAGTACTATCTCTGGCCAGGGGTGATCTCCAGCCAGAGACCTCCTTGTCCACCACTGACAAAACTATACCCTAAAACAGTGGTCAGCAAACTCATTAGTTAACAGAGCGGCAAACCGAGCCGCAGTTTGCCGACCACTCCCCTAAAAGAAACAATAGTTTTCCTAGTTTATCCCCAATGGGGATAAAGGCTTAATTTTGCAATATCAGTTGCTGTTCTGTTAAGCAACTACACTATAAAAATGTTATCTTTCTAGATATCTGCACACATCTCTACCCACAGCACCCTCCCACCACTAAGGCAAAGGAAAAGTATATTGATTTTCCTGGAAACTTACAGACCTTTAAGTCGACTAGCTGGAAATCTGTTTTTCAAATGGGAAGCTATGTCCTGCTTAGGTAGCTGAAGTTGACAGAAGAGCTTTAATTGATAAGACAGTCAAATACAAAAGCACTAGGCCAAAATCAAATACAGGGGCACCTTCTTAGGGCTGCTCTGAGATGAATGGCAATTATTTACACTCCACATTACTGTTCAGACACACAAAATAAGGCCATACAAGAAGAGCAATGCTATCCATGGAGAAATGAGAATTACAGCATTCTAGATGGATAGATTTTTATTATCCTTGTTTTCAGATAAGTAAATTGTGAATGGAGGGCAGTGGAAAGTCTATGCCCTATTTTCTTGTCCAACTTCAATATCTTGTGCTAGAATTTCAAGGACACTTGAAATCCTCTTACATTCCTCCTTTTGCCCATTATATTCCTTGTCTCCAGTGGGCATTTTCAGCTCTGCCAAGAGTGTCTGTGAATCTGTGTTCTGGATGTCAGGACCAGAGGTTTGCTAATTATCCTAACTCCCCCTGCTGGTGGGTTTAACTACAACCCAAACTAAAAACCCTCTCATTTGAACAGCAACTGTTAAAAACATTTTTCAAGTGAATCCACATAGTAAAAGAGTAGGTCAGGAGAAAAAGAAAAACTTAAAAAGATGGTGAATATTACAAGAGAATGTAACTCACTATAATATACATAAATTGCAGGTTTGATATTATTTCTAAAATGAGCTTTTGTGATTAGATTTGTGAACCATAAAATAGATCTGTTGGTCTAATTTTTCCCTGATTCTCTTTTTTGTTCCCACATCCCTTCTCATTTGTGGTTTGTGATATTTCCCTTTGTCTCTAAGCTCTAGACTTCTACTTAATAAGTACCAATAAAGATTGGATGTTATCCTTAAACAGTGGTAGCATTCCCCACCTGCTAATTGCTTTATTTGTACTCACTGTTTCCGCCCTCTCATCAACAGGGCTTTAGCATAAAGGGCAATGAAGTAGAATGTGATGAGGCGAACAGGAGCCAGCTGAGTGAATGCTTCTATAATTACACAGTAGCCTGGAGTAGCTCTTCTCAAATCAAATTATGAGCCTGGATTACCTAAAACTCTCAGGACACAGCCCAGGTTTTCACTTGTCTGTATGTTATTGTTGACAAGCAGCCCTCTTTCTTCTTGCCTTTATTCTTCACAGAGATTTTCAAAGCTCCAGTTCTAATAATATTCTCAAAGCAATGAAACATGATGGAGAAGATTGATTTCTTAGATGGCTCACCTGACCCTGTGTGTTTTATAATTTATTTTTTAAAAATTTAAAGAGAAATAAATGTTTCTCATGTTTATAACCACCCCTTCATTTGCATATCAAAGTTTAATCCTAGCTGAGTTGACTCATGATTCTTTGGCAAATATTTATGCCTTGTCAACATCCCAACCACCCATAAGGCAACTGGAACAAAAGTCACTAGGTCTGGGCAATGTTTGGGTCCTTATTTGAACACCTGACCGTCCCCTCGGAAATGTACAATGCACCGGAAATAACAGTAATAAGAGGAGCAGACTCAAGGTCAGGCCAGCTGGAATAGGTACTCAAAGCTTCAGCTGACTAGCTGTGTGGCCTTATACCAGCCACTTAAATTCTCATTTTCTCCATCTGCAATCCAAGGACATTGAACTAAATATCTCTAAGGCCCCCTCTAGGTCTGTGGTTTCATATACTCATAAGTAGTATATGGGTAATATGCATAGGAGACAGTACATATTTGGCTGCAGTAGCTAAACAAAGCAAGATAACAATCCATTTCTCAAATGGTTTAAATGGTATGAAATCAAGATCTGGTGTGTCCAAGATCAGGTCTACACATGAACAAAATGTGGTAAGGCTTGGCTGGTCAAGGGCTCCTGGGGAGAGCGCTGGGGTTTAAGGTTTAGTTCCATCAGGCTCTGTATCCAACAAAGCTTCAGTTTCCAACACTTAAAGTATGGCTCAAACAGAAAAAAATTCAAATCACCTCATTCCTATATGTAATGTTCAGTGAATTTTACTCTATATTCTTGAAAAAAAAATATGGGTCTGAATAATTATGAAACAAGTATTCTCTGTGCCATATTACTCTGTACTGAAGAATACTCTATTGGTTTACAAATATGTATTTAAAGCAGGCATCCTGGTGGGAAAGACAAATAAATTATAACCAACACAAAGGTAAGGATATTTTTCAGAAATGGTCATCATAGCCATATGTTCTAATATTACACACCAATTTGTTAAGATGACTCTTAGCTATCACCAAAAAGATAATGACATTTTTATCTTCATGGCTAAAAATCTTAATTTGGAAAGTCACATCAAGCTAAACAGAAAATATCAGTTGCATGTCCATTTTTTTAAAAAGCTATGTTTTTAATACCAATGCCTTTTTGAAATCATCCATTAGTTTAAATGTCACAAAATATTCTGAGTTTTAATTGATTCCATTTGAGAACTAAAAGACTTAATGATGCAAATTTAATTAAGGTTTCCATATTATTAACCTTAAATTAAAAAATTATAAACATAAATGCTAGCACCTTCTGAGTACTTTCCATGTTTACTTAAAACACAAGCTACATCCACAAGACTAAAACACCCAACCACTAAGCTCTCAACAGAGCCACTCAATGCATGAAATGACAGTGGCCCCAACATGGGCATGGACCTTGCCCTGAACCACGGCTGCCTCCTTTGTGAAGTTAACTGAGATGGATGGGCAAAAGAACACCCCTCAGGAATGCATTAGGTAAGCAGATTACAAAGAATTTAGAACTTCCAAGTGCTCAAATTATACACAGATAGGGTAACAGGAATTTGATTTCTGGTATTTCAAGTCAAACCTGAAACCCCATTCCAGAACTTTCCTGAAACATTTGAAGAACTTTTAAACCTACTTTGCAAACTTGAAAGGCTAAGGTAAGCTCATTTGGGGTTTGGTCTTAATTACTGCTTTTCTCTTTTACTTGTAGTTGAAGTAGGCAGAAAAAATAAATGTTACCAAAAGTTAAGTATATAGTATTTGTCATTTCCAATTATAATATCCTCTCTTTTCTATATCATTTACTTGCCATCAACAACGCCACATCTGACTTGTTGGTCTCATAAAGGTGGAAATTTATATGTGTATATGGATATGTAATATATATTTTATATATGTACAATATGTATTTTACATACACACATACATATACAGCAGAGAAAAGGAAGTATTACTTGGTTTTTAAGCTATTTTAAAAAAACAATGTACTGTTTTTTGTGCTTCCATTTTTTTTAATGTTTTTATTAATTTCAGAGAGAGGAAGGGAGAGGGAGAGAGAGATAGAAACATTGATGATGAGAGAGAATCATCTCTATACACCTATACACCACCTACTGGGGATTGAGCCTATAGTCCATGTGCCTCCATTTTTTATTCAGCAACTTACTCTCAAAACTTTCTCCTAAGTAAGCCTATAAAATATTCTTGAACAGAATAATGGTTACGCACCCAATATCTGAAGCCAGGCTCTGGTTGCAATCCTAGTTCTACTTTTCCTTATCTGATAACCTTAGAAAATTGCTTAACCTCACTGTGCCTCAGTCTCATCACCCATAAAATGGAGATAATAATGCATCTATTTCATTGTTGTGAGGATTAAAAGCATTTACACGTACTAGTAAAACAAATTTAGAATAGTGCCTACCATATAAGAAGTAGTAATTATTATATTTTATTTGAATTAGAATTAAAAGAGCCATAATGGCTAATAGGGCTAATATATTAGATAGCACCATTATAGAGTATTTTGGAGTTATGCCTAGATTTGAATGCAGGGCTCTGAAACTTACTACCTGTATAGCCTTTACTCTCTTTATAGTTTCTTAATATGCAATGTAGAAAGAGTAATGCCTATCACCTAAAATAAATGTCATTATATTTGTAAAGGGCCTGGTATGTTGTAGTTTATAAATATTCTTTTCCTGATACCTTCCTCTAAATTGGTATTATTTGGGCAGAACAGCTCTAAGAAGAACCAGAAACAAAGCAGAGAGACATTTTTAGCTCTTTCTATATTTCAAAAGGTAAAACACCAGTCCCTCAATGTTCTCACTTCCGTTACTGTCACTGTCAGTCTTGAATGAAAATGTGATGTTCTGTTTGACAGAGACCCTTGAAATGCCTGAGCATCTCTCAAAAGGCACAAAACTAGGAGAACTCTCAGGACCCTCTCACACTCAGAGAGCTAGCTGTATGTGGTCCCAGCAGGCTGTGGTCATAGAGAGCCCGTTTGTATGTACTTGCCTAGATGGTGGACCACAGTCCAGGCTGCCTCTTGTTGCCTCTATCAAAAAGCAATCACTGTTGCCCGGCTGGTATGGCTCAATATTGAGCATTGACCCATGAGCCAGGAGGTCACTATTTGATTCCCCATCAGGGCACATGCCTGGGTTGCAGGCTCAGTAGGGGGCATGCAGGAGGCAGTCAATGGATGATTCTCTCTCATCATTGATGTTTCTATCTCTCTTTGCCTCTCTCTTTCTCTCTCTGAAATCAATAAAGATATATCTTTAAAAAAAAAAAAAAGCAATCACTGTTGGCCAATGTTCCAATAATCTCGTGGTCTGGCATCTATAACTTCATCAAAAAAACTGATCTCAAATAGCTGGGGGTTCCCAGGATAACCTCCTTATACTGAAAATTCCTCACAGTTACATTTCTAATAGGTGGTAGAAGAAATTTTCATGCCTCATGAAACCGAAGTGCAGTCTCTTTCAATACCTTCCAGGCCATGTTCATAAGGGTCTGAGATACATGACATCAGGGAATATCTGAGCAGAGTGGAAAACTTTGGAAGTATAGATTGTAGGATCAGCATTCCTAAAATTGGAACCTGACTTCAGAAGGGCAGGATGGGGTCCAAAATACTTTGTCAGCAGCCTCAGCTCTTTTCTGAAGTTATCCTCTCTCGTGAGATAACCTTTTACTATCAACCTTGTATTTGATGGTTTAAAATTTTTAGCCAAATTGGTCCCTTACCAGCTTCTGAACATAAAGACTTTCTTGACATCCATAACTTTGTGTGAATAGGTATCATAATTATAATCCAAAAATAGGGAAGACCACATATCCATTCAACCATTATAACGTGTATGCCAGATAAATTGGGGGAGGGAAGAGTGGAAGAGAGATGCATAGATGAAAATACTGATTTCATCCAACTCTGAGGTAATATACACCCAAAAAAAAAAGATGCCCAAATTATGTGATACACCATGATGCTGTACCAAAAGCAGTGGTTTGTTGCCACAGACTCACTCCTCATTCAGTGACTATGAGATTTGGGTCCAGTTACTTGGTTTTTTTAAGCCTCAGTGTCTATAATATGAGGATAGTACTACTTTATTTTGAGGAGTATAAGTACTAACTAGACAATGTGTAGTGTGCTTAGCACAATATCTACCATGAATCGCTCCTTGGATATTTTTAAATGATATTATGAGCTTTCTACTTAGCATCTACTGTTAGCATAGCCTATCCAAAAGTATTTATTTATTCTTTCACCAGATTTCAAAAATGAATGCTATGTATTAAGCCAGGATGCCAATTTCAGTAAATACCAAAGTTTTGAGAGTTAGTACTCCTAGGCCCCAAATAAAGTTCAGGTAGCAAGGATTTGATTTTTCCCTAATGCATAAATTAGAGGAATAAGACATCCATAATATAGGCATTGGGCACCATTTGCCTAAATTAATACAATATCTTTTTCACTGAATAGCATTTTATCATTGTTACCAAAGACATATTTTCCACTGTGGGTTTTGACTACATCAACTTTCATCTCTTCTAGGACTTATTATTGATTTGAATAAGAAATATTATTAGACCCAAGGAGAGTGACTAGCTTTTCTCATACCTGCCTGACCATCATCTTATTCCTTCACTATACAAATTCACCTCTGAGTGGGCTTCAATGTTTTAGATAGAATTAAACAGAGTGGAAAGAATTTTTTAAAAAATGATTTTTCAGGTCCATTTCAACCCTGCAATGAGATTTTAAAGTTATAAAATCCAATTTTCCAAACTATCACTTCCTCCCCCTCCCACCAGAGTCCTTCTATTCTTTTCAACAAGTACCAAAATGAGAATGCACACACATCCCCATACACTTGCTTCCACAAAGCCTTATCCAGAATAGAAAGTAAACCTCTTTAGTTTCTCATTACTTAAGACTGTGATTTATAAAAATTCTTCCTGATCTTTAGCCACTTTCCTTGTATAGCACCCAAGCCCAGCACTGAGCATGTAATTAGCACACCATAAATACCTGTTAATTGATGGACAATGTTAATATTATTCATTCTTTTCATTTCACATACTTGTTCAGTGTTTTACCTGTTGTCTATTTATCCTCTACGCCTACCTCCATTGTTGTTTTCTCTAAAACTACAAGCTGCAAAGTGTAGGAGCCACGTTTCTTTGAGTCGCTGTGGATAATGGGCTGTAGAGAGATGCTTAAACAGGCTTTTCAATTGATTGATTAATAGAACGATTGATGGATGGATAGAGGAAAGGGTGAATGCATTACAGCATTCTCTATTTGCTACTTCAACAGACTAAATTTACCAAAGGGGTCCCGTTCTGCCCTTGCCCCCTGAACAAAGCAGCAGAGGTAGGTCAAGGAACAGCCGTCCCTACCGCACACAATAGAGTAGGGTGTCTTGCAGTGGGTACAGCTTCTTCTTCCACTAATTACTGCAAAACATCTTTTGAGGCAAGGTGGTTATTTTCTATTATTTCTTGGTCATTTTCTTAGGATAACTTGTATTTTTTAAGTTATAAAGGTGGCGGGGGGGAGACTAACAAGCACTCTACTTCTTTTTAACCCCACACATTTTAACTTTGAGTCGCAGTAAGTGCAACTATTTCCCGTTGTTGATAACTTACTTGATTTTCTAGCATACATTCAGTCTATAAATGGACTTTCATGAATCTAAAAGAAGGACAAAAGAGATACACAAAATTTTAAAATGTTAAACTGCAAGATTTAATTTAGAATGCATGCTAATTTCAAGTCCAGACTAAGGGTCTTGGATTCAAGTATATGAATTTTCCCCCCCAGCTGTTTTAACCAGATAGAGGAGCGGGGAGGACTAGACCCATGGAAACAGGCAAAAGATCTCCAGGTTTTCATGAATCCTGGCTAGAGATACAGAGACATGTCTCTGCTTATGTTTATTTCTACCAGAGCTACATGTAACATGCAAGAAGGATGAGTTCCCCAGGAGCTACATCCCGTAGGCATTCCTGGGGCACTAACTAAAAATCCATTACTCTTTTTTGCCACTCAAGAAAATATATCAGAATCTCATAAGCAAATACACTAGGATAGAGTCAAACATTGTATAATTGTTTATTCATTTACTTATTCCATTCTCAGCAAATCCTCAACATTCATTATGTAAGTGAGACTGGCCACGATGGTGCCTGTGCCCTTCCCTTTCCCATTGGGACCATCATAGTAATAAGTGAATTGTTTATTCATTCATTTATTCGGAAATATGTATTGAGGACCTACTACTTGCAAGGTATGATTCTAGGCCCTGCAAATACATAGGTGAAAAGATATACAATTTCTCTGCTCTCATGAAGCTTCTACTCACATAGTTTGGCCCATTCTTTGCTAGTAATTAATTGGATACAATGCACAACTGGTTCACTCATTCTTCCTCCTTGACTCCTTAACAGTGTCCTATGGGTTGTATAGAGAACAGACAGAAGTAGGATCTGAGCTAATGGGGAGATATAACTCAATCCCCAACAAATCTTCAACATCCATTATGTATGTGAGACTGGCCAAGATGGTGCCTCTGCCTTTCTCCTTAGCATTGGGACCATCATAGTAATATGATTCTATAATCACTCTAGAAATCTTCATTCACTGTAATTGTAATTGAGACATTTATGTATCTTGGTGAGTCTTAGTATGCCATTGTAGAAGAATATCTCACAATAGATTTATGTTAGATTATAAATTTTAAAAATCATTTTACAAAACATACTATGCAATATAATAGTTTTAAGACAAAGAGTTTTGTTGCATAGACAAATATGGCTAGAATATATAGCAACATGTTGGCAATGGATAGCTCTGGGTAGGCTCGTGGGTGTTGTGCATGTATGAATACACGTGTGCATGTACTTTTCAATGTTTTCTAAATTTTCTACAATAAAAGTATTTATTGAATTTTCTAATCAGTGGAAGAAACAATGTTGTTGCTCCCAAAGACTATCCTATCTAATAAAGAAGGAATATGCTAATTGACATCCCACCATCACAAAGATGGCAGTGCCCACAGCCACAAGATGGCAGCTCCCAGTTCCCTCAGCCCCGCCTCACCCAGTCCCTGCAGCATCCAGCCTCATCCAGCCTCAGTTCCCCAGTCCCCTCAGCCCCACAAGGGAGGGCAGTTGGGGGCAATCATGCCAGCAGGGGAGTAGTTAGGCATCAATTAGGCTGGCAGACAGAGTGGTTAGGGGCAATCAGGCAGGCAGGCAGGTGAGTGGTTAGAAGCCAGCAGTCATGGATTGTGAGAGGGATGTCTGATTGCTCGTTTAAGCCTGATCACTGCCCGCCGCCCCAAGGGGACCCAGATTGGAGAGGGTGCAGGCTGGGCTGAGGGACAGCCCACCCCACCCCCATGCACGAATTTCATGCACCAGGCCTCTAGTATCAAATATTACTGCAACAGAGGAGGCCACTTCCTTGTCCAGGTAACATATGAGGTGATGATATTTTGTAACTTATGAGGTGATGATGATATTTGGCCTTGCCATACTTGGAAGAAAGCCCTGAAGTTTTTCTTGTCAAATTTCACTTGGACTTAATTAATCAGCAGTAACCTACTGACCATAATTTTTTAAACCCTGCTATTAGGTGTAGCCCATGGGTGGTATATCATCACTTATCAATTGTTGGTAATTTTTACAATAACACTTATTCTACTGAAACAAATTATACATTTTTTTTTTCAAAAGAAACTTATCACAATGGTATCAGACACCAAGAACTTTCAACAAGTTAATTTTTAAAGGGTATGGTAGATTTCTAAGTCAGCCAAGGTACTATCCTTGCTTGAGAAATATACATTGAAAAGAGTCTACTAAAACAAACACAAGGACATGGCATACCTTCTTTCCTTTTAGTCTATCTCTTCCAAACTTAATCACCCCCTTCCTCTCCACCTCTTGGAGAAAGTGCAAGGCCATTCACCAGTGGAGAGAAAATAAATGATTGTGTAAACTCAAAGACTCGGCTTACCACAAATTGGCAAATAGAGCTAATAGCTAATTGTCATCAAAGACTTCATTCTTGTCACTTTTCCATGTTCTGGTCAGCATTTTAAAAAAGGAACCAACTCTAATTAGTAAAATAATTTTTTAGGTTCTTATAAAGCTGATTCTCTATAAAGCTCTTGGCAAAGCTTGCTTTTGTTTTGTGTTTGGTGTTGTGTGTTTTTTTTTAAGTTAACATAATTCCCTTACTCCTGTATGAGAGCTAAAAGCACTTGCACACTTAACCCACCTCCTAACCAGGAAAATATCTTTTTAAAGGCTTTTGTAAAGCCCAATACTAGGAGCTCTGAGTCTCTGCTGCCATCCATCTTTGCTGAATGGCAAAAAGAGCCTAGACTTCCCAGATTGAAAGTTGTATTTGAGAGTTAGTATGAGATGATCATGCAAATTATCTCATGATATAATAGTAGAATCTGATGATATAAATATAGCTAATACAGAGTCAAAATTATAGAGATACATATAGATAGTTCCAATTAACTACTAGTTCCATTTAGGAAAGAATCTCCTCCTGAGAAAAAGAGTTTGAGTGTATCTCCCTGTTCCTAACTCCTTTACCTTTGAGCTTTTGGGGGGCCAGAAATGCTAACCTTAATTAATGGAAGATCCACTAGACCCCAGGCAAGGGTTTGGGTCCCAGGCCCGGGTCTCCTCCTGTGCCTCTCCCTGGAGTAACGAGCAAGCAGGCTTCATTACTGGCAGCTGAGGGGAAGGGTCACTGGGAATGGATTTGCAGGGCCCTCATTGAGCGATCACTCCATGCTGAGAGGAGCTGGCCGTGTTCTCGGACACCTGGTCATTAACATTGCTAATTAGCAGCCATTAATCAGGACGCTTGCTTTTTTTTGTTGTTGTTGCATGTCACCAGCTCAGAGGGACCAAGTGAATAAGAAGATTGTTTCATTACCTCCACAAGAGGTGGAATGAAAGCAGTTCCCATCAGCTCAAGATGAGATGGATTAAGGGAAAGGTTAGACAACAGTTTGAGATGAGCTGGGGCGGGTGGGGTTGTTGGAGGGGCCAGGGAAAATCAGTCACCTATAATTAATGAAATCTACTGCAACCTAATTCTAATCATCCTGTAAGCAGTCCTCCAACAACCAAATTTTTGTATTAAGAGCTTTATTTTCTTCTGTTAGTGCAGAGACTTGTCTTTAAGTCATTTTAATTGTTTGAAACTTAGTATGTTTAAGTTTGATATTTTCTGCCTTCCCATTCTAAATTCATTTTTTCCTTTAAAAGATTATGACATAACTTAAAATTTTAAGTAGTTAAAGCTAAAGCACTTTTAGAATATCCTCACATACTTACTTAAATGGATACATTCCAACCAACAGTCAAAGGATAGTGAAAAAAATAATTCTACAGTTTTAGAATAGAAATAATAAAAATAAGTGGTTTATTGTTACTCCTAACTGCCCCTAAAAGGCAAGAGGGAATGAAAAGGCTCTGTATTGATTTGTATATAATGACACTGTGAAGAATAATGTCATTAAAAAGGGCTAAAGATTGTGTGTGTGTGTGTAAATTGGTTTTTGTTGTTAATTCAAATGCAATGTGATAAATATGTTTCAATGGAGTGTTTTCTCTACTGTAATGTGGGGTGTTACGTGTGTACAGCACATTATCTTTACCTCACTTTCTAGAAAATAGAAATCTTGGTAACGGGTTGTATGTCCAAGTGTTCTTGACATCGTCAGCATATTTTATCTAGAAAAATATTGTGAGGATACTTATTTAATTAGCAGTTAGTTCGCTGTTATGAATTCATTCGTTTATTTATTAAAATGTGCTCACCCAGGAGCGGCAAAGCAGATCTCTTCGACTTTGGTGGGAAGTTCTCTTTACTAAGCAGTGAGCACTTCAGCTTTTGGCTGTTTCTGCTCTAGTCTCTCTGTAGTGGGTTACAAAATGTGGTTTGCAGTGGCACTAAGTGACTAGGAAGAGAGATTGCCTAAGTATTTATTAGTGTTGTGGCTTCATTTGGACATGTGTAATAAATACACATCTGCACACGTAATATGTACCCCTGCACTTTCAAAGCAAAATTATTCATTTAATGTGCCCTACATTTCCAAACAATAAAAAGCTAAACCTTTTTTTTTAATGTACTAATTTGCTCTGTTTACAAAGAACTATGAAGTTGTTGGGGAAAGGAAGTAAGTATGTAAAATTAATCAGAAGAGTATTTCAATTGTGTTGGAAATCCATAACATGATTTCTAGGACTTCATGGGAAAGTTGAACGCTCAAGGGGAAGTTACACAAAGAACAGCTGAGAAAAAGTTGCATTCTGGCACAGAATCATGCAAATGGAGCACATTCTTCAGTTTTCTCATGACGGATTGCCTCTGAAACCACTGAGCCAAGCTGCAGCAATGCTAATGAGGGAGATGCATCAATGAACAGTGTCATCCCAGGGGCTTCCAAAGGGGATGGGGGGTGAGGAGGGGGCCGGAGGGAGTGGAGGAGGAAGGAAGAAAGGAAGAAAAAAGTGGTGGGGGGAGGGGAGGAGAAAAAGAAAGAAGCAAGAGCAGTTGAACTTTGAATTTTTAGGGCTAGACCATTCAAAAACAAAACTAACTTAGCAGGTAGCTATGGAAGGTACAAAATGAACAGCATTATAATTATATCCTGTTAAAAAAAAACAATTTAGGATGGGGGATGGAAAACTTTTTAAACTTCCTGTTGGAGTAAAAATGATATTAAAGTTGGGAGCTAAAATGCTTCTACCCAGAGACTAGCTTGTGGTTTCTTTATTGAGGACACTAGGCTATCGTGGAAAAGATACCAGGACCATCGATACCAGGAAAGAAAAACTAGCAGTTTCAGTCGTAACTTCTTTGTGGTTGCAGATTTCTCATTTGAATATTTTTTTTCATTTCTGTAAATACATACATTTGTAGCTCATTTACTACAAACGAAAGATAGTTTGCCTGTCATTCTAATTGTGTTTTAAAAGATTTTTTTCTCTTTAACCACATACACACAAAGATTAGTTTTTTAAAAAGAATGTTTCTCTTGAGATTAACAAATGATTCCTTTTGTAGAGATCTGTAAGATTTCCTTCTTGAATTGCTAAAACCACTCACTTCCATCCCACCTAGTGAATGCAAAATTAATTTATTTTCCATTTGCTTTCCATTCTGGGCTTCCAATACAAATTTCTCACGGAAATCGAATCAATAGCTATTTATTGAGTGCTTATTATACATAAGACACTTGAAAGTATTCTTAGAAAGAAACCGCTAGAAAATACATAACACTGTTAAGTTTCTGACCTTTTAAAGTGGTACACATTTTCCAAACATTATGAAGCAACTCCCTTTATGAGAACACCTCAGTGAAAACAGCCAATCTGATGATGTGAATTGTGTGGTACACTTCCAAAATGTCCCACTGAAACGTATTCAGTGCTGGTTCAATCAAAAGTGTAGTTAAAATGTATTTTTTATTTCAGTATCTTATTTTATGACCATTGGGTTTTTTAAATATAAACAGCTAATTGTGCATCTCCCCCACACCCCCGATTTGCTAGCTATTTCAGCCCCTTTTACTAGGTAAACACATAAAATAAAATAAATAGAAAAAAATGAGTGGTAAAATTTAAATTCTTTAATTAATGAGGGGTATATAAGGAGCTCTGCTCTAACCCATCAATACAGACTGAGGCTAAAATCAGGTCCCTTTCATTCTTTTCCTCGATTTCAACCAATAGGATCTGTAAGATTCAGAATTAAAGCTCCCCAACTCACTCTATTGTGTATTACAGTTCATATGGTATAGTTTCCAAGACCACCCACAGTTCTGAGACTGCCTAATGGAAGATTGTATCGGCTGCTGTACCTAATGACAACTAGATGAGTTAAGAATGAAGTGTTAGTATTCATAATACTTGTGGGCATGAAACAGATTATTCACATCATTTCAAAGATAACCTCTGAGCAAAATGCATTCATTCGTGTAACACATTTCTAACTAATCAAGTACATTATCTATTGAAAGTGGCTTTAAAATTTTAAATTTCTCAGATAAAAATTGAAAATATATTGCATTAGAGGACCTGTTAACATGTATTTAGACAATTTTAAATTATATATTCATGGAAACTGCAAAGCATGTTTCTGGCATCTCACAGTGTCATTTAACAGCATAATTATGAAATGTTATTAATTGGTAGTTCACTATTGTCCATCACACACCTGAGATCCCACAATGTCTCAAAAAACTTTCCCTCTGAAAAGTCTCTAAAGGCAAAAAGAATACATTTGAACCACAAGACATCTGCTAGTAAAGGCTGAGACAGCCCCTCTTCTGGCTCCCCCTGCCTTCCTTTCCAAGAAGAGACATTTATTTGAAGTCTCCTGGTTTATTTATTAATTCTCTATGATATACTCCACAATATAGCCACATTCATTTTAACATAAAATTTAAATTAGAGTTTAGTTTGCTAGCTTGCTCCATTGCTTGCTCTTGAGTCTTAGAGTAAAACTGATACTCCATGTTAATACCCCCAGAATATGTTTTCCAGAGTAAAAGGGTGCTGTGGTCAGTAAGCCTTCCTTTGAGCTAAACAACCCTGGTGTGAAGCCCTGCTCCAGACCCTAAGTTTCTTAGCTGCTTTGGTCCTCGGCTTCCTCATGTGTCAAATGAGGTGGGTAGACTAGGCGTGTTGATCTTTGAAGCCTTTTCACTATTAGTATGCTATAATAATTCAGGTAACACATTTCATTTTTTCAATGGAGAGGAATGACTACTAAGAGATTAATGTAGATTAATTATGTGAATCTTTTCTAATAAGAGGATTTTAAGAGTTTATGACCCCCATGTGTGAAATCCTATATAATGAAAGCCTAATATGCTAAGTGTCTGACTATTCATTCAACCTTTCAACCAGTCACTATGATGCATACTGACTACCAGGAGGTAGGTGCTCCTACCAGTAGGTTAGCTTGCTGCTGGGATTCAGCCAATTGGGCCTGGGCAAAACAGGCTGGACAGGCCCTGGAGCCCTCCCTCAGTCCCTCACCAGCCCTGATCGTGCACCGGTGCAAAGGACCCCACCTGTGCACCAGACCTCTAGTATAAAAATAAAACCTACTTACTGTTTTGGCACATTTAATCCCCAAAATCTTTAAAAATCAAAACCTGGGGGAAAAAATGTCCTGTTCATATTACCTCTTGTTTTTGTTTGTTCAATAAAACTGTGTTTAACTGAATAACCCTTTTTTAGTCAAATCTTTCTCTTGGAGCATAATTCCAAGAAGAAGATGCAGAAAGAAACCAAAAGTCTTTAGGACAAGTTTTTTTTTTCATCATTTAAAAACATCTAAATTATGTACACAGTTATTTATGAGACTCATTGTCCAACATACTACATATCCTTAACTATGGCATTTTGGTTTCAAGCTCAGGCTCTGGAATCAACTCTGGGTTGAAATCCTACCTCCACCATTTAGTTATGGACTTACTCATCATTCTTAAGTCTCAGTGCTCTCCTCTTTAAGGATAATAATAATACCACATAGAGTTGAGGGGGCATTAAATGAGATAAGTCAAGTGCTCAGTGTTTGGCCCAAAGTAAGTGCCCCACTAATGTTATTGATTATTAATACCATTACTAGATGGTGGGAATTGATGTTTCCCTTCACATTAAAGGCCCATTATCAAGTAAGATAGATATGTGGAGCATACCAGAGATTCTATAATAGGAAATTAACCCAAACCACTTAGCCAAATGTTGTACAAATTACCTTCCAAAAATACCTTCTTTGATCAAAAACAAAAAGCCTCCATCTTCCTACTCTTCTCCTGTGCATGATCCCACCCCCCATGCCACTATCATGGTGCTCAGCTTGTATAGACAGTCCTCTCTGCTGGTGTGGACTCTGCACATTCAGAACTGTCCCTATGGATCATCACGAGGTTACTTCCTGTCCTAGCTGACACACCTGACCTACCTCAGTCTGGCCAGGTTCACCCTCACCTTGCTTATAAATCCCCTCCCTTATTCCCCTCAGGGGAGTCTCTTTCTTCCCAGATTTCAGTTTGGCACTCTTCGCCCCTTCATTAGCTCCCTGTTTCATTCAGTATCAAATCTAAACTCCTTCATGTGGCCTTTCAGGCGCTTCTTTCTTTCTCAGCCTCATTTCCTTCTCTGCCCTCCACCCCACTATCCAACCTCCGGCCATGTTGATCTACTGAAAGTTCTCAAAACTCATCATTACTCATCTCACCTCCTTCAAGGGTTCTCTTTTTTTCTAGGATACTCTTTCTCCCTCTACTTGAATCTCCTCCTTCAGACTCCCCATAGCTAATTTCTGTTTGGAGCCTTTCCTGACTGTGGAATATTTGGGAGCCTTTCCTGACTGTGGAATATTTGATTAGGGACCTGCTCAGATGTCCCAGGACAGTCTAGTCCTTACCTTGTTAGTTTTACCAAATATCATAGTGATAGGCTATGTGCTTATTTCTCTGACTCCAAACAATAAATTCCCTGACAGTGGCAGTGGGTTTACCACTATGCCCCCAGCCTGGAGCCCAGAGCACAGAGCCTTTCCCATATTAAGTCCTTAGTAAATATTTGTTACATAGATTTAATTTATATCTATCTTCATTTAGTCAACTTTGATGCCCAACCTAAAACATGTACTAGTATATTAATAATAAAAGTCATTTTTGCCTGGCTGATGTGGCTCAGTGGTTGAGCATCGACCTATGATCCAGGAGGTCACAGTTCAATTCCAAGTTGAGGGCTTGATCCCCAGTAAGGGGCGTGCAGCAGTCAGCCAATCAATGATTCTCTCTCACCATTGATGTTTCTATCTCTCCCTCTCCCTTCCTCTCTCTGAAATTAATAAAAACATATATATGTCATTTTTAATAAATTGCATCAACATTAGAAACTGCCATTAACTAGCCAACCACAGAAGTTGATATAGACCTAATGAAACACATCAACACTCACCTTCTTGCCATACTGTCCTGGAGAACATTGCAGAGGGATCCTGGAAGAGCTACTGAATTTTTATTGAATAAAAACTTGCTAGTTTATTTATGCATCTTCAAGGCTGTTCCTTCCACCCTAGAGGCTAAAGAACATGAGGGGAGAGTGTGTGGGAGATAAAGAGCACAGAACCATTAGGGAAAAACAGGGAAGATTTATATATGGAGGTGTTAATTGGTTGTATAAAAAAATGTGGGATATATATCTTTTTTAAATGTTTTGTTTATGATTAAGAAAAGTGAGGCAGTTTTCCAAACCATGTATCTCTGTAGTGTGTGGGGGTGAGGGTGAGATGGGCAGTTCTCTTCATGTGTTTTAGCACTCATACTAATTATTTAAGAGCTTTTCTGTATATACCCCTCTACCCTGACTTTACCATGTTTGACCTAGCCAGACCCTCTTGTACATCACATGCCAGTAAAGGAACATCTCGGATCCAATCACAAACACTTATTTCTGGGACACCCATCTCACTTCACTTTTGCCTTTATTGCCATTCCACTTGCCCCAGACTTTTGATCCTATTTTGGTGTCCATTTTTGGCTCCCATTATTGGTCCTGGGACTAGACTTTTCTCAAGTTTCCCCTTGATATTCTTTCAGAACTTTGTTTCCTGAAATTCAGTGTTTGACTAATTCTACCACTAGACCATATTTCCCCTGAAAGAGTAGATTGTTTTAATCTCTGTTTTACTAGAAATAGATATTCCATATTCATCAAGCGCCAACCTAAGAAATAAATAGCCATTCTAGAACCAAACATTCATGGTGAACTTTAGACCCCCTGAGCCCTCGGTCATACAATGGCTGGTGTTTCCCCAAGTATAGGACATGCGCCAACCATGGGCATACCACTGGAGATGATCAGTATGCAGGTGGCACAATGGTCCACAAAGTGGGTGTGGAAGTAATTATTTTCCATTTTCTTTCACTCCTTCTGATTAGAGTAAGGACAAAGTCTCAGCTAATCTTTGACACATTTCCTATACTTTACAACACCTTTAACACAAAATCATTTAATAACAATTGTTTTCATTTGTTTACTTTATTATGTTCTCTATATGGCATATCAGATTTGTTTACCATTTATTTCAGTCATAGTGTGATATTTTCATAGTAAATAGTTTCCCTTGCAACTAGATTACATTTAAAAGGTAAGTCCAGCCCTAACCGGTTTGGCTCAGTGGATAGAGTGTTGGCCTGTAGACTAAAGAGTCCCAGGTTCGATTCCGGTCAAGGGCAAGTACCTTGGTTGCGGGCACGTACCTTGGTTGCGGGCACATCCCCAGTGGGGGATGTGCAGGAGGCAGATGATCGATGTTTCTCTCTCATTGATGTTTCTAACTCTCTATCCCTCTCCCTTTCTCTCTGTAAAAAAATCAATAAAATACATTTAAAAAAATAAAAAATAAATAAAAGTTAAGTCCATGTAAAATATATTATTTTAAAAACAATGTAGGTACAGGAAGTATGTGGCCATGATTTAAAAAAAAAAAATGACAATGGTCATGAATCATTAAATTTTGGTAAACAATTAAAAATTAGTCCAAAGTTATAGATCAAAATTACAAATTAGACTTAGGTCTCCATAATAGTTTAGATATTTTCTGATCCTCAAAATGCCAGGTTTTCTTTAAAAGCATTCCATTAATTTTATAAGCATTTCTTAAGGGCATTTTCTAAAACATAGAATCTCCCATACTTTCATTCCTGACCCTTTCTTTCTCAAAACCATGAAATGATTGTTACATAGACTATAGCACTCATGGGTCAACCAAAGGGAGGGACGGGGGAGGGAGGAAAGAAAGAATAAAAAGGATCCTTTAGTCCCATAATTACCAAAGAAATAAGCAGAACCTTGAGAAAACAAGCTGGTGTTCAAGAAAATAATTTTCATTGCCAGCACCTAACCGCTGGCCTCTTTCTTAAGAAGAGGATGAGGCCCACAGGGTAATAAAAGGCCCTATAGAACCGCATAAAAGTTCCACATGTGCTACTCCCCGAGTGGCCTTCAAGGGGGTAAGGGCTGGAGGGGGCGCAGGGGAGCAGGGCTAAGAGCAAGACAAAAAGTAATCTTGCTTCTGGAGAAGCAGTTCATCTTACACAAAAAACTAATGAACGTGACAGGTTTCCTTTCGCAAAAGATGTTGTCGGTGAAAAACAACCAAAATAATAATCCTAATAGTAGTAATAAGATGAGCCCTAGCAGTTGGGGTTTCTGCAATTACAGTGTGAATTGCATGAAAGGATTATATGAAGTGCTCTTGGCTTGGAGGGGGAAGTAAGAGCTTCAGCTTGCGAGTTGCAAGCAGCTGCTTGGGGGCCGTGCACCTGCCGGGTCCAAGGCTGTTTTCACCTCGAGAGGAAAACAGGCCCCTTCTCTTTCATTTCATAGCCCCCAACCTGAAAACCACCTCTAAGGGGGGGGGGGGGGGCGGGGGGAGAAAAATAGAGAAGAGAGAAAGGCAGAAAAAAATAAGACTAAAAAAGTTCGTCCATAACAGCAAGAGTGGCTCCAGACTCAGCCAGACAATCGTGGGGTTGGAAAGGCGGGGAAAGGTAGGGGTGGGAGGAGGGCGACAAGTGGGAGGGGATGACTTCATTTTAATGCAGCCACAGGCAGAGCGAGATCTGATATTGGCAAAGTTTCAAGGAAAATGGGGGCGAGGGCGGGAGGAGAAGAAAGGACTCTTTTACTGTTTCAGGCGGCTAAGTCTTCCCGAGGAGCATAAGCTCAGCGCAACATTCTGGGAATAGCAATGAGGCACACACAACAATCAAAACACACTAAATCTGCTGGATGATTCAAACACATCATGCATCTGCACCCACCAAACAGGACTTCAATTCAATAACCTTGAAGATTGGAACAGGAAAAGAAGGGGGGGCGTGGGGATTTTTAATTAGTAACTCCAAATACAAGCGGTTCTGTAAAAATTAGGTGTTTGCACTACACTTTATTTTAAAGTGAGTGGTAAGCGTGTGCTGCTAAAATACACGAACAAATCCTCTCTAACACCGCCTGGAGGTTGTTTCCTTCAGTACCAAGAAGGCTATAGGAAGCTGCTTCAACGAGGCCTTTACCGGGGAAGAATCTGCATGGGGCTTTTTTCACACACATACACACAAATACATGCATATACACAAACCTTTTACAGTAGTACAGGAAAACTATGCAGTTTATTAAAACAAAACAAAGTTCTCTCTCTCTCTCTCTCTCTCTCTCTCTCTCTCTCTCTCTCTCTCTCTCTCTCTCTCACACACACACACACACACACACACACACACACACACACACACACACACGAAAAAAAAAATAAAAGCCCATGTCTCAAATCAGGTCATTGTGCAAACTACAATTCTATTGCCAAACATTTTAACCTACAAGGATTTCTATTTCTATGGCAGGGATAAATTATTTCACTACACAATTATTACGTGGTCTTTGAGCATATGATCTATCATATATGTTTGTAATCCACGCTGTAGAATTGCACACAGTGAGATGTGAATGATGTGCTTGAGTGCCCTGGAAAAGGCCTTTTTTTTTGTTGTTAGATCCAAATTCAGTTATTTTCAGACTGACTTCCAAATAAGCTTAGCCTGGCCTCTGCTTGCTTTAAAAAAAAAAAAATCAAAAGAAAATAATTCATATTGAAAAGTGGGAAAGTGTTTGTGAGACTCTCTCTTTGGACCCTTTAAAAACACTTCTCTCTTTTATTGAAAATTTATCCTATCTTCAACCTAAGCAGAAATTTGGAGAAATAAGAACAAGTTTTTGAAACTTCCTAGACTATACTACACCCACACTCAGAGAGAGAAAGAGAGAGAGAGAGAGAGAGAGAGAGAGAGAGAGAGAGAGAGAGAGAGAGAGACTCTAAATGTATCAGTTATCTGACAAAATATAAATAAAATCTACTTGGAATATAAGCATTTTTCTCAACATGAGTCTCTGTGATTAATGCAAAAACTATTTAGTAGAACAAGAAAGACAAATTTTCAAATTATTAAGACATAAAAATTAACTCAATCATTCTTTAGAGCCTAAACGTATAAATGAATCAGAGAAAGGGAGGTAAGACATCACGAGTAGAAGCATGAACACAAAATGTCTCAGCACGTTCATATTTTCAAAGAATCATTTGAGCAATTGGGGAGGTTCAAGCCATGGCAGCAGTTACACTTTTTAAAAAGCATACAACATTGGTTCAAAAAACAGAGTTCAAAAGGAACTCAAACCAGAGTCACTGGAATACCCATTGGTCCTAGTGAAAACATGCCCCTTTTATGAGCCTCTAAGCCTCAGGTAAAATCCTATATAATAAAAGCCTAATATGCAAATCGATCAAAGGGTGGAACAACCGGTGGAACAACTGGTCTCTATGATGCTAACTGACCACCAGGGGGAAGATGCTCAACACAGGAGCTGCCCTCAGCCCGCAGGCCCTAGGCCAGCCGAGGTGGGTGTCAGCAAGTCCCTCCCCCTCACGATCGCCCCACAAGGGAGGTGACCAGCGGCGGCAGGAGGTGGGTCCAGCAAGTGGGCAGCACCAGGCCAGCCAAGGCAGGTGCCAGCAGGTGCCCTGCCAGTCACCCCATAGATCAGCCCTGATTGCTAGCCAGGCCTATGGACTCTACTCATGCACGAATTTCATGCACCGGGCCTCTAGTATGAAATAAAAGATGGTCAAGTTTATTAATCATAGAAGTGGGAATTGCCTGGACTTGTGGTAACCTGTGAAAGTGGAAAAGTGTAGAGACTGTCCATAGCATCCCTTAGTCAGCTCTCCTCTGAACAATGTGTCCCAGTGTAGAATGAAGCCAGATTCAGGGTGAATTCTTCCCTAATGGGAATGAGGAAGGGATTTGAACCTGGAAGGCAGGAATCCTGAGTTTCAATCCTAACTCAGTGTACCCTTGAGGTAATAACTTGCTTTCTCTGACCTCAGTGTTTTCATCTGTGAAATAGGGGAGTTGCATCATTAATAAGTCTCAGAAATGTCATCCAGTTCTAAAATCCTGTGATTCTGTGGATAGAACCAAACAAGACCAATAAAATATTTTGCACCAAAAAATAGACAAGCCTATTTATCTTTCTCTCCCCCTACCATAATTAAAATCTTCCAAAAGTTGAATCCCCAACTTTGATGGAAGCTCTTCAATTAGGCTGAGTAATCTCACAAGAGTCTAACAGAATAAAAGTAAATTG
This sequence comes from Corynorhinus townsendii, assembly GCA_026230045.1. Lineage (NCBI taxonomy): Eukaryota > Metazoa > Chordata > Mammalia > Chiroptera > Vespertilionidae > Corynorhinus > Corynorhinus townsendii. The sequence goes on from JAPDVU010000002.1 coordinate 41,484,698, forward strand.
TCAGTTATAGAGCCCCTGGAAGTCCTGACCACTCACTCATCTTTAAAGCTTCAGGTGAGGTGGGGGTTCAGGATCTCAGTGGAGAAAGAGGAGGATACTTGTTTATCCCACTCACAAATTCAATCCACATCCTACAGTGAGACACTGCTATTAATGGGAGTGTGTCTTAGGTGCCAGCAGAAAAACATGAAACACAATAGTGCTACCTTACCTCCCACCCAGTCAGATTTCATCTGTTCTTCAAGCTTCTGCTTTCCTTCAAAAAGGTTTGGGAGACCATTTCACATTAATCTTTCTTCTTTACAAATTGGTACCATAGAGAGTTTGGCACTCATCTAACATTAATTATGCCTTGTGACATCTCCTATTTTTATTTAACTTTTAAAGCAGCATTTCCTCAAGTATAATACGACTTCGGGGTCCCTCAATATTATTCCGTGGTCAGAATCTATATAGGCTGCATTCAACAAAGTTGAACACATTTTACAGCAAAATGTCCCAGAACAATTAATTAATAAAGTGATATGAATTGTGACATTCCAGTGGTCTAGAGATAGCACTTGGCCTGTATCAGAAAATATTGTCCAATTTCTATAACAGGGTTTCACTTAGGAATTAAGAGTCAGAACAGGAGGGAAGATGGCTGCCGACAGGAAGGCAGGCTGCAAGATAGTGTGTGAGTGAGAGAACGAAAGGAGAATGCATGGACGTGCATGGAGTGTCTATTTGTGAGTGAGGGACAGCTATATTCCAAGGGACTGTTGGGGACTGCCGGAGCGGGCTCCGCTGATGGAGCAGCCCCTACTGCTGCTGAAATTCTCCCAAAGCAGCCAGCTCTGCCACAGAGACTGGGCCATCTTGAAGGGGAGAGTGGCCATGATTGGAAGCCTAGCTTTACCATCAAACAGAAAGAACTCGGATACCTCTCAACCATAACCCTACAACCATAACACCCATGGACCACCTGCGAACCCACAAACACCGGGTCTTAAGCAGTGCAAATACGCAGGCATGGACAAGTCCTGCACCTTCTCACGGAAAGGTCAAATATCGCCTAGAGAAAGATGAGATTTGTGATCCAGGTTGGAAGGAGAAATGCACACAGCGGGATCTAGAGTTTCAAAGGAAGTTTGCGCCCCACAAAATCCGCAGCTGCTGGGGTCAGCGTAGCCCGCAAATGTGGAAGGGGGTCCACAGGGCTGCTGGCAGAAGGGAACTCTAGAAATCAACCTATAGCTGGGCTGGGCACAGAAAGGCATTCCGAAGTTCTACCAGTATACTGGCTGTGCAGTGCCAGGGGGAAAAGGGCATGCACAGAGACATGTGCAGTGCTGGGGGAAAAAGTCATGAGTCTGCGCACTTACTCTGGCTCTTTTTTTCCTCTTTAAATCCTTGCTTTTGATTACTAAGCCCAGTACACAGGAACACCCAATTAAAAAACACTCTCAGAGACTGCAGGGGAAAGTTGTCTTTGTGGAACCTGGGGATCAGAGCAGGGAGAAACAATCAGAAAACAAGCTCTGGGGCAGTCCATTCCCCCAACCCAGAATTAAGTGCGGCAGGGAAAACAAATTCTAAATACTGGATAGAGGGGACTTATAGCCCTGGATGTCAATACAGAAACACTGCCACCCAGGGGTTGAATCACAAATAGACTCTTGTGTAAATACAACGAAAGACAGGCTGAGAAACAAAGAAATACCACCTGCTTGAAAACAGGATTGTGGCTACGACACAGAGAAGCAGTGGAACACAGGAAACTTCAATACTGTCCTGACTACCTGACAGGAAACAGGCATGCCAAACAGAACAGTAGAGGAAGTGAATGACCTGCACTACTGCACATTTTTATTTTTTATCTTTTACTTAAGAAACTAAATTTTTTCTTCTTTTCTCACTTGATTTTACCTTTTTAATTATTATATTTTTATTTTTAATTAATATTATTACTACTATTATTTTACCTTTTTTAAAGTTTCATTTTATTTTTTATTTATTTTATTTTATTTTGGGATTAGTGTCTTACATTCTATTTTCATTTTTCCTTTAGCATCATTTTACTCTATCACAACTTTACCTTTATGCCAACACTCTCTTCCTCACTTTTCCCCTTTTGTTGTCCTGTTTCTCTTACTCTATTCCTGCTTTAGATTTTCCCTATTCTTTCTTTTTACTCCCTGTTAAAAACTCATTCTACCTATATATCTAATTTCTGCTCCCATGCTCCAAGTTCATACACACTTCTCTCTTCTCTTTCTTCACTATACAATTCTTTTTCTCTCTTGCCTTTTTACTTCTTTTTGTTTTATGTTTTTTGTTTTGTTTTGTCCTTATTTCTCTCTGTCCTATTGTTGTTGTTTGTTTGATTGTTCATTTTTGGTATTAGAATATCATCTGATTTCTCAACAGGAACACACCAAGCCAGAAGGGAATGGAATGAAATATACAAAGTGATGCAAAGCAAGGGACTGGATCCAAGAATACTATACCCAGCCAGGCTATCAATCAAAATTGAGGGTGAAACCAGGAGCTTCACAGACAAAAAAGGACTAAGGGAGTTTATTACCACCAAAACAGCAATGCAAGAAATGCTTAAGGGACTGCTGTAAAAAGAAGAAATAGGAAGCAAAGAAGGAACTCAGGCATAAGGAATAAAAATGGCGACAAACAAGTACCTATCAATAATAACTTTAAATGTAAGTGGATTAAATGCCCTAAGCAAAAGACATAGGGTAGCTGAGTAGATAAGAAAACATGGCCCATATATCTGCTCTCTACAGGAAACCCACCACAGAACAATGGACTCAAACAGACTGATGGTAAAGGGATGAAAAAATGTTTTTCAGGCAAATAGAATTGAAACAAAAGCTGGGGTAGCAATACTTATATATGAAAAATTAGACCTCAAAGTGAAGGCCATAACAAGAGATAAGGAAGGCCACTTCATAATACTAAAGGGAGCAATTAAACAAGAAGATATAACTCTGATAAACATATATGCACCCAATACAGTAGCACCCAAATACATTAAAAAAGCTCTGGAGGATATCAAGGGAGAGATTGACAGCAATATAGTTATAGTAGGGGACTTTAATACCTCACTAACACCATTGGGCAAATCCTCTAAACAAAAAATCAGCAAAGAAACATCAATCCTAAATGACTCACTAGACCAGATGGAATTAATTGACATCTTCAGAACATTTCACCCCAAAGCCACAGAATATACATTCATCTCAAGTGCACATGCGTCATTTTCAAAGATAGACCATATATTGGGTCACAGGCAAAGTCTCTTCAAATTCAAGAAGATAGAAATCATATCAAGCATCTTCTCAGATCACGGTGGCATAAAACTGGCAATCAACTACAATAAAAACAATCCAAAAAATTCAAACATGGAGACTAAACAGCATGTTATTAAACAATGACTGGGTTACCAGAGAGATCAAGGAAGAAATAAAAAACATCATGGCAACAAACAACAATGAAAACACAACAATCCAAAATCTATGGGACACAGCAAAAGCAGTCTTGAGAGGGAAATTCAAAGCTCTTCAAGCCTACTGCAAAAAACAAGAAACAATGGTAATAAATTACCCTAACCCTACAACTCAAAGAATTAGAAAGAGAGCAACAAGAAAAGCCCAGTGTAAGCAGAAGGAAGAAAATAATAAAGATCAGAGCAGAGATAAATGACATTGAGAGCAAAAAAAATAATAATATTAATACAAAAGATCAACAAAACCAAGAGCTGGTTCTTTGAAAGGATAAACAAGATTGATGAACCTCTAGCCAGGCTCACCAAGAAGCAAAGCGAGAGAAACCAAATAAACAAAATCAGAAATGAAAGAGGAGAAATAACAACAGACCCCCACAGAAATACAAAGGATTGTTAAAAAATACTATGAACAACTCTATTCCAACAAACTGGACAACCTGGAGGAAATGGACATATTCCTAGAAAAATACAACCTTCCAAAACTTACTCAGGAAGAATCTAAACATCTCAAGAGGCCAATAACTATGGAAGAAATTGAAGCAGTCATCAAAAAGCTTCCAGCAAACAAAAGCCTGGGGCCAGATGGCTTCACAGGGGAGTTTTACCAAACATTTAAGAAAGAACTAAAACCTACCCTCCTCAAAATATTCCAAAAAATTCAAGAGGAAGGAACACTTCCAAGCTCCTTCTTATGAAGCCAACATCACCCAAATACCAAAACCAGATAAAGACAACACAATGAAAGAGAATTACAGGCCAATATCCCTCATGAACATAGATGCCAAAATCCTCAACAAAATTCTAGCAAATCGGATCCAGCAGTACATCAAAAGATCATACACCATGACCAACTGGGATTTATTCCAGGAATGCAAGGATGGTACAATATCTGCAAATCAATAAACGTGATACATCACATAAACAAATTGAGAGTTAAGAATGACATAGTCATATCAATTGACGCAGAAAAAGCATTTGAAAAAATCCAGCACCTTTCTTAATAAAAACTCTCAGCAAAGTGGGAATAGAAGGATCATACCTCAACATCATAAAAGCCATATATGATAAATTTACAGCTAACATCATACTCAATGGGCAAAAACTAAAACCATTTCCCCTAAGAACAGGAACAAGACAGGGATGCCCACTCTCACACTCCTGTTTGACATAGTACTGGAAGTATTAGCCATTGCAATGAGACAAGTAGAAAAGATAAAAGGCATCCAAATTAGAAAAGAAGAAGTAAAGCTGTCCTTATTTGCAGATGACATGATATTGTACATAAAAAACCCGAAAGACTCCATGACAAACTACTAGACCTAATAAATGAATTCAGCAATGTAGCAGGATACAAAATTAACGCCAAGAAACCTATGGCACTTCTATACACCAATAGTGAACTTACATAAAGAGAGACTAAAAAAACAATCTCATTTACCATTGCACCAAAAACATTAAGATACCTAGGAATAAACTTAACTAAGGAGGTAAAAGACCTATATGCAGAAAACTATAGACATTGAAAAAAGAGATAGAGGAAGACATAAATAGATGAAAGAATATACCATGTTCATGGATTGGTAGAATCAACATCATTAAAATATCCATACTACCCAAAGCAAACTATAGATTCAATGCACTCCCCATTAAAATACTAACAGCATAATTCACAGACCTGGAAAGAACTCTCCAAAAATTCATCTGAAATTTTAAAAAAGACCCCAAAATAGCCATAGCAATCCTGAGAAAGAAAAAAAATAGGTGGGATCTCAATACCAGATTTCAAGCTGTATTACAAAGCCACTGTTCTCAAAACAGCCTGGTACTGGCACAAGAACAGACATATAGACCAATGGAATAGAATAGAGAACCCAGATATTGACCTGTAACTATTTTCTCTCTTTTCCATGTCCAGAGCAGCTAGAGAGTGGGTCCAATTCCTGAGTAGAGGCAGCTGGGGATTTAGAAATAAAAGAAAGAGACAAGACACAGAGATAGAATGAAAAGCTGGGGCCAGGTGTACCGCTGCCCTCTTCTGATGGAGAGACAGTGACCCAGAACCAATGCAGCGTGTTTATTTTATAGCCCCAAATACCAGGAAGTTTCACCAAAAGGTCAGGACAAAAGGAGATTATTTGCATTCTTGAGTAGGCCCTGAACATTCCTGGTGCTGGCCTGGAATTAGATATCAAAACCCACTTCCCCACACCATGGGCTGAAATGGTCAAGCTGACAACACCCTGGCCCTTTTCGCAAGGCGTGTTCCCAGGGCGTGGCTTTGCTGACGCCACTGGGTTCAGCTGACAGTAATTAAAGAATGCCCATGTGCCTTCCCAGGGGGCCCTCTACATCGACCCAAACCACTATGCTCAATTAATATTTGACAAAGGAGGCATGAACATACAATGGAGTCAAGACAGTCTCTTCAATAAACGTTGTTGGGAAAATTGGACAGATTCATGCAAAAAAATGAAACTAGACCACCAACTAGCACCATATACAAAAATAAACTCAAAATGGATAAAGGATTTAAACATAAGATGGGAAACTATAAAAATACTAGAGGAATCCACAGGCAGAGAAATCTCAGGCATATGCCGAAGCAATTTCTTCACCAATACCGCTCCTAGGGCAATGGAAGCTAAAGAGAAAATAAACAAATGGGACTACGTCAAAATAAAAAGCTTTTGCACAGCAAAAGAAACCATCAACAAAACAACAAGAAAGCCCACTGTATGGGAGAACGTATTTGCAAATGTTATCACTGATAAAGGTTTAATCTCCAACATCTATAGGGAACTTATACAACTTAATAAAAGAAAGATAAATGATCCAATAAAAAATATGGGCAACAGACCTAAAAGAATCTTTTCAAAAGAAAACAGAAGGAAGGCCAAGAGACATATGAAAACATGCTCAAAGTCACTAATCATCCGAGAGATGCAAATCAAAATGACAATGCGGTACCATCTCACACCTGTCAGAATGGCTATTATCAACAAATCAACAAACAACAACTGCTGGTGAGGATACGGAGAAAAAGGAACCCTCATGCACTGCTGGTGGGAATGCAGACTGGTCCAGCCACTGTGGAGAACAGTATGGAGTTTCCTCAAAAAACTAAAAATGGAACTTCCATTTGACCCAGTAATCCCACTTCTAGGAATATATCCCAAGAAAACAGAAACACCAATCAGAAAGGATATATGCACCCCTATGTTCATAGCAGCACAATTCACCATAGCTAAGATTTGGAAACAGCTCAAATGCCCATCAGCAGATGAGTGGATTAGAAAACTATGGTACATCTACACAAGGGAATACTACGCTGCTATAAAAAAGAAGGAATTATTACCATTTGCAGCAGCATGGATGGAACTGGAGAGCATTATGGTAAGTGAAATAAGCCAGGCAATGAAAGAAAAATACCACATGATCTCACTCATTTATGGAAAATAAAGAACATTATAACCTGATGAACAAAAAGATAGATACAGAGGCAGTAAAGCACCGAACACACTGTCAAATTATAGCGGGAAGGCAGGGGAGTGGAGGGGAGGAGGGGAAAGACATCAACCAAAGGACTTGTATGCATGCATATAAGCAAAACAAATGGACACAAGACACTGGAGGGGTGGGATGAGGGCAAGCGACAGGGGGTAGGGGAGGCTGAGGGAAGGTCAATGGCGGAGGGGGAGGAGATATATGTACTACTATATGTAATACTTTAAACAAACAAAAAAATCTATGGGACACAGTGAAAGCATCTTGAGAGCGAAGTTCATAGCTCTACAGGCCTACTTCAAAAAACAAGAAACAATAGTAATAAATTATCTAACCCTACAACTCAAAGAGTTAGAAAGAAAGCAACAAGAAAAGCCCAGCATAAGCAGAAGGAAGGAAATAATAAAGATCAGAGCAGAGATAAATGACATAGAGAACCCCCCAAAAAAATACAAAAGATCAACAAAACCAAGAGCTGGTTGTTTGGAAGGATAAACAACATTGATGAACCTCTCACCAGGCACACCAAGAAGTAAAAAGAGAGGACCCAAATAAACAAAATCAGAAATGAAAGAGGTGAAGTAACAACTGATCCCACAGAAATACAAATGATTATGGAAAAATACTATGATCAACTCTATTCCAACAGAATTTACAACCTAGATGAAATGGATATATTCTTAGAAAAATACAAGATCCCAAAACTCAACCAAGAAGAATAAAAAAAACCTGAATAGGCCAATAACTACTGAAGAAATTGAAACAGCGATCAAAAATCTTTCAGCAAACAAAAGTCCTGGTCTGGACAGCTTTACAGGGGAGTTCTACAAAGCATTCAAAGAAGAACTAAAACCTATCCTTCTCAAACTATTCCAAAAAATTCAAGAGGAAAGCACACATCCAAGCTCTTTCTATGAAGCCAGCATTACCCTAATCCCAAGACCAGATAAAGACACCACAGAAAAAGAGAACTACAGGCCAATAGCCTTGATGAACATAGATGCTAAAATCCTCAACAAAATTCGAGCAAATCGGGTTCAGCAATACATTGGAAAGATTATACAACATGACCAAGTGGGATTTATTCTGGGGATGCAAGAATGATACAATATCTGCAAATCAATAAATGTGATACATCACATAAACAAACTGAGAGACAAAAATCACATAATCATATCAATTGATGCAGAAAAAACATTTGACAAAATCCAACAGCCTTTCTTGATAAAAACTCTCAGCAAAGTGGGAATAGAGGGATCATACCTCAACATAATAAAAGCCCTATAGGACAAACTTACAGCCAACATCATACTCAATGGGCAAAAACTAAACTCATTTCCCCTAAGAACAGGAACAAGACAAGGATGCCCACTTTCACCACTCCTGTTTGACATAGTACTAGAAGTACTAGCCATAGAGATCAGACAAGAAGAAGAAATAAAAGGCATCCTAATTGGAAAAGAAGAAGTAAAACTGTCCTTATTCACAGATGACATGATACTATACATGGAAAACCCCAAAAACTCCATCAAAAAACTACTAGACCTAATAAATGAATTTGGCAATGTAGCAGGATATAAAATTAACACTCAGAAATCTATGGCCTTTTTATACGCCATTAATGAACTCCCACTGAGAGAAATGGGGAAAAAATCCCATTTACCATTGCACCAATAAAATTAAGATACCTAGGAATAAACTTAACTAAAGAGGTAAAAGACCTATACACGGAAAACTACAGGACACTGAAAAAAGAGATAGAGGATGACATAAACAAATGGAAGAGCATACCATGTTCATGGATTGGTAGAATCAACATCATTAAAATGTCCATACTACCCAATGCAATCTATAGATTCAATGCAATACCTATTAAAATAGTAATGGCGTATTTCAAAGATATAGAACAAACTCGCTAAAAATTCATCTGGAATAAAAAAAGACACCAAATAGCCACAGCTATCCTGAGAAAGAAGAACAAAGTTGAAGGGATCACAATACCAGACATCAAGCTATATTACCAAGCCATAGTTCTCAAAACTGCCTGGTACTGGCACAAGAACAGACATATAGACCAATGGAACAGAATAGAAAATCCAGAAGTTGACCCAAGCCATTATACTCAATTAATATTTGACAAAGGAGGCAAGATTATACAATGGAGTCAAAACAGTCTCTTTAATAAATAGTGCTGGGAAATTTGGTTAGATACATGCAAAAAAATGAAACTAGATCACCAACTTACACCATACACAAAAACAAACTCAAAATGGCTAAAGGACTTGAATGTAAGATAGGAAACCATAAAAATACTAGAAGACAGCAAATACTATAGGCAGCAAAATTGCAGACATATGTCATAGCAATATCTTTACAGACACAGATCCTAGGGCAAGAGAGACTAAGGAGAAAATAAACAAATGGGACTACATCAAAATAAAAAGCTTCTGCACAGCAAAAAAAAAAAAAAAAAAAAAACCACCAACAAAACAACAAGAAAGCCCACTGCATGGGAGAACATATTTGCCAATGTTATCTCTAATAAGGTTTTTTTTTAAAATAAATCTTTATTGTTCAGATTATTACAGGTGTTCCTCTTTTATTTTTCCCCATAGCTCCCCTCCACCTGATTCCCCACCCCACCCCATGCCCTTACCCCCCGCCACTGTCTTCATCCATAAAAGTAAGATTTTTGTCCAATCTCTTCCCGCACCCCTCACACCTGCTTCCCCTGAGAATCGTCAGTCCACTTCTGATTCTATTATATTCACCAGTCCATTCTGTTCTTCAGATTTTGCATTCCCTTGATTTTTAGATTCACTTGTTGGTAGATATGTATTTGATGTCATTTTGTTGTTCATAATTTTTATCTTTACCTTTTTCTTCTTCTTCCTCTTCTTAAAGGATACCCTTCAGCATTTCATGTAATCCTGGTTTGGTGGTGATGAACTCCTTTAGCTTTTTCTTGTCTGTGAAGCTCTTTATCTGACCTTCAACTCTGAATGATAGCTTTGCTGGGTAGAGTAATCTTGGTTGTAGGTTCTTGCTGTTCATCACTTTGAATATTTCTTGCCACTCCCTTCTGGCCTGCATAGTTTCTGCTGAGAAATCAGCTGACAGTCGTATGGGTACTCCCTTGTAGGTAATTAACTGTTTTTCTCTTGCTGCTTTTAATATTCTCTCTTTGTCTTTTGCCCTTGGCATTTTAATTATGATGTGTCTTGGTGTGGTCCTCTTTGGATTCCTCTTGTATGGCGTTCTGTGCACTTCCTGAACTTGTAAGTCTATTTCTTTCACCAGGTAAGGAAAGTTTTCTGTCATTATTTCTTCTAATAGGTTTTCAATATTTTCCTCTCTCCCTTCTTCTGGCACCCCAAAAATTCGGATGTTGGTTCACTTGAAGTTGTCCCAGAGGCTCCTTACACTATCTTCATATTTTTGGATTCTTTTTTCTTTTTGTTTTTCTGGTTGGATGTTTTTTGTTTCCACATATTTCAGATCTTTGGTTTGATTCTTGGGGTACGTTGATCTACAATTGAGTTTCTGTATATTCTTTATTTTAGACAGTGTATGCTTCATTTCTGACTGGTCCTTTTCCATTTTCTTGGCATTCTCATTAAGGTCCTTGAAGGTCTCACTAAGCTCCTCAGAAGTGTCATCAAGTTTCTCAGCGGTTTTTAGAAGATTCTTGAGTAACCTTATACATGTGGTTCTGAACTCTATGTCATCCAGCAGTTTGCTTTCATTCGTGACCATGTTTCTTTGTTTCTGCATTTTGGCTGCTTCCCTGTGTTGATGGAGTGGCTTTGTGTGGTAGGTGACCTATAGGGGGCAGTAGCTCAGCCTCCCCAATCACCTGATGTGGACGCTCTTGGTACACCCCTTTGTGGGCTCAGTGCAAAGTCTTGGTGTAGTTAAGCCTTAATTGCTGTTGGTATGCTGGGAGGAATTGACCTCCAGGCCAATTAGCTGTGAGCACTCCCTGTGTCTATAATGGAAGAACTGCTGCGCTGAAGACACGCTTATGGGGCAGGACTTGTTTCAGTGGGGTTTTGGTGCTCACTGAGTCTGCCTCTTGAATGTGTCACTTATGGATGTGAGGAGTTGAAATCTGGTGTCTCACACTGACCACTAGGTACACTGGCTTCTGGATCTCCAATGGGATGCAGGTCAGCTACTGTCTGAGGCCACTCAGCAGGAGCTACAGTGAGAGCTGCAGTTTTCTCCTCTTTGCTTGGGGTTTGGAGGTTTTGGAGCTGTCTGACCCAGGCTGCAAGTTTGCTAGGTTAAGCTGCGATAGGGCAGGCCTTTCTTATGCTAACTCCGCTGCTTGGAGCTTGGGTGGGTTTGTAGGTTGTGCAGGGCGGGGCCTCAGGGTGTCACTAGGTTAGGGCATGGCAAACAGCAATGGCTGCTAGTTAGCCGGCTCTGCATCCCCAACGGCATCCTCGAGTCCCGTGCCCCAGTGCAGTAAACAATTATTCCTGCGCGCAGCTCTGCAAGCAAGCCACCCTCACTGGCAGACAGTCCAGCTTCTCCCCGTAGGAGTTTGGGTCCCCCACGTCTCCCCAGAGACTGGATTTCAGAGTAATCGGGGGCTTGTCTGTGTTCGGGTTGGAAAAAGCAACGCACCCAGTCGCCCGCAGCCAGCCCGGATCACGCGTCTCTGTACCACAGCTTTTCAGCGCTCGTGAACGTCTCAATGCTCTTTTCTCTTTCCCTCTAGTTGTAGAACTTCCACTCAGCCAGCTTTCCCGTGGTTCTGGGTGATAGATGTTTTGTCTTTTAGTTGCAGTTTAAATTGTTGTGGGAGGCAGCAGTTTAGGTGTTTACCTACGCCGCCATCTTGGATTCTCTCTGATAAGGTTTTAATCTCCAACATTTACAGGGAACTCATACAACTTAACAAAAGAAAGATAAACAATCCAATCAAAAAATGAGCAAAGGACCTAAATAGATACTTTTCAAAAGAGGACATTCAGAAAGCCAAGAGACATATGCAAACATGTTCCTCAAAAACTTAAAAATGGAACTGCCATTTGATCCAGTAATACCACTTCTAGGAATATATCCCAAGAAATCAGAAACACCAATCAGAAAGGATATATGCACCCCAATGTTCATAGCAGCACAATTTACAATAGCTAAGATTTGGAAATAGCCTAAATACCCATCAGCAGATGAGTAGATTAGAAAACTATGGTACATCTACACAATGGAATACTACGCTGCTATGAAAAAGAAGGAATTCTTACCATTTGCAGCAGCATGGATGGAACTGGAGAGCATTATGCTAAGTGAAATAAGCCAGGCAATGAAAGAAAAATACCACATTATCTCACTCACTTATGGAAAATAAAGAACATTATAACCTGATGAACAAAAAGATAGACACAGAGGCAGAGAAGCATCAAACAGACTGTCAAATTACAACCAGAAGGATGGGGAAGGTTGGGGGGAGGGTGGTCGGGAGGTAAGAGATCAACCGAAGGACTTGTAGGCATGCATATAAGCATAACCAATGGATGCAAGACACTGGAGGGGGGCAGGGGAGGGCATGTGCCAGGGGGTAGGTGAGGTTGGGGGAAGGTCAATGGGGGGAAAAAGGAGACATATGTACTACTAGTTGTAATACTTTAAACAATAAAATAAAAATTAAAAAAAAAGAATTAAGATATTGCTCAGTGGTTGGACATCAACCCATGAATCAACAGGTCATAGTTTGATTCCCGGTCAGGGCACATGCCCAGGTTGCAGTCCCAATCCTCAGTAGGGGGTATTTAGGAAGCAGCTAATCAATGATTCTTTCTCATCATTGATGTTTCTATCTCTCTCTCCCTCTCCCTTCCTCTCCCTGAAATGAATAAAAACATTTTTTTAAAAAAAGAATTAAGATTCAGCGCTGGCCCAGTGGCTCAGTTGATTGTAGCAGTGCCCATATATCAAAAGGTTGAAGGTTCGATTCCCAGTCAGGACACTTACCTAGGTTTGCAGGTTCAAAACCCGGTGGGAGTGCATAAGGGAATCAAACAATGGATGTTTCTCTCACACTGATGTTTCTCTCCCTCTGTTCCTACTGTCTTTTCTCTCTAAAACCAATAAGTATATCCTCAGGTGCGTATAAAAAAAAGTATTAAGATTAAAAAGTTCACTTATTTATTTGATCATCAATGGCACAAATATTTACCCATTACCTGCTTCATGTCAGGCTAGGTGTGCAACCATCAGCTGTGTAATTCCCAGGCCCTCAGTGCAGTGGAGAAGATATAACAGCTAATCATACCAAAGATGATGAGTACGTGACAATGATATGCACAGGATAATACGAATGTCAATGGAGAAATACCTACCTGGTGGGAGAATACCTCCTGATCAGGAAGATAGAAAGTTTTCTCCATGGGCTGATATCAGAAGTACGGATGGGCCCTAACCAGTTTGGCTCAGTGGATAGAGCATCAGCCCTCGGATGAAGAGTCCTGGGTTTGATTCCTGTCAAGGGCACACACCTAGGTTGCAGGCTCGATCTGGGGCAAGCAGGAGGCAACCAACTGATGTGTCTCTCTCACATCAATGTTTCTCTCTGTCTCTCCCCTTCCCTTCCACTCTCTAAAAGCAATGGGGAAAATATCCTCAGGTGAGGATTAACCAAAAAAAAAAAAAAGGATGGGAGGGACCTATCAAATTAGCGACCATGTATAATGACTCACAATTTATAGTTTTTCTCATAAAGTAGTACAATACATACTTTTACATATCCCCTTGAGCACTTGCAATATATTAGATATCTTGAATTCATCTGTGCTTTACTTAGCCTTTCTAAGAATCTATATTTCCTTTAAAATTTTCGCATGTATTTTTCCTATCTGTGAAATGCTTCCATCCCAACCTCAGATGACAGTGAAAGACAATTGGACCTGCTATATATGTATTTTTTTCAGAAATTCCTAGGGACAAAATTCATTATGCAATATCCATCAAATTCTCAAGGAAAAAGTATGATAATATTTCCAAAACAGTGAGATTTAAACATATGAAAGGCTTGTGAGCAGCACAAATCACATAAAGGAACTTGTGTTTCCTCACGGTAAAGGTGTGATTTGGAATACCTCAGTGGAGTACCAACAGAGAGACCCTGACCCCTCTAAGGAGGCTAGCCTGACAAAGACAAGGTAGTTCAGTACAATTAAAATCCTTAAAGAGCCCTAGCTGGTTTGGCTCAGTGCATAGAGCACCGGACTGCAGACTAAAGAGTCCCAAGTTCAGTTCCAGCTAGGGGCACCTGCTGGGGTTGTGGGCTTGACACCCCCCCCCCCCCTGAGTAGGGGGCGTGCAGGAGGCAGCCAATCAATGATTCTTTCTCATCATTGATGTTTCTATCTCTCCCTCTTTCTTCCTCTCTGAAATCAATAAATATATATATATTTTTTAAATCCTTAAAGACACTGCCACTGAAGGTAGGACCAATGCTCGCCTTGTTGGCTAATGGGTGTTGCTAATCTTTCAACCTATGCGTAAGATACCTCACTGAACACATTTTGACCATAGACCATCCAAAGCCATTTGATAATAACCTGTGGCTTAGTGAGATTCTGTAATACTTACACGATTATCCCTTCCCAGACATATGTAAACATAATGAGTTGCCTACATCAGACATGCCTCTGATTGCTCCTTTAAAATAAAAATTTAACACTACCTCCCTTTCTCCAGTGACATGGTAGATTCATGACATAACCTCCTACCCCACTCTTACCTAGCTGTGCAAACAAATTTTCTTTGTAATTTTAAAATCAAGTAAGGGAACTTGGTGGTGGAAGGATGGGACAAAGGAGGGGAGAGGTGGTGTGTGGGAAACAGCAATAGCTTCTATGCATGTGGAAGATCCCATTCATCCTGTAGTGAATAGAGCACTAAACCAGAAGTCAAATGCTCGAGTCCTGGCCCAGCTCCACCTTTTACTAACTACGTGGCATTTTCCTTGTCTTCACATGGAATAATAACGTCCTTCTAGTGTCACCCTCATGGTGCTTTAGAGGTTTCAATGAGTTGAACCAGGTGAAAGCACTGTGGAAAGTCTGAAGTGCCAAGTACAGTATCAAGGCCTCTCTTCACTTTGTATGCTATTTGGTCAACAGCTCAGGGCCCAGAGTCAGACCAACCTGAATTAGAATCTGGCTTCAGCCTCCTAGCAGCTGTATGACCTTAGGCAATTTCACTCTAAGCTTCATGTTCATCTTCTATAAAGTGGAAAATACTAGCCCTCAAAGAGCTGTGAGGATTTAATGAGATCATAAACATCACACCCTGACAGTGTCTAAAATAGAAGTTTCTCAGTGAACACTGGCTCATATCACTAGTGAAGAGTTACTGCCATATGGATCATCTTATTGCTACTGTGTGGGAGCATGAAACTCATGAAGTGTGTTTGGCAGCCCCATTACATATAAAATTTATATGTCACTTCCTCATTAGAGGCTTTCCTCACTCCCCTCACCCTTCCCCAAGTTCATTCATCTCTTTCCCACACTACCTCTGCTTCAATATTCTATCATATTTATTAAACACCATCTTGTAATTTACTTGTTTATATGTTTCCTCTCCTAGGCTATCAGAAACTTGATGGCAGGAGTCTGTCTTATTCCATAAGCATTTATTCAGTGCCCATAATGAGGTAGCACTATCTCAGAATTTCCCATGCCTAAGATAGTGCTACCTCATTATGGGCACTGAATAAATGCTTATGGAATTGAGTACATGCATATGTAATGTTCTGCTCAAGTCAGTCCTCAAATAAGTAAGTGATGGAGACATATTTATAAAGATAACATGATACCAGGAAAGAGCAAATTGCTCAGGATCTAGGACAGCGTTAATTCTGGCATTGCCTCCTGCTCACTTCATAGTGTGGACTTATGCAGATCTGGTGCCTCTGCTATGCAGTTCAAGCAAACATTCATAACTCATTCATTTTACTGACCCTGTACGGCCAATAAAAATGAAGTAAGACAATGGTGGAAGTAAATATTTAAAATTCAGTTAGCTTCACCTTTCTTTAGATTTCGTGTCCCTAGTACAATGTCACAAAATCCTAACCTCCAAACCAAAGAGAACAAACATAAACTGCCCCAGAATTAGGGGATTAAACTAGGGGCTAGATCTAGATGAAGTTGATGGTTTCCCACATAATGTGATTTACAGATAGAATTACAAGACCCTACCCTCTCAATAGTTTTCTTCCACAAATCTTTTCCTTCATCCAAACTAACCTGAAGTTCTTCATTTGTAAGTTATGTATATGTGTGTATATTTGAGGAGTGGGTAGAGTGGCCTGGACATGGCATCTTCAGAAAACCTTTACAAAAATGCCTACCTTTTCTCATTAGCATATTTGTATCATCCATGGGAATATGCCTTTATATTATGCAAATTATCATTACTCACACAGAATAATTTATCAGATCAGCTTTGGGTCCCAAAGAATGTAGTTTGGCCATAGGAAAGAATAATTGAAAAGATTTTGATCTTGGGCCTCACATCACTTTGGGATTAAAACAATGTTCAGCCTAAAGAAGGTAAACTAGGGAGAAATGACTTACTTAGAGCCCTGGACCCTGGGCAGCTGGGAAGGAATCCTAACAATGGAAGTCAAATGTCAATATTCACTCCTGTTGTCCCTGGAACCTGTTCATTATTCTTTTTGTTATTGTTGTTTTCAAGTAAGGTATATAGAGTCCTGCGCATGTGCTAGAAATAGGCCAAGTTTGGAATATAGTGGTGTGAATGCAGATGTAGTATCTCCCTTAACAGAGCATACAATCCTAATGTGAGAGACAGATATTTAAACAAGCATACTGATTAATACTTAATTTTAAAGTAAGGAGAGCTAAAAGGAAAAACAATCAATTATGAGAAAATAATGGGGCACAGGACCCTACCTCTTAGATTGAGTGTAAAAGTGGATTCACTTTGAATTAATAATTTTAATCTTGAAAGCCTCTCATTTGCATGGGCTCCTTCCAAGGCTCTGAAGATAGGGGAGCTCTGCAATGTGTTCATACGGCTATATGGTTTCTGTAAAATTTGCAAATGTAAGATATTTTAACTGCGATCAGTTAAGACCACTGTCTCTTTCCACTCTGGTTTCCCTGTCATATTTGCCCTTATGTTATGTGGAGCTGGATGGCCATAGGCATTTTAGGTATCTAGTTCAAGGGAAATTGAGATGAAAGTACATTTCACTTGAGTTTGGTGAGAACATATTACAAAGTGTAGTTAAGTTACCGCAGGCATAACCAATCTAAAAAATGTTACCATGAACATTCCTCCTGGCCTTTGTACCAATTCACACAGAGGATGACACAATGGTGCAGGCCTAGAGTTGTCCCCTGATATGACTGTGTCCTTCATTGCCCAATGCCAGAAGTAGAAAGGTAGTGGGGGAGAAACCAGGTTTGAAATGCAAGGGGCAAATGGAGCATTCACCCTGTGGGAAAACACTACTAAACATTTGCATAGCATTATTAATAAAAAAAAAGTTGTGAAGCTAAAATATACTTTTTAAACTGTCATAATAAAAATGCAAACTTTGATTACTATGGTAGAGGAAAACGGAATTATCTTTTTTATTCTCACTTTGGGAAATATTATAATAACATTATCATATGAATGAACAATCAAAAGCTATGCAGTCATGTCAACTATATCATAATTAAAAAAAAAAGATTTGTAGCCAGAGAATATAGTGAGGGGGGTGGGGGGGATTATTAAAGCAGTGTTTATGGTACTAGTTACATTTTTAAATGTATTAGTCTTTAGGATGCATCCTCTTATTTTAAATAAATATTCATTTTTTAGTATAAGTTTATATTTGTGATTTCTTATTCCTTTTATTTTACTTTTTTAATAAATCTTTACTGTTCAGATTATTACAATTGTTTCTCCTTTTTCCCCCATAGCTCTCCTCCACCCAGTTCCCACCCCACCTTCTGCCCTTACCTCCCCCGCACTGTCCTCATCCATAGGTGTACGATTTTTGTCCAGTCTCTTCCTGCACCACCCCCATACCGCTTTCCCCCTGAGAATTGTCAGTCCACTCCCTTTCTATGCTCCTGATTCTATTATATTCACCAGATTATTCTGTTCTTCAGGTTTTTAATTCACTTGATTTTTAGGTTCACTTGCTGATAGATATGTATTTGTTGTTCATAATTTTTACCTTTACTTTTTTCTTCTTCCTCTTCTTAAAGAATACCTTTGAGCATTTCATATAATACTGGTTTGGTGGTGATGAACTCCTTTAGCTTTTTCTTATCTGTGAAGCTCTTTATCTGCCCTTCAATTCTGAATGATAGCTTTGCTGGGTAGAGTAATCTTGGTTGTAGGTTCTTGCTATTCATCACTTTGAAAATGTCTTGCCATTCCCGTCTGGCCTGCATAGTTTCTCTTGAGAAATCAGCTGACAATCGTATGGGTGCTCCCTTGTAGGTAATTAACTGTTTTTCTCTTGCTACTTTTAATATTCTCTCTTTGTCTTTTGCTCTTGGCATTTTAATTATGATGTGTCTTGGTGTGGTCCTCTTTGGATTCCTTTTGTTTGGCGTTCTGTGTGCTTCCTGTACTTGTAAGTCTATTTCTTTCACCAGGTAGGGGAAGTTTTCAGTCATTATTTCTTCAAATAGGTTTTCAGTATCTTGCTCTCTCTCTTCTTCTGGCACCCCCATAATTCTAATGTTGGTACACTTGAAGTTGTCCCAGAGGCTTCTTACACTATATTCAACTTTTTGGATTCTTTTTTCTTTTTGCTTTTCCGGTTGAGTGTTTTTTGCTTCTTTGTATTTCAATTCTTTTTGCTTTTCCGGTTGAGTGTTTTTTGCTTCTTTGTATTTCAATGCTTCTTGCGTTCCTCTAGTCTGTTGTTGAGTCTCTGCATAATATTTTTTATTTCAGTCAGTGTATGTTTAATTTCTAGTTGGTCCTTTTTCATATCTTCAAGGGTCTCTTTATATTTATCGGCCTTTTCTAGGATATTCTTGAAAAGCCTTATAACCGTGGTTTTGAATTCTATACCCAGTCGTTTGTTTTCCTCCATTTCTTTCGTTTGTGATCTGTTTCTTTGTCTCCACATTTTCACTGCTTCCCTAAGTTGGTAGGGTAGCTTTGTGTGCTAGGTTTCCTATATGGCCCAGTGGGTTGGCCTCCCCAGTTAACCTGAGCTGGACACTCTTGGTGCACCCTTTTGTGGACTGTGTGTACAGCCTTGTTGTAGTTAAGTCTTGATTGTTGTTGGTGTCACTGGGAGGAATTGACCTCCAGACCAGTTGGCTCTGAGGATCAGCTGTGTCTACGCTGGGAGAAGTTCGGTGCTGGAGACAGCCTTATAGGATTAGACTTGCCAAATTGCAAAAGCCTCTGTGCTCAGCTTGGATGGGATGGAGTCTCAGGGTGGAGCAGACAGTCTTGGCTTCCCGTCAGCCCTGCCCTTGCGTGCACGCGCATGCACCTCCAGACCTCTGCCTTGCCCGGCTCCTGAGCCTCTGAGAGCTGGGCAAGGCAGAGGAATCTGAGAGTCCAGATTCCCCCTGCAAGAGCGTGGGTCCCCAGGGGCTTGCCTGGAACTGGGGTTCAGTGCAGTCAGAACTGGGGTTCCGTGCAGTCAGGAGCTTCTGACTCCCTTCTGCTAGGGAAAGCCTGTGGCAACCTCCGCAGTCTTTGTGCACACTCGCGCACGTGCCTCCAGACCCCTGCCCACCAGGGCTCTCCCAGGTCTCCCCCCGGGTGTCCTAGTCTCCGAGTGCCTTTCTCTCTACCTGACAGTCCAGACTCCCCCTGTATGAGCCTGGGTCCATGGGGTTTCGCCCGGAACTGGGGTTCAGTGCAGTTGGAACTGGGGTTAAGTGCAGTCGGGGGCTTCCTTCCCCCTCCCGCCAGAGAAAGTCAGCCAGGCTCTCAGCTGCCCTTCCTCTCTGCGTGCACAAAGACCCTTTGCTGTACCTCAACCCTTTGCCATTCCTCCAATTCTCCATGAGCTTTTCTCTTTCCTTCTAGTTGTAGAATTTCCACTCAGTCAGCTTTCCTCTGGTTCTGGATGGTGTCCGTTCTGTCTTTTAGTTGTAGTTTTGAAATTGTTGTGCGAGGCAGCAGTTTAGGTGCTTACCTATGCTGCCATCTTGGTTTCTCTTCTTATTTCTTTTAGGGAGACCCTTAAATTAAACAAGCCTCAGGCCCCATAAAACCTGCCCTGGTCATGGCTTCTCTGTGGAGATGACATTTCAGCGGAACCCCAAGGAAAGTGAAGGAAACATCCACAAGAATATAAGTCTGGGACCATGGAAAGAGCATATGAAAGGTCTGGAGGTGGGAATGAGCTCGGAGAGCTCACCCATAAGACCACAAGTCCCATTTATTTCTAACAACACTTGTTTAATTATGAAAATAATGCATGTTGATTGTAGTAAATCTGAAAATATCAGAGAGGCACAAAGAAAAACAAGAGAACAATATGTGCCCCAATTGTTTACTAGAAAAATACGATTGCTCCAGTTATACCACAAGGGTTCTGGACAAGGTAGGGTAGTTCTAGAACAGTGGTTGGCAAACTCATTAGTCAACAGAGCCAAATATCAACAGTACAATGATTGAAATTTCTTTTAAGAGCCAAATTTTTTAAACTTAAACTATATAGGTAGGTACATTGTTATTAACTTAATTAGGGTACTCCTTCAATGGCACTGTATGTGCGCACCCACATGTGGTATTTTGTGGAAGAGCCACACTCAAGGGGCCAAAGAGCCGCATGTGGCTTGCAAGCCGCGGTTTGCCAACCACTGCTCTAGAATGATCAAAACCTGGCAGAGTTTTAAAGCATTGTACAAATAAAAAGAATCTGCTAAGTGAAATAAGTCAGACAAAGAAAGACAAGTACTGTATGATTTCACTTAAATGTGTATTCTCAGAAACAAAACAAAACAGAAGTAGACTCATAGATGCAGAGAACAAACTGATGGTTATCAAAGGGAAGGGGATGGAGAGAAGGGTAAAAATGCTGAAGGCATTGTGAGTATAAACCTCTAATTATAAAACATATTATTTACAGGAAATTGTCAATAATATAATATCCTTTTATGGTGCTAGATGGTTACTAGGCTTATCATGGTGATCACTTCATAAGGCGTATAGGTGTTGAGTCACTGTGCTGTACACCTGAAACTGACATGATGTTGTATGTCAACTATACTTTAATAACAAATTAATTAATTAAAATTAAAAATCTGGCTGCTCTCATCATCACTATGATCATCATTATCAATGCCCAATCAGAATATCAAATTTTAAATACCCTCTTTTAAGTCTTTTGCTAAGATCATCCAGGTATGAAAATCTACATAGCACCCGTGGCAGTAAAGACAGAGGTGAAGAGGGGTCTTTTAGGATTCCTAGTGAAGTGAGTACTTACTTTGTCCTACTGCCCAGCACTCTCCCTTACTCTAGAAACAGCCCTTCAACTTTCAGAGAACCAACCCAACCACTGTTTCAACCACAGTGCCTCTTCCCAACTCCCAATCTCAGCTGATAGTTTGGGAATGGGTACATGACCCATTTGGACCAATCTGAATTCTACCCCCACGGTCTTCTAACTGGAGCCCCAAGAGAATTGGCCCCCTCTGTAGTGGTAAAGATGGGAGGTGGGGGCCTGGGAGAAGTCGAAGCTCATGTTTCAAATCAAATAGAAATTAGTCTAAGAAAATAAGGCTGAGAAGGTAGGAGAGGAGCAGAGAAGAAGGATGAAGAGTGTCCTGGTGACCATCCTGAGAGTCCCTGTTTCTAGGCATCTCTGAGACCTAGCTGCCATAACAGCTTTTCCTGCTGACTGTCTAGGTGAGATAGAAAATAATCCCCCTTTTGTTTAAGTTAATTCAAGTTGTGTGTCTGCCACTTAGAACCACATTATCCCCCAATATGCTACTCTTGAATGCCTCCGGTGGCTCTTTACCAAGTATAAGTCACCATGCTGGATTTAGGGTTACTAATAAAGAAGAAAGGGACAAGAACTAGCATACACTGAGTGTCTACTGCATTTCAGGGACTACATGCGAATTATTTAAATTCTTCCTTATAGATACACTAGGAAGTAGTTATTGCTTATAGGAAGTTGGGTTTTAGTGTGTTGAGTAATTTGTTCAAGCTCTCATAAGAAGTCACAGAGGCAAAATGTTAATTTAAATCTGACTGCATATCCCATTCTTATTCCTCTGCTACATGTTGTCCATTATGGGGTCTTATAATACAATTCAGAAGAGAGATATTTATACAAATAATATAATGAGGCATGAGCTGATACAAATGAGGAAAGAGGAAGCACTGAGTATGAACTGACCCACAGGAATCTTGAAGCACTATTACCGCTTTTAAATCCTGTCCTTACCATGAACCTGTCACTGTTACTAGATAAGAGCTCCTTTCTTAATCAAAGCTCCTTACTTAAATATGTTCAGATCTGTAAGCTGGAGGTAGAAAATAAAATCTTCAAAGACTTAGCAATTTTATTGGGAGAGGAATAATGTTTAACCAAGTCTATAATAAAATGCAGAAGGATCGGCAAAATACAGCCATCCAAAAACAGGCCAGGGAAAATGGGTCTAAACCATAGCAGAAATTACTTAAGTCCTTTATATGGGAAAACTGTTGGCTAATAGAGAGGGCTGTTAAACAATGAAATGGGTTACCAGGGCAAGCTAAGGAATCTCCTCATCTACAGGCCTTTAAAATAGTAAAAATTTCTTGTCCTGAATGGCTTTACGTGTGGTCTTCCTTGAGGAGTGGTGGGGTCAGGGAGCTACAGAGGAAGGGATGACCCCTCCAAATCCTTTCCCAAAGACTAGGATTCTCCCTACCTGACCATCATCACCTTGAGGAAGGGGTTCTCTGCCATTTGACAATCTGCACCCCTCGCTTTTAGTTCTTGCCTACTTTAGTAATGCACTAATTCACAACTGCTGTGGAAATGATTGAAATATTTAGACATAATGGAGAAAGTTTAATAGGGTCCAGTGGGAAACGCAGGTGTTTAGATCAGCTTAAAAATAATAACCACCTCCCCTGCTGGGGGCTTTCTATTCACCATCAGCTCTGCTTTTATTCTTAACCATAAAGGCTACCTCAGACAGGAAATTGTTCACGTGATTGGTCTTTACAAGTGCTGTTGGGTTTAAACTGAGGGCTGTAGAGGTCATTAGTGGGCAGCCATGTGATTAACCTTTGCTAGCCCGTTGCTTTTCACACTTTGTTAACAGCTCCCATTATTGCCCCTCTGAGTCTTGAGGAAGCCGTTTATTGACAGTATTAAAAATACATAGCTACAAATTCTTAAGAGCCTCGTGTTTAAACACATACACACACACACACACAATAAAACCCTCCCAACATCTTATAGCCAGCCGACTGGGGAAATGGGAAACCTCTAATTTGCCATACAGGTTTATCAAGAACTGCATTAAGTAACACGGCATTTACCTCAATGGTGGTCCCTAACTCCACTCCTTTCTTTCATATTGATATATGTTATGGTGACACCAGAGAATTTTAAAATTTGAAGCAGGAGCTATAAAATCTCTGGAAGTATTTGAGACCTGGACTCTGTTATTTTTTAGGAAATTAGTTTGTACATAAGTTTGGGAAGAAGAGAGAGAAAGTGGTTGATAAGAAAAATGTCCCTCTTAAGGAAAAGTAAAAGCCACATAAAACGACCAAGAGTTTCAGAAAGAATTTTTATGTGTGAATCAGGACTTTATTCTAATGTGAATAAATAATGGTTATTTAGTTTTCACCCTCACTCTTAGGTATAAAATATCTTGGGAGGCATTTCTAAGAATTGTTTGTGTAAGAAAGACCATATTGATGTTTCCCAACCAGTGATATGTATGCCTAAAACCTACTTAAAGGGTTGCATTCTTCAAATGATCCTTAGTCCATGACCCCTCCCACTGCCCCAGTGACCTTCATGCCAGAGTTTAATGGCCTTTCTATGACCCCCACCCCAGCATAAGATTTTTTCCCAAGAACTTTTCTTATACTTTCAGAATTCTAGTGAAGAATTTAACTTCAGCCTCAGACATGTCTAAAGCTTCCCCCTTCCTAGGTCAAAATTCATATTCAAGGAGGGAATAGGTCCAAATGATCATTCAAGAGATTTATCCTCTGGTGGTATATATACATACATACATATAGATTGATTATAGATATTTATCAAATAAATGCATATTTTACATTGTACATATATACAATAAATACCTACAGAAGTACATATATAATGTATAATAAGTGAGTGGGAAAGAAAACCATTAGAATTCTATATAAATTTCTGTGCTAAAAAGATTAAGAGAAAGAAACAATGTATAAAAGGAGAGATGATTCTCCTTCAATTACTTTGACTTTTCTTTGTTTGTTTTCTATTTTGATGCTATTGATCTAACTTATTCATTTGCTATTTCAAGTGTGCAGCTATAGACTCAAACTCTTTTCCTGGGAAAAATCATAGAAAAATATAAATTAATTAATGCTCTTATTAAAAGAAGATAAACACAGTAAATGGGACTATTACCTTCTCCCACAACTATCTGTTATATGTTATAATGGCCTCTGATTTTTGTGTGAACTGTACTCTATAACAAGACTTTAGTTCCCACACATACTAGCATACTATGGTCAACAAATCCAAACAAACAAAGAAGGTTCAATTTCCTTTTAAAAATTTCGTTATAACATTTAAAACTGACAAACCACATATTCCTCTATATCATGATGGGAGGGTGGAGGAGAAATTGTTGCTAGGATAAGACTTTGTATTTTATGTCAAACTGTATCTGGAAGCTTATTTTAAAAGTGGAATTATAACCCGCCCACCCCCCAAAAGCAGGGATTTGAGATGAAAATGCCAAAATAACTTTAATTATCGGCTTGTTGGGGGGTGTGACATTTAAATATCAGTCAGTGGAAAACTTCACATTGTTAATGTGTCACTCAAAAAATGTGAAATTTGTGTTATACCATTACTATTTATTTGTATATTCTTAGTCTCCAAAGAACATGCTTGGTAGATAAGAGCCCAAATCACTACAGCAAGTAGTCCAACATTTTCAAATTTCTTTTAAAATCAGAGTTAATACAAATAATTGTAGGCTTCTTAATGTAAATCTTGGTTCTCTATATTGCCAATATTTGAAATTGGACTGAATCATATATAATATTTTAATATAGGAAAATAACAAATTTGAATTTTACTTAGAATCTTTTCATATAATATGTGGCACTGGGGTAAAAATATGCAGTGGCCTCTAACATCAAACAACTATTTCTTGCCCTAGACTTGCTGTAGACAATAATTGGTTTTCTCAGCTCCCTCTCTCAAGCTGCATGAGAAAAGAAACCATGGAAACTGGGCCGCCATAAAGCGATGCTTTCTAACCTCAGCTAAGCACTCACTGATCCTCAGAAATGGTTTTACACACCCCTTGTTGACTAATTATTGCAGGGAACCATAGTGGCTGTTTGAAATACTCCTCATCCTTAAGGGCCCACCCCTTGACTTCCTTTACCTTAACCTGATTCATGGGAGATGACCATCTGGCCTGCTTCACTGAAGAAGGTCAGCTAGCATGAGCTCCTTGCACTAGTCCTTGATCAAACTAGATCTAGGCCTTGACCTGCTTGACTTGCCGTGCTGGGTTAGCACATGAAGCTGGCTTAAGTTCTCTCCACCTATGCTATCTTCATCAGGCAGCCCTGACTTGATAGTTCACCATTTTTAAGGCTTCTATGTCACTGTGTGGTCCCAGCTAACCTTGATACAAAATCCATCACGATTCTTTTTAAAAAAATACATTTTATTAATTTTTACAGAGAGAAAGGGAAAGGGATAGAGAGTTAGAAACATAGATGAGAGAGAAACATCAATCAGCTGCCTCCTGAATACCTCCTTCTGGGCATATGCCCGCAACCACGGTACATGCCCTTGACCAGAATCGAACCTGGGACCCCTCAGTCCACAGGCCAACACTCTGGTTAGGGCCCATCATGATTCTTAACAGCATTTTCTGTCTCTTCTGCCAATGGCCCCATCCCTGTCTCTGAGAACATGGCCATTGCTCCCTTTATCCTTATAAATTTCTTTTGAGGCCACTCTCTCCACAATTTATACTGCTTGAAAGCTTTATCCTTAGTCTTCTTCCCTAGTTCTCTCTCTTTGACAGTCTGTCTTTTCTGTCTTCTTTGGCAATCTCATCAAATCCATTCTTATCTTTAAGCAGCTAATTCCTCAATCCCTAAACTCACATTTCTAATTTTCAGGAATATTGATGACTTCCTCAAACTAAAATCCTCTGCCCTCAAACTACCCCTTCTTCTCTACATCCTCATTTCAATAGATTTAGTTATTAATGGCCCGGAGGCATTAGTGTTTCTTCTCTCTCTATAGCCAATAAATTGTCATGACACATAATGAAATCCAAGCTTCTTTCCATGGCTTGAAACTCTATGAGTAATCTCTAATCTCATACCTCTATACCCTTCTGTGGCTTGCCATGAATTAGCCTTGTTTCTGCTTCTCAAACCAAGCAAGCTTGGGTTTTTTATGCATTATCTTCTTTCCTCCCAGAACTTTCTACTCTCCTTTTGCAGATCATTCCAGGATGGCTTCTTGTCCAAAATGTCTCTTCATCAAAGAGATTGTGTCAGAAATCATATTATATTACATTATTCATATTTTCCCTATAAACTTTTATGACTGATGTTAATCAGCTAGGATTTTAAAATTATGAGTAGTTCAACTACAGTAGCTGTGATAGGCAGGCAGGAGAAAAAGACAGGCTTGGGAATGTGATGACAATTATACAAGTAGCAAGGGTAAAGGAGTTGTGGATTATCCCCAGATATCTGACATGGGAACCAGATGTATGATGGCTGTCTTAAGTAGAATAAAAAATACAAGACAAAGAACTGATTTGGAGAAGAAACAATGGGTTCAGTTTAGGATGTGCTGAAGTTGTGTTGTTTACAGTACAGACTGAAAGATTTCCATGAGGCAACTGGGCATACAGGAGAAAGCTCATGAAAACACATTTGAAACTACCTGAGTAGAAGACAGAGGGTATGAAGAATAAGAGCAGAAGAGGAGCCCCAGAGACCAGTGGAAAACACCAACATGAAAGAAAAGAGAAATTCATGATGTAAGAGGACAGTAGGTAAGAAGGAAATTGTGGGAGACAAGTAGGAGTTTCAAGAATAATAGGGAAATCAATGGTATCAAGGAACAGTCACATTTCTTAAGATAAGAACTTTAACATACCATTGGATTTGGTAATTATGTCATTAATGAAATTCAGTGATGGCAGTTTTAGAGGCAAGGTGGAGGCAGAAGTCAGGTCTCACAATGCTGAAGAATATAGGAACCAATGTAAGGGAAAGAAAGAGATTTCAAGCTATGAAGGGGGAAAAGACAATAGTTAAAGGAAAATATAGACTAGAGGTAGGGTCTTTCTTTTTGATAATTAAAGAGTCTTAATTGTGTTGGTATGGTAATAAGAAAAAAAAGGCAAATTGGGACAGATAGAGGCTTCCAAAGTCCCCCTGACCATTACTGGTTTGTTATTTCCAGCCTTATCACTCTCTCCACCTCATCCCAAATATCCCCAAACTGGAGCTTTGAGGTTGGAGGTTGGAGGTTGGAGGTTGGAGGTTGGAAGAAGGCCCTAGAAGGAGAGGAGGTAGATATGAAACTTAGAATCCCTGCCTCATCATTATGCCTCAAGCAGTTTCAAATACCTAAACCGAAATTATGGATGATACAACTATTACTCCAGGTGTGGTATCACATGTTTACCCCACCCAGACTGAAAGTTGTTTGAGATTCAAAAGGTATATAATAAAAAGCAGGTGTTACTTGAAAGATAAGACACTCCATATGTGTTAAAATGATTAAGTTTCATCATCTCCAAAAGCCCTCTATATTCTAAACAAACATGTACCTATGCATTGAAGATTCTTAGTATGTTATAAATAAATTTCAAACTTTCAACTATAAAGTTATTTAATGTCCATTAATATCATTCCTAATTTGGGAAGAAAAAAGAAAGAAAAACTTGCCTTTCTGAAGAATTCAAAATTTTTCTTGTCACATGATACCCAATCTTCTTAGAAAAGCAGTGCAATCTTTTTTTTTAAATAACCCTCTTTTATAATCTTTTTTTTATCTTGAGACTTCGTGATCTGAGCATATTTAATTAGCTCCCACATAATAGCTACAGACATGGCACCTGAAGCAGGTCAATTGGCTATGTGACCTTGAGCAAGTAATTTTATTTCTCATAATGTAAATATCCTACCCAATCTACTTTCAGTTCAGTTGCATCATGAGATCAATCTTATCACGTATTTTACTGCAGAGGAGACATACTGCAAGCCTACTGGAAAAATCTCTTGGGATATGTAGGAGGACTGCCATTTCAGTTTCTAAGTTATGCCAGAAACTTCAAGCTGTGGAAGGAGCTTACAAGGTCATTCTACACGAGGGAAAGATCAAATAATGTTACTGCAAATTGCAGTTGTAATTCATTCTTCCATATAAATTATCTCTGTTGTACTAGCAAGTTCAGCAAGACCTTGGATTATCAGCCAAATAAATGCCACTTCGTAAGTTATTGCTGCCTAGGGCCAGCTCTAACTTGCATCGTCAACTTTTCTCTTGTCTAAAGTCCTACTGTAAGTTTTGCATTCATAAACCATGTTCCCCTTGCCTTTATTGCTTGCCCTCTTATGACTTTTCCCCTCCTCTTGGTTGCTAAAGAGAGCCCGATTGTGTATACTAACACCAGAGAACTTCATCTACTGATGTAAAGAGTTCCATTCAAATTGTCAAAGTGCAAAAGCCCACTGAACATTTCCTTACTATGTGAACATAGTTTCTTGCATCTTTGCACCACAGTTCTGGGAATTCAATTTAAAAGAGATGTGTTCAAAAGTATATGACTTTGGCTCCCATATATGATCATGAGACAATAAAGGAACAGTAAATTTTGTGACAACTTTTGAAACTTGTGGTTCTATACAAAATTTCACCAACTTTCCATCACTTGAACTTAATTCAAAATGGAGTCAGAAAATGTGGTACTTGTCTAAATTAAAATAAATATTTCAACAGTCTTTTTTTCACTCTTTAAATTGATGGTTAAGTGTATAACAAAGGAGAAGACAATAAACTACATATACATACTTGTCTGGAAAAGCCCCCCCAAAATGCCACCCACATGCACAGAATACCACACACAGTCGCTTTATGAAGAAAAGTTAGATGCCATATAGGGTAACTATTGAATATTGATGACATTTTTCCCTACCTCATACAAATTACCCCTGCTAACATGCCCCCAGCTTGTTTTTTCCCTGTGTTTCCCTCCATTATATTGTCAAGTGCAGATTAAAGACACATCCTAGAAGCATTCTCTGTAAGAACATTTCTCTCAGAGCTACTTAAACATGGCCTTTTACATATATCCTCTGCATCATTGGCCTTTGATAATCAGTAAAGTAATTTTTCTTCACTTGAAGAAAAATTAGTAGAATAAGCCTCTTCTAGGGAAAAAAAATCAACATGTGTAAGTAGGTAATGCAGGTTAAGAGTACAAAGCCCAGAAACCTAATATAATTCTCCTTAAGGACATACCATTCTCCTGTAACATGAGAATGACTGGCATTGTCCTAATACATCGCCTATGCCAGTGGTCGGCAAACTGCGGCTCGCAAGCCACCTGCAGCTCTTTGGCCCCTTGAGTGTGGCTCTTCCACAAAATACCATGGCCTGGGCGAGTCTATTTTGAAGAAGTGGCGTTAGAAGAAGTTTAAGTTTAAAAAATTTGGCTCTCAAAAGAAATTTCAGTTGTTGTACTGTTGATATTTGGCTCTGTTGACTAATGAGTTTGCCGACCACTGTTTCTATGCACCTGAAGACATTTGAGAACAACCTTCAGTAACTTGCTGGAACTGATGCTTTTAAAGTTATTACCACAGTGCCTCATGTTAAAAAGAGAAACCTGATTAATCCCAAAAGGCAGATTATACTGATTTGTCCTTATTTCGAATAAGAGTCCGCCTGATGTTTGAGAATTGGTAACTCATCAGAGAAATAAAATTACACTGTGAAGTTCTGAATTCTCCACTTCCCTCCTTTGCTAAACTCCTGCTCTCCTTCCAAACCCATACTAAGCATTTATTCATTAATTTAACAATTATTTATTGAGTAACTCACATGTGCCAGGTGCTGTTTCAGGCACTGAAAATACAGTAATGAACAAAACAGATAGAAATTCCTACTTACATCCTTCATCTCTCAGACTTATGGACCAAGCTAAAGTAGAGCTATTTTCTTGCTCCCAAATCTTGTTGATCTGATCTTTTACTTAGGACAAGGGTCAGCTGTCTAAGAAAGAAAGCCCTCTTATTTATTTGAGTAAACAAAGGTCAGTTGACAATCCTACACCCATTCACTTCACAATTATTGATGACCGTACCCTAGATGCCAGGATACAGACTTCAAACCAGGGGACAGCAAGATGAAAGCCACACACAGTCCTTGTTTGGCTTAGCATGGATTATATATTTTTGTAATGTCTTTTATGTGAACAGATTAACAATTGATAGTTTTTATTTTTTTTAATTTATCTTTATTGTTAAAATCATTACAGATGTCCACTTTGTTTCTGTTGTTGTTATTTTCCCCATTGACCCCCCTCCTCCCTGCACCCACCTCTCCTAATCTTTTGTCACACTATTGTCTGTATCCATGGGCTATGCATATAAGTTCCCCAGTTCATCTCTCCCCCACACATACTCCACACCCCCACCTTCCCTCTGAAAGTCATCAGTCTGTTCATGATTAATTGATAGTTTTTAAATTGAATTTGAATGTTTGAGGTCTCCTGATAGCTGAGAGTTAGTTGCTTTTCTTTTTCCCCAGGCCAAGTATTTCTCCTGATACACTTAAGTATAGACTCTAGGGATAATGGCCATTTCTCAAAAGTATGCTACCGACCAACTTGAAAAGGGTAAGCTGGACTTGGACGTGCATCTGAGTATTCTCACTCCATTTTCCATAGTCACAACTCCTTCTATGTTTTCAATTAGCTACAGTAACTGAAATTAATATTGCATTACACTTTTTTATTGTTTTTAATTTAACCAACAATAATGATCAAGGCATAAAATAGCCCAAGTCCTTTGTTTAGGATCTGATGAATAGAACCACATGCCTGACCTCAACCCTTTGGGGAATGGACATTCAGAAAGTATTTACATGGCCCCTCAATTTGTTTATTATTTGCCTGCTACTTTTTTAGTCTATGTGGCTTTGTTTACTCTACTAACTACATGTGGGGAGTGAAGCTGGAGTCAGGGTTTTGCTGTACTTCTGGAATTATGGTATTTGAAAATGTTGCCCCATTTGTCAACCATCATGCCTCTTTTCTGGTAAGTATTCCAGAAGCCTCTGGTCATAGTGTGCACAAAATTTAACAATTTTTTTCTTTTCTTTTTTCTAGTTGTGTGTGTGTGTGTGTGTGCACGCACGGGAGCATGTGTGCACATCTGTGTGTGTGTGTGTGTGTGTTAATGAACAGATAAACATACATCTATGTTAAAATGTTGATATCAAGATATCTCACCTAGAGTGGGAAGTTGACAATTTATAATCCAAATGCCCGCGGGAGGCATGTCTGGTAGTGGATCTCTTGTCATTCCTTACCAGCTGAACATACTATGGCTTGGAGCCAAAAACTCCTGAGAGAAAATCCTGGCTTTACCTCTTAGCAGTGTGTGACTGGGCAAGGTACTTATTAACATCTCTGAGCCTGTCTGCTCATCTATACAATAAAAGTAATGTGGCTGACCTTGCTGGCTGGTTTTGAAGATTAGAGATGGTATATGTGTTGAACAGAGCATGGAATCTCTATGAAAGGCATGCAATAACTAGCAGGCATCATTGGCATTATTATTTCTCTTCCATTCTTTCCCTTGTACTCATCACCTGAACTCACTCATTTCCCTTTCTTTTTCATTCTCCTTTTCCCTACTCTCGCCTGCCAGTCCCTATGCTCTCTGATTGGTGTCCAAAGACATTGCACAGGCCCACCAACCACCCTCAGAGACAAAGGTGTTGCAGATTCTGGTTCTCCACAATCAGCCAAAGAAAAAACAACCAGAGCAAATGCCATCTAGAAATTCCGTCTTGTGTAGAAAGATGTCCAATGCACTCAATCTATGCAGTGTAGCTAAAATTACCCTATTGCCTGAAAATACTGAGTGTCTTTTTTGCTGGTAATATCAAGCCCCAGAAATTTAACATTTCTTCATTCATTTATTTATTTTCAAAATGTATTAAAGATACATAATGTGCTGGATCCTATGCTAAAATGGAAGCTATGACAGGTTTATTATCTATCTTTGTATCAACTTACTCTACAGATATTTGTTGAATAAATAGCAAGTGAATGATGAACAAGCCGAAGTTTCCAGTTGTTAAGACATTGAAAAGAAAAAGTAAAATTTGTATTCACGAATGTAGGTCATGTGTACATACTAAAGCTTTTTTATTTTTCCAATTAAAATGAGTAAGCACCCTCATGTGTCAGGTTCTAAACTGGATGTTAACATACAAAGATAAAATAAAGACAAGACATGGTCCATGCTCTTCATTCAATAAAAAATCTTTTTAAAAAAACAAACACAAAACTCCAGATTGAATCCAAAATTATAGCTGTAAGGGAGTATGGGAAACACCATTTTTAGTTGTACAGCTTCTGTAGATCAAGAAGACACACCAGAAGGAGTTGCAACACTAGAGCAAGCAAATCCACACAATTTGCCACAAGGGACAACAATGCATATGGATTGGTGTTTGTGAAGAGTTTAGTAAACACCTCTTAGTAAATACTGGTTTGCCCTGACGCCATTGGTCAGTATTCATTGTGCCCTAACACTGGGTCTTAAAAATACTGAGTTCAGCCTGGGAGCCCAGCCCCATAACCAGACACTTCCCAAAGCCTGAGTCTGGATCTTGCTTCCAGCAAGTCACCCTTCCTGAATAATGGACCTTCCTCGCTCACAGCCTGGAAACATCCAGAAAGAGAGAGGTTCCTGCCCAGCAAATTAAAGCCCAAGGTAGAGTGGTGGGTGCTGAATTCGAGTATTTTGGGAGTACTATGAAAATCTAGAAGAAGGGCAACTAATTCTGCCTGGAAAGGTTAAGTATGACTTCATGTTTTGTCTTCCCTGAAAATAGTCTAGTATGCACAATAGACTATCACTCTATTTGGCTTTCTTTCTTGACAAGTAATCCATCATAAAAATTTCAGTGCTAAAAGCTGCTTGTGTGACATACAAACTCAGTTGTATGCAAAGTTAACTGGTTGAGAATCTGGCCACAAAGCATTCAGCCTGACCAGAAAGGAGGATCCCTCTTGACTCTTTGTCATTTTAAAATTAAATTTGTCTAAATATAATTTGTCTAGTTATGAAAGTAATGTATAGTAATTAAAGAAAATTTGGAAAATATTGAAACCCTTAATTTTTACAATTATCTTTCATCTCATCATTTAGGATTTAGCCACTGTTAACCACTGGGATCATTTCCTTCCAAGCAAATACTAACCAAAAGAAAGCCAGTATAGTCGTATTATCACATAAAATTGACTTTAAGGTAAAAAGAATTATTAGAAATAAGAATGGTCATTACACAATAAAAAAAAGCCTCAATTCACAAGTAACATATAACAGTTTTGAACTCTTGGGAATGTGTTATAGCTTGAAAAATATATGAATACAAAACTCAGATATCTGTTAAGAGAACATTTTTGTTCACACACTTTAATGAGCTTCTCTCAGTAATTGAGAGATCAAGCCAACAAAGAACAGTAAGGATATTGATGTGAACAACACAAGTAAAGAACAAATTATGTATCCAACTACTTGTTGAACTCACAAGGGTTATTTATAAGAATTAACCATGAATTAGGCTTTAAGTAAGTCTAGTAAATTTAGAGACTCTATACACCACATCCTCAGGCCACAATGTAATAAATATAACTTCTCAAAAAGAGCTAAATAAAAATCTATTTCATTTGGAAATTTTAAAATACACTTTAAATAATTCATGACAAAAAATAATAATGGAAATTAGATTATTATATAATATTTCAAAATAATTATATATGCATCAGGTTTGACTCAGTGGGAAGAGCGTCGGACTGAGGACTGAAGGGTCCCAGGTTCAATTCCAGTCAAGGGCATGTACCTCAGCTGCAGGCCCCACCCCAGGGGTTGCAGGCCTTGGCTGGGGTGTGTGTGAAGGCAACCAATTGATGTGTCTTTCTCACATCAGTGTTTCTCTCTCTGTCTCTCTCTCTCTTCCACTCTCTCTAAAAATCAATGGAAAAATATCCTCAGATGAGATTAAAAAGAAAAATAAGAGATAAATAATTATATATGCAAAATCAACATATCAAAATGTGAGGGATTCAGTTAAAGCATTTTTTTTTATAGAACCATAGATTTAAATGTGTAAAGTAGAAACAGGGGCTCAAAATTAATGAATAAAATACATATCATAAAATTAGAAAATATTTAGAATTAAAGCCAAAGTGGAGACAATGAAAAGACATAATAAAAGTGGAAGTTTTCTTATAATGTTAAATCAAGAAAAAAAAAAGAAGTAAACAATATTAATGAAGAGGCTGTAACTTCATATGCTACAGAAATTTAAAAGATAATAAATTAATAGTATGAATAATTCTATGCTAATATATTTAAAATCTTAGATGAAATAGATAAATCCTACAAAATTAAAACAAGAGTAAATGGAGAATTTTTAAAAATTAAAAATAAAAGAAAATCTGAATAGGTCTATAAAAGTATAAAGGTATGTTTACCCTAAAAATGAAAGGTTGGTTTAATATTAGAAAATATTACAGATAATGCTCATATTAAGAAAAAATCATAATAAAACAAACAAACAAAAAAGCTGATAATTCTAAGTGACTAAATAAATGAAAACAGAGTGAGCAGTGGGGGTGGAAAATGGGGGGCGGGATTTACAAAGCAAAACACACATATCAAAGTAATATTTAAACTTTCCAAAAGGACTTTTGTATTCCTTGGATTTGACTTTGAGACAAGAAAAATCATGTACAGATAGTATGTTCTTAGGAGATTTTTGATAAATGATTAAATCAAAAAGAAAGCTTTTTCTTGAAAAAAAAAATAATCATAATAAGAAAAAAGTTAAAAACCTCTGTAGATGTAGAAAAGTCATTTGAATGATGTAGAAAAAAACTTTTGAAATAAATGCAAATTCATTTATGAATTTTTTTAAAACCTTAGTAAACTAGGGTTTTTTCTTTCCTAAAAGAGGGTAATCATAAGCATCAGCTTCAAATGTCATACTTAATGATGAAATGTTGAAAATATCCCTTTGAGGAAGAATATCCCGTGTTCATGGATTGGTAGAATCAACATCATTAAAATATCCATACTACCTAATTCAATCTATAGATTCAGTGCAATCCCCATTAAGATACCAACAGCATATTTCACAGACCTACAACAA
The DNA here is from genome assembly GCA_026230045.1 of Corynorhinus townsendii. Classification (NCBI taxonomy): domain Eukaryota; kingdom Metazoa; phylum Chordata; class Mammalia; order Chiroptera; family Vespertilionidae; genus Corynorhinus; species Corynorhinus townsendii. The sequence continues at coordinate 41,520,346 of JAPDVU010000002.1, forward strand.
ACTCTCCAAACATTCATATGGAATAACAAAAGACTCTGAATAGCCGCAGCAATCCTGAGAAAGAAGAACAAAGTTGGAGGATCACAATACCAGATATCACGTTATATTACAAAGCCACTGTTCTCAAAACTGCCTGATACTGGCACAAGAACAGACATATAGAACAATGGAACAGAACAGAGAACCCAGAAATCAACCCAAGCCATTTTGCTCAATTAATATTTGACCAAGGAGGCAAGAGCATACAATGGAGTCAAGATGTTGGGAAAATTGGACAGATACATGCAAAAAAATGAAACTAGATCACCAACTTACACCATACAAAAAAATAAACTCAAAATGGATAAAGGACTTAAACGTAAGATGGGAAACCATAAAAATCTTAGAAGAAGCTATAGGCAGCAAAATATCAGACATACCAGTATGTCATAACAATATCTTTACCGATACAGCTCCTAGGGCAATGGAAACTAAAGAGAAAATAAACAAATGGGACTACATCAAAATAAAAACCTTCTGCACAGCAAAAGAAACCATCAACAAAACAACAAGAAAACTCACTGCATGGAAGAACGTATTTGCCAATGTTATATCTGATAAGGGTTTAATCTCCAAAATTTATAGGGAACTCAAAACAACTTAACAAAAGGAAGATAAACAATCCACTCAAAAAATGGGCAAAGGACCTAAATAGACAGTTTTTGAAAGTGGAGATACAGAAGGCCAAGAGACATGAAAACATGTTCAAAGTCACTAATCATTGAGAGCTGCAGATCAAAACTACAATGAAGTACCATCTCACACCCATCAGAATGGCTATCATTAACAAACGACAAGTGCTGGAGATGATGTAGAGAAAAAGGAACCCTCGTGCACTGCTGGTGGGAATGCAGACTGGTGCAGCCACTGTGGAGAATGGTATGGAGTTTCCTCAAAAACTTAAAAATGGAACTCCCGTTTGACCCAGTGATCCCACTTTTAGGAATATATCCCAAGAAACCAGAAACGCCAATCAGAGAGAACATATGCGTCCCTATGTTCATAGCAGTACAATTTACAATAGCTAAGATTTGGAAATAGCCTAAGTGCCCATGAGCAGATGAGTAGATTAAAAAATGGTGGTACATCTACACAATGGAATACTACAGTGCTGTTAAAAAAAAAAAAAAAAAAAGGAGTTCTTACTATTTGCAATAGCATGGATGGACCTGGAGAGCATTATGCTAAGCGAAATAAACCAGTTGGAGAAAAATAAATATCACATGATCTCACTCATTTGTGTAATATAATGATCAACATAAACTGATGAACAAACATAGAGCCAGAGTCACAGAAGCATCGAACAGACCATCCAGCCTAAGAGGGAAGGCAGGGGAAGGAGGGTGGTAAGAGATCAACCAAAGGACGTGTATGCATGCATATGAGCATAACCAATGGACACAGACAGTATGGGGGTGAGGGCATGTGCTGGGGGGTGGGAACAGCTGAGGAGAGGTCAATGGGGGAAAAAGGAGACTTATGTAATGCTTTAAACATTAAATAATTTAAATTTAAAAAAGAAGAAGAAAAAGGAAACTTAAAAATAAATTAATTAATTAAATTACATTATATTCAAACCTGAAAAAATATTTCTTTGAAATATCTTCCTACCTTTATTATAACTCTTATTATGAATTACAACATTCTATTTACATGTTTGTCTCTCCTGTCTCACCTCCTCCACCCTGTCGCAATGCTTAGTATAGTTCCTGGCATAAAGCAGGTGTGCCATTCACCTTTGTTGAAGGAATGAATGGATGAATGAGGCAGAGTTCCCGACTGCTAAAATACAGGTTGCATAAAGGTCACCAGGTAAGTTCTGATTCCCTGGCTGTATCCATTTAGCACTCAAGGACTTTTTTAATGGAATTTGAGTACTGCAAATGTGTTGCCCTGTGATATTTAAGACATTCCAGATGGCTCTTGTAACTTCCCAACTTTACTGTGTAAACATCATATCCTCAACTTGTTTTCATTTACTTAACCTTTCTGAGAATCAGTTCTTTCCTCTGTAAATGGAAATAATAATAATAGTGGGTTTGCCTCAGAGGGTTGTTGTGAGAATTAAATAAATATTCATGAAACTGCTTAGTGCTTATCAACTAGAATGTATATAGTAAATGTTGGGTATTGTACTATGGTTATAATTATTAGTAACATTAGGGTTATTTCAGTTAGGGTTATGGTATCTAGTAACAGGGTTATGGTATCTAGTGTAGTACTTTGTACATAAAATGTTTGCTAAATGAATGAATGAGTGGTCTATGATGCTGAAATGTTTGCTCAATGAATGAATGAGTGGTCTATGATGCTGAAATACACTGGTGGCCTTTATCCAATCTGCATTCACTCATTCATTCACTAATTCATTCATTCAGCAAAAATGAATTGTATGTCTGCTGCATGTCAGATGCTATACTAAGCAGTGGGAATACAGAGATGGTTAATGATAAGACATGGTTCTAGCCTTTGAGGAGCTCATAGCATATCTGAAATCACTCAGCAGCATGAATTTATTTTAATTTGAAAAATCTACATTGGCAGCTCTCTATTTTTATACCTACCTTTTACAAGCAAGGTGCTTTGACCTTAGTCAAGATAGAATCAGCATGGAGAAAATCCAACCTATAACAGAGCAGAGATGCTCTTATAAAGACTTGAGCCCAGAACTAGGATGAACTCACTTTGCTACAGTGGTTGGTCTTAAAGGGCAGCCCAGAGAATCAAGGACATATTATTCAAAGAGCGTCCTGAGCTAAGGCTCAGTTTAGAAAATTATTGGCAACTGAAGGTCCCATCTCAAGGCTAGACCATGGCCATGGGGGATGGTATGTAGAATCCCAACTAGAAGTAACCAGTAGAAGACATGTCCCATGCATCAACACTTCCCCCAATATGTGAGAGAATGAATTCAAGAGAAGAGATGATATGAGAAAGGTAATATACAGCAGTGTCCTTCACTAGGAAAGAGATATGCCATAGATGGGAAGGGTGGTCTCAGCCCCAAGCCCTAGAAAAGTTTCACATACTAGTAAATTACCAGACAGACTGAGGAAATTAGTATAATATCATATTGTCTTATATCAGTTAAAATAAAAATAGTAATGCCTTACAGGAGAAAGATTTTTGCCACATTTTATAGTTGTTTACAGCATTTTGAGAGCCTTTGTAATGTTTGAAAACTTTCTGCCTTATGAATGTCAAGTTCTCAAGTTAGAAACCAGAAAACAAGTATCCTTAACTCCTTAGCTGCTAAAATGGACCCATAAGACCTAGAATCCATCAATCAAGTGTTGCCATATAATACTTGTATTCAAAAGTAAACAATGTGAAGAAGAAGAAGGCCTGTGAAGTTTTTATTCTAGAGAACATGTGGCTAATCTGTCCAAGTCTTAAGAGGGCAAAAGGGCAAAGTTTCTGGTGTCTAGTCCCTTCTGTGTTTGTTGTGCAATGGAGTTGAGGTATGGAATGACAGGTCATACTTTTGCCAGCAAAGGTTCCTGTAGCATGGTTAGCCATTGTTTCTAGTTGTGTAGTATTCAAGCCAGAGTCTCTGACCCACTAGGACATTGGGGAGTTTTTCTGCTTAACCCAACCTGGATTCTATAAACCAACAGTACTGAAAGATTCTATGAGTTATACCAATATCTCAACCCTGACGATGGATTTGGGAGTTATATGGACACCCAGGACCAAAACCTGAGTCACTAAATGCCAGATCTCATTGATGGTAGAGGAGACAGAGCATACAGTTGCTCTAGCACCTGTGGCTAGATTACCAAATACTCTTTCTATAAAACATGGCTTAATTCATGGGTTTACATATTGCCTACTGTTTTCTCCTCTCAAGAATACTCAGGAATCAGAGCTGGCCTGCAGTTTGCTGGGTGAAAGACCTAGGAAGGGAGAAGAAAATCAGAAGCTGGGGAAATGAGGCCAAGTATAACAGCCTCCACCCTACCTTTCAGGGGGCATCTCCATTTCCTCCCATCTGAACTCTACTAACATTCTAAGAGTTTTCCCTATAACCAGGTATTTTTAAAAAGAAGGGGTGGGGGGACAACAAAAAGAAGGAAAGTAGATTTTTTTCATCTATTACCAGAAAACTGCCCTTACTGCTTTGAGAGGATGTGTGTTTTGCTTCCTACTTATTCCTGTGGCTGCTATGAACTTTCAAGATACATTTGATTTAAGAGACAATTTCATATCTTCACCTTAATATCAAAAGCCTAACTGTACATCATTCTGTGATAGGAAGGCTAAAGGTTCCTCCTTCCTGGAGTAATACCTGAGCTAAGCACTGGGACATAAAGATAAAGAAGACCCAGCTTCTGCCCTCAGGGAGCTGGATAGAGTGGGAGACACACAGAAGTACCCCAGTGGAAAAAAAGTATAACCAATACAAATACAAAGTATTATGGAAGCCATCCTTGCCTTCTCTACAAGTGGAAAGAGCAAAGGCTTTACAGAAAGAAGTGACATTTTGGTCTTTATGTAATGAATAGAACTTTGATGATTAAATGAAGACATCCCAGGAAGAGGAAGCAACATAAACAGAGGCGTGGAAGTGCAGACTTGCAAGCCATGTTCAGGGAACATTGAATACCTGAGGAGGAGAGTATAGTGGTGTGTAATAGAAGAATGGGGTGGTGGGGAGGACAGGCTGTTCTCTGGGCTTCTTCCTCAGTTAGAAAGAATCCAGGTATTACAATACTTGATTGAAAGATTATGGCATAGAGTCACTAAAAAGTTGAAACAGAATAAAAACCAAACAAAATAAAAATCCGGAAACTTCACCCCAATATCCTATCCACTGAACTCTTCATAAATCTCATAAATTCCAAATATTGCTTGGTAAAATATGATTTTTTAAAAGAGGATATTCTTTGATAGAACTTAATCAAAGTATTTTATTCAGTTAAAAATCAGCATAAAGATAATGGTGAGGAACTTACAGAAGACTGAAATGCTACTGAACTGTAAAGAGAAAGGGGTCACAAAAGGGAAATATTCAAACTTGGAACATTGAGTCTATACTTTGGACCCTGAAATGGCTAAATTTTCAAGATACTCCAATTTCCTCTTGACTGGTTCACACACTTCTAGTTCCTTCCCTATCTCACCCTAAGCCCTCTCTGCCTCCCAGAAAGTGGGAAATGTCCCTCTTAGAGAGATCGAATGAAACAGGGAGAGAAACTATATATTTTAGTCTGAATCCCCCATCAACTCAGAAAGGAGGCAGCATTGACCTAACTTAGCACCATATACCTCACCTTTCAGCTGGTACCTTTGTGTACCCCTGGCTGATGCCAGCAACTCTGCCCCACGTCTCCCCCTCAGCTCTCCCAGGCTTCTTAGAACTCAGATTCCCAAGACAAAGCACAATTGAGACCCAGTTAGTGCTCAAGTTTACTGAGAATTAAACCATAGGCAGATACCATCAAAACACATTTCACTTGTGACCTTTCACAGCCAACGAATGGGAAGGATTTTCCTTTGCCGGGATTGAATTTAAAACGACTTCCCAGGAGCGAAAGGTCAGCCCATGGAATCATGATATCCAGTTAAACACAGCTAAATAGAACGTTTTAGCATGACAATAAATGGAGTTATATTTAGCTGATTTGGGAAACTATCTGGCTGAGGGAAAGGGAGGAGTACAGAGATTCTTCATCTACCACCCCTCCTCCCCCAGCTGGAAAAAGTAATGGAGTACTGTAGGAAAGCACAAAGGTGAAGAATTTTCCTAAGTCTGTCCATGTCTCTGCTTTCCCAACATTTACCATGTTCTGAGTAGGACGTGGTGGTTGAACTGCATAAAGGCTATATTGTCTTCTTGACACACACATGAAATTCCTATTAGCATGACTGGAGCAAGATGGGCTCCAGAGGGAGAACATACCCTCAAATAACTTTCTAGGGAGCTTTGATTTCTAGATATGTATGAGGTGAAAGCACATTAGCCAAACTGGCTTTGATAACAAATGCATTCTTTTTCAACAAGGAAAGACTGGAGGGAAAAAAATAGTTGGCACCCGTCTGCCCTTAACTTGAAATGCCCCATGCCATTTTGAAATAGCCTCATACTTTGCTGTTGTTAACTAACAGATGGTTTTGTTAGCTGATGACTGTTTCTCTAAATAACTCCTGACAATAAAGGGCTGTGATACATGAGAGCAAAATGGGGACCATAAGTGGTAGCCTTTTACCTCCAGAATCTTACCTTGTCGTCCATCCTGAAATTTGATGTGTGTAATTGCAGCCACTGGGAAGGTGTGGAGTGCTATAGCATCACAGATCTGCCAAGAGTTAGAAGAGATTATAGATGTATATTGTTTTCTTAGAAGGGAAAAAAATATATTTAATTGAAACCAATTTAGAAATCAGGATCCCTGTAAGTTTAGAGTGAGAACGTTTTCAATGAAATACTGTTTCATTCTGGCTGAGAGACCCATAATGTTTCTCTCCCAGGCTGAGTGTGCCATTTGATAGGGAATCCACTGTTTGTACTTGTCCCCCAAGACTCTATCTACTACACAATAAACTAGTACTCTGGGTAAATATAATCCATAGTGATTTAGCAAAAACCATCAGCCCGAGCCTTGTGGATTCTATCTAAACATTGTTTCTCTTACAGTGACCAATCCCTCAGCTTCTAAGATCTTTTTAATGTAAACCAGCCTTCTTTTGTTTTATCTTTTTAAAAATCTAACCTAATCTGGCTATCTATAACTCCATTTCTTATCTTTTACTCTGTCTTTAGACATTCCAAAATAGGATAACCCAACTTATTTAAGCACAATATTGGTCCCTTTCAAATTTCTTGCTAAGGAAAACGTCTGACCAAATAACATTACTGAACTCACAGATACTTAGGCTTCAAACTCTTGGCTCCTAAAGGTCTATATTGGCCCAGCCACTTTGAGTCTACCCTCAGCTGGGAAGACCCTAATACCATATAAGGGAGAATATGGCCTTTACACAAATCAATAAACATGTCTTACTTAGAACTTGGTAAATGTTAGGAAAATGATCATCTTATCTCTCCAAATTTTCTTCTTTTCTCCTCATATATTTCTGACCTCTCATTGTTCTCCTCATACTCTACCTAGCCTCTGCAGTGTTACATACTGGTCTGTGAAGCCCAGAATCCAAAGCCAGCTCCATTTCCTGATTAATAATTTAATTTGAACCCTTGGTTCAAAGGGTTCCATAATGATTTTAGACTGCCACTAAAATGAATCACCCCAATCTGTCCTCTTCCCCCATCCAGGTCTGTGACCACCCATTATCTCTCAACCGCACTCTCCTCTAGATTCCCCTAAAACTATATGTCATTCCCAAAAATGCATGTCTGCAAAAGGCCTAGATGACCATAGATTATTGAATATTTCTTTTTAGGTACAGCTAGAATATTGTTGCCATAACTCCATCATTGAGAAGGGGAGATAATGGTGAATTGAACTATAGCAATGGCAGTAGGAAGAAAAGTCATCATATTCAAATTATATTTTTGACAAGACTTGATAACTGATTGACAAAAAGAGATTTTTAAAAAGGAAAATTCAGGACTTTCAGATTTCTAACTTAGAAAAGGTGTTGGATGCTGGGTGTGATAAAAGATTAGGGGCAAAGAGTTTGAGATTTGAAAATGATTGAAACAAGGGTTATATATGCACAGGTCTTCTTTAATCCCATTATTTATCAAGACTTATGTGAAATCTCTGTACAAATGTCCAGGACTAAAATATCTTTTATTTGAATAAATGTCAAAAAAGTAGAGTAGGGAAACCTTTATCAAATCACAAAACTTTGAAACACCGTTCCCTTGTCTACAAGTGGTGATAACAATATTTATTCAGCACATTGGTGAAAACAGAATACGCATTTTACAAACCACCTAATACAATGCCTGGCACATTATACTCAATAAATGATAGGTGCTATTGTACCTATGATTTGGAAAGGCTTACTTCACATGATCCAAGCATTGAGTCAGGCAATTTGAAAACCAATAACTGAACCAACAATAGTGCTGAAAAATGTAGAGGGCGCCCAACTTCGTGACTGTGTGATCTCATGGATTCACTGCTATTATTTACTGTTTATCTAGCATTTTAGCCCAGTACATTTCAAGGTCAGTCATTATAATTTATCGAACACAGGAAATGAGAATAGCACTTCACAGATGGGGAAAACACAGCACCCTTGCTGGTAGGAGTCATATAGTTCAACTCAAACTAAGTTCAAACATTGGATGGCCTGAAGCCATTGTCTGGGAGCACATCGCCATGCCAAGACATCAAAGAAAACAACCTGAAAGTACCTCTGGCTTTCTCCCCTATGAAGACAGAGGCTGAGTAGTTTTGTTGTATATACAGGATATGCAACCTCAGATAACCTTGGGGATGGAGTGGTAAATTGTGCAAACCTTTCCCTCAAAGAAAGCCTTATGTTCTTTCTTTTTGAAAATGACAAATTATGAGTAATCTATCTTTTTCACATAAAATAAATAGCTCTGAGAATACCCATAAATATATGAAACCAGCAGAAAAATTAAATGTGCCTCAAAAAGAAAACACACACACACATTTTCCCCAAACCCTGTTACTGATTGAAATTTCTAAAAGAACTTGTCATGTCATCATGAAAAAAAATTTCAGAATCATCTACCATGGTTACAGTATAAGCTACTGGCAGCCCACTTGCCCACCCACAAAGATGTGTATATCAGTCAGGATTATTTGGTTGCAGGTAACAGAACTGGATCCTGGTTAACTCAAAGTAATATAATAATAATAATTAACAATAATAAAGTAGATTCCAGAATCTAATGGAAAAGTGAACACTTGGGCCTAGGATCAAAGATGCTTTAAGGAAACAAGCAATGTGGACCCTGAGAAGATGGAGTAATTTGATGGGAGTCGCAAAAGAGAATGTATCTGCTGAAATAGACTCCCCATGGTTAACTGAGGACCCCAATTTTAAAAATAATAACAGTCTAGTGGCCATTTGCCTTCATATCACAATGCTAATTTGACATTGTGAAAAGAGAGAGGGAAGGAAGGAGGATTGGGTAGGAAGAGCCTCAGACTGCAATGTAGCTTGAGAAAGTCCTAGCCAGCCCAATGGGGAGCCCCAGAGCAAAGGCTGCCCATTAGAGGAGTCCTGTATTGGGCAGAAGTGGCCTGGTTCTACAGAACCCCTGGCTGTGCTGTTACTGGCAATGAGCAGTCTTAGAAAAGCATGAATTTGGGATTGAGAGCTGTGGTGGTTCCCAAAGTTGCAACATCTGGAGGCTGGTTCTCTCTTAGTGGGTGATCTGAGAGCATACTTCCATGGCCTTAGAAACTAAAAGGCTCCCTTTTTCTAATGATGAGTAGATCAAGTTCAATATCAGCACTAAATTTTCTCTCCTCATTTTTACCATGGACTCTGTAAGCTTTCCTCCTTGAATACAGTTCATTCCTTTCTTCTCATTCAAATATGGGCATGGATTTAGAGTTAACAGATGTCAACTTTGAGAATTACACATAGAAATGCCTTTTCTATGTGCCAAGACCATCAAAAACTACTGTCACCCCATCATTTTTCAAATATCCCCCACTTAAGTGCTATGCTTTCAATAAATGTCTATATCTAGCGTATAAACCAAAGCTGGCATTCTTTCACTTTCATACCAAATTCTGGGATACCTCTCTCCTAAATTAGTCTGAAATAAAATATAAAGAAAATGTGCATACCGGAAGCCAATTCCAGCATGTCATAATTGCAAGAGTTTCATCAAAAGGTTGATGGAACTTGGGGACTCAACAAGGGCTGAGTCACATATGTTATCACTTGCTTGGAATGGCTAAAGGCATTTCCCCAAACCTGAAAAAGATTTGAAAGAATGATTGTTTGCTGCCAGACAGCTCAGGGCATCTTAATCTACATGTTATTGCCTCCTGCTGGCCAAACACCTGAACAGCCGTAGGCAATTCCCCAATCTGACAATGCTTCTGCAGGTATCTCCACCTTGCCTTAGGACAATTTGTGTTAATGAAAAGCAAGGGGTCCTGAGAAAAGGAGGACTTGGTTTCTTCAGCCAGGCTCCTCTGACCCCCAATGCCTTTCAAAATTATCTTTCATCTCTGGACTCTTACTTCAGTTACACACAGATCCTTTCTCCAGATTGCTGAACCCTTCTTAATGCCAGAACAAGAACCCTGGCATGTGCAAGTAATTATGATACATAGAGTATACATTTATAGATATTTAGTTGTAAAATATGCAAAATATGTAATAATCACAGAATACTAAACATACTAGTAAGTGGTGAAATGTGCTAATGGATTATCAAGTTCCAAGACAGGAGGTCCAAGACTGGAGGTCCAAGACAGGAGAGGTGACTTCCAACTAGGAGGACTGGGAGAGAGTTTCAAGGAAAATATGTCATTTAATCCGGGTCTTGAAAGATGAGTAGAATTTGTACATGCAAAGATGGTAAATGATACTGACAGATGGAAGACACAAAAAGATAGAGCCTAGAAAGCACAGCCTTGTAAAACACAATAACAAAATCTTAGGGCAGCCTAAGATTTTCAACCTTTTTCATCTCATGGTACATATAAACTAATTACTAAAATTCTGTGGCATACCAAAAAATGTATTATACTTTTTGCCAATCTGACAAAAAAAATAGGTAAATTTTTAATTCATTCACACTAGACAGCTATTGTGTGGCTGTTGTCTTTTTTGTTTGTTTGTTTTGTTTTTGTTTTTTTGGCAATCTAAGGGAAAAGAGGTCAGTGCCCCTGACTAAATAGCCAAGCATTGCATGTTTTAAAAAATCTTGTGGCACACGGGTTTAAAATCGCTGCCTTAGAGCATAATCGTTTTCATGGCAGCAGGAACTTATTAATTGACAAATTTAAGGCAGCTCTTGGGACCTACATTTTAAATCTAAAATACTATTGGCTTGCTAATCACAAGTAGATATACTATTATTGATGATGTTGGATGTTAGAAAAATTCACTTGAATATAAATCTCATCATTGCCTCTTGGTCATGAGGACATTCTGCCTTGAGGATAAGTTTCATTAGCATATACAGCATATGTTAAAACACAGAACTGAAGACATCCATGAAGTGTAGCTATTGCATAACAGAGTGTTTAAAAATAAGTTTAAGAGGGTGTCATTAGTTCAAGTGGTATCTCTGACACCAAATAGCTGCTCTTTGACTGATCTAAGAATAAACTCATTCCGTACAGTGTTCCATTAGTGATTTTAATTGCATGCTAAGCTTTATAATTTGTTGCTGTCATTAGGTTCACGTACTGTGCTAATATTTATTATGCATGTTATATAACACCTTATTAAGTTTATTTCCCACTTTCTAAAAATGTTTCATCTGACTTGCATGTAAGGAACTAACTTTCATGTCTATTAAAACTAGAGCTTGAGGCAGTGCCCTCGGCGGTCCCAAATCTGTCTCTTGCTTCAACAGTGTTTGGACAGAACAGACCCAGGGACGCCCCTTCTTCTAGACTCTGGCCATTCTCCTGCGTCTCATCCAGTCAGCACCTTCAGAACCACCTCCAGGACCAGCCAACACACCAGTTTTGGTTTTTTTTCTACCTTAACTCCTTATTGCCAAACAACCATGAGCTCCCAAATTCATCAGAATTAATCCACCGAGGTGAAGGCTGCAGTCAACTGCCTGGCCAGCCTGCATCTACGGGCCTCCCATACCTACCTCTCTCTGGGCTTCTATTTTGATCATGATGATGTGGCTCTGGAGGGTGTGGGCCACTTCCCCACAAGTTGGCAGAGAAGAAGTGCAAGGGCGCTGGGCATCTATCTCTTAAAGCTGCAAAACAAGCGAGGTGACCGCAATCTCTTCCAGGATGTGCTGAAGTCTCCCCAAGATGAGTGGGCAAAACTCATGACACCATGGAAGCCACCCTGACCTTGAACAGGAACCTGGCCCAGGCCCTTGTGGAGCTGCAGGCCCTGGGTTCTACCTGCGCAGACCCTCAGCTCTGTGACTTCCTGCAGAACCACTTCCTGGGTGAGCAGGTAAAACTCATCAAGAAGATGGGTGACACCTGACTAACATCCACAGGCTGGCCGGCCCCCTGGCTGGGCTGGACCAGTATCTCTTTGAAAGGATTTCCCTCAAGCACGACTAGGAGTCTTTGGAGCCCAGAAGCCTTGGAGAGGCCCCTCTGCATTCCCCTGGTGTCTGGCTTTCACCTGAGTCTTTTCCTGAAACTACTAGCCATTTTTTTAACCACCCTGAAGCCCTCTCCAAATGAAACAATAAAGCTTTTGCATAAAAAAAAAAAAAAGAGCAGTGCTTCAGTTAAAGGTCCTCTTAGTATTCTAAACAGAGTTTTTAAATTTTTTTCCTTTGTTTTAGAGAGAAGGAAGAAAGAGGGAGGAAGAGAAACTTTGATGTAAGAGAGAAACATCACTCCGTTGCCTCCTGCATGCACCCAGACTGGGGATCAAACCGGCAACCTGGGCATGTGCCCTACCAGGAATTGAACCCATGACTCTTCAGTGCATGAGATCATTCTCCAACTAAATGAGCCACACTGGCCAGGGCTAAAAAGGGTTTTACATTGTTTAAGTCTATAGAAGAAAAAAGAAAATGGTTTGTTTCCTAAGTGAGGAAAAAAAGTACATATACATCCTATTATACATCTATGCCCTGAAGACCATAAATAATATTAATGGTAATTACTTGATTTGTCTTTTCTATGCCCTCCATGGAGCCATTTCTGACAAATGGTACCAATATATGTATCCTCCTTTAACTCACATCCTATATAATAAAAGCTCAGCAACCGAAACGGTGGAACAACCAGAGACCAGGGCTCTCAGGCAGGCAGGTGAGTGGTTAGGGGTGATGAGACAGGCAGGCAAGCAGTTAGGGGCAATCAGGAAGGCAGGCAGAGTGGTTAGGAGCGATCAGGCAGGCAGGCGAGCACTTAGGAGCCAGCCATGCCGGATTGTGAGAGGGATGTCTGACTGCCGGTTTAGGCCCAATCCACAGCGGGATAGGGCCTAAACCGGCAGTTGGACATCCTCCGAAAGGTCCCAGATTGCAAGAGGATGTAGGCCGGGCTGAGGAACCCTCCTCCCTCCCCTGTATGAATTTTGTGCACCAGGCCTCTAGTTCAATAAATAAAGGATGCTTCACCTTTAAGCACCTAGCACAGTGTCTCAGATATTAAAGTTGAATGAAAATGTTTAATGAAAAAATCTTAATGTAATAATTAAGATTTACTTTCTAAACATTCCCTGCATCACATCATATCTTATTCTCCATAAATCAGGATGGTGGTAGAGACACAAAATCAGAATATACTTACAGAGCACCAGCAAATCCCTCGTCATTATCCTACCTCATAACCTTGCCTCTCCTATCAACTTCCTTTCATTCTTTCTCTACTCCTTTATAAACTTAACTCTTTGACACCAATCCCCTGCTGAACATCTGCCATGTAAATATGAAGAAGAATGTGTAAGCACTCAAGAGCATTTCTATGGGTCTTGCCTTTCTTCTTCCCTTGATTTTTTCCCAATTTCTTTCTTGAGAAAAAAAAAAAATATCCAAAACATGAATATGTGAGTCCATAGGTCCTAGTCTTCCTGCCAAACCAAAAATGTAATAAAAGAAATTTTTTCATTTACTATATGCCAGAGATATGAAGGTTTTTAAGACAATAGTACTATTTTCTTACAGATATAAGTTAAAGTAGATAAAAAGTCGGTGAAGAAATATTGTATATTTATGCTCTAAAAGTAAATATGTAAATATTTTTGGATGATATTACACTGATCCCTTTTTCATAATTGAGCTGGTCACTCAAATTATTGTTTCTGTCTTTGCTGACTTTTTGGCAGAAACAGGTCCAATGAGAGAATTGACTGATCCACATGAGTCTCTCATTGATAAATATAAAATGTATCACTGCTTTGCTGCTAATAAGTCTGTCACATAAGATGAGCATGGGCTCCAGAGGCAGATATACCTGGGTTTAAATCCCAACTCTTCGGTTTTGTATGTTACCCAACCTCTCTGTGCCCCCCATCCTTGAGGAAATAAGGTAATAATTCACATTTTATAAGGCTATTGTTAGGGTTAAATGGGAAAATGTATATGAAGCATCTAGTACAGAGCAAGTACTCCATAAGTAAATGTTTTTATTCCAAGGTTATTTCAATTTTTTTCTTATTTTCACTCAACATTCTTTAAAATTGCCCTAGAAAAATCTGTTAGACACACGTGAGCAGCAGCATTCCTAGAAAGCTCCTGTCATGTCACTTCATCACAAGTATGTTTAGCAACCCTCAAATCAGTCAGGGAAAGGAGGGCCAATTAAAGCAGGTGTAGGTTTTCTTAGAATACAACTTAGGGAGTGACATGCCTATCATCAAGTGTGTCTTCCAGAAGGTGAGTTTTACATTTTAAAACAAAAGAACCTAAACTCTAAGTTATGAATAAATTACTGCTACTTAAAATGTTATCTTAAAGTCATAGGCTTCTTATTACTTCCTATGAATAAAAACACTAGACAACTGGAGAGATGATAGGAAAGAAATGGAATTGATGCTGAACTGGTGGTATTGATTGGTGACCTTGTTTCATCTATAGCTAAAGAGCAAAGTCAGCAGAGAAGGGGTATGGAAGTACAAGAAGGAAAAGAATAAAAGCCCTAGCTGGTTTTGCTCAGTGGATAGAGCGTTGGCCAAAGGGTCCCGGGTTCAATTCCGCTCAAGTGCACATACTCAGTTGCAGGCTCCTCCCCAGCCCAGGCCTTGGTCAGGGCTCATGCAGGAAGCAACCAATCGATGTGTTTCTCTCACATGGATATTTCTTTCTTTTCCTCTCTCTCCCACTCTCCCTAAAAATCAATGAAAAATATCCTCAGATGAGGATTAACAACAACAACAAAGAATGAGAGATGCATTTGGCATTGCAGTATATCAAGATACCAGTATCTGTAGCTCATTTCTTTTTAAAACTCAATGATAATGCACAATTTTAGAATAAGTACAGTCCTTCCCATCGGGGAGCTTATAATGAACAAATTGGTTTTTTCACTAATACAGAACAAAGATATGTTCAGGGGAAGCATAGGTGAATTTCCTGCCCAGATGCTGAACATGTGGTCAGGGAGGAGAGAGTGGGGTCCAGAGGAAAGATTTCAAACCTGGAGAGATGGTCAGTTATAAACCTAGGAGGATTTTAAATGTGTCATATAATCCAACATAATTTCTCCAAGAAAAATATTCACATCATGTTCTTTTAAATCTATATTAAGCAGCTGAGGGAAATAAACTCTAGGTTTACTCAAATTGGTGTAAATTGATTGATGGTCTTATATCATCTCTTTAAAGAAAACATAATTAGATGATTTCTGAAAAAATTAGACTATAGTTACTAAAATCTTTAAAATAAGTCCTGCTTAATATGCTTGTTTTGACATGGTTTTCTTATGCTGTTGTTTAAAAGAAATTATATTTTTTTTAAGATGTCCAGGATGATCTGAGAATGACTGAGATCGATCCAATTAAGACGTCATGACAATAGTACATAATATCTTCAAAGAAAAAAATCCCAGATACACCTCGCCAAACATCAGGGGTTCATTCTGAGGGTGTAACTGTCTGTGATGGTAAAGAAAAAAAAAATGCCTGTGTTCTCAAGGTCAATGAACCAGAGGTGCAAATATAGTTAACGATGTGTTTTTACAACAAATCCTTATTTTCCCTTTCATCCTTAACTCAGACCTTGGTCATTTTGACATTTCCATATTTATGCTAACCCAACAGCTAATGTGTGTTCTCAAATGGAATAGCTAAAGAAGAATTTTAAAATAGTTCTACCACAATGCAGCTTTTAAATATACTTTCAACTACTGTTTGATCTTTTTGCAAGAAAAACTTCTTATGAACTCTAAGTATTCTTTCATCTATTCCATCTTAGGTGACATATTCATTTTATTTTTACCTTCATCACACATATCCATCACCAAAAAATATATATATGTTTTATTTGTTTTATCCAGTCACAGCATTTCATTTTCAATTTGAGCCGATGTGCTCCCTGAGTGTATGTGATGTCAAAAAAGATAGATTTGCATGTCTTACCTAACTTGCAATTAGGGTTATTAGCAGCACCATATCCAGGAAAAAAATTGTGTAAGCTAGGTTCTGGGCTCCTTGGCAACAGATAAAAAAAGAAATCCAGGACATTTCCTTCACAACAATCTCCTTCCATCTTATAATCTTTTGTTGAGTCTTTTCATTTTAGATTTTCCTCCCAAGAAAGTAGGTAGACACAACTGCCAGCATCCCTAGGGCCTTTGTTAATACCAAAATGACAAAAGTAGACCATTGAAAGGTGTGCTTGAAGTATGCAATTTCCAGTTCCTTTTGAATGATTCAATACATACCCTTTGATTTTGATTCAGACTAAACACAATCAAAAGTATGCCTGTAGAAATTATGAAGTGTATACTACCCAGTTCCATATTTCCTATTTACATAGAACTGGAAATCAGGTTATTAATATTACACCAAGGAAAATGTAGGAAAGAGGGGATGCCCTTTTTTTTCTTTTAATAACCCCTAAGAACTCCGTTACATTCATGGTGATTTTTCTTTATGCCATTTTACTGTGATGCCAAACCATTATGATCCTCCTTCATCATAATAGAGTACCCAGAGCAACCTGGAGACAGACTTCTGACATGCTACCAGAGTAATTTTTACTATACAAATAGTCAAGATATGAACATTTAGGGGGAAAGTGGAGATCAGCTTATTGATTCCAAAATAGATTTTGCTGAAGAGTCCCAAAACCTAACACATAATTGGTGTGCAAATAATTTTTTTAATATATTTTTATGGATTTTTTACAGAGAGGAAGGGAGAGAGATAGAGAGTTAGGAACATCGATGAGAGAAACATCTATCAGCTGCCTCCTGCACGCCCCCTACTGGGGATGTGCCTGCAACCCAGGTACATGCCCTTGGCCGGAATCAAACCTGGGACCTTTCAGTCCGCAGGCTGACACTCTATCCACTGAGCCAAACTGGTTTCGGCGCAAATAATTTTTATTGGTGATTAGAAAAACATCCAACAAATGGACACATGGCTACGTTTTTAGAATCTGCTTTTAAGATAAAAATATTTTTTATTAAATAATTTGTTCTCATATTGAAGATGAGATCAACACTGAATACTGGGATCCACAGGAGGTCCTAGTAAAAAATGTTTCCTTTAAGCTGATACTTAACATGTTGTTATAAAAGAATCATTCCCAGCTGCTCAATTGTAACAGGTTATATTACTAACAGACATTTATGATTGAATGTGTTTTAGAGGACTTTAGAGAAGATTTTGACAAGGAAATGGGGAAGAAAGCATGAATACACCAAGTAATTCAGGAGGCCTGAGAAATCGGTGTTGTTAGCATAGGGGATCCTAACTTTTAACCATCAATGATAGATTTTAAAGAAATCTCTATAGTGCAATGGCTAGTGAGATCTCCTCTTTGGATGTTTAAGAAAGCTTTAGGAAAATTACCAAAGCCTGGTAGATTTGCAATTAAGTACATATGAGAAGGTTGGAGATTGAAGATGTTCATTACCAATTCAATGTCTTTAAGAGTTACTGAACTATTTAATTTTCCAGTAATACTTGAGTTAATTCTGGTGGTTTACATTTTCCTAAAAATTTACTCCATTCTCCAGAAGCAAGAGGTGTTCGAGGGCAACAGTTCCCTCTGCCCTTGTGACATTTCCTGTGCTTGTTTCTCCTCCTTCACTTTCCCCACTTTTAGCAGTGACCATCCCTCTTTGTATTATCTGCTTCCCTTATTGGATTCAAAGGCTTTTTAAAGGTACTTGGAAATTAAGACATGAAAAGGTTAAAGTTCACATTAGCTGCCTGTTGTTGTATAATAGAATATCCTGCATTTACTGACTGGAAACAACAAACATTTGTTATCTCAGTTTCTGCGGGTCAGGAATCCGGGAGTGGCTGAGCTGGTAGTTCTGGCTCAAGGTCTATCATGAGGCTGCATTCCAGATGTCACATGAGGCTTCCAACATTTCAGGCTCAACCAGGAGGGTCTGCTTCCAGCTCACTCACGTGGCTATTGGCAGACCGTAGGAGACCTGCTTCCAAATTCATTCATGTGGGTCCCTACACAAGGTGCCTCATGGTATGACAGTTGGCTTCCCCCAGAGTAAATGATCCAAAGGAGATTCTCCCAGGATGGAAACCACAATCTTTATATAACCTCCTCTCAGAAGTGACATCCATCATTACTACAATATTCTGTCCATTAGAAGGGAATTAATTTCAGGCCACATTCATAGGCAGGGGATTACATAAGGGCATAAATACTAGAAGCTAGGGATCATTGGGGGTCCTCTTAGAACATAACATGACTAAGGATCTTCTGGACCAGGGGTTCCCAAATTTTCACCAACAAGAAACATCCCTTAAGTGTTTTGTTTTGCATTTTTCTTCCTGGCAGATTTTATTAAGTGATAGATTATTTCCTCATTGTATTCATATAAAACTATAATATAAAACTAGAGACGTGGTGCACGGGGGAAATTTTGTGCATGTGGGGAAGGTAAGGGAGGCTGTCTCTCAGCCAGCTTGCACCCTCTACAATCCGGGACCCCTTGGGGGATATCTGACTGCCAGGTTAGGGATCAGGCCCAAACTGGCAGTCAGACATCCCTCTTGCAATCGGGGACTGCTGGCTCCTAACTGCTCCCCTGCCTGCCTGATCACACCCTAAGCACCTCTGCCTGCCTGCCTGCCTGATATCCCCAACTGCTCTCTCCTGCCAGCCTGATCCCCTTAACTGCTCTCCCCTGCCAGCCTGATCGGCCCTAACTGCCTCTGCCTTGGTCCCGCCACCGTGGCTTTGTCCAGAAGGACAACCACACAGTCATTCAGAAGATGTCCAGTCTAATTAGCATATTACCCTTTTATTAATATAGATACAGTAATAAGCAATCCTTTTCCACAATATTTAAAATTAATGAAGGTAGGTAATTAATTGGATGACTGATGCACTACCTTACTGGTAGGGCCTCATCTCATATAAACATGACATTTTATTTAAACTTTTTTAAATACTGAATATAGCCCCCTAGTTTCTCACTATTTCCTTTATGAATTCTCAGAGGATCGGATAATACAGATTAAGTAAAACTAATTAGTCCAACCCATTATTTCATAGATTAGCAAACCAGGTCTCAGAAAGGCAAGTGTTGGAGCTGGAACTACAGTCTCTGTCTCCTGGTCCTGTGTCCACTATAGCACATGCCATTCTTGGTCTTTTCTTCACTCCCAAGACTAGCAAAAACCACTTAATAGATCATAATGATGATTATAATAATATATAATACTAGGGGCCCAGTGCATGAATTTGTGCACCTTGAAAGGAACTCTGGGCTGCAAGGCTGCAGTAGGCACAGGGGCGGGTCTCAGCCCATCCTCCGTGCCCCTGCCTGGCCCCTCCCACCACGATGCTTGGTCCCCTGTCTGCCAACAGCCCCACTTCTGCCGCCACCGCCACTCTCACACACTGACAGCACCAGCTCCACTTGCACCCACTGACAGCACAGAGCAATTGGGGCTGGCGCCAGCAGTGGGTGCAAGTGAGACCGGTGCCATCAGTGGGTGCGAGTGGCAGCTGCTGCCCCAATTGCCCCTCAGGAGCAGGGGGAGGTAGAGAAGCCCTCAGGGGCAATCAGGAATGGCAGCTGCCGTTCACACCGACCGATGGGCACTGAGTGATCGGGGCCAACACTGGGCACCAGCAGTGGGTCCAAGCCGTGGCTCTGGCACCGGCTGCAGGTGCAAGCACCGGGGGGATCGCAGCTCGTGGAAGCAAAGAATTTTCAGTAACCACCAGAGGCTCTCCCTGATGACAGCGACCAGTGCCCCACCTTAATCTGGCACCCCGAATCACCTCCTCCACCATCCCACCACAGCCAATGCCTGCCATGTTCCACACATGCCCCCTGGTGGTCAGCGCACATCATAGCGACTGGTTGTTCAGTTCTTCTGCCATTTGTTCTATTTGCATATTAACCTTTTATTATATAGGATGATATGGTAATCATTTCACAGTATCAGTAAGTTAAATCATGTTGCTAAGCACCTTAACTTATACAGTGCTGTATGTCAATTATATCTCAATAAAACTGAGGAAGGGAGAAGATTTATATAGCAAAGCTAATGTTATGAAGTATTCTCACCTTAAAGGGATTAACTTATTTTAGCCAAGCCAACCACAGTTAATTGAGCATTTTATTACACTTGATACAGATAAAATCCTGCTTTTAGAATTTTCACTATTCTAATTGTTAAGAAAAAGAAAACTTTTATAATGTTTAAGGATCGTTTACTATGCTAAATAATTTGCTTATCAAATGGAAAATAAGTTGAAGGCATCACTGTAAGCCTGTAAATCACCCATCATTCCAACGGGGGTGAAAATTACTAATTATGGATGAGAATGGCCAATCCAGTTAAAGGCTCACTAGCCCCATTCACCAACACTAAGACAGTGAGGAGGTTTGAATGATGACAGGTTTTCATGCCCAAGCTCTTTGTGTGAAGCACTGGATCATGATGGCTCAATGATATCCATTAGGATATCACAAAATGCCACAAGTTACAATGATAATGAACTTGACCGCCTCATCACCCAAAATAAATAGTACAATGAAACTAAAACTTTGCTTTGTAGCATTTACCCAGCAAAGCTCTTTGGAAGTTAGTCATAGAAGGTGTTTGAGAGGTGCGCACACACGCGCACACCCTATTCTTACATTTATAAAAGGTTGTAAAAACTAGAACATAAGAAATTTATCTTTCCTTTGGTCTGAAAGAATAAGACTTGATGGAAACAGAGTCACTAATGCTTGCAGTGGTAGGTAGGGTGTGTGTGTGTGTGTGTGTGTGTGTGTGTGTGTGTGTGTGTGTGTCTGCTACTAATGAACAAATTCCAAACAATGTCTCAACTATGACTAGTATGGTTCACTAGCACATTATTAACAGGAACTCAAAAACTTTTTAAAAATATATTTTATTGATTTTTTTACAGAGAGAAAGGGGGAAGCATAGATAGTTAGAAACATTGATGAGAGAGGAACATCAGTCAGCTGCCTCCTGTACACCTCCCACTAGGGATGTGCCCACAACCAAGGTACATGCCCTTGACCGGAACTGAACTTGAGACCCTTCAGTCCGCAGGCTGATGCTCTATCCACTGAGCCAAACTGGTTAGGGTGAAACTCAAAAACTTTTAACAGTGCTTAACATTGTGAGATTCAGATGAGATAATAGATATTCATATCTCAGGATCTCTGCCAAGAATCACCTTGATAAGATCAGAACAGAAAAAAATGATTACCACTCTGCCTTCTTGTGCATTAGGCTCTCGACTACAATATTTGTTGCCAAAAAGTATTTTGAAACCACTCATCTATCAGAGGTTTAAAAAATCAGCATGGCATTATATATCTGGGTTGGTAAAGATCCATCATAGAGCTATGATAGAAAACCTAGAGGATCCTGAAAGTTCTGTGTCAGGACCTTCCTCTCCCTGGGGGTCAGGAGGTGCAGGGGGAAGCCATCTTGCTGAGCTGCAGCCAGGGCTTGGAACTAGTTCTAGTAATCAGACAACATGGGAGAGGCAGCTACCTAGGCTGCAAGACATGTAGGCAGCTCCGGAAAAGTTAACTTTTCATTTTAAACATTTTTAATTTTATAATAATGCCTAAACAGGTTCTTGTAAGAGTGACAAATAATAGAGAAATAGAGAGGCAAAGTGTAAAATTCCCTCTTTATCTGCCCATTCCACAATATCACATTTTTCACCACAGGTAACCACTATTTTAGTTTGGTCTGTGCTCTCACAGACCTTGCTCTTTTGCTTACGTATGTATTTTATACATGTATATGCACATATATCATTTAAAAAAATAAGCTAACTTGTCTTCATTGTGCAATTTACTCTATTTACTTATCAATAGGTCTGGGAAATTTTCCATATCAGTACACGTATACCTGTGCTTTCTAAAATAAATTCATTGTATTTCATAATATAGACATGCCATACTCATTGAATAATTGCCAAATTAGGGGCTTTAAAGTTGTTTACAGTTTTTTATTAATATAAACAATCAACATCATTTAACATGCATCTTTATGTACAAATGAGAGATTTTCTGTAGGTGGATTACTAGAAGCTAACTTGCTATCCTAAAAAGTGTGAAAAGAATTCAGCTGGGTCTGTTTACATGAACACCCTCAGTGTGTTTCTCCTATAGCTGCCAACAATAAATATTAATTCTCTTCATTTTTATCAAGTTCCATAATGATAAAAAGTTTGATACAGTAATTTGTACTTGCCTGGTTACTAGGGAGACTGATTATCCTTTCATCTGTTGTTGCCCATTTATGTTTGTATTAGTTAAAAGAAGCCTGACTGTGGCACTCCAGAGACTAGATTTTAGTCCTGGGTTTGTAATTAACTGGCAGATTTTGATCAACTTTATTCACCTTTTTGAACCTCAGTTAATCAATCTGACAAATGGCCATAATAATCTCAATCCTGCCTTATTCCCTAACTCCACAAATCTATTGCAAGTGTTCAGAAAACAACAGATAAAAAAAGCAAGTGGAAGAGTGTTAAATGATAGGCATATAAAGGGGATTTCTTTTAGTTTTAAAAGCGTGTACAACATTACTGAGTAACTGTACTTGGGAGTTTTTCTAAACAAAAGGAGGCCGGTGCCTGCAGCAGCTCATTTACCTGCCAACTCCAGGGTCTCCTCAGACAAGTTGTGAGGAGAGAGAAGGCAAAGTTATTTGTTTAGCTCTAATGTTGCTCCCCATTCCAACTGGCCTGGGTGAACACAGAAGAAAGCTAGCTCCTTGTGGGGTTTCTAATCTAAGTTTGTTATTTCAAGGAATTAGGGTGGGGGTGGCTCCTCTCCCACATCTTCTCTGGTTCATCCATCAGCAATAACAATGCCATCTGGTTACCGGAGACCAGTGAGGCATAAAATGCCCAGAAAAACAGCTGTCTTCCCCTTTACCTGTGTCAGAATTACTAATTAAGTGACAAATTTGCCTTAAGCAATAAATTAAATTTCGTGCTGCTGAAACTTGTACAGGTTTTACTCTTTATTAAATACACCTTTTTGTAACTACAACTCTTCCTTTAAAAGAGACTTACACTCCATGAAACCAGGATAAATATTCCCATCTGGCCATCCATTTGTTTGTTTTTAATGATGTATGCAGTAATTTGTATAAAGCTTTAAATGTCATCTTACCTTTTGTTTTTTACTGTGAGGTGAAACCAAATTGCGTGTTTATGTTCACTTTCCGTTCTCCAGTGTGGGTTCCTCATATTGTACATGGCAGGATTCTCATTTCCAGTCTTTCTGCTACCAATTCAAAATGCCAATGTATCACATAAATCTACCTGTGAGGGCAATGTGACTGAGCTCTAGTCATATTACCCTTCACAAATTTGGTAAAACTTCATATAAATATAAATAGACTATTTCATACTCCCAAAATGTCAGCACTTCCTCTGTATAATCTATTTGGTAAGATGGGAATTAGAAAAATTCTGAATTGGATTGGACTTTCTACAATCAGCGATTCTACTGAAAGATCTACAGATTTTTGGTAACTCATATGAAAGAAGCACAATCTATTCTTCAGTTTTCAGCACAAATAAAATTCTTTCCCAAATGCCTGTCATCACATGTCACAAACCCTTTCCTTATAGTCCCAGGTTCCAACTATGTTTTTTCTCATCTCTTAACAGAAGGATTAATAGATTCACGAAAACCATTAAGATAATATCTCCTCCACTTCTAGAGGGCTATTCTGAATAGACATCTAGCCTTGGATACCCCAAATCAAAGGGATGCCCCCAAATTACGGTGTCTTGTATCTTTCACAATTACCTTGAGGACCTGGTCTGCTTGGTAATCAATGGGACTAATCTGGACCAGACTGTTCGGTTTGCAGTATGACCCAAACGCCTAGAGTCACCAGGGCACATTTCTTCCCAGTGGTGTATGTTAGGTCATTATCAAGTTCCTTCTCATTTTCCAAAGAAAGAGCCATGTCATGATCCCTATAAATATACCACATCAATTGGCAAGGTTACCAATTCAGTGCAACCATCAGTTTTTGAGCTTCTATTATGATAATGGCCCTAGGCTAGAAATGTGAAGGGATAAACATAAGTATTTATATTTAAAGATATAAATACAGGGTGGAGCAAAAGTAGGTCTACAGTGGTGAGTACATGAAATACAGAGTTTATTCTTATATTATTTTCCATACAAACAACTGTAAACCTACTTTTGCCCCACCCTAAATATGCTGCCTCAAGAAGTTTTTCATCTAACAAGAGAGTTGTCGTGTTTAAAAATAACTACAATATAAGACAAAATGTAGAATATCCCTTAGAAATGGGTAACAAGAAGATATACAAAATAGAGAAAACCATTTGATAGCTTACTGTGTAGGGTGGATACACTAGGGTTGTCCTGTCTGAACACCGATTAACAGAGTCCTGTGGGCACTCCCTCCACCTTTGTTCAAGTCTCTTTGTTGCTGGTATGACTCATCCTCTAAGTTCACCTCGTAGTGTTGAGAGTAGGGAATGTTTAATGTTGTTTTAGAGAAACTGTCAATAGGAAGATCCATTTTCAGCTAGCACTCCTAACAGGAAACAAATCATTGAACCAAAAAGGTTTACAACATAATATAAACCTCAATGCACATATGCATCACCTGTACAAGTGGTTAAAATGCAGATTTTAATTCAGTAGTTCTAGGGTGGAGCCGGAGAGTCTATCTCTATAACAAGTCCCCAGATAATGTCCATGCACTTCAGCCAATACTTCGGAGAAGGAGAATTTAGGACATTGCTCCCCACAGCTGTAGGAGATGCTAAAAGAGAGTTCAACCTAAAGAGTGGTGGACAAATAAAGCAGACAGCCAACATTTCACAGAGCATAACAGGGGAAGCAAAGCTTTTTACACAATTCAACAGAGAAGGACTCAGTACTTAAAAGCTGCATTTTATGCAAGGACATGGCCAAACGTTTAGAACAATCACGTCATTAGCAACAATGGATATGCAGCGGAGCTGGCATCCCAGGCAACTACGAGAATATGGAACACCGGAAACAGAATCTAAACTGGAACACAATTTCCCAACCATAAGTTACTAGTCTCACTCATTCCTCTGTGATCAACAGCTGAAGTCTGAGATGAAAACACGCTTTATATCTTTCATGCACATATGGGACATGGGTGGATCAGACTATATAGAATTCTCAATGAAGAGTGAGGATTCAGTCCCACTCAACTGCCTGAAGTAGTGAGTTAAATGATCTCTTTTGTCAGTGGGAGAGAGATGCATTCAGTAGGCCCATCTGTGCATTAAAAATCAAAATCCAGGTGTTTGGATCATGGGCTTGATATATTTGAGTCTCCACATAGGGCAACTACAGAAAAAAATAATTGAAATAAGATGTGTTTGCAGCCTGTCTTTTGGTTCTATAGTTCATGACAAAGCAAAAGGATCTTGTTGTAAGATTCTTATAAGGAGAAAACCCTACATCATGGGCCTTCAGGTGGATATTATAATGAAGTTCCATAGCAGCATATTTTCTTAGTGGTACTAGACATTGTGCCTGGCTGCTAACTCTGAGTAGAAGTCAAAGCCAAACAAAGCAGATTTCCTCTCCCTCTGAAGAGGGATTTTTACTATTATCCCCAGGGAAGAGGCTAAGTAATCTTCTTGAATTCTGAACTTACTACTCAACAGACTTAAGGTTTCTCATCCTACCTAAAGGTTCTCAGAATATTTTATCTAATAAAGGGATAGTTATATCAGTCTCAGATTGCTTTATTTAAAACAACTACTTTAAAAGTTCAATATAAATAGTTTCAGTAAGAAGTGGCCCATCATCAAATTCTGCTGGATGCTTCTGACCTCCTATTCACAATAGGCATTATGGTTTATTCTTTAATGTACATTAATTTGGTTCAAGCAGGATCCAGACTGCACATCTCAGCATTCTACTTGAATAAAGAAGAAAGAATTCAATTCCCCTCTGCAGCAAATTCAGCCTTCCACAAGTCAGCTCAGCCAGGCAGTGATGGCTACATTGCAAAAACTGCTTTGCGAATATTTTGCTGGGTTTTGTTGCTAGGTGATGACCGGGAAAAGTTTGCAATTCCTGCTGAGAGCTTTAAAAAAAATGTGCCTGTAACCAGTTTCATATTAAAGAGGAGGGGAGTGGGGGAATAGGACAGCCTGCACCTTAATTCCTCACGGTTTACTCCTTGCCCTAAACTCCCCTTTGGCTGTCATATAAAGAAACTGTGACCATTAAGAAATGTAAACACACAACACTGGGAAATAAAGAAGAAAGAAAACAATATTCAATTTATCATCAACCAATCCAGAGTAGCGTTAATAAAAGGGAACTTGTTCAATGTCTTCTGTGTAGTCTAAACTGAAACTTAAATAACTTGGGAATGGGGGGAGAGGAGAATAGAGAGAGGGGGTGAATGAAAAATACCAACTGATTCTCCCAACATTCTTTTCTGTCCCACATATTAGCAAAGACCCTTTGCTTAAGAAATTGGCCTGAAGCTAGAGTCAGCTTGTACCTGAGCTGCGTTTCAGAAACCCTTGGCCTGGACCCGACTTTCGAACCAAGCAGCAGGGATTCCTGGGAAAGCCCAGAGGCCTGTCTGAGGCCTGGTCCTATGTCAGTGATTGATGAGGACAAGTGCGAGAGGTGACACACTGTGAAATCAGACTGAGGCACAAAGAGTTAATCCTTGGGTTTTTTCCAAATGGGGTCCTTAGATAGAAAAAAATAACATATATTCCGTCCTTTAATTTGAGCTAAAAACGCACTCTTGATATCTTCTTCACTAGGCGCAATGCCAGCCTGCAACCTCCTGAAACTTCAGGAGATAAATACCACACTAGTGGCAGTAATTATTTTTCCTTGTAGCATTATCATCATCAAATTAGTTTAAACTGCTGATTTAACAAGTACTGTTTTATAACCAGTAGAGAGAGGAGAGCAGTTGTTTCTGCATACAAATTTCTTTTCACAAATTAAAGGACCTACCTATAAATCACAGGAGAGAAAAACGAAGAAATTACAACTTTGCCACCCTGGCTTCTCTGTTCTCAGAAGCGGGGCAACAGCTTGGTAGTAAGAGTCCCCTTCTTTCCTTCACTAACTCATTTGCTTGCGCTCACTCCCCACTGGGTCCTCTCCTGAGAGGATAGGAAAGGCCATGTGTGTCTTTGACTTGGCGACACAGGCGGGTTGCTTGTACTTTCGTACCCTCCATAGCAGATGCACAAACTTTAGCAGCGTCTTTTTAACACTTCATTAATTATTGAGCTGTGCCAAGAGTAATTATTTGGCTATGCCAGGAGTCCTTTTCTCCCACATCAGTAAACAGTAATTTAGAGAAGGGGGGCTATAACCTTAGGGTGAGCCACGTTTTCCCCCTGCAGCTGTGTGGTGAGCTCAACAATAGTGTCTATGCTTCAACAAATGAGGAGGTCCACAGCCCAGCCTCTGCTGCACGCAAGAAATGCCATGGCCAGAGAAAAGAAACCACCACGCTAATTGTGTGACACAAAATTTGGAATATCTCTTTTGCTCACAGATCCAAGATACTCATTCTGACTTTGTGCTTTTGCCTTAATCTAATAACAATAATAAATCCAGTAATAGCAAGGGAATTTATTCCAGAATTTTCTTTATATGTTGTAACAAAAGCATGCTAACACTGATATAGTACTTTCTCAATTACTAAGATTTCTTTTCTTTGGCCATTATTCAGTAAGACTTTAAATTCCCTTCTTTTCCTTCAATTAATAAATATTGTTTCACAGTCACTTGAAAACCCTAATCCTAGGACTCAACAAAATAGAAATGTCTTTTTCCTACATTGTCAAAATCAAATCAGACACAGAAAAGACTAACGGGAGCCAGTGTCCCTCTGGCATTTGGGTCGAGGGTGTTGCTGCATGTATTTCAGAGCCATGGAACCTCAAGGTTAGATGTTTCGTTAATACAACTTCTTTCCAATCCCTAAGATTTGGAACCACGAAGGTACTTCACCATTTTTATACAGTGTTTTACTGGTTTCTAGCTAGTGCAACAAAGCAAGAAAAAACATACAGATTGGAAAGGAAAAAGTAAAACTGTCACAATTGTGTATGTAGAAAAAGCTAAACATGCTACAAAGCAACTACTGAAACTTTAAGTGAATTTAGCGAAATCACAAACACATGTAAAAACATGCATGAATATTAGACATTATTCACATTATGTGAAAGAAGCCAGACACAAAAGTCCACATCAGGTACTATCTCATTTCTGTAATGAAATGAGATAGACAACACAATACAATAGTAGAGAAAAACTGGAACACATATTGCCTTGGAGGAGGAGATTAACAGGTAATGAACATAAAGAAACTTTCTGGAGTGATGAACATGTCTTATATATTGATAAACGTGTGGAGCACCGAACAATGTGCATTTATCAAAACTCACTAAATAGTATATTTAGGGTTTATGTGTATGATTATATTTAAATTTTACTTCCCAAAAAGAGTAAAAAAAAAAAACTATATCTAAATATTGAACACTGCTTAGTAAATTTTGTTTTTCAGTGGTATAGATTAAAAATTCTAAAATTAATTTGTGTGAGCTTAAACAAATTAATAAATATATATTAGGCTTGAGCAAATGAGTAAATAATGAAAGCCAGATTTCTCTTTGTTGTTAAATGGAGTCACAAATAAGAAAAGGAGGAAAACAAGAATGTATGTTGAGGTGTTGGGATGAAATTGAGAGTATCAGTCTGACCTCATGGAGATGATAGATGATAGATAGATAGATAGATTAGATTACAGAGAGAGGAAAAAGAGACAGTGAGACAGAGAGAAAGAAAGAAAAAGAGAGACACCTCATAGTTACAGAGTTGAGAGGCGAGGGCCTGAGAATTACAAAATAAGACAATCTTTTTGTGCCAGCAATTAAGGAAATGCTCAAAGATAATGGGGTCGTGTCAAGTGCCTACATGAGTCAGCTTGAAGCACCCTCTGGCAAAATCTGGAAAATTTAATGCATCAAATTAAATAATAACAGCAGTTGATTACAACTGTTTGAATAAAATAAAAATCCACACATATTGTATTAATTTCCCAGGACTGCTGTAACGAAGGATAACAAACTAAGTAACAATAAAAACAGAAATTTATTCTCACAGTTTTGGAGATTAGACGTCCAAAATCAAAGATTCGGCAGGGCTCTGCTCTCTCTGAAACCTGTGGGGAAACCCTTCTTTGCCTCTTCTCTGTACCTTTGGAGGTAGGTTGCCAACAGTGTTTGGCATTCCTTGGCTTGTAGGACATCCCTCTGACCTCCATCTTCACATGGCATTCTTCCCGTGAATAGCTTCATATCATCTTCCCTCTGCATGCATCTGTGTCCAAATTTCCCCTTTTTATAAAAACACCAGTCATTTTGGATTAAGGCCCAACCTAATAACTTCATCTTAAGTTGATTAAATCTGCAAAGACCTTATTCCAAATGAGATCACATTTTGAGCTATCGGGAATTAGTACTTCAATATCGTTGTAGGAAGTAGGGGAGACACAATTCAATCCCTAGGAAGTGCGTACTGCAATGAAAATATAAGTAAATGGTGGATAAAATAAAATTATCCTTTGTAGTGGAAAGCCAACTAATAAGTAAAGAGAAAATTATGGAAATTAAAAATTATCAATGAATTCTAAAACTAGTGGGCATATTCTGATGCCACGGGATATTAAATAGTCTTAGACTTATCTCTGCTCACTCTACTTATTAATTAAAAATGAGAAAATGTTACCTGGACACCACTTTAATTATGTGATCAAAGTTAACATCACCAGTGTTGGGACAAACAGACACTTTATGCCTCCAAATATGATGCACCAAAAAAGACACATGGCCTCAGTGCTATTCTTCCCAAATGCACAGCCTCAACTGAATCATGAGGAAACATTAGGCAAATCAAAATTGAGGGGTATTCTACAAAATAACTGGTCTAAAGTCCTCAAAAATGTTAAGATCAAGAAAAATGAAAGGCTGAAGAATCACTTTAGATTAAAGGAGACTAAAGGGACATGATAATTAAGCAATGCATGTTTTTATATTGGGTCCTGTACTAGAAAAAATATATCAATAAAAAGCAAAATTTGAATATGAACTGCAAACTAGATAATAGTATTATATCAATGTTAAGTTTCCTTGCTTTTGAAAACTGCACTGTTTAAAAGAACGTACTTGTTCTTCAAAAAATACAGATTTAACTATGTATAAAGTATGTTTCAGAAAAAATAATATGCATATGTATAACATATAGAAAGAATTTTAAAATGGCGCAAAATATAAAAATTTGGTAAATCTGGGTAAAGGTTATATAGGAATGCTTAATACTATTCTCACCACATTTTAATACAATTTGAAATTATATTAAAATTAAATAAAATCAGAACAAAAAATAGATGTGAAGGAAAACAAAGTAGAGGGACAGATAAGGCTATTAAAGACTCTGTCTTAAATAGCAGGAAATCAGTGAACACTGATGAAAATGGAAATATTTCAATTTTAAAAACTAATGTTTCTAATGTAGTGATGGTTTTCAAGATCTTTCTTTAAGCTTAGGATCTTAAGGGAGTAATATCTCTTCAGAAGAAAACTATCAAAAATTTTAAAATCCTGCATTTCAAAATCAAGTAAGTTAGAATAAAATTAAATGTATTTTTAATAGCTGGTAGAGTATGATCCCAATTCCATAATATTATTTTTCTATCTATCT
The DNA here is from genome assembly GCA_026230045.1 of Corynorhinus townsendii. Taxonomy (NCBI): domain Eukaryota; kingdom Metazoa; phylum Chordata; class Mammalia; order Chiroptera; family Vespertilionidae; genus Corynorhinus; species Corynorhinus townsendii. The sequence continues at coordinate 41,551,377 of JAPDVU010000002.1, forward strand.
ATCTATCTATCTACCTATCATCTTGTCTATCAATTCATCTGTCAATCTCTACACATACATAAAGGATTGATTGAAGTAATGTTCACCAAATGCTAGATGAGGTTATTTATAAGTAATTTTTCTTTTTTGTACCTTTTATACTACATAAAATTCTAACAATAAGCATAGCACATTATCCTAACATATACAATGGCATTTACATTACATTTACATTTTTATTCTCAAAACATAATGATATTAATTTTAAATCTGATAAAATATTAACATGCTAAAGTCATTTCCAGTTCTATAAACAAACTAAAAAACCAACACAAAGTATCTGCTCCACATTTCAAGAGTAATGAGTTCAATCATGTTAAGGTTATAATTTTGTTAGTCTATTAATTTTTTTCCTCTCAATGCAACTAGAAATTAATTCTTTGTCAGTCTTAACAATTAGTGTTATCTTTTTTCTGAAATAAAGATGACATTAGATCAAAATCTTTTTATTTTTATTCTTTTTAAAAAATTCACAGTAATAGCCTAGTCGTGACAAGCATATGATAATACCATCTGCATAGAAAAATAAAATTCTGTGATTTCACAACCAACCCTACTAAGTACCTCCCTGGGTTTGTGGCTAAATTAAAAGTCTTCTCTCACATTTATCCTGAAGCTTCCTTTATTTGAATTTTCTCCCACATCCCCAGCTTCTCTCAGAACATCCTTTATATTCCTACACACCATTTCTTATTCTGCAGAAATGTCTTAAAGTCTCAATATTCTCCTCTAAGCATGAAGTCTTAAGGTTGAGAAAATAGACTGTAGAGGAGTGATGTGGTCAGTCCTATTACTGTTCATCAATATTCACTGCCCGTCCTTATGGGATGATTACACTTAGTTAGCCTGTTGAACTCAGATGCCCATGTGACCTGTTCGGCTGATAAATGTGTAAACTGATGTATGTCCTCTCCAAAAGGTGAGGGCCAGTGCACATCTCTGCCATAATGACCAGCAATGTTTCAGGTGGAAAAGACAGTCTACTCAGCCTGGGCCCCTGAGTAAGAAAATGTGGAGCAGAGCTGCAGCCAACCACAGTGGACAAAAACTATCCTTCAGAATCACTGGGGTATAGATGGTGTTTGCTGCTCAGCATAACTTAGCCTATTCTGTATAACTCATGTGGGTATAGTAGAAGCAAAATGACTCACCCTTTTTGAGTCATAGTTTTCTTCTGCATTCATCTAGTCTAACATCTGATGAACTCTCCCTGGACTCTAAGCGCCTTGGGGGGGGGGGCACCTTATCAAAATCATATCTATACCTTCAGAATATTAGCAAAAGTTCTGAAAGATCTCCTTTTCCAGTTATCCAGGAACAGTCAGCTTATAAAAACCAATAGATACAATGAATCTATGAAACTCCAGTGTTGAGGCTAAGTTTATCCTTCTACCTTCTTCAAAAATAAATCTTACATGTGGTCAGGGACTCATACCTACTAGACAAATCAACGAGGTCTTGTTCTCTCTTCCTAATGACCAATTATTACTTTATGTTCAACTCAAGAAGCAATTGTTTACTATATACCAGGCACTGTGTAAGACACTAAGAGTATAGAGATAACTACAAATTCTTTCCAAGAAGTAACTTATAGGCTAGTGAATAAGACAAATAAGTGAAATATGAGCTGTTCTGACCAGGTCCATTCATATGGAGCCAATATACATATGAATGGCTCCCTAGTGCCTGCTGAGGCAGCAGATACCCTTTAATAAATAGCTGGTATTTGCCCTCTTTAATCCAAGAACTATCCTAGCAACTAGGCAAGGCCTATTAAAGCCACTCCTTCAAGAAAGTCACCTGGAATGTTGAGAGAAACCAGAAGATTCTTGGGAGTTTCCTTACAGTCACTACATTCCATCAATGTCCATGCTCTTTCCATTCTCTCTCTTCAATTCTTCACACTTTCATTTCCACTGATGCTGAGCTGCTCTACAACTACATAACCTTCGTATCCTCATCACTTTCATCTTTTCTTGGCAATTTATGTTCATGTTTTGATGTTCCTCCAAGATCCTGTTATTAGAGAAGAGTGTGCATGCCTGAAATGCCTCTGCATCTCTGACAGAGCCTACTCCAGATCCTTATGTGCCATCACCATTCCAAAAACTCTTCTTCCTTGAAATCTGAACCCTCACCTGATAAACTCATCTTTTACAATCAATATTGATTATGAAGCTGATCCAAAGGAATGGTTTTGTCTACTTGGAGTTACCTGGAATCTTTACAATGGCCCCAAATATGAGAACTACCACATTTACTGCTAGGCCATAACATTCAGGAAGCAATATTATCCAAGCTGCTTCATGATTCAAAACTCAATCCTTCAAGAGGATTGTATCTTTCTCTTCTCTAGTTCCTGACTTAGTTACATTCCTCAGTATCAGAATACTAGTTCCCTTGTGAAGTAATTTTCTCACTTAGTTTTGTCTTCACATGACACTCATGACTTTACCTATCTCCCTACTATGACACCACCTCCTGGATTTTGCCCAAATGACCATGAACAGACTACTCATGTTCCACATTCACTGTGCACCCATATTTTATCTCTTCTACATTCCAATTCTAATTTGCACTTCTTGGTAAGAATTGTCTGGTCTTTAGTTTTAATTGTTTCAGTTGATTTAAGCGACCCTTTAAAATCTCCTGGGTAAATATAGTGGTTGATGTCATAGGATCTTTAAATCAAATTTGCAGATCTTTGATCAGGATTAAGACACTAATTATTTTCTTTACTGACATATATTTTATTTATATATTCATATATAGTTTTAGAAATATATCAAGTAGTGGTGAATGTCTATTTTTACTTCCTCTCCACCCAATCTTGTTTCTTCCCCAGAGATAACTACTAATAAGAGTTTAGTATATATTCTCTCAAACATTGGTAGTTTCTCACACACACATTTGAAATCACATATCAAGTTTATTGCATGTCAATTATACTTCAATAAAACTAAAAATAAAGTAAAACCAAAGGAAACTGTATTCACTCAACAAATGATCAAAAACTAGAGTCAAGGAGAATCCAAGATGGCGGCGTAGGTAAACACCTAAACTGCTGCCTAGCACAACAATTTCAAAAATTCAACTAAAAGACAAAACGTCTATCACCCAGAACCACGGGAAAGCTGGCTGAGTGGAAGTTCTACAACTAGAAGGAAAGAGAAAAGAGCATTGAGACGTGCACAAGCGCTGAAAAGCTGAGGTACGGAGGCGCGTGATCCGGGCTGGCGGCGGGCGTTGCTTTTTTCAACCCAAAGGGAGACAAGCCCCCGACTACTCTGAAATCCAGTTTCTGGGGAGACGCGGGGGACCCAAACTCCTACGGGGAGAAGCTGGACTGTCTGCCAGTGAGGGGGGCTTACTTGCAGAGCTGCGCGCAGGAATAATTGTTTACGGCACTGGGGCACGGGACTCCAGGACGCCCTTGGGGACACAGAGCCGGCTAACTAGCAGCCATTGCTGTTTGCCACGCCCTAGCCTAGTGACACCCTGAGACCCCGCCCTGCACAACCTACAAACCCACCCAAGCTCCAAGCAGCAGCGTTAGCAGAAGAAAGCCCCGCCCTATCGCAGCTTAACCTAGCAAACTTGCAGCCTGAGTCAGACAGCTCCAAAACCTCCAAACTCCCAGCAAAGAGGAGAAAACTGTAGCTCTCACTGTAGCTCCTGCTGGATGGCCTCAGACAGTAGCTGACCTGCACCCCATTGGAGATACAGAAGCCAGTGTACCTAGTGGTCAGAGTGAGACACCAGATTTCAACTCCTCACATCCATAAGTGACACATTCAAAGGCAGACTCAGTGAGCACCAAAGCCCCACTGAAACAAGTCCTGCCCCTAAGTGTGTCTTCAGCGCAGCAGTTCTTCCATTATAGACACAGTGAGTGCTCACAGCTAATTGGCCTGGAGGTCAATTCCTCCCAGTATACCAACAGCAATTAAGGCTTTAACTGCACCAAGTCTTTGCACTCAGCCCACAAAGGGGTGTACCAAGAGTGTCCACATCAGGTGATTGGGGAGGCTGAGCTACTGCCCCCTATAGGTCACCTACCACACAAAGCTACTCCATCAACACAGGGAAGCAGCCAAAATGAGGAGACAAAGAAACATGTCACGAATGAAAGAAACGGAGGAAAGCAAACTACTGGATGACATAGAGTTCAGAACCACATTTATAAGGTTACTCAAGAATCTTCTTAAAACCGCTGAGAAACTTGATGAGACCTTCAAGGAGCTTAATGAGAATGCCAAAAAAATGGAAAAGGATCAGTCAGAAATGAAGCATACACTGTCTGAAATAAAGAATATACAGAAACTCAACTGTAGATCAACGTACCCCAAGAATCAAACCAAAGATCTGAAATATGTGGAAACAAAAAACATCCAACCAGAAAAACAAAAAGAAAAAAGAATCCAAAAATATGAAGATAGTGTAAGGAGCCTCTGGGACAACTTTAAGCGAACCAACATCCAAATTTTTGGGGTGCCAGAAGAAGGAAGAGAGCAAAATATTGAAAACCTATTAGAAGAAATAATGACAGAAAACTTTCCCTGCCTGGTGAAAGAAATAGATGTACAAGTCCAGGAAGCGCACAGAACCCCATACAAGAGGAATCCAAAGAGGACCACACCAAGACACATCATAATTAAAATGCCAAGGGCAAAAGACAAAGAGAGAATATTAAAAGCAGCAAGAGAAAAACAGTTAATTACCTACAAGGGAGTCCCATACGACTGTCAGCTGATTTCTCAACAGAAACTACACAGGCCAGAAGGGAGTGGCAAGAAATATTCAAAGCGATGAACAGCAAGAACCTACAACCAAGATTACTCTACCCAGCAAAGCTATCATTCAGAGTTGAAGGTCAGATAAAGAGCTTCACAGACAAGAAAAAGCTAAAGGAGTTCATCACCACCAAACCAGGATTACATGAAATGCTGAAGGGTATTCTTTAAAGAGAGGAAGAAGAAGAAAAAGGTAAAGATAAAAATTATGAACAACAAAATGACATCAAATACATACCTACCAACAAGTGAATCTAAAAATCAAGTGAATAAAAAATCTGAAGAACAGAATGGACTGGTGAATATAATAGAATCAGGGACATAGAAAGGGAGTGAACTGACGATTCTCAGGGGAAGCAGGTGTGAGGGGTGCGGGAAGAGCTTGGACAAAAATCTTACTCCTATGGATGAAGACAGTGGCGGGGGTAAGGGCATGGGGTGGGGTGGGGAATCAGGTGGAGGGGAGCTATGGGGGAAAAAATAGAGGAACACCTGTAATAATCTGAACAATAAAGATTTATTAAAAAAAAAAAAACTAGAGTCAAGAAGTGGAAACAATATAAAATTATGAACATCCTCATACAGTGTTAGTTGGAGCTTAAATCTTATAGTGTCTATCAGTTAAAATGCCATCCCTTTAAAACAGCAATTTCTCTTTAACAATTAAATCTTATAGAAATATTTTGATATAAATACAAATATAAACATTGTTTACAATTGAATACAGATTAATATTAAATGTCCTTCAACAGCAAAATAGTTAAGTATGAATTATATATATTATGGAATAACATTTTTTAAGTTTGTTTTATTTTACTATATAAACATCTATTTTAATTTTGTTTTTGTTTTTGTTTTTATAGGTATTGCATAACTGAATTAGTTTTGTCCCCAAGTTGGATTTGTTTAACAGGTGATGTATATATCTTCTATATAATAAAAGCTCAGCAACCAGTACGGCAGAACAACTAGAACGACCAGTCACTATGACACACACTGACCATAATAAGGGGGCAGACACTCAACGCAGGAGCCGCCCCCTGGTGGTCAGTGCACTCCCACAGCTGGAGCGTCACTCAGCCAGCAGCTGGGCTCATGGGTGGCAGGTACAGTGGCAGTTGAGAGCATAGGGCTTCTAATATATACCATATATATATATACATATATATATACACACACATATATATACATATATATATATATATATATATATATATATATATATATATATGCACTAGAGGCCTGGTGCATGATATTTGTGCACACAGGGTGGTCCCTCAGCCCAGCCTTCACCCTCTCACAGTCCAGGAGCCCTCAGGGGATGTCTGACTGCTAGACATCCTTAGCACTGCCATGGAGGCAGGAGAGGCTCCCGCCACCGCTGCTGCATTCGCCAGCCCTAAGCCCAGCTCAGGGCTTCTGGCTGAGAGGCGCTCTCCCTGTGGGAGCGCACTGACCATGAGGGGGCAGCTCCTGCATTGAGTGTCTGCCCCCTGGTGGTCAGTGCACAACATAGTGACCGGCTGTTCCACCATTCAGTCGATTTGCATTAGACTTTTATTATATAGGATATATGATTTAATTTTATTTATTTGACAGGCATAAATCACTCAGAAGAGCTCATTTTGATTTATTGGGTACATAATAATATGCCTTCAAAAGCAAAACATGTTCATATATATTTGCTTGACTGATTGAAATGTTACAGAACTAGCACTTTTTCCTTTCAGATATATATAGGTAGACAGAGATATATATCTTTCTGAATGTGTTCCTAGACTAATCAGCCAAGTAAATCTAAAGGAGTTAGTCTAGGTTCTTGAATAAATATTACTCATTTTGTATTTTCACTTTTCATTACTGTAAAAAAAAAATAAGTATCACCTACACTTTACATACATCATTTATAAACCTGTAATTGGAGTATTAATATATGCAAATATATTATTTACACTTACATATTCACACCTACTCTCAAAAAGCCAAACAAAAGCTAGGACATAGAGTGGAATTTCCTTTTGAATTCTGAGGCATCTACTACACCTCTTTTTCCTATGCCTCAAACTGAGAAGCTTGTAAATTTTGCTTTTCTTAGTTTGTATCACAACCAGATTTGCAGTTTATTGGACCTTAGTAAATTTAGCTATGTGATTGCTCTTCATCAGGAAGGGTCAGACACTTCCTGATTCACTAACACCTCAGGAAGTAGTGGGAAATATCCCTGGAATATGACTGCAATGGAAACTGCACTTGAAGGAAAGGTAATCTGCCTTCTTCAAGCTCTGTTGGAGTTTAGCTTCAAACTGCTTCCTCCTGGTGCCTTACTTCTCCAGAATGTGAGAACCAACTAGCCCTAGGGACTATGAAACAAAACCTAATGATTTAGGCCAGCATCAGGGAAAGAGCAAGACCTTGAGAAACCAAAGTCATATGTTTGACTTCCAGTCAAGATGGCAGCATAGGTAAATGCAATACTCAAGTCCTCCGACAACACATCAAAATTACAGCTAACCTACAGAACAACCATCACTCAGAACCACCTGAAATCTAGCTTGATGGAAGTCCTACAACAAGGGATTTAAAGAAGTCACATCAGGCTGCTAGGAGGGGCAGAAATGTGGAATAGGCTGGTTCGACACCGATGTGTGGTACGTAAAAATTGGGAGGAATATCTCAGCTCTGGAGGCCCCCCTGAAGGGCTAGGGATCCCAGCCCCACACCAGGGGCCCCTGCCTAGGTTCCAGAGCCAGGAAGAGAAGTCCCCATAACTTCTGGCTGTAAAATCCAGCAGGGATTTTAGCTGAGTGAGATGAAGAACTGCTAGAATCACAGGCAGTTCCTCTTACAGGGCCCATGTGTGGATTTACTCGGACTCACTCCCTCTGAGATAAAGCACTGGAGAAGCAGCTTGGAAGGATCCAGGGACGTATGGAGAGGAACTAAATTGTCTAGCATCAGGATGAGAACTAGGAGGAGCAGCTTTCTGCCAGACAAAAGTGCTGGCAGAAGCCTTTGTTCCTTTTCTGGACTCTCACCACAGAACTGGTAGTCGGGTGCCATGTTTGAGTCTCCATTAACCTGGGTCATATCTTTCACCCCCACCCTGGTGATTCCCTGAGATTCCACCCAATTTGCAAGCCCACCCCATACAAATGGCTTTTCCATACAAATGGACTCTCTTGCCTCATGCCTCGAACTTTCCTAAAATGTCTCAAACAAGCAGCATCTGGCCTTGGCATAACCCAAAACTCTTGTTAAGTTGTCCCAGGCCCAGCACTAGTGACAGGCAATCTTGGTCCTCAGCTTACTCTCTCCTGGGCATCTCCAAACTCAGCACAATTAGTCATCTTCAGATTGCTCTGTAGCTCATGCCAGGTGGTGCCAGGCAGGACATAGATGGTAGCTGATCTTGCCTCCCAGGAGTCTCCAGAGCCAGTGCACCTGGTGGACAGTTTTACACCACTGCAGATTACAGCTCTACCACTGTCACCTGCGACACACTCAAGGAGTAGATTTGGTGAACACCAAAGCCCCATTGAAATGAGTCCTGCTCCACAGGGTCAACTCCTACATGGCAGCTCCTTCACTGTAGTCAAGCCAGTCCCACAGCTGATCAGCCTTGGGTAAATCCCGCCCATTGACATGCCAACAGCAAGGCTCACCTACAACAGGACAATGCACACAGTCAACACAGCAGCACACCTGAAGCACCCAGCTCGACTGACTAGGGAGGCTGAACCACTGGGCCCTCCAGGACACCTACTACACAAGGTCACTCTACTAAGTCCAGAAGACATAGCATCTCTACCTAATACATAGAAACAAACACAGTTTTTGGTTCTGATTTTGAAAAAAATAATGATAGAAACAAAGCAGCCAAAATGTGGAGACAAAGAAACAGTTCCCTGTGAAAGAATAGCAGAAAGCTCCAGAAAAAAGAACTAAATGAAGTGGAGGCAAGCAAACTACCAGATAAGAGTCCAAAACAATGGTTATAAGTATGCTCAAGAAACTTAGTGACTACTTTACCAGCATGAAAAGGGACATATAAACCATAAAAAAGAACCAGTGAAAAATTAATCATACACTAACAGAAATGAAGAATAATTTACAGGGAATCAACAGTGGTGTAGATGAAGCCAAGAATCAAATTTGCAATGTGTGATATAAGGAAGCAAAACACACCCAATCAGAGCAGCAAAAAGAAAAAAAGAATCCAAAAATATGAAGATAGTGTAAGAAGCCTCTGGGACAACTTCAAGCATATCAACATTTGAATCATGGGATTGCTGGAAGGAGGAGAGAGAAAGCAAGAAATTGAAAACCTATTTGGAAAAAATAATGACAGAAAGCTTCCCTAATTTGGTGAAAGAAATAGACATTTAAGTCCAGGAAGCACAGAGATTCCCAAGTAAGATGAACCCAAAGAAGCCCACACCAAGACACATTTAATTAAAAGGGAAAAGTTTAAAGACAGAGAATCTTAAAAGCAGCAAGAGAAAAGCAGTTAGTTACCTACAAAAGAGCACCCACATGACTATCAGCTGATTTCTCAAAAGAAACTTTGCAGGCATGAAGAGAGTGGCAAGAAATATTCAAAGTGATGAAAAGCAATGACCTACAACCAAGATTACTTTACCCAGAAAAGCTATTGTTTAGAATTAAAGGACTTAAAAAGAACTTCCCAAACAAAAAAAAAGCTAAAGAAGGTCATCACCACCAAACCAGTATTAGATGAAATGTTAAAGTCTCTTCTTTAAGAAGAAAGTGTGTGTGTGTGCGGGGGGGGGGGGGGGGGGTGGGGATTAAAAATATGAACAATAAAATGGCAGTAAATATATATCTATCAATAATTGAATCTAAAAAACAAAATAAATGAACAAGCAGAACAGAAACAGACTCATAAATACAGAGAACATTTTGATAGTTGCCAGATGGGAGGGAGGTGAGGGAATGGATGAAAAGGTGAATGGATTAAGAAGTACAAATTGGTTGTTACAGAAGAGTCATGGGAATGTAAAGGACAGCATAGGAAATATAATCAAATAATATTCTAATAATTATGTATGGTGTCAGATGGATACAAGATCTATCAGGATGTTCACTTAGTAAGTTATATAAAATCTAATCACTGGAGTGTACACCTTAAATTAATATAATATTGTATGTCAACTATAATTGAAAAATGAAAAATTATTTTTGAAAATAATTTTAAAAAAACAAAGTCATATGTGAGAAGTGGTGATTGAAGCAGATGTCCAGAGCCTCAAAAGTGCGGAGTATAAATGAAAGCCAAGAGATTCTAATGAGAAACTGGAGGGCAAAGTTGTTGTTAACTCAGCTTTGTTGACTTGGGAGTGAGACAACATAGTTCTCTTAGCCACACAGAGCAAGACAAGGCAGAGTAAAATGGGCCTGAGGAAAATAAGCTCCGAATGTGATGCTAGATAAAGAGCTGAAAGCCATGCAGGAGGTAAGGGCCGAGTTCCTGACCATGCAAGGCAGGCTCTCAGCCCAAAGACAGAGGCAGAAATATGAGTGTTAGCAGATGGAACGTGGAATACTGCCCCCGTATAGCCAGGATGCAGGACTTCCTGAACATCAATTACATGCTACGCATTAGGAACTGTTCCAGGCACAAGGGATTCAGTCATGAACAAAACAAAAGCTCTGCCCTCATGCCGCTTACTCCCTTAGATAAATGCAGATAATGAAGTAAACAACTTTTTAAAAATTTAGAACATTAAGTAGTGATTTATGCTACAGAGGGAATAATACAGGGTAATTTGAGAGTGACTGTAAATAGGGTTCAGGAAAGGCCTTTTAGGGGAAGGTGGTGATATTTGAGCTGCAAGCTAAAGAATGAGGCAGAGGCAGCCATGCAAAGATATGAGAAAGAATATTTTAGAAAGTAGTAAATGCAAGGACTCTGTAGGAGAAACCTGGCAGTTTCAGGTAACAGAAGGAAGTATGAAATGATTTCAGATTAGAAGGAGTTAGATCATGTGGGGCGAGTGGGACAGGTGGAGAAGTCTAGATGTTATTATAAAGTACAGTGTAAAGCTATAGGAGGTTTCAAACTAGGAAATTATATAATCCTGGTTTTGTTTTTAAAAGAGCACTCTGCTCTGTGAAGAATATGCGGAGGGGCAGGGGCAGGAGCAGGGAGGATTCATCGGGAGGCTATTACAATAATTCAGTGGAGACATGATGGTGGCTCAGAGCTGGAGAAAAGGTAACAAACTGGAAATCTGTTTTGAATATAAGAACCTCCAGGACTCAATGATGGATTGGATGTGGGGGTAAGGAAAAGAGAACAATTGAGGATGATTCCTAGGTTTTTAGCCTTTGTGACTGGATACAGTTATTAACATAGAGAAAGAAAAGAGCAAAACAGTTTTCAAGAAAGAAAGCCCAAGTTGCTTTTAAGCTCTGTTAGTTTAAGACACCTCTTATACCTTAAATGCTGATTAGGCATCTGGCTACAAGACTAGAGCTCAGGAGAAAGGTCAACACTAGAAACACTTAAAAGGGAGAGATCAGTGTGTACAGACTGTATTCGAAACCATGGGCTAAATGATTTCGAAAAAATAATGACAGAAAGCTTCCCTAATTTGGTGAAAGAAATAGACATTTCTCCTAGATGTCCTAGATGGAGAAGAGAAGGAAATAAAGAGCAACAGAAAAGAAAAGAGAGTGGCTTATGATTGGTCCATGGTCTCCCCAACCCTTAGAGGCTAGGAAGAGATGGATGTAAGAAGCAGATAGTGAAAGAGAAGAAAAGTGAGGTAATTCGGTGACAAGGAAGCTAAGAAGGGACTGTAGCAATGACCATCAATCAGGAATCCAGAAGGGCCATGTGGGAAAAACTTAGGCCTGTGTCCTGGGCCTCAAGAGTACTGAAGAGAGTCTGTGATTGAGGGGACAGATATATGGATCCCAGGACACTCTGCCCTTAGAGAAGCAGTCCATGGGTCTCTTTGGCAACCAAGGAGAGAGTGAAACCAGGAACCCAGATTGTAACAAGACATCCAGATAATTCTGTTCTGACAGAACTTTAATAAAACCATTGCATGAGCAAGTTGAGGACTGCTTACACTCATTCTGCCTTTGTCAGCATCAGCTTAGGATTTGGGCTATGTTTGATCCCACATTCCCACCTTAGCGGTGGTAATTGGGAGTGGGGTACCAGCACTAGCTAATCTTGATTGTCAAAACTTAGGGGAAACAGCAACAAGAAAAATGAGATAGGGGATGACACAAGGGAGCCAGAAGTTTCAAGCCCTGACCAAGAGGAACCAGGGAGTTTGCAGGATAATAAGATGGTAGAATAAGTGGGTAAGCATTCAGGCAAACATCGAGGTGGCAGGTAGTGCTCAGGAATAAAGGATAGTTTTATACTGATAACCACCCAGTTGCCTTAACCTGGAGTACTAGAGCTAGCCCAAGAAGGAAAAGGAAGCCTGCAATTGGAGTTGGTAGGGAAGGAACCAAATAGCAGTCGTAAAATACATAGTATAGTGCCAGACACACAGTAGGGCTTCAGTTGATGACAGGCGCACTCAGTAATTACCACTGTTTTAACCAGAGCAAAACCCCACTATCTATGGGATAATCACAGATCTTTATACTAACTGGTTTCCAGATTCAAAGTCTACGCAAGAATGGCCCACTCTGAGGTAATTTGGACCCCAAAATTACTTTCTTTACAGAAAAAACTTTGAAATGGAATTTCAAGGTTTCTGCGGGGTCTTTGTGTGCAGAGAACACAACTATAATATGTCCGCGACCTCTTCAAAAGTCAGATTCTCTTCCTCTGAGTATACTTTCAACTCTGAGTCCAGCACCTAACAATGTTGCTAGGGGAGAAGATTAAATTAAAAAGCACTGGTGAGCCTTGGGATTATCTGCAGATTTCACTCATGCGAGCTCTATTTCCTCCCAGTAATACTGGTACCTGAGGAACGCCTGCTCAGTATGTTGTGTTTGTTATATGAGCTTTTTAAGAGGCCAAGGAAAGAAACCCAGAACTTGGTTGTGGTGGAATTTAATACTCTTCAGTGCCACCAGCAACCCCAGCGCACACATGTATTTTGAAAGAATACTTAACCAGAGTGAGCCACTGAGCTCATCTTTGCCCAGGCTCAGAAGGTCTCCCCTCTCCTCACAGCAAATCCTCACACCTTCTATACTTAATACAGATGATATAAATGTTTAATTTTAAATAGCCAATCTCTAACTAAGTCCCTCCAAGGACTAGATAAATCTAGTTAATGTGAGAATCTTGGGGAAACAAACCTCTTTGAGGTAGAACTACCAGCCTGACCTGCTGCCCGGAATTATATTTCGTCATGTGCCCAAGGCTTGAACTTGCTGCAGAACTGGCTTCTCTCCTTTCTCTGTGACTGTCAAACCTACAAGGTGTCGTTTAGTTCAATGCATTAATATCTTGGTCAAGCAGAGCTAAGCAAGCCAATGGCAAAACCCAAGTGAGCTAGATGCAAGGAGGCAGATGCTAATGGTGTCCAAGACCACACATCTGAATGCCTATGTTCGTCCAGCAAAATCTATGTGGATGCCTCATTCCCCAGGGAGAAGTGCCGAGGATGTGGAAACAGCCCAGGGGCACGTGCTGTGGAGAGCTAGCTATGTTACACCAACCTAGAAAATGTACATTATCTTTACAAGAGAGCACATTCAGAAAGTTCTGAAGTCAGCATTTAACCATTTTTCTAAATCCTGCTGGTGGCAACCAGGGTTGCAGGAAATCCTAAAACAGCCACTGTTTTCTTTATATTGGCATTAACAGGCAACATGAAGGGTTTACGAGAAGTCTGTTGGAAAATTTCCACTTTGAACAGCAAGGAATTAAGTGTGTCTATTCGGATTTCCCCCTCCCTCACTCCCCTTCTGAGAGGGGAGTTTACTCTTAAGTTGAAAAGCAAACAGCCACAGAAGTATTTCCATGTTCAAAGCCACTGGATATGTTCCGGCCTTTAGGTAGAATCTCGCAGGTTTCCAACCACAGCCAGTTTTACCTTCCAAGCATCAATCCACACTCATGATTGTTCTCGTACACCTGTATGCCATTCAGAGGTTCACCCAGCTCAAGCAAATTATATTTTAAAACTGCACTGATAAAAAAAAAAGTTCAGGGAAAGGGATTTCCTAGCTCTCAAATAAAAATGTGCAGTGGAGCGCTTCCTAAGTAAACAGAAAACATGGGCAGCTGAGAAATCAATTTAGCTGAACAAACAATGTTCCATGTAATGAACTACTAATTATCCTTTTATGCCATGTCAGTCTGAGTGATTACAGAGCTGTGCAGTTTAATTTGACGTTTGAGCATTGCCTTGCTCCATTAGTTTCATATAAAGCTACAACACATTCAAAAAAGGAGGGGGGTTCTGTATTTATCTGGAACTGAGTAAGCACCTGTATTAATAATAAGAGGAGCATCTCAGAATCTTTTTTAAAATGTGTTCTTAACATGAGGATAAATAAAGCATGGAGAACCTAAGGGAGTGAGGCGGTCAAACTGAGTGTCTTATGGTCAGTGGAGGATAAAACACCTTGAGGCGATGACATGTGCTGGCTCATCACAGTAACTCCAGCCTTTGAAAATGCCACCACCTTGCCCTAGCTGATTTGGCTCAGTGGATAGAGTGCCAGCCCACAGACTGAAGGGTCCCAGGTTCAATTCCAACCAGCACATATTTTGGTTGCTGGCTTGATCCCCAACCCTAGCAACCAGTCAATGTCTCTTACATCCATGGTTCTCTCTGTGTGTCTCTCCCCCTCCCTTCCACTCTCTCTAAAAATCAATGGAAAAAAATATCTTCAGGTGAGAACAACAAAAAGAAAATGCCACCACCTTCACATTGAAGCCTACCCCATGCTCTAGTCCAGGCTCCAATCAGTGGCAGAACTATGGAGTCAGACCGCAAGAGGTGCAGAGTTGGGGTGCAATGAGGAAGGCTCAAATTAGACTCATTGAATGATACCAATTTTTTTTTTTTTAATGAACCTGTGTTGTAGTGAGAATATGATAGAGGAGGAACCAGGGGTGAGAAACTTTCACTTCACCTGCTTTTCACATCCTATCAAGTAGCAAGTGAAATAGCTGAGGGAGGAAATGGCAATCTGGAAATCTTTGTTAACTCCATCCACTTCAAAAAATTCATGTCTAGAAGAAACCAAGATGGCAACATAAGGTAAACACCTAAACTGCTGCCTTGCACAACAATTTCAAAACTACATCTAAAAGACAAAATGTCTATCACCCAGAACCATGGGAAAGCTGGCTGAGTGGAAGTTCTACAACTAGAAGGAAAGAGAAAAGAGCATTGAGACGTGCACAAGCGCTGAAAAGCTGAGGTACGGAGGCGCGCGAATCAGGCTGGCAGCGGGCTACTGGGTGCGCTGCTTTTTTCAACCAGAAGGGAGACAAGCTCCCAATTACTCCAATCTCCAGTTTCTGGGGAGATGCTGGGGACCCAAACTCCTACGGGGAGAAGCTGGACTGTCTGCCAACGGGGCAGAAAGTGATGGTGACTTTCTTGCAGAGGTGCACCCAGCAATCATTGTTTACTGCACTGGGGCGCGGGATGTGGGGACTTGGAAAGGCGGAAATGCAGAGATGGCTGACTGGCAGCCATTGCTGTTTGCCACGCCCTAGCCTAGTAACTCCCTGAGACCCCGCCCTGCACAATCTACAAACCCACCCAAGCTCCACACAGAGGCTTTTACATATAAATGGCCTGCCCTATTGCAGCTTAACCTAACAAACTGCAGCTCTGGTCAGACAGCTCCAAAACCTCCAAACCCCAAGCAAAGAGGAGAAAACTGTAGTTCTTGCTGTAGCCCCTGCTGGGTGGCCTCAGACAGTAGCTGACCTGCACCCCATTGGAGATCCAGAAGCTAGTGTAGACACCGGATTTCAACTACTCACATCCATAAGTGACACATTCAAGAGGCAGACTCAATGAGCACCAAAGCCCCACTGAAACAAGTCCTGCCCCATAAGCGTGCCTCTAGCACAGCAGTTCTTCCATTATAGACACAGCAGGTCCTTACAGCCAATTGGCCTGGAGGTCAATTCCTCCCAGTGACATCAACAACAATCAAGACTTAACACAACAAGGCTGTACACACAGTCCACAAAGGGGTACACCAAGAGTGTCCACCTCGGTAACTGGGAGGCCAACCCACTGGGCCATATAGGAAACCTAGCACACAAAGCCACCCTACCAACTCAGGGAAGCAGAGAAAATGCGGAGACAAAAAAACAGATCACAAACAAAAGAAATGGAGGAAAACAAATGACTGGATATAGAGTTCAAAACCACAGTTATAAGGTTTTCAAGAATTTCTTAGAAAAGGCCGATAAATTTAGCGAGACCCTCAAGGATATGAAAAAGGACCAACTAGAAATTAAACATACACTGACTGAAATAAAAAATATACAGAGACCCAACAGTAGACTAGAGGAATGCAAGAATCAAGTCAAAGATTTGAAATACAAATAAGCAAAAAACACTCAACAGAAAAAGCAAAAAGAAAAAAGAATCCAAAAAATTGAAGATAGTGTAAGAAGCCTGTGGGACAACTCCAAGCATACCAACATCAGAATTATGGGGGTGCCGAAAGAAGAGAGAGAGCAAGATACTGAAAACCTATTTTAAGAATTAATGACTGAAAACTTCCCCCACCTGGTGAAAGAAATAGACTTACAAGTCCAGGAAGCACACAGAACCCCAAACAAAAGGAATCCAAAGAGGACCACACCAAGACACATCATAATTAAAATGCCAAGGGCAAAAGACAAAGAGAGAATATTAAAAGTAGCAAGAGAAAAACAGTTAATTACCTACAAGGGAGCACCCATACGATTGTCAGCTGATTTCTCAACAGAAACTATGCAGGCCAGACAGGAGTGGCAAGAAATCTACAAAGTGATGAATAGCAAGAACCTACAACCAAGATTACTCTACCCAGCAAAGTTATCATTCAGAATTGAGTGTCAGATAAAGAGTTTCACAGATAAGAAAAACTAAAAGAGTTCATCACCACCAAACCAGTATTATATGAAATGTTGAAGGGTATTCTTTAAGAAGAGGAAGAAGAAGAAAAAGGTAAAGATAAAAATTATGAACAAATACATATCTATCAACAAGTGAATCTAAAAATCAAGTGAATTAAAAATCTGAGGAACAGAATAAACTGGTGAATATAATAGAATCATGGGCATAGAAAGGGAGTGGACTAATAATTCTCAGGGGGAAAGGGGTGTGGGGGTACGGGAAGAGACTGGACCAAAATCATACACCTATGGATGAGGACGGGGGGGGGGGGGGTGGGAGGGTAAGGGCAGAGGGTGGGGTGGGAACCGGGTGGAAGGGAGCTGTGGTGGGAAAAAGGAGAAACAATTGTAATAATCTGAACAATAAAGATTTATTAAATTAAAAAAATTTTTTTTCATGTCTAGTTCCTGCCATGCACCAGTGCTAAGTGTATCCTTCAGGGACAGGGCGGCCTTTAATCCCAGGCCATCTTCTGTTTGTTCATATTACTGAGCAAGAAGAACTGCCCTCCTAAGGCAGTGGTTCTCAGCTCTGGCTGCACATTGAAATGACCTGGGACCTGCAAAAACAAAACCAAAACACACATACACACACACACACACACACACACACACACACACACACACCTATGGATCCCATCCCCAGAAACTCTAATTTGATTGGTCTGGGGTGTTATGGAAGATTTTAAAGCTCCTCCAGTGAATTTCATAAAAGCCACAGTTGCAATACACTGTTCCATTGACTAAAGTTGTATCTTCAAATTATGCCATTTACTCAATCCACAAACGTTTATTGAGTAATTGGGTGGCACTTACATGGGTAAGGGGCAGATGTACAGTGGTGATCAAATGATCCCCCAGAAAGGGAAGAATCACCACCTCTTCAGAAGGCATTACAGTTAGAATCGTACAGCACTTCAGAAAGGTTGGTCCCAACCAGTGCCCACCAGACATTGAAGGAGAGGTTCCCCATCCCTACGTAACAGATGGGAAGTGAAGCCTGGCAAAATTATGTGGCTCGCTTGAGGTCAAACATTTAGTAAGTGAAAAACTGGGATTTAAAAGAATCATGGGATTTTAGAGCCAGATGAAATCTCAGAGCTAACCTAATTCAAACTCTTCATTTCTGAGTTTGGGAGTTTCCTGAGTTCCAGAGAAATGAGTTAGGAGAGTTCTCTGAGTTGTGGAGAAATTAAGTGAATTTTGAGTTAGAGAGTGCCCTGAGTTCCAGAGAAATTAAGTGATTTGACCTTCCAGTGGTCAAATGGCTTTAAAACCCTAAGACTAAAGCCCAGTTTCCCAATTCCCAGTTCCATGTTTTAATCTGAGCAGTACATTCATTGCACCTCCAAATGTCAGCTCTGGTCACTTGACAACTGAAAACAGGATATTCAATAAGAAACAGGTTCACTTGTTTTAGCCTCACATAAAACTGATGATTAAGAAAACAAATCCACTGCTTGGCACTTGGTTTTTAAGTTGGTCAATAAAAGTAAGTGCAGCAAAATATCAGACATATGTCATAGCAATATCTTTACCAATATATTTCCTGACCTGGGACAATGGAAACTAAGGAGAAACTAAACAAATGGGACTACATTAAAATAAAAAGCTTCTGTACAGCAAAAGAAACCATCAACAAAACAACAAGAGAGCCCACTGCATGGGAGAACATATTTGGCTGTATTACATCTGATAAGGATTTAATCTCCAAAATTTATAGGGAACTCATACAACTGAACAAAAGGAAGATAAACAATCCAATCAAAAAGTGGGCAAAGGACCTAAATAGATACTTTTTGTAAGTGAACATACAGAAGGCCAAGAGACATATGAAAACATGCTCAAAGTCACTAATCAGTGAGAGATGCAGATCAAAATGACAATGAGGTACCATCTCATACCTGTCAGAATGGCTATCATCAACAAATCAACAAACAACAAGTGCTGGAGATGATGTAGAGAAAAAGGAACCCTCGTGCACTGCTGGTGGGAATGCAGACTGGTGCAGCCACTGTGGAGAATGGTATGGAGTTTCCTCAAAAAACTAAAAATGGAACTCCCATTTGACCCAATAATCCCACTTCTAGGAATATATCCCAAGAAATCAGAAACACCAATCAGAAAGAATATGTACATTCCTATGTTCATAGCTGCACAACTTATAATAGCTAAGCTTTGGAAACAGCCTAAGTGCCCATCAGCAGCTGAGTGGATTAAAAAAAGGTGGTATATCTGCACAATGGAATACTATGCTGCTGTAACAAAAGAAAGAACTCAGCATTTGCAACAGCATAGATGGATCTGAAGAGCATTATGCTAAGTGAAATAAGCCAGTCAGAGAAAGATAAATATCATATGCTCTCACTCATTTGTGGAATATAATAAACAACATAAACTGATGAACTAAAATAGATACAGAGACATAGAAGCATTGAACAGACCGTGAAGCCTAAGAGGGAAGTCAGGAAAGAGAGAAGGGGGTAAAAGATAAACCAAAGGACTTGTGTACATGCATATAAATATAACCAAAGTTCATAGACAGTAGGGGGATGAGGGGATGTGCTGGTGGGTGGCGGGGACAGCCGGGGAGAGGTCAATGGTGGGAAAAAGAGACATATGTAATACTTTCAACAATAAAGAATTTAAATTAAAATAAAAAAAGAAAAGGAAGTAAAAAGAATAATATTGTCAGTTAGCCTATGATAAAGAGACTTTCCCAGGATCCCAAATCCCAAATCCTTGACCAGTTATGTACCTGAGGCCTGCTCCTGCTCCATATCTATATCCAGAATACTTAAGCAAATGTGGTCTTTATTACTAGCTCAGTCTGCAGTCCTCAATACCAGATGCACATTAGAATCACCTGGGGGTGCTGCTGAAAAATACCCAGGCCTGGGCCACATCCCCAAAAATTCTGATTTAATTGGTCTGGGGTAAATTCTGGGCAAGTTTCCCAAGTGATTCCAATATGTAGTGTGGGTTAAATCACTTACTCCAAGAGCATCTCTCCAATACACTGGACCACTGATGGTCCTCAGGTGCTCCCTGTCCCCTGAGCCAATGATCAGAGTGAGAGGAGTCTCCTGTATCCTCCTGCATCCCTTCTCTCCCCCAGGTTCTACCATGACTCCTCACTGACCTCCCAAGACAGCAGTTCCTCCCAAGCAAGAGAGGAACAGGCCTCATGTTGAAACACAACTTTTTTATTTTTTACATTCTACAAAATACCTAGCCAATACTTTTCAAAACTATTGATGTCATGAAAAATAAGGAAAGACTGAGAAACTCTCATAGACATAAAGAAAAGTGACAAATAAATGGAATATAGTTATCCTGGCTTGGATCCTGGAACAGAAAAACGTCGGCATTAATGGAAAAACTGATGGAATCAAAATGAAGTCTAGAGTTAACAGTAAAGTACCAATGGTGGTCTCTTGTTTTTGACAAATGTACCAGGACACTATAAGATCATAGCATTAGGAAAAACTGAAACTGGTCCAGGGGTTTAAGGGAACTCTGTACTATCTTTGCAATGTCTCTGAAAATCTAAAACTATTGCAAAATAAAAATGTTGATTAAAATAAAAAACAATTTTGGGTGCACTGAATGAGAATTTAAGAGATTGCTTTCCTCACCTAGATTTTTAAAAATATATTTTTATTGATTTCAAAAAGGAAGGAAGAGGGAGAGATAAATAGAAACATCAATGATGAAAGAAAATCACTGATCGGCTGCCTCTTGCACATCCCCAACTGGGTATTGAACCCACAACCCAAGCATATGTCCAGACAGGGAATCGAACCCAGTCCTCCTGGTTTATAGTCGATGCTCAACCACTGAGCCATACTAAGCGTAGCAAAAGTAATGCTACAGCCGTGAGGACACTTAGTTTTAATCATGATACTATTTACCTTCCCTCTCAAAGCTTTATCCCTTGCTAGTATGACATATTGCCTGTACCCTATATTTGAGGATTTTCTCCCTATGGTCTCCTTAAATTATTCCATATATCAGGGGTGACGATGGCACAAAGGTACCCTGAGTTCTCCCCAGAGGCTAGGAGGTACCACTAACAATTTTATCAGTGTTGTATATTCACCATGTGGGGAAATAGAGTATGGTATCATTAGAACTCAACGAATCTCAATGCTAAAGAATACAGCCTGGCCGCCATGTTCTGAGACATGAAGCTGCATGGTGTAGCCAGCATAACAAAGTGTTTCCATTGTGTAGGCAGCACCATTTTTACTGTCGTGTTCTTACCACACTCACATGCATATTTTATGAACTTACTGAATGCAATGTGTTCTCTACATAGTACATATGTAGCCTCCAAGCACATTAAAAACAGCTGCTGCCCAAGTCCCTGTCTATTTTCCCAGCCTACAATCCCAGTTCCCAGACCTGTCTTCCAAGAAAAAGTGAATAAGCTATTAGCAAGAAGTATTTTGCTACCAGATCTTCAAGATGATCTCTATGAGAGCTCACTGAAGCTCAAAGGAGTCTAACTTTGACATGGAAGAAAAGAGAGCTGGCTTTCTTCACTTCCTACTCAGTCCAAAAAGAAACCAGCTTATGGTGAGTGCAGTAGTTTTGTTGTTAAATTACAAACCCACTTGGTTCTGATATGAGTGCGGCCCACTAGACTCATACCTCCCTCATCCCACAGGCTAAGAATGTTCTAGGACCATGGTGGGCAAACTGCAGCTCACAAGCCACATGCGGCTCTTTGGCCCCTGGAGTGTGGCTCTTACCATGGCCTGGGAGAGTCTATTTTGAAGCAGTGGCGTTAGAAGAAGTTTAAGTGTAAAAAATTTGGCTCTCAAAAGGAATTTCAATCGTTGTACTGTTGATATTTGGCTCTGTTGACTAATGCGTTTGCCGACCACTGGGCTAGGAGCCTCCTAAACTATGCCTCTGGGAAGGGAAATAAAAATAGGAAGTTAAGAAGAAAAGATGAAGTGGGGCTTTTAAAAAAGAACCTTTTATCCAATTGGGTATGTTCTTCTGTTCCCAGAACAACATAAGGAACCTCAGCTTTGACCACCATGGTAAGAAAATGTTTCAAACCAGACCCCTCCATCACGCCTGCTTCTGGCTTTCCATGTGGCCGGAATGGGATTTCCGTTACACTATGTCCCAAGTTGGAACCTAGAGTCTGGGTGGTTCTGAATTTGGCCCGTGCTCAAACTTTTCCTCCACTTCGCCTCCCACATCCTTGCGTTGGTTGCTTCTGTGCCTATTTCTCCGCTGGATTATAAACCCCCATGGAGGAGAGAACCATGTCTTATTCATTTTTGTGCCCCTTGCTATGCCTACCACAATGCCTGCTGAATAGCAAGTGTTCAGCAAATGTTGGTGAAGTATGTTTTGTAGTTCTTCAAGTGGCAAGGCTTCCTGTGGAGCTGATTTATGGCTGCAGTGCCTGCGGTCACACCAACGCGGGGCTTGCAGCAGTGCTCATCAGAACTCAGCTGGAGGACCCTACGTTTCTCCTGCTCACCCTGGAAAGAGTCAGGGCTGATTCACTGGAGACAGGCAGTGATAGTAGCACCTCAGAAGTAGGTACCAAAGACAGAATTTTCCTCATTTTAAGCCAGAGGGAAGTTATGGTTGTAAATTTTCTCCATGGTGCAGAATTCATTAGCTGAAAAGTAATGGTACAAGCATGTCTCATAAAGGAGGCATAATACCAGGGCATGTCCTGAAGGCCACGGGAAGACAAGCTCTTTTAGCATGATGATATATAGCTGACTTGCAAGTAAGAGGCAGGGTCGCATCCTTCACAACCACATGGTCTTACTGACAGCAAAGCACAACAACAAAACCTGAGGAAACACAGTCTTTCATGTGAGGGTGGGGCAACATGTTCCAACCTGAGTCCACAAGGGATGGAGATTAAAGGAAGGCCTCTCCAGTCTAGTCCACCCATCCATAGCCCCAGCATTAGTTTCAGTTCTGTGCTCTAGGGCTTTCCTCAAAAGCCACCCCCTTGTGGTCCTTTCCCACAGAGCCACCCACTCACTCAATCTTTTTCCTCCCACACCTATTTTGCTTTTAAAACATTTTGTTTCCTCCCACCAGAGCTTTACTTGGGCTAAGCATCCAGGTGGCTTGTCAATCATTAGCAATAAGTATTTATGTTCCTGGACTCTGAAGGTAGAGAAGTAGAAATAGTAGAGGACCTTTGGTAATTACCTACCTCAGGAAATGGCATTTATGAATTAATTACACCCATTATACTGCTGTGATTAACCACTTACTAGTATATCCCCTTTGGTTCAGATTCCTTCTTTACCTTAATTCTTGTTACTTTCGTATTTATAAGAACTCCCCTTGTATTACATATAAATCTTGCTTATTAAACTTCCTTTGAGGGAAGACCCATGTCCCTAGTATTTGTAATGGTATCCCACAATAGGGGTAGGGGAGAGAATGAAAAATATCTAAGACATTCAGTGCTTTTATTCTAGGTCCATAACTTTGTAGATTTTTCATAAATCTTACATAAAATGCCTGTTAAATCATCTTGGGCATTTTGGCAACCAAATTCCAACAAAGTCATTATTTTCATGTCTTAAGTTAAAATTCTCCTCTGTTTACAAGTGCAGGCATGCATGTGTATCCTTCAGCCAAACTGGACAATTACAATCTCTTCTAATTTGGCCTATCCTTTCTGGTCTTGTATGAATCAGATTTTTCCCCCTGAAATTATGCTGCATAACAAACAACCCCCAAAATTTTAGTGTTTCATAACAACTTATATTTAGTTTACACTCACAAGTCGGCATGTCTGCTGAAGTTTGCATAGTCTTAGTTGGGCTCGTCTGGACCAGCCTGGACCCAGGCCAGGTCACTTTCAGGTTTGCTTCTTTGTGCCTTCATTCTGGGTCCCAGGCCGAAGGACCCACAGCTACCTGAGATATGTTCTTCTTATGGCAGAGGGAAGAAGCTCCAAGAGGGCTAGCAGAAACTTATCACACCTCTTTTAAGGCCTGGAGTCGCAAGTATCATGATAGCACTCCATCCACATTCCACTGGCCCAAGAAAGTCACAAGGCAAAGCCCAAAGTCACTGAGGGTTAGGGAATATGCTCCACCCCAAGCAGTTTGTGGAATGGAATGAATAATTGCTATTCAATGATCTAATCTACCACAAACATCCACAGCTTTATCTTTAGTATTGATTTGACTGAAATACCACAAACCTACCTATTTAAATCTGGCCTATCCTTCAAGACTCAGTTCAAATGTCACCTTCTCCATCAAACTCTCCTGGTCATGGGGCAGGTATGAAGCATTCTTTTTTCCCAATACCTTAATCTGTATAGCTCCAACATTGTTTATTACACACAGAATTATATTACAGTCACTTGTCTGTGTGATATCACCTATAAAAGCCTTAGCACCTTAAAAAAGGGACTATGAACAATTTATTTATTTTTTTATTACAGACATCATCCAATGCTTTTAACACAGCAAATGATCAGTTTATGTTGCATAAAGAAATGAATACATACACATATGTGTATACATTTGACTGTGTCAAGAGGGTGTGTCTGCCTAGAGGAGGAAATATAATGATAAGGGTTTCAAGCTCTGGCACCAGACAGACCTTGATTCAAATCCTGTCTTCTCCTCTCTTTGGCTGTGTGCCTTCTGAGAAGGTAACTTAAACTCTCTGTGCCTCAGTTTTCTCAACTATAAAATGGAGATCAAATCCATGTAAGGGTTGATAACAAGACCAGCACTCAGGAAGTTGGCTATTTTATTATTACTACATACAGTATGGTAAAAACATTATTTCTCTTTTTATATACAGTGTGATGAAAATATTTTTTAAATAAGTACATAATGACAGCAACTAAAAGGGAACATATGTTAGAGTAGTAGTATTGTCAGTAAAGCATCCTCTTTTTTATTTTCTTCATGGGTAATATGGTTTTGCTTATGCAACTAGAAAAATTAAACATTTCTTTTCCTTGGTGTTTAATCAACTCCGGGGTGGTGACATCCATATGGACCTACCACTCCATGGAAATGACTTTTTGAACAGATGCTACATGTCAGACCCATTACAAATACTTTTTTTTAAATTGTCATAACAACCCTACAGGGTAAGTAATACTATGCCCATTTTATAGATGAGAAAGGTGTTCAGGGCTATGCTGTTAACAAGTGGGGAATATGAGAACCTGACACAAGGCCTGACTCTGAAGTCCAGAATTCCTTCTCCATGCCACATTCCTAGTCACTATTTCACAGGTGAAATTGTGTGAAAAACAAACCAGAGGCACCCAGATAGGGCTTGGTTTCTAACACCATTCGCCACAAAAACAACAACAAACAAACCAGGGTTCCTTAGAGAAATGGCTGACTCTAGGACTGTAGCAAGAAATATACAAGATGAGCCTAGAACACCTTATAGTGCCAGAAAGTAATGAAGTACTCAAAAAATGTAAAAAAGAAAACATTCACACACAATGATGTGGTACGTCTAAGGGGCACAAGAACCAAATGAAAGAGCTTCCAATGGCCTAAGCTAGAGCAATTTCAACAACAAAGTAAAGTAGTATTGAATTATAACCCAAAGTATAAAATAAATATTCATGAGACCATGGTGATACAAATAAGTGACCAAATAAAGAAATGAATGAGGGAGAATAGATGAATTTCCAATGCAAAAAATCTGCCAAATAATGTATGTGGATACTCTACCCTCAAGGAAGGGGAGCATAACTCCCCACTCCTTAAGTGCAGGATTGCCCGTGGTAACTTCCTTCCAAAGACTACAGTATGGAAAAGGCAGAAAAGAGTAACCTTAGAATAGAGACACCTAATAAACTACTTCAGCCAGGTGGTCAAAATCAACACCAACAGTAATATCCTGCCCTAGCCAGTTTGGCTCAGTGGATAGAGCATCAGCCCGCTGACTGACGAGTCCTACGTTGTATTCCAGTCAAGGACACATACCTCTGTTACAAGCTCCATCCCCAGCCCTGGTCAGGGTGCATGTGGGAGGCAACCAATTGATGAGTCTCTCTCATATCAATGTTTCTCTCTCTGTCTCTTCCCCTCCCATCCACTCTCTCTAAAAATCAATGGGAAAATATCCTTAGGTGAGGTTAACAACAACAAAAAACAGTAATATCCTGTTGATACTATGTGCCCTTGATATGATATGATGATAATGGTACTTTACTTCTATAGTCCTCCTCCCCCAAACCTAAAACCCCACCTAATCATAACAACACCAACCATCAGACAAATTCCACTAATGGGTCATCCTCCAAAATGGCTGACCAGTACCCTGAAAACTATTAAAACAAGGGAAGTCTGAGAAACTGTCACAGCCAAAGAGCTAAGGAGGAATCTTGGGGGAGGCAAGATGGCAACTGGCAGGAAGGTAGAGAGGGAGAGTGTGTGAGAGAGTGAGAGAGCGATAGAGGTGTGTGTGTGGACATGTGTGGGTGTGTGTGTGAGTGAAATAGGGACAGTTAGACCCTGCAGTTCTTCCAGGGGGTTGCCAATCCGGGCAGTCTTAGACGGCAAAACCCTGCGGCCGCTGCAAACACTCCGGGGAGGACACCAGTGGCACAGAGACCACGCCATCTTGAAGAACAGAACTGCTTGAGACTAAGATCCTAGCCTCGCCACCACCCAATCTGGCCACAGATTTCTGTGAGTCACAAAGCCAATCCCCCTCCCCCGCTGCCCCTGCAGCAGCGACAGAGAAACTACCGGACCCCAGCTGCACAACAAGGCTTTCTGCACACACAAAACAGTGGCAACTCTGCCTGACTTTGAGCCTTGGTGTCGGCCACAGGAAGTTTGTTTCCCACGACTAGTCTCCACGCCCAGACAAGGAGACTGAGCAGAATTCAAGCTTAGCCACACATCCCTAGGGAGGCAGTTTCTGCGACCAGATCCCGCACCCACACAGGGCAGGGAGACAGTGCTGAACTTGAGCCTGGACTTGCGAACTCCTGTGACTCGTCTCCACACCCAGGCAGGGAGGCAGTCCTAAATTTGAGCACAGGCGCACAACCTTGGGGAGGTTGTCTTCTGCGACCAGATCCTACGCCCACACAGGGAGACAGCTCTGAATTTGAGCCTGGGGGTGCAAACCCAGGAAGTTTGTTTTCCATGACCAGACCCTGCACCTTAGCAGAGTGGCTGCGGTGAATTTGAACCTGGATGTGTGGTCTCATAGAGTTTGTTCTCCACGACCAGACCCTGTGCCCACATAGGAAGTCAGCGCTGAATTTGAGCCTGGGTACATGCACACAGAGAGTTTGTTTTCCATAGTGCACACCCATGTGATCAGACCCCACACTCACACTAAGGGGCAGAGCCACCTGACTTTGATTCAGGGCAAGTACACACAGAAAGCTGTTTACCGCAGGGCAGAAGTGGACCTCCTGCCAACACAGTGCGACTGAGCAACCCAGTCTCCTGGGCAGATCGGGGACCCTGAATCTCCACACAAGAGGCAACATTGACCACCAGTGACTAGACTCCATTCCTCATTACGTGCACCTGAGATTCCTGATTCCCAGTACATTCACACTAAGAGCCAGTGACTCCAATTATTGGTGCATGTGCACACGGGAACCTGATTCTCAGTGTGAGGTAGCACCAAGAAACAGAGACTCTGATACTTGATTCTTGGCATGGACACAGGGAGCCTCTGACTCCTGACACGCAATAGGGGACTTTGATTTTGGGCACACGCCAGTGGGTTCTCTGTTTCAACGTGGCACAGGCAGGATCCCTGATTCTAGGTGCACACACGAGGCCACACTAAGTGCCTGTGACTCTGACTGAGGGTGAGCATGGATCCCACCAAGTTGTATTACAAAGCCACTGTTCTCAAAACAGCCTGGTACTGGCACAAGAACAGACATATAGATCAATGGAATAGAATAGAGAACCCAGAAATCGACCCAAACCACTATGCCCAATTAATATTTGACAAAGGAGGCATGAACATACAATGAAATCGAGACAGTCTCTTCAATAAATGGTGTTGGGGAAATTGGACAGATAAATGCAAAAAGATGAAACTAGACCACCAACTTACACCATACACAAAAATAAACTCAAAATGGATAAAGGATTTAAACATAAAACAGGAAACCATAAAAATACTAGAGGAATCCACAGGCAGCAAAATTTCAGACAAATGCCAAAGGAACTTCTTCACTGATACTGCTCCTAGGGCAATGGAAAATAAAGAGAAAATAAACAAATGGGACTACATCAAAATAAAAAGCTTTTGCACAGCAAAAGAAACCATCAACAAAACAACAAGAAAGATCACTACATGGGAGAACATATTTGCCAATGTTATCATTGATAAGGGTTTAATCTCCAACATTTACAGGGAACTCATACAACACAACAAAAGGAAGATAAACAATCCAATCAAGAAATGGGCAACAGACCTAAATAGAAACTTTTCGAAAGAAGACAGAAGGCCAAGAGACATATGAAAACATGCTCAAAGTCACTAATTATCCGAGAGATGCAAAGCAAAACGACAATGTGGTACCATCTCACACCTGTCAGAATGACTATCATCAACAAATCAATAAATGACAAATTTTGGCCAGGATGCGGAGAAAAAGGAACCCTCATGCACTGCTGGTGGGAATGCAGATTGGTGCAGCCACTGTGGAGAACAGTATGGAGTTTCCTCAAAAAACTAAAAATGGAACTCCCATTTGACCCAGTAATATCACTTCTAGGAATATATCCCAAGAAGCTAGAAACATCAATCAGAAAGGATATATGCACCCCTATGTTCATAGCAGCACAATATACCATAGCTAAGATTTAGAAACAGCCTAAGTGCCCATCAGCAGATGAGTGGATTAAAAAACAGTGGTACATCTACACAATGGAATACTATGCTGTGCTAAAAAAGAAGGAATTCCTACCATTTGCAACAACATGGATGGAACTGGAGAGCATTATGCTAAGTGAAATAAGCCAGTCAGAGAAAGATAAGTATCACATGATCTCACTCATTTGTGGAATATAATGAACAATATTAACTGATGAACAAAAACAGTTCCAGAGACAGAGAAACATCGATCAGACCATCAAACCTCGGAGGGAAAGTAGGGGAGGGTGGGGGTAAGGGGGAGAGATCAACCAAAGGACTTGTATGCATGCATATGGGCCTAACCAATGGACACAGACAACAGGGGGGTGAGGGCATGAGTGTGGGGGATGGGGGGGTAATGGGGGAATAAGGATACATATGTAACACCTTAATCAATAAAGAAATTTAAAAAAAAAAGAGAGCTAAGGAGACATGACAAATTAATGTAATGTGGTATCCAAGAGGGGATTCTAGAGCAGAAAGAACATTACATAAAAACTAAGGAGGGGTGGGAGGGAAATAGATCAACCACAGGACTTGTATGCATGCATATAAGCACACCAAATGGACACAAGACACTGGGGGCGTGAGATGAAGGCATGCAATAAGGGTTAGGGGAGGCTGGGGAAGGTCAGTGGGGGAAAAAAAGGAGATATATGTACTAATATATGTAATACTTTAAACAATAAAAATATAAAAAATAAATTTTAAGGAAATCTGAATAAAAAGATGAACTTCAGTTAATAGTAATGTATCAATATTGGTTCAGTAATTGTGTCACATGTACCACACTAAGGTAAGATGTTAATAATAGGGGAAACTGGTATGGAGTATATGGGAACTCTCTGTACTATCTTCACAACTTTTCTATAAATCCAAAACTACTCTAAAATCAAAAGTTTATTTTTAAAAAATACAGGGCCTACATATAAAGATAAGTTCCAACTCTGGAATTGTCCCCGGGAGAACTTAAGAGAGAACCACCTGACAGAATGCTTGCCCACTATCACATTGAAAGCTGATTCACTCAACCAAGTAGAGTCCATCTGGTGATCCTAAATGAGAGACCTATTTGCCAAGTCATAAGGCAATTCATTCCAAGGTTATCTGATGATATCCACCAAAGTCCCCCTATTATATTTTCTCTTGGCACACATTGTGAATAATTATTTGAGGAAGTACCCATTCAATGCCTGTCTTCCCCACGCACAGGAAGTTCCAAAAAGAAAGGACGTCTTTCATCATATATTTCCAGATCTTAGTGGGGTGGCACCTACTAGGTGCTCAGTAACTATTTCCTGAGTGCATGAATGTTGCTGCAGTCTGGAGGAACAATGATCAACGCTGCTAACTGTGGTCCATGGTGAATGACACGCCTTGGCTTTCTGAGGATTGAAAGGTCCTGGTACAAATGCAGCTTCTCTTTCAGTCTTCCCAGACTCTCCACGTCCCCAAATACCATTATTTCTAAGCCTTTCAAACAAGGTCAGAGTGAGGCATTTTACCTCTTGTAATCAAATCTTGTCCTAGAAAACACTAAAGTTTCCTAAAATCCAAGGAAATGACAAGATCTGCATATTTTCTTTTGTGTGGCCCATCTATTAGCCTAAGAACTGAGCCTATTCCAGGCATCACAAGGAAAACTTAGACTCCTAAAAACCACAGGAAACATGTAGCCAAAAGCACTGTGGGGGGAAACTGTGAGCATAAGACAGATTTCATTAGTGCTGTTGGTATTAAGTCTCTCTGGTACATCAATCTTCATTATTATTATTTTATTCTATCAGTGCATTCCAGGTCACAGCAAGTTAATGTTGCCATATCTTTCACTGCCTGGCCTTATGTAAGTGCTGCTAAGAATAAAATTAAGCAGTGGGAGAAAAACACCAGTTTGATGTCTAAATTTAGAAAACTTGATGAATAAATCTATTAAATTCATTGTGGAGAAGAGAGAAGAGCAAATAGTTCCTCATTGGGAAGGTATAATATATAGAAAATAAAAGGTAATTATCTTTCTAATCTAGAACAACAGATTTAAATGCAAAGCCCCACCCCACAAATGCCCGCCCCCCCCCCCCCCACACACACACACACACAACCCTCTTCTATTTACAAATGACTATATTGGCTATCTATTTTCATTCATATAAGCTTCAATTTATGTCAGAAAGACATAATCTGAAGCAAGAAACCATGCAGAAAATAGTTGTATAAACCCTCGATTCAGTATTTATTGGGGAGGGGGAGGACCTTTATGAGATCCTACTGATGTGATATAAATCATCTTCAGATCATGGAAAGCAGGTGCCCCAATGCTGCACTGCAGACATCTGGCAGGCTTTTATCCTCACACTCCACCCTCCCGCTCAACATCTGGCAGCCCCTTCATCCCTGTACCCCACCCCCATCCCCAACTGCCTCCCAACATCTGCCACACACTTCTCTTAACCTCAGAAGCAAATCCAGTCAAAAGCTCAAAGCACAATGTTCCAAGGGTGGTGACCTGGAGTCACATGCCGAGTGGGGGTGGAGCAGGGTTTGTTTTTATTTTTTTTCCTAAACTTTAAATGAATACACAATTCACTTAGAAGTATGCTTTCATGTCTAACGGCTTCTCACTGAGAAGCTTGTTTAAAATTGAAATCCAAAGTTAATACTAGCCTCTTAAAAAGTGTTGTATCATTCTGGGAATTGGAGGGTACATGCAAAAGAATTACAGGACAAAAACCAATTTTATACTGACAATGTTTCTTAGGAGCTAAGAGAATTATTTCTGTCTGGGGAAAAAATAGACAAAACACTTATGTCTTGCCAGTGGTGTACAGGTTACTTAAAGGAAGTTATCTTAAGCCTAATACAAAAAAGTTTTGTAACCTATTTAAGGAGGTGAGTACTATTTAATTCCACATGAGTTTCAAATCCCTTCAGTGTTTCCAACACCTTATGGCACGCACTTGTTTGCAGAGCCATCACTCCTGTGCTCTCTCCCCTGGCTCTGCACAGGAGACTAACTTGCTGGTTGTGCTCTCCCTCAAGCACCTCCACTCACCTGGAGAAAGTCACCTGACCCAGTGTTCCCACTATCAAACTTTATTCTGGGCTATACCACGCTGATAGTTTGCTGCTAACCATTTCATGGTATTTCTCTTAGGACTACACCTAAAAGAGTTAATTCCCCAACTATTTCCTCCCTTCCTGTCCCACCCCTACACATTCTCAATTCTTCATTCCCTCCCTTCTTCAGACCAATCCCTATTCCTTTCCTCCAAATGAAGAGATGCTTGCTCTTTCTTTAAAAGAGGAACATGCATAAAAACATGTAACCCTGCGTGTTCTGGGCACAGGTGAATTCCTGAGGTAGTCTTGGCTTCTGATGAGCTAGATATTCCAAACTTGAAGCCACTTGAGGCTTTGGATGGCTGCCAAGCTGCTGGATGCATCACAGAGACTCTGTAGTCCAGAGCCCTATCAAAGCATTTTATCATTTTATTACACAGTTAAATTAGTAATTACTCCTGGGACATTATTTAGATTCTGTTGAGTATGCAATTGCTTACTTAGAAGTCTAAATATGTCAAGTGACTGTTCATTAGTTGAAATTCCTTGCACATATGTTTTTCTGTTTGGTTCTCTGTTAATGTTTTATTTTAGTCCCTGAGAATGCTGTAAAAACAAAGAGTTATATAAACTGTTTTCTCTTTTTATTGTTACCTGGAATGGGGACATCTTTATGTTTATTAAAATCACAGGGACAGTAAACCAAGTTAGGATGGAAGGATACTAGAATCATAAACGGTATTTGCATGACAAAGTTGTCATCAGCAGGATGGAGGTAACGTGAAGAACATCTACAGAGAGTGCAAAACAAGCTGAACTCATTCATACACAGAGTATACTGGAAAGAGCATCTGAGTGGGAGATAGCCTTCTAGTCCAAGTTCTCCATTATCTACTTTTGTGATGTTGGGCATGCCTCCTTACTTCTTTGGGCTTTGGTTTCTCATTCAAAATAAGTAGGTTTTTCTGCAGACATTTTTTTAACTTGGTATTAGAAGGAAAAAATCACTCACAAAAGTAGAGAGAATCCTGTAATTAACCAAGCTTCAAAAATTATTAATATGTGTTGTTTCACCTATCCTGCCTTAACTTCCCCCTATTCTTTACAGCTGATATTTTTTAAACAAACCCTAGACATAATATTTCATCTGTAAATACCTGAGTAGTTCTAAGCAATAAAGACTTTTGCCTTAACTACATTATCATCATTACATCAAAACAAACCAACCAACAAACACAAAGGAACAAAAACACTTAGCAGTAATTCCTTCAATCCCTTCAACTCTAACATTTCAAGGCCCAAAGCCTCTTACAAGCTACAAAGTCAGTTATAGCTACACACTCCTAAAAACTCTGTTATATAAATGAGGAAGGGTTTTAGCATTTTTACCTGATAACTTCACTGATCTCTTCAAACCAAAGAAGAACATGAAAAACTTAGAAATGGTTGAGTAAAGAGCCAACCAAAAGGTTCAGATGTTCAAAAGAAGGCAGATTCCTTATAAAACATTAAAGAATTAGAATTATTCTGACCAAAAAGAAGACACACCAATAGAGTGAATCAGAAGCAAGAACTGTTCATTCACTCCAGCATCTTTTTCACTAATTCATTCATTCAACAAATACTAATTGAATACTTGCCTTGGGCTAAGGACAATGGTAAGTGATGGGAATGCAAATATGAGCATGACAAGTTGAGAGGAGTACATGACAAGTTGAGAGAAGTACTACTAAATTAGCCAATGAGAGAAAAGAAAAGTAGTCAGACATTTATAAAGTGACAGCACTAAAACCATCTAGGGTCTGGTGAGCTGCCTCTGGCTTTTACTACACACAGGGCTTATGCTTTATGTAATACTAGCCAGATTCACGTATCTCCAAATCTGTGTGATAACACACCATCTTCTAACAGGCGCCCTCTGGACTGGGAGTCCTGATATCTGTGGTCTAATCCCAGACCTCACCAGCTCTGTGATCCTGAAAAAGTCACATACCTCTCTAGGCCTCAGTTCATTCATCTGTAAAACAAGAGCATTAAGAAGAGAAGGTTGGTGCCCTGGCTGGTTTGGCTCAGTGGACAGAGCATCAGCCTCCAGACTGAAGGGTCCCAGGTTCGATTCCAGTCAAGGGCACATGCCTGAGTTGCGGGCTTGATCCCGATTGGGGGATGTGCAGGAGGCAGCCAATCAATGATTCTCTCTCATCATTGATGTTTTTATCTCTCTTTCCTTCTCCCTTCCTCTCTGAAATCAATAAAGATATATTTTTTTAAAAAAAAAGAAGAAGAGAAGGTTGGGGCTGAATAAAAATTTCTATTTCTAACACTGCCCAAGAGATTCTGTACGATGTTCTCGTCTGGAAGGAAATAACTTTCCCCAAAGAGATTTAATGGTATATGCAACAACTTACTTAACCTTTCTAAGACTCAGTTTTGTTATCTATAAAGTGAAAATAATAATTATTTGGAAGCCAGATGAAGTAATGCATGTAGACTAATGGGCAGAGTGTCTGGCACACAATAAGTGCTCAGTAAGTGTTAGTATTAGTTCATGTTTCATTTAGACATGTTTCTCATCCTTTATTGCCAACAGTCCCCAGATTCATGTGCATCAAGAATCGAAATGACCCATTCTCCCTTTTAAGGTTTTCAGTTTCCATGTACATCTGGAAAAATTGTTCTCCAGTTCTTAAATTCCAAAAGAGCCTGATTAAAACTCTCACTGCCTCGTTGTGGAGCCTCATTTGCTGTGGCACTGCATTCAGGTAGCTATGAGCTGGTTGGCTGAGCACCCACTATGTGTCAAACACATCTGAAAGAAGGTAACTGTTTGAAAAAGATCATTGAAGCAAAATCTGTATAACATCTATACTCCTAATTATTTTTTACTGTTATTTTATATTATCAGCACTTAGACACGGCTACCAAAATTAGTCCAGCAAGATAGTGTGTATGCTTTAAGCTATTCATTTACTCAAAAAATATTTATAACTACATATTGTGTCCCTGATGCTGCACAAATCACTGATGCAGACACAGATTATCTACTCCCCAGGGCCTGGGGAGCTGTAGTGTTGTAGGAGAGATGCTGTACACACAAGCAGCTACCAACCAAAGCAAGATCCGAGAGCCATAAAGGAGGTACAACATTCTGAGAAATGAAAAATTACCTCTGCCTCAAGGCAGAAGAGAATCAGGGAGAACTTTTTGTGGAAGGTGATATTTAAACTGGCCCTTTAAGCCCGGCTGGCATTACTCAGTGGGTGGGTGTCAATCTATGAACCAGGAGGTCAAGGTTTGATTCCCCTACAGAGCACATGCCCAGGTTGCGGGCTCAATCCCCCGATGGAGTGTGCAGCAGGCAGCCGAGCAATGATTCTCTCTCATCAGTGATGTATCTATCTCTTTCTCCCTCTCCCTTCTGCTCTGAAATCAATGAAAATATTTTTATAAAAATAAAAAATAAATAAACTGGCCCTTTAATGGTGAGCAGGATTCTGATGATAAGAGATGTGTTTTAGGGAGGAGAGTCCCTGGGAGCACCTGGAAAGAGTGACAGGCCTCCTCAAAGACAGGGCAAGCCAAATCCAGAGTCCCAGCTGGTTGGGGAGGGAGATGCAGGGGAGCACCTGAGCACAGACTGGAAAAGACAGAACTAGATGGAGGGAGGCTTTTGTCTCCGCTAGGTTTCAGCATGACTTAATAAACAACAAGCCACCCGAAGATTTAAAGGGCAAGGTGCTTTAGGAAGATCAATCTGGCACAGAAAAGAAAAACTCACTTTCTTCTAAAAGCTACAACAGATCTTCGAGGGCCTATAGTGCTCAAATGTAACATGTAATGTCACATCTTCCCCTGGGAAGCAGCACTGTTATATTTTCACTGACAGACAGTACACAAATACCTAGCTAGAGTTTGGTCAAGACCTGCAGGCATTGTTAATGAGGGCAGCACCCTCCATGCACCATAACCTATTTCTCATTTTCCCTGAGAAAAGCACGACAACCCATGCCTCTCAAAAAAAAAAGCAGTTTATCTTCATGTCCCTAGAAAGTGCTACAGCCATCGCTAATAGCATGTTAACTGTTGAGATGAAAGCGTTATGTGCAAGCCTGCAGCATTTATGCCAAGGTAGCATTGAAGGAGCAAGGCACATGTCATGAAATTAAATAAATTCGCAAAGCCTATCTCCTCTGGAGCCCTGGCTTTAAATTCAGGGTGCATTACCAATGAAATAGGCTCAGTGGCCTCCACCTTTTGCCCGGGAACATTTGTTTGATTTACAATTATAGGACATGATGTGAAATAGTTGGTGTAATTAGTATTCACTCCTTATGAGAATGGCCCAACAGTTAGAATTCAAATGTACCAAAGACAGCCCTGAATTTCTCTCTGTCCCCCTTCTCTCT
Organism: Corynorhinus townsendii; assembly: GCA_026230045.1. Taxonomy (NCBI): domain Eukaryota; kingdom Metazoa; phylum Chordata; class Mammalia; order Chiroptera; family Vespertilionidae; genus Corynorhinus; species Corynorhinus townsendii. Next base: position 41,587,646 of record JAPDVU010000002.1, read on the forward strand.
CCCTGTGCCCTCCTCTCTTTCCTCTGCTCTCTCCCATTTCCTCCGAGGACCATGCAAGCTGGAGATGTGACTGAGCAAATCCAGAAGTCACGGATGCTCCACAACGAATCAAGGAACAAAATGCATGGTTCAGCCATGACTGTTCTGCTTCGAGGCAGAGGCTGCTGTTATCTTTGCTGCTCCCCACATCGCTTCATGCAACTACTGATGACACAGCGTTGTTTTCACATAAAGAATCTTTTGTCCAGATATCACTGCTGACATGTACACATAAGGAACTGTTGGACATTGAAATTGGGACTCAAACATTTTTTTGTTTTGTTATTATATGTTTATTTCCAGTCTGCAAAGGCAAAAATTTTAAAGGAAAGAAATGGTGGGAAAAAGATACAGAGTCAAAGAAGCATTGAACAGACTGTCAAACTACATTGGGAAGACAGGGGAGGTTGGGCGAGCGGGGCTGTAAGAGACCAACCGAAGGACTTGTACGCATGCATATAAGCACAACCAATGGATACAAGACACTGGGGCGGGGGGGAGGGTGGGCAGGTGAAGGCATGTCCTGGGGGGTTGGGGAGGTCGGGGGGAGATCAATGGGGAAAAAAAAAGGAGACATATGTACTACTATTTGTAATACTTAAAACAATAAAAAAAAAGATAAAAATAAAAACGTTTCTTACATACCGTTAAAAAAAAAAAAAAAAGAATCTTCTATAAGAAGCCCCATTGCAGAGAGGGGTGCTGAGCATTCAACAGTACTTGGTAATAGTTATTAAAGTTATTACTGCACTTAAATAAAGCAGAGCATAAATACATAGAAGACATGGTAACTGCTGCTCACAACATATGAAAATGTCCTCCGTGCCCAAACGCAAAAGAGTTGGCCTGTTCATTAAAAAGCAGCTTAATTCCAGTTTGGAGGGGAGGGGGGGCCTTGTGACGGTCTTCCAAAAGATAGCTGCCAAAACTGAGAGTATAGTTAGTCGTTCATTACACACCAACTCAAGGTGGTGCGTTCTAATAGATACAGAAAAGCAAAGAAAATTGGAGCTAATTAGCAAGGGAGGCCAGGAAAGCTTTAGAAAAATTCTGAACTGGGAAATATTTGTTAGAGAATTTTGGTTGTGTTATTTCCAAGGACAACAAAACAAAAACAAAAACAAAAAAAAAGCCTAAGCTATAAACAGGCAGCATAAACAAGCATAACAAGCAGCATAAACAACTTAATTTTAAAGTTATCATGGACAAGAAGAGGCGATGATAAATAGAAAAAATAGACCCTAAACTCCAATGCAGATGGAGGAAATCTTTGATATCTTGATCCTTTGGATTGATAACATTGACACACTTCCCCTGTCTGGAAATGCAAGGGCAGAAAAATCACTTTGAATTTTTTTTCTATCCAAACATTACATGTGCCACTTTTGAATCATCCCAAGTTTCACCTGTTTGGTGTCCAGGTAAATGACCACTTCCTGTAAGTATGTGGCAATATAGCTACGCAGAAAGGGGATCATAACTGACCTGGAAGACAAGGGGGGCTCTGCAAACTCACATCCAAATGAATGCACTGCAGTGACTGCTTTTTATTACATTGGAAGGCCCAACTTAAGTTTAGCCTCAAAACTGCTTCAACTGCTTATTAGTGGTCTGTGCCCTCATTAGCAATCACTGAAGAGATGGAAACAGACATTTAAGAGCATATATATACTCAACTCTATATTCAAAGCCACGACATTTTTTTTATCCTTTGGTTTGGTGAAGGCTTGGTAGGGGAAACAGTCCATGTGTTCCTTCATTTCTTGGAATAGAAGCAGAGACTAATTGCATGTTGCTCTTTAAATCAGTTTAAAAAAAATAGTTTGAAAGTAACCCATAAAGTCACATAACCGTAAGAGACAATTGGCCCCTAATTGTACCTCAAAGGTTGGTCAATGGCAGTTCACTTATACTAGTACTTTCTTTCCCAGTACACACACTGCTCCCTCATGCCATCCCCAACCAAAACATGCAACTTTTAAAATTAAGATTTGTGGAAAGGGCTAACTGGAGTAGCATAGATGAGTAAACAGTGTCACCTAGTGGACAGGAAAAGAAGACAATTAGTGAATCGGCACAAATGGAAATTTGGACTAGCTGTCAGCTTTGGGCCACATTTTCCCCTCACTCCAGCCCTCCATGATCACCCATGAGCAAATAAGAAAGTTTCCTCAAGCAGACACCAAACAAAACTACAAACATGAAACCAAAATCTGCATAGTTTGCCTCTCCAGTTCTCTAGTTCCCTAATAAAATAACATTTATTGAGCATTTCCCATGAGCCAGTATTTTGAAGCGTGCTTTATATGGTTCATCTCACATAGTCATCCAAATATCACTGTTAGGAAGTTAGGGTGATTTTTTCCAAGGTTCCAGAACCTGACTGTGATAGCCCATGAAACAACACCTGCTATTTAGCACCCGACACACACAGCCCAAGGGCAAAGAAAGAGATCTTGGGAAATATATTCAATAACACAATAATTAGATACATGTTAAACATTTACTGTGCTCTTGTGACTATTTAGGGGATACAAAATGAACTAACATGAATCCTACCCTCTAACAATGTATAGTCTTAAAACCTAAATTTGTAGAGTACTTTAAGGTTGACATCATTACAACCTATCTGCATAGCTCTATAAGGTAATTATGACCCTCACTTTAGAAATGAGGTTTTATGATTTATTCCGAGTCTCTTAGATAAGAAGTGTCATCTCTTCAGATTTTTTTAAAATATATTTTTATTGATTTCAGAGAGGAAGGGAGAGGGAGAGAGAGATAGAAACATCAATGATGAGAGAGAATCATTGATCGGCTGCCTCCTGCACGCCCCCTACTGGGGATCGAGCCCACAACCTGCTCATGTGCCCTTGAATGAAATCGAACCTGGGACCCTTGAATCCACAGGCCAATGCTCTATCCACTGAGCCAAACCAGTTAGGGCAGCTCTTCAGGTTTAAAAGTAAGTTCATCATTCCACCACCTCATGCTACCTCTTTCTCAGACACAGCTATGAGAGATCCCTGGCTTTATGACAAGGGGTGAAGGACGAAGGCAGAAGAAGGCTCTCTTGGGAACTAGTCATAGAGACCAAGGGTGAAATGTCATTTCTTCCTTCCACCCCAGACCTGAGAGAAATGACCATAAATCAAATCTCTCAATAGATCAGATTAAAATAAACCATCAACATTCTGTAGGTCTCAGAAAATGAGAACTATAGGGAACTTCCATATCTAAAAGAAGAGTATACACAAAGAAACCCACAGCTAACCTCATACTTAACGTTGAGATACCGGACATTTCCCCCCAAAGAAATGTAACAAGACAAAGGTGTCTTCTCTCATCATTCCTATTCAAAGTCCTAGCCAGTGAAATAAGACAAGAAAAATAAATTAAAAGTATACTGATTAGATTGGAGGAAATAAAACTATTTTTATTTGCAGACAGCATGATTGTTAATGTAGAGAACTCCAAATAATCTACAAAGAAAAAAAACACCTCCTGGAACTAATAAATGATGATTGTAGCAAGGTTATAGAAAATAAGATCTACATACAAATGTCATTAATGAGCAACTTGAATATAAAATTGTGAAACAATACCATTTACAATACTACCAAGAAGAAGAAAAACAACTTAGTCATAAATCTGACAAAATACATATGGGATCTGCATATGAAAAAATTACCTTTATATCCCAGAAAAACTTTCTGGGATATAAAAAATAAATCAATAGAATCAAGAATAAATTACATACTTAATCTTGTAAATGCTGGGGAATTCTACCAGAGGTAAGATGTTAAATTTCAAAACCCCAGAGTTAGTGGCCCATCAGAGGTTGTCTGGTTCCCCTTTCCCTTCTGGGTTCTTCTTATAGAATAAGGGACCATAATCAGGGGTGGCAGTCTCAGAGTCCCTAAGTCACTTAGGAAAGCTAAGGAAAGAAGTAGGAGGGGAAAAAGTAAGGTTTTTTATAAAAAGCCTTCATATTGTAAGATGGCGAGTAGAAACAAGTACAGCATTTCTTCTGTTCCAAAGACATGGATATTCTGCCTTTCTTCCAGCAGCTAAGATTCCAGATCTAAAACCCTCCAAGTATCTTTCTAATTAAAGAGGTCCTTTTGATTTATTGAATGGAGCTGAGAGATGCAACTACGTTGTCCACTTACACTATCGGCACCACAAAATAATTCATCTGCATACATCATGCATCAAGAACTGGGTGCATCTTGACTTATATGCTGCTTACTCTATGTGACTCTGTGCCTGGCACTTCCAGAAGCACTTTACACAATTTAGCTCATTTAATCTCCAAGCAACCCCATAAAGGAAGTATTATTATCCCCATATTATATAGTTAAATATAATGATTTTTTAACACTTCAAAGTTGTTGATTTTTTAAGTTTCACCTTGGATTGCACAACCTATAACATGTCAACTATAATACCTTACAATAATTTAAGAAATTATATTTCAAGAAACTATTGTTTGTGAAAAGCAAGGTGTATTGGTGCTCTGGGGCCCTTGTGCGTCAGTAGACAGGAAAGAAGGGTGACTCAGTTTAGGGAAATCCGTATAAATTTGTGGTGTGCTGGTCAGTGTTTAACAACTAGCTCCCCATTTAAATAAAAGGGGCAGTGGGGAAGAAAGGAAACAACAACAAAAAAACACTGACTTGTAGTGTTTGCCAATTTCCACATATAAATACTCCCACCATTGCCAGTTACGAGGTCCACAAAGTTCCTGAAAATTTAACCAGCCGGTGGGAGCTGACTCTTTCACACCACAGCAAAGCCCCATGAAAAGAGGGCCCGTGACTGTTTTATTCAACCTGACACCCAGCACAGCACTTAACAGTTAGCTGGCACCCCAGAAATATTTGTTGAAGATTTGAAGATGGCGGTGTAGGTAAACACCTGTACTCACCGCCTCCCACAACCACATCAAAATTACAACTAACATACAGAACAACCATTATCCGGAACCGCTGGAAAGCTGGCTGAATGGAAGTCCAACAACTAGAGAAGTAAAGAAGAAAGCACGCTGAGACTGGTAGGAGGTGCGAAGGCAAGGAACAGGCTGGTCAGGCACCCACATGTGCTGCTTTTTTGCTTTTTTTTAATCAGGACAGAGATCGCCTCTGTGGAGGCCTCCCAGAGGCACAAGGGGTCCCAGCCCCACACCAGACCCCTCAGCCCAGGGTCCCATTGCTAGGAAGAGAAGTCCCTATGGGCAGTAAGAATTATGGGCTGTAAAAACCAGTGCAGATTGGGGCTTAGTGATACAGACGCTGCTGGAGACCCAGCTGTTCCTCTTAAAAGTCCTGCACCAGAAACTGAACTTAAAAACTTCCACTTCCTCTGAGCTCCAGCAACAGGGCAAGGCTTTGGGGGAACAGACACATACAAGGAGGAACTGGATCGTCTGGCCTGGGGGCAGGAACTCTGGGCGACTGTCTCCCAGACAGAGGTGTTCGCAGGGATCATTGTTCCTATCCTGGGACCTCCCCCATCTCAGGGCTGACTGGCCGCCATTTCTGTTTGCTCTGCCCTGGTGATTCCCTAAGACCCAGCCTCATCCAATTTATAACCCCACCCACACTGTGTGCAGAGGCTTTTGTATATGAATGACCTGTCCTTGCTCAGGCTAAAATCAAACAAGATGCAGCTGGGTCAGGGAGTCCCAAACCTATCCATAAAAGACCTATGATCTGGCACCAGCAACAGCCTGACTTGCTTCATAGCTGAGCCTCATCTGGGAACTTCCAAACCCGATACACAAAGGAGGAATCTGCAGATCTCTCTGTAGTTTCTGCTGGGTGGCCCCAGGCAGTGCCTGACTTTGCACCTCCCTGGAGACCTAAGATCCAGTGTACCCTTGGTCAGTGTGAGACTATACCAGATTACAACTCTACACATCCATAAGAGACACACTCAAAGCCCCACTGAAACAAGTTCTGCTCCACAGGGGTGTAAGGGTATCTTCTACACAGCAGCTCTCCCACTGTAGTCACAGCTGGTCCTCACAGCCAATTGGCCTGGAGGTCAATTCCTCCTAGTGACACCAACAGCAATCAACTCTTAACTACAACAAGACTGTCCACAAAGGGGTGCACCTAGAGCTTCCAACTCAGGTGACTGGGGAGGCTGAGCCACTGGACCCTACAGAACACCTACTATACAAGGCCACTCTACCAACTGAAGGAGACATAACAGCTCTACCCAATACATAGAAACAAACACAGGGAAGCATTCAAAATGTGGAGACCAAGAAACATGTCACAAAGGAAAGAAATGGAAGAAAGAAAACTATTGGATATAGAATCCAAAACCATGGTTATAAGGTTACTCAAGAACCTTCTAGAAATCTCCCCCAAAAATGGAAAATGACCAGTCAGTAACTAAGCATACACTGACTGAAATAGAGTAGAGGATTCTGAGAATCAAATCAATGATTTGAAATAAGAGGAAGCATAAAACAGCAAATCAGAAGAGCAAAAAGAAAAAAGAATTTAAAAATATGAATATAGTATAAGAAGCCTCTAGGACAACCTCAAGCATACCAACATTCACATTATGGGGGTGCCAGAAGAAGAGAGAGAGCAAGATATTGAAAACCTATTTGAAGAAATAATGACAGAAAACTTTCCCTACCTGATGAAAGAAATAGACTTATAAGTCCAGGAAGCACAGAGGATTCCAAACAAGAGGAACACAAAGAGGACCACACTAAGACACATCATAACTAAAATGCCAAGGGCTAATGACAAAGAGAGAATCTTAAAAGCAACAATAGAAAAGCAGTTAGTTACCTACAAGGAAATGCCCATATGACTGTCAGCTGATTTTGCAACAGAAACTATGCAGGCCAGAAGGGAGTGGCAAGAAATATTCAAAGTGGTGAATAGCAAGGACCTATAACCAAGATTATTCTACCCAGCAAAACTATCATTCAGAATTGAAGGTCAGATAAAGAGCTTCACAGACAAGAAAAAGCTGAAGGAGTTTGTCACCACCAAACCAGTATTATTAGAAATGTTGAAGGGTATTCTTCAAGGAGAGAAAGAAGAAGAAAAATAAAAAGATCAAAAATATAAACAACAAAATGGCAACAAATACATACCTATCAACAATTGAATCTAAAAATCAAAATAAACAAATAAGAAATCTAATGAACAGAATAAACTGGTGAATAAAGTAGAACCGGAGGCATGGAAATGGAACAGACTGATGTTTCTCAGAGGGAAGGAGGATGGGGGGAGTGGGTAGAGATTAAACAAAGATCTTGTATGCATATATGCATTACCTGTGGACACAGGCAATAGGGTGGTGAGGGCCTGGGGTAGGGCAGGAACCAGGTGGAGAGGGACAATGGGGGGAAAAAGAGAGACATCTGTAATAATCTCAACAATAAAGATTAAAATTTTTTTTCAAAAAGAAAAAGAAATATTTGTTGAATGAATGAATGGGTTAATGAGATGCATCAAATAAATTAGAAAGAGGTACGTATACTCTCCTCCATTGGTTGTAACATAACTGGGAACTTGCTGCTTCAATGACAACACAGTCTCTGTTTATCATGATGGTTGTGATTTGTGCTACAATTTTGTGGAGAGAAGACGTATATTATCTCAACTTTGTGCTTTGTTAATCATAATGGGAATACTAAGGGATATAAGACTCCTGAGTACATATTTTTCAAAAGTAACAAATAAAAAAAATTAAATTTGGTTTTTGACTGATTTAATCTAAGATAATACTTAGAATTTCTAAATGTTATTTAAATTCCTGAAACTCTAGCCTCTAACCTCTTGAAATAATAATTGAAATAATTATTTTGATAACCAACTATTCTTAGGAATTCATTACAACAAGACAGGGGACTAGCTCTCCACTGTTACCAGGTACTTTCTTACTGCTCCTGGACGTGATTTTCTCATAGCATTCACTGGATAGAATCTCAGAAGGGGACTAGGCATTCATTCAATTGTAAATAAATTTCAATTTTTCTAATACCAGTTGTGTGTACAACTTCAGAATCTATAAGAAATGGATGCAGGCATTGTATGACACCATTAAACTTCTAAATAGAGAATGAAGAAAAGTACTAGGGCCCTGATATAGTTTAAATTGAGATTTAGAACAATTCAGAGTGTGTAAGCAGAAAGGTTAGTGGCTCCCAATCTATAAATATACATATATTTATAGGCTATAAATATACATATACATATATTTATAGGATAAAATGTAGGATTCCCAGTTAAATTTGAATTTCAGATAAAGAGTCATTATACTTAGGATTAGTGAAACTCCCAATATTGTATGAAACACACTTGTACTAAAAAAGTAATTCCTTGTCTGAAATTCAAATTTACCAGGGCATTTGTATTTTTATTTTTTAAATCTAGCAAACCCATCGCAAAGACATATTTTCTTGAAATGGCTTAAAAAGGATCCTGAAAGTTCAAATAGATTCTATATTTAAAAGTGAAATAAATACAAAAATTTTTGAGAGAATTCTTTTATAATCTTAGTGTTGAAAGCTTTCATAACTGACACAAACTCTAGATGCCATGGAAGAAAAGATTGATAGGAGCCACTCTTGTAAGAATCAAAACAGTTTTTGAGGTAGGGTCAGGTGGGGGTGGGAGCGGGAGGGAAGAAGGGGATATAAGTCAAGTAAAACTCAAATAACATCTAGGCAAAAATATCAGCAACTTAAAACCTACATAAAGGGCTAATCTCCCATGAATGTAAAGAGTGCCCACCAATCCATAAGAGTAAAAGAAAAATCATTTATCCAATTAAAAATTTTGCAACGATAGGAACCATGTATTCACAGAAGAGGAAATAGATACAGTTCTTAAACAAGTGGGGGGAAATAAATGTCCAGCTTCACTCCTGGTAATAAAATGCAAATTAAATCTAGGTGAAGTTGAAGGCATTTTCTTCTATCTAATAGACTGGCAAAAATTCCAAAAGTTTGATAATAAACTATGTTAGCAAAACTGCATAAAAAAATAGCACTTTTATATGTTGTTAGTGAGCTACGAATTGGTAGAATTCTTATGGAGGGCTATCTGACAATGCCTAACCAAGTTTCATATACATATCCCATTGACTCAGCAATTCTACTTCTAGGAATTCTTTTTAATTTAATAAATCTTTATTGTTCAGATTATTACAATTGTCCCTCTTTTTTCCCTCCATAGCTCCCCTCCACCCGGTTCCCACCCTATCCTCTGTCCTTACCTCCCCCGCACTGTCCTCATCCATAGGTGTACGCTTTTTTTCCAGTCTCTTCCCACACCTCCACACCCTTCTCCCCAAGAATTGTCAGCCCATTCACTTTCTATGCCTCTGATTCTATTATATTCACCAGTTTATTCTGTTCCTCAGATTTCTTTATTCACTTGATTTTTAGATTCACTTGTTGATAGATATGTATTTGTTGTTCATAATTTTTATCTTTACCTTTTTCTTCTTCTTCCTCTTCTTAAAGAATACCTTTCAGCATTTCATATAATACTGGTTTGGCGGTGATGAACTCTTTTAGCTTTTTCTTATCTGTGAAGCTCTTTATCTGACCTTCAATTCTGAATGATAGCTTTGCTGGGGAGAGTAATCTTGGTTGTACGTTCTTGGTTTTCATCATTTGAATATTTCTTGCCACTCCCTTCTGGCCTGCATAGTTTCTGTTGAGAAATCAGCTGACAATCATATGGCTGCTCCCTTGTAGGTAATTAACTGTTTTTCTCTTGCTGTTTTTAATATTCTTTCTGTCTTTTGCCCTTGGCATTTTAATTATGATGTGTCTTGGTGTGGTCCTCTTTGGATTCCTTGTGTTTGGGGTTCTGTGCACTTCCTGGACTTGTAAGTCTATTTCTTTCACCAGGTGGAGGAAGTTTTCGGTCATTATTTCTTAAAATAGGTTTTCAATATCTTGCTCTCTCTCTTCTTCTGGCACCCCCATAATTCGGATGTTGGTACGCTTGAAGTTGTCCCAGAGGCTCCTTACACTATCTTCAAATTTTTGGGTTCTTTTTGCATTTTGCTTTTCCGGCTGAGTGTTTTTTGCTTCTTTGTATTTCAAATCTTTGACTTGATTCTTGCATTCCTCTAGTCTGCTGTTGGGTCTCTGTATAATATTTTTTATTTCAGTCAGTGTATGTTTAATTTCTAGTTGGTCCTTTTTCATATCCTCGAGGGTCTCGCTAAATTTATTGGCCTTTTCTAGGAAATTATTGAAAAACTTTATAACCGTGGTTTTGAACTCTATATCCAGTCGTTTGTTTTCCTCCATTTCTTTCATTTGTGATCTCTCTCTTTGTCTCCGCATTTTCGCTGCTTCCCTGAGTTGGTAGAGTAGCTTTGTGTGGTAGGTGTCCTCTAGGGCACAGTGGCTCAGCCCCCCCAGTTACCTGAGGTGGACACTCTTGGTGCACCCTTTTGTGGACTGTGTGCTCAGCCTTGTTGTAGTTAAGTCTTGATTGTTGTTGGTATCACTAGGAGGAATTGACCTCCAGACCAATTGGCTGTGAGAATCAGCTGTGTCTACACTGTGAGAACTTCTGTGCTGGAGACACTCTTATGAGACAAGACTTGCAAAATTGCAAAAGCCTCTGTGCTCAGTTTCGCCCACTGCCAGACAGTCCAGTTTCTCCCTGAATGAGTCAGGGTTCCTAGAAACTTGCCTGGAACTGGAGTTCAGCACAGTCGGGAGCTTCTGTCTCCCTCCCGCTTAGAAAGCCAGCCACTCACTCAGCCACCTGTGCATTCAACAGTCAGTCCTCTCTGCACGCGCGTGCCTCCGGACCTCTGCCTTCCGCAGCTCCCAAGTCTCAGTGTGCTTTCTCTTTTCCTGACAGTCCAGATTCCCCCCAAATGAGTCTGGTTTCCCAGCATCTCACCCAGGACTGGAGTTCAGTGCAGTCAGGACCTTCCTTCTCCCTCCCGCTTTAGAAAGCCAGCCGTGCACTCAGCCACCCGTGTACACAGACACTCGTCCTCTCCGCATGCAAGTTGCCATACCGCAGCCTTTTGCAGCTCCTCTGAGTCTCAATGTGTTTTCCTCTTTTCTTCTAGTTGTAGAATTTCCACTCAGCCAGCTTTCCTGTGGTTCTGGGAGGTGTCTGTTTTGTCTTTTAGTTGTAGTTTTGATATTGTTGTGCGAGGCAGCAGTTTAGGTGTTTACCTAAGCCACCATCTTGGTTTCTCCTACTTCTAGGAATTTTTGCTACAGATATACAAATGTAAAACAAATTAAGTACAGGGATATTAACTGTAGCATTGTTGTAATGGAAAAATTTGGCAACAACCTATAGGAATTAATTAAATAAATTATGGGTATATCTACATGGAATACTATGCAACTGTAAAAAAAGAATTAAGAAATTATTAATGTGCTAATATGAAAAAATCTCTATGCTTACTAAAATTAAGTGGTATATACTATTTTACTATATTGGAAAAAATAAAACAAAAGGTGCATATGTATATTTGTATTGGTTTTTATTTGCATTAAAAATTTTCCCTAATAGGATAATAAGAAAGCAATAATAGTGGTTACCTCTCAGAGGAATAAAGATGGTTGAATAAATGGCAGAAAAGGAAAAGAATTCTTTAATTAATAGTCTTTATACATTTTATATTTAAAACCTGTGAATGTACTACCAATTCAAAAACTTAAATAAAAGTTACAAAAATAGATTTATTGTGTCCAGACAGCATGGCTCAGTGGTTGAGCATTAACCTATGAACCAGGAGGTCACATTTTGATTCCCAGTCAGGGCACATGCCTGGGTTTCGGGCTTTCTCCCCAGTATGGGGCGTATAGGAGATAGTCAATTAATAATTCTCTCATCATTGATGTTTCTATTTCTCCCTTTCCCTTCTTCTCTGAAATCAATAAAAATATATTTTTAATATGTTATAATTATCCTAATACTGTTGTTATCCAAAATCAATAGGGCCTAGAGATAGCATGCTACATATACTAAGTGGTCTGCCCTACTGTGTTTTCCACCTTTTTCATCTCATGGCACACATAAACTAATTTCTAAAATTCTGTGGCACACCAAAAAACATTTTTGCAGATCTGACGCAAAAAAAAAATAGGTATCATTTTCATTCATTCACACTGGATGGCTATTGTTTTGTTGGCTATTGTCATTTTTTCATTTGACAATCTAAGAGAAAAGAGGTCACTGCCCCTGACTAAATAGTCAGATATTGCATGTTTTTAAAATTATTGCAGCACACCAGTTGAAAATCACTGATTTAGACCATTATCTCTTCATTTATTCAACCACTTATAGAGCATTTGCTATATACTCAGCCTTATGCTGAATACTTAGAGTACAGATATAAATAGTATAAAAATGATTCCTACCCTCTCTGAGCTTAAAGTCTGGTTGAGAAAAAAAAATATGCTAATAGCTAATCTTTACGGAGTGCTTCTCCATGGTAACCACTGTGCTATGCATTTATGCAGTTTATCTCATTTAATTCTCACAATAACTCTAAATAGTAAGAATCATTATTTGAACTGGAGCTTGAGGGATAAGAAGACTTTCCATGAGCAAAGAATGAGGAAACTCACCCCTGCAAGTTGAGGAAACAGCATCAGCAAAGACACGAAGGTAAGTGTAAGCTGGCAAGTTTGTGTGATTGTATCACCAGGCTCATGGAGGGATGAAGGGATGAAAAGTTCACTAGGAGCCATAACCCCTAGGCTAACGGGGTTTGGAATTTTTTTCTAATAAAATAGGCACAGATTGTATCTGATGCTTTTTCCTGCTTTTATTTTGGGTTACTTGAGATTATGGACTAAAGCTTTAGTATAAGAACAGAACAGAGGTCCCAGAGCAGAATTCAACTGGAGAAAAACTCATCATGCTCTCTCCCAGACACCTTGATGATGAACACATCAAGTTACAGCTCCATTCAACAAGCACCTGTTAAGGGCCAAGCCCTGAGCCAAGTGCTAGAAATGGGAAAACAAATAAGTGAAACACATTCCTTGTGCATGGAAGTTTAGAGTTTAGCAGAAAAGAGAGACTGTTAAATGAGCAATTCCAGTTTAGTCACATCAGTATTTTGATTTGGGAAACATGGAGCACTGTGGGCACAGTGAGCAGAAGTGTATGACGTAGTTCATTGGAGCCCAGGACCGCCCTCCGCCCCCCCCCCACCACTCCCACCCCAAGGAAATGCCTCTGAGACCGGAAGCACAAGTGTCATTTAGCCAAGTAAAGTAGGGAAAATAAAAAGGAACAGCATGTGCAAAGACATGGAGCTATAACAAAACACAGTTTGGAGAAATGAGAGATCTTATGTGGCTCAACTGTGAAGGAGGAAGAGTTGTTTTCATTCCCTTTCTACACTGTGTTTCTTTCTCTTTTCTCTATGACCCACTTGTCTCTCTCCCAATAGTCTTAGGAAATAATTGGAGAAGCGGAAGGGAAGAAGGCATAGAGTTCTGAATGGAAGTAAAAAGGAAGAGGAGAAGGCAAGATGAAATGACCGATTGAGGAATGGAGAAGAAAGAAGGAAAACAGAGGAGGGGGCAAAGAAAGAGGTGACACAACTGCAGATAGTCCTAAGCCATAGGGAACTGGTAAACATTAAAATGCCCTGAAAACAGCAAAACCCAAAAGCATTTTTGAGAGAATCCTTTTTTAAAAAGGATCAGAAGAAAATAGCCATTGAGCATCTGCTGTGTGTACTAAGCATTTTCATACATGGAAATCACTTAATCCTCACAAAATCCCCATAACTAAGGCTTTGGAAGACTAAACCAGTGGCCCAAGTTCACATGATTGGTAACTGATGAAGCTGATGTTCAGACCTGGGTCTACTTGAAAATCTCTGCCATTCAAGGTAACTAGAGAGCACGGGCATTGAAAGAAGACATAACCAACAACCGTATCATCCTTATCATTTTGCTCAAGGCTTTCTTTGAACCTGAGAAAGGAGTCATCTGCATTCTAACATAAAACTCTTGGAAATTATAGTTTATTAATATTTTTTAAATATCTTTAATCGACTCCTGGCTGTACATATTACCCATGACAATCAAATCATGGGAAATAAGAAAAAAACAGATACATGAACTCTGACACTAATCCACAACCTCCAATTCACTAATAGTTTCCCAATCATTTCAACAAACAGACATAAACACATCATAGGAGAAAAGAGGCATAGGCACAATTGCTCAGAAATGCAGAATTAAATTAGCCATCTTTTCATTTCCTCTTCCTATGAGATACGTAGTCCAAAATGGCAGAAGGAAACAGAAGATACTATAGATGATCAGCTGATGATATAATCATCTGCCTCCATTTTCTCTTTCTATGGATATCCATCCTTAACTATTTGGTGTTTGCCCTTCCAGACCTTTCTCAAATATGAATATATATACACACATAGAAAATACATATACATTTGGTAATACACACACACACACACACACACACACACATACTTATCCATTTATATATAGGCTTTGGTTTGGTTTTGTTAGGTTTCTCTTTATTGAATTTATTGGGGTGACACTGATTAATAAAATTATACAAGTTTCAGTTTTACAATTCTATAATACATCATTTGTATATTAGATCATGTGTTCACCACCCCCAAGTCAAGTCTTTTTTCATCACTATTTATCCCCCTATACCCTCTCCTATCTCCCCACAACCCCCTTCCCTCTGGCAATCATTATACTATTGTCGGTGTCCATGAGTCTTTTTTTTTTCTTTGCTTAATCTCTTCACCCTTCTTACCCAGCCTTCAAAATCCTCCCCTCTGACAGCTGTCAGTTTTTTCTCTGTATCTATGAGTCTGTCTCCACTTTGCTTGTTAGTTTATTTTGTTCATTAGATTCCACATAGAAGTGAAATCATATGGTACTTGTCTTTCTCTGACTGGCTTATTTCACTTAGCATAATACTCTCCAGGTCCATCCTTGCTGTTGCAAAAGGTAGATTTCTTTCTTTTTATGGCTGAGTAGTGTTCCATTATGTAAATGGACCACAGCTTTTTTATCCACTCATCAACTGATGGGCACTTGGGCTGCTTCCAAATCTTGGCTACTGTAAATAACACTGCAATGAACATAGGGCTGCATATAGTCTTTTGAATTAGCAGGCCCTCAAAGCCAGGCAACACCTGGGGCCCACAAATGATAGCAAGAATAGAGTGACAAATCTAGTGGCAGCCATCAGGAAGAGCCAACCATTTGAACTGGGAGCTTGACCCAAAGGAAACTTCAGGTGAGGTTAGTAAAGGCCCACACTAGTTTATTATCATCCCCTCAAATATTTATTGAGCAACTACTACTATGTGCCTGGCACTGCACTAGGCTTGAAAAATAAAAATAAAAAATAGAAAATGTCTCCCTAACATTAGAGTTGCTGTATTCTGGAACTTCTAAGTGCTAACTAGTTCCAGACCTTGTTCTGAGCCTCCCCCATTCCCCCACAGCACCCCACCCAGCTCCCTTTCTTTTTCTGCCTTGCATAACAGCTTACAGTCCTGGTGTGACAATGGGGTGATGGCCAGAATGGGAAGGGAGATGTGGTAAAATGTAGGATGCATTTTAGCCCATTCAAGTTCTCCAGCCAGGGCAATGGAAAGTCATCCACCTTTGCCTCTTCCCCAGTAATGACTCAATCTCACTTCATATTTTTGGTTCACTTAAATGCTTCCTGCTGTCCTGGGTGGCTTAGGACAGCCAATTTGGTATTGCCATTCACACTTGGGTTTAGAGAATTCAAGAGAGCAAGTTCTGTGTTTGTATCCATGGAGACAGGACAGGGGGTGGTTCACGCATTGCATGGAACAGGTAACCTAAAGCAGTCTCTGGGGAGGACCTCACAAGGTGACACCTCAGGCTTGTCAGGACTCTTCCCTGCACCATCACATTGCCAATTTACGAAAGAGGGAGACCTCATATTTCCTTAGGTAATTACACTGAACTGGCAGAATGACTAATCCATCCGTCCTAAGCCATCACTTGTATTCGAAAGGTAACCCTAGTCTCTGCTCAAGATCAGAGTTCAAAGCAGGCTAGGATCTCAGCCGAAGGCTCAAGTGCTTGGTGCACCCCTCCCAAAATCCACCCTGAGGTGCTTCAGAAAAAGTAACGAGCTCTCAATTAGAAAATCTAGATTCTCTTCTGTGCTCTGATACTAGATGTGTGTGTTTTAGAGATTCAGCATCTTCATGTCTAAAATGGTGAGACATTCAACACCCTCCTGGGGCCTCAAAGAACTACCATAAAGACAAAAGAGAATGCATGAGAAGGTGCTTGTAGCTGCAAATTGCAATAGCTACATAAGTGACAGTGATGATGGGGAGGAGGAGTGCAAGGGAGCATGGCTAACGTCCACCAACTGGGTAAGATTGGTCAACAGAGTATTCAGTTTTGTCAGTGTAAGTGCATTAACTCTCAACTTTAAAGCTTATCTCATTTACTGTTCTAAATGCCCACGTTAGCCTTAGAAACCAAAGAGTAATACAAACACAGTCTATCACTTTTCTTGAGTTCAGAGAGCAACATTCTGAGGACCTAGCCATTACAAAGTAGGTCACTGGACCCAGTATATGTGCCCATGGATATGTAAAAGTAAAGTTATGAAAGCTTCAAGTGGGAAAATCCTGAGGCCACACAGGTTGCTTAATCTTTGTGCTAAATAACTACCAATCTCCAGGGTGTGGCAGGAAGAAAACAACCACATGCTCAGAACCAACTGCCCAGGTGAGTATGAGTTCATGGGAATGCCCGCTCTATTGGGAAGTGGACTGGGCTGACCTGGAGGGACACTAAAGAACGGTTCTCCTTCATGGAGCTCTCATTGTAGAACTCACAGTCTTTTTTTCTTTTTGTTAATTGAAAAGCTAAACTCCTCCTGCCTCAATCCTGTAATTTCCACAGTGGTTCCTAAAAAACTACAAATAAATCCCTGAAGCGTCCTAAAGCCAAGATTTTTAGAACTGACTTGTTTTCCAAAACCAATGAGGGGGATAGAAAGGGTATGAGGGAGACGGGATTGTGAGCAGATGGAAACACAGATATAATTCCCTGTATAAAATTATTACATAATGGAACTTTGTGCAAAGCCAGAGATTATGTAAGACATAAAAGCAATGATTCCAAATCAAAGCACTTTATTTGTCAAAGTAACTAAAATAGTTATTTAAAACACACACGCGTGCACACACGCACACATACTGTTTTCTAAAGCGTGATATTTCTGCCTGAGTCTTTTCTTCTCACTTGGCAGCCCTGTTGTGTACACAGTCTCTACAGGAATGCAGAAAAACCACCTGAGGGAGAAAATTACTAATCACTAAAAATTACTAATCACTCTCTCACACTAAACAAATCCCACCGGGAGGTTTTTAGTTACACGTCGGGATATGGGTTCTTTTTTTCCCTCTCAGGTTAATGATACAAAGGCATACAAAATAAAAAAAGGAAGCATGTCACATCTTAATATGCATTAGTGGGGATATTTTTACATGATAGCATCTAGGTCTCAGTCCAAAATAAAGGCAAAGTAGACTGAAAGTCTCTAATGCCCACCACTGGGTCTCTCAGAAAGAAAAGAGGCTGGAGAGAGAATCGTACTTCCCACAGCCCTGAATGCAGGGCCTATCATCCCCCGGTGGTGGCCCCTATCACTTACGCTAACATTCAACAACCTTATTTTCACATGATATTCAATTCACAAGCTCATCGGGTGCCTGTCATATATTATTTCATTAAATAGATTAGCGTGTTATTTATGGCGGTCCCACCAATTTATATCATATCTTTATACTGTTTATCTCAGACTTGTTTATCTTTTACTGTTTCTTTAGCCCATTGTAAATAGCCTAGGCCTGTGTACCGGCTTAGCTGATCAGAAGTTGAGTGTATCCAATTCAGTGGTCATATTACAAATGAGAGAAATTAGTAGAAGCAGTAGAATGCAGAGTTTCTTTTATTTGAGTGCCCCTCAGGTTCCTTTTTCTTCTTTATTATTATGGTTTTGGCTGATTATAAAACATAACACCATTCACTATGAAAAATGTTTAAGTAGGTCAACAGAATATAAAGTACAAAGAAAAGTCACTCCCCAATAACTCTCTCATCTGAAGACCATATACACAAATATAGTATTATTTATTTATATTAATATAATTATAGATATAAATATATCATCCAAGTAGAATAATATTAAACAGAGTTCCATAATTTACTTTCCACTTAACAATATTTTCTAGATATCTTTTCATATCAATAAACATAGAGTTAGCCCTAGCCGGTTTGGCTCAGTGGATAGATCATCAACCTGCAGACTGAAGGGTCCCAGGTTCGATTCCGGGCAAGGGCATGTACCTTGGTTGCGGGCACATCCCCAGTGGGGAGTGTGCAGGAGGTAGCTGATAGATGTTTCTGTCTCATCGATGTTTCTAACTCTCTATCCCTCTCCCTTCCTCTCTGTAAAAAATCAATAAAATATATATATTTAAAAAATAAATAAACATAGAGTTATATCTTCCCTTTGAACAGTCACTGAGTATTCCATTTGGGGGTATATCATAATTCATTTAAATAATTTCCTATTAGTGGACATGTATTTTATACCCTATTTTCACTCTTATTAATGAAGCTGAGATGAACAGCTTATAAATATATCCTTGAGTACCTTTCTGATTTTCTTTTAGAATAAATTTCCAGAAAAGAGATCACTTCATCAAAAATCATGATCATTTTAAATTTAAATATATATTTACAATATACTTTGCAAAAAAGTTAATCCAACATCCCCATAGCTTCACAAACACTACATATGATCAATATATTTTATCTTTACCAGTCTGATAGATAATGATAAAAATAATGTCATTATTCTTTTGGGTGCATTTCTTTGTTAGTGAAACAATATTTTCAGATGACTATTTCATTAATATTGTAATAGAATCGAATTTTTTAAGGTTAAAATTCTTCACATGCTATTCTACAGATGGAAACTACCCCTTGATTTTATTGACTACTATCCAATTATCACAACATAAAGGAGTCAACCCCATTTTATAGATGAAGAAGCTGAGTCCAAAAAAAGTTAAGTAGATGGCTAAAAGAGAGTAAATAGCTGACAAGCCTCCTCATGCTAACACTACTTCTGGGGGGAGCGGGGGGAATGGATGGAAGGTACTCTGTGCTCTAGACAGGAAGTACAAAGCAGAAATATAAAATGACTCACATTTATCCCCATTCTAATCCGAGCCATGTAGAGTCCAATTGCATTTACAACCCCAGAAACCTAACTGACAATGCATTTTAGCTTGTGTTCCAAAACCCCCAAATCTAGACCCCTGTGTTGCCTGCTGCACTGGCACCTAAAATGGCAATAGTAACTGTGCTCTATCTTCAATTCAGTCCTTCTTCAGTGTACAGATGACATTCAGCACTGATTCAACCCCCACTAAAAAAGAAAAAGCCACATCCAGGGGCAACCCACCTCTGACCTGTGGCTCCAACAGGGAAAGGGGTTAACCCGGATGGAGTGGTTCAAGCTTTACTTTTCTATCAGCAAGTCAAGGAAGAGGAACTACTTGAGAAACAAAAGGTAGAAGAGGATGCACCTTAGAGAGAAAAGGGGGAGGTGGGGGGGGGATGTGCACATACACATGTTAAAATCTACTCCCCTGTGATATTTGCCTTTCAAATTACAATTTGGCACTCAGAGTAATTAAGCAGCATCTGCTAAATACCCTGTTGAAGGTTATTTCCTTCCCCCTTCCCGACTCCCACCTCCACATCCACTGGCTTTGTTTTGTCCCCCCTCTGCATTGGGAGCCTTGCAGAGGCCTCCCAGTCAACACCTGTGTGGCAAAACCAGCCTTCCCTGGAGATCAGCCGCTCTGCAACAGCGCACAGGTGTGTCCTGAACAATCTCGGCATTCTTGTTCCTCACTTAGGCAGAAAGAAAACAAAGAGGCAGAAGATAAAGTTATACCCAGGTATAAACAAATGTGAGAGAGAGTACAGGAGAAGCCATGTAAGCTAGAACCATATTTAGGTAAGTGGTATTGGAGGGTGCCTAGTGCTGTAACTGGGTTCAAAATAAATTTATAAATTAATAACTACCGAGACAAAGAACGCTGACTTTTACATGACAACACCAACTAATTTTAGTTATGGAAATGGCCAGTCTGTAGTAAATATGATTATATTATTGGTGAGGAAGAAGATTAGAATTGACATGGACTGAGTACACTTTTTATGTGCCATATAGTATATATGCCAAGGCGTTGGGGGTTTTTCTTGGAAGTTTGAACTTTGCCTCTATGATAGGAAGTACATAAATCTATAAAAATAGGCTCTCTCCTGCCCTTCACCAGCTTGCTGGCCATTCTGCTGCCTCTGATTTGCTATCTTTCAATGTGAAAACATTTCTCTAACCTTCTGTCATACATGCACACATGTTGTGATAATATATATGAAAATTCTACATTCTACACAGACCCAAGGATTGCTGAGCCTTGTCAATATAATGTGCAAATCCAGGGAAATAATAACTACAATATTATGTTGTGTTGAAGGAAAGCAAATTAAGATCCTTAAAGAAGAAAGGATTTTTATTTTATTTTTTTTTTCAGTAAAGGACAACAGGCCTCTCTCTCTCTCTCTCTCTCTCTCTCTATCTCTCTCTCTCCCCCCCCCCTCCCTTTTCCCCCTGCCCTCTTCTCTCAAGGGCTAACTCCCATGTTGCAATAACATTTCCACAACCTTGGGCAACTGAAATACCAGTCCTTAACTACAGAGTATTACTCATTCTATGTGTTAAGCTTTCTCAGGCATTGGCAGGCCAGGACATCAGAAAATCACAGAGAAAAGGCCAGAGCAATTAATTTTTTTTATGTCTACAAGAAGAAAAAAATATTTCAAGTCAACAACCTCAATCAACATGAATAATTAATAATAATGTTTTAGAGATGCTTCCCACTCAAAGAAAACTCTTACTTGGTTGTTTCTGAGTTTTTATCCCTGAATATGGAGATGCTGATAGCAAACCTGCCATAAGACCATTTCTGAGGGAAACGTAGTCTTGCTACCTGAACATGTGCATGCAGGCTAGACCATAGGCATCCTTAGCTCCGAGGTAGAAAACTGAGGAGCATAAACACACAAGCTCCAGGACGCTGCTGTCACACTAATGACAAATGATCTGAACATGGTCCTCCTGGGACCTTAGAGCTGTGGCTGCATTATGACTGGCCAAAGAACTGAGCAAAATGGAGGGGTGGGGGCGAGTGGTGCATAGCATTGTGGTTCAGAAAACAGGCGCTCAAACCACTTGGGTTCAAATCCCAGCTGAACTAGGTACAACCTCGTGACCTGGGGCAAATTACCTAACCTCTCTAAGTTACCATCTCTTCTTCTTGACCTTGGGCAAAGTACTTAACCACTGGAAATGACATCTCTTCTTCTGTCCAATGAGCACGGGAATATGACCTTTCTTGTGACTGCTGCCATAATCGAATGAAATGATGCCTGTGAAGGTGCTGGCTGCATGGTGCCAGAGCCGGTGCTTGACAGATGGCAGCAGTGGGCAATGCTAGCCAGTGTCATCATTTGGGAGAGGACACATAACTTGCCCAGTGGCTCCCAGCTGATTAGCCAGGACTACAACTCAGTTAAATCCACTTCCTCCATTGCCACCTCTGCCACCTACCAGCTCTGCCATCACCAGGCCCAAGTGATTTAGAAAAACAAGTCAGTTTCCCATGTAACCCAGTCACACCCACTCCACTCACCCCATCTTTACTTCACCCCAACCCTGCCCTGCCCTGCCCTGCCCTCCGCAGCCACCCTGGGTAAGTCTCAATGGGAGGCTCTGAGCCAGGTCTGAGCACCGGTCTAACTGGATAGTAAGACCAAGGTCCAAAACCAAAACTTTAACCAGCAAACCCAGGGTGGAACTGCCACCATTGCCAGCAAAAAGGCAAGGGCTTTCAAACTAGGAGAAAAGGGAGCAGAAACAGATAAGTGATCTCCAACCAACTCCTACCAAGCTCCTAAGAAAGAGTTTTGTCAAGGTTCTATAGAAGCCCAACAAACAACTAAAATAAAAAATCTTCCGCATAAGGATGAAATAGAATAAAGATAAGGCAAGGTGCCCAGGCCACCAGCTCTAGGGTTCCTGAGACACAGAGGCAGTGGTGGAGAAAGTGAAAAAGAGCAAAGGAGACTGGGCAGGCGCAGGTCTGGCCAGAGAATGTCATGGACTTGAGAATGTCATGCTTGCACCTATCAGACTCACAAAGAATTCTGTGCTCAATTCTGGCCCCTCCAAGAGAAGAGACAGACAAACAGTGAGATGACCTAGTGGCTGGTGGTGAGTCTCAACACTGTGTGGGAGGGGGAATGGAGGTGTTTGTCCTGGAAAAGCGACATCTCAGATGAGATATATCAGCTTTCTATGAATTGTTGAAATTTGCCCATCTAAGCCAACTTTGTCTCTGTGGCTCCCACAGGCAGAGCTAGGCTTGGTGTGTGGAACTCACAGGAACGCAAATTTCAGCACAACATCAAGGTATCTTCAGCGGACATACAAAGTTGTGGTGGGAGAGTTGAACTATTCTGGCAGTTGTCAAGAGGATAGTGGAAATCATAGCCGGATCCCTGCACCGGCTAACGGGGTGGAGGATGAAAGAGATGACCTGACACCTGAGGTCCCTATCCATTCTGGAATAGCAAAATGGGGAGAATCAGTGACACACACAGAGCTACTTTTCTTCATAATAATTACCTATTTATGTTTCCTCCCCTCTTCCTACCACTTGATTTATTTTCTAAATAAGTAAATGGGCCCTTGGCCAGTAGCTCAATTGGTTAGAGTGTCATCCCAATATACCAAGGTTTTGGGTCCAATCCCTGGTCAGGACACATATAAGAATCAACCAATAAATGCATCAATAAGTGGAACAACAAATCAGTGTTTCTCTCTCGTGTACTCTCTCCAAAAATAAATAAATACATAAAATTTTTAAGTGAGTGGGACATACTTGTTTCCTAACCCTCAGATTCAATCACATTTAGAGGCTGATTATTAACTTGCTGAAAACACTGGATTACCTCTCTCTCTCTTATTCTAATGTGTTGGAAACAGGGAAAATAAGTAGTAATTTAAAAAAACACTTTTTTAAAAGGTCAAGATTGAAAGATTCAATTATATACCTTTCATACCTATAAAAAGCTTATGTGAAAAGTTTTGTTTAGAAAAAGTTTCTAAGCACCAACTAAAAAGGCATCCCTGGATGTAACTATTTTCTCTCTTTTCCGCATCCAGCGCGACTAGAGAGTGGGTCCAATTCCTGAGTAGAGGCGTCTGGGGATTGAGAAATAAAAGAAAGAGACAAGACACAGAGATAGAAAGAAAAGCTGGAGCCAGGTGGACCACTGCCCTCTTCTGATGGAGAGACAATGACGAAGAACTGATGCAGCATGTTTATTTTATACCCCCAAATACCAGGAAGTTTCACCAAAAGATCAAGACAAAAGGAGATTATTTGCATTCTTGAGTAGGCCCTGAGCATTCCTGGTGCTAGGCTGGATTTAGATATCAAAACCCACTTCCACACACCATGGGCTGAAATGAAGGTCAAGCTGACAACACCCTTGCCCTTTTGGCGAGGCGTGTTCCCAAGGCATGGCTTTGCCAAGGCCACTGGGTTCAGCTGACAATAATTAAAGAATGCCCATGTGCCTTCCCAGGAAGCCCTCTACATCTCCCCTGTTTTTCATTTTTAAATGTAGCTTGTGGACATGTAGTTGGAGCCTTCAGACTTGAGATGGCAGGAACTTGCTGATGACTGAAAAAAAGCAGGATAAGATTAGTAGTACACAAAGTAACATATTCCATGGATTAAATTCTTTTAAATCATCCAGCAATTATTTTGCCAGTTTTGCCAGAGATATAATTTCATCATGACTATTCTGAATGGCTTGCACATGTTTGTGAAGGCTGCACTAGGTCTATACTGATATTATGATGCCATATTCCCTGTAGGTGCATCTTGATTTTATTCCAATCCCATAGAGAACTGTTATAGTGGGCTAAAGTCACACAAATATATGTAAAAGCAGCATGGCATTGCAGCTACTGTCTAATCTTGATACTTTCTAATTGATTACCTAGTCCTATCACTACAGCTTTCAAAGCATTTAGCTTTGTTTCTAGCCTTTTGTCTATATCTTCTTGATCATGAAATGTAGTTGAAGTGTTCTGAGCCAATTCATTGACAAGCTTTGCGTTCTGGATGCTTTGGGTCAAAGCAAGAGAAGCAGTCACAGCAGATGCAATAACAGTAACTAGGGTAACAATACCAAAAATAGTAAGCCCCAAAGCACGCTTTTCTCGGGACAGTTGATTGTGTAATTCCTGCAATGCCTGGAGGCCCACATCATGATACCATTTTCCTGTTATGTTGGTAGGAAGCATAATAAAAGAAGGCTGCTTTAAAATTAGTATGTCTTCATTCAGGTTATGCCTGGAAACACAGCTGGTAAGGTTACAGTGATGGCATTGGACAGCATAATGGGTGTCCAATCTGGTGATATTCACATTTCCATTCACCAATACATATGGGGACTGGACACAGGCTCATAAGCCATAGCAAGGGCTCGATGTGCATGCTCCTTTAGTATTAGCTAAGAAAGAGCCAGTACAATTAAGAAAGTCAAGAGCAGCAGCTAAATGCCACAGATCTTTCTGTAAATTTTCTGTTTTCACGGTTAGGGCATTACCTACAAAACCTCCTGGTGACATAGGCTCGTGATAGGGATATTTAGCATCAAGCCTGTGGGACCAATCTAATACATGCAAGTCAGAGCCAGAAATATTATGTCTCACCGGTACAGGATTGGCACAATCTTGCCATTGAGGAAATGCTCCCAACTCAGTAGTGGTGCTATTAGGGCAGGAGGGGAGCGGGGGATGCTTACCAGACAGCCATCGGGTGGCCTTAGGAAATCCTAGTTTAGTAACTGTCTGAACATATTTTCTCATATCCCAGGGGCCTTCAATGTTAGCAATGTTTGTGCCTCCATAGGACGTCTTATTTTCTTGGCCAAGCTGCAAACATCCTGAAGTCCCCCTTTTAGATAAACAAATAGGGAGCTCCCCACTAAAGCCATTATAAGTATAATCACCTTGGGAAGAAGGAGGTATATCCTTGTCGGAGCTCCCCCCGACCATATTAGTGTTGTTAGTAAACACTGGCACTGATTCTCTGGTCCAGGTGGCTGGATTGATCAGAGGGGGTCTGGAACGTAAGTCCAGTAAGTTCCTGCTGCAGCCATACTTACCTGGCAGCTGACAAGGGCCGTCATAGCAAGAAAAAGGTTGGAGGGGTGACCTGAACCCCCTGTTCTTTCACCACTTGCCGAGCATCGGTGGTCAGCTTCTTCGGTTGACCCCATGTGGGGACACTGGCTTCTCGGGTGGTTTTGGCCAGCTGCCTTCTGCTTCTCTCCTTCTTTGGGGCCGGCAGCTGGGCTGGCATCATCACCGGAGGTGTGATCTTCAGCTTCTTGAATGGTGGAATTAGTTGTTCTCCCAGGTCCATGGTGGTGACGCACTGCTCGCTCTGGCACCCAGATGGGATTAGAAGCACCTTCTGGAAAAATACAAACGTGGCCTCTTCCCCACATCATTACTGGATCTGGCCCTCTCCACTGCCCTGTTTGTAAATCTTTCCATCGTGGCATGCCGGCAGATGCCACGGCACCAGAAGTTTGATGCCTCTCAGCTACTGTGAGACCCTCATCGTCACAACTTAAAAAGTTTAAAGTGTAAAGGGCATGATTTAACTGATTCTGTGGAGTAGGATTATACCTCTCTCCCCCTTTCTGTTTTTGTAATTGAGTCTTTAAAGTTCAATTAGCTCTTTCTACAATTGCCTGTCCCTGGGGATTATATGCGTAATTTGGTATTGCTTACAAAATTGCTGAAAGGAGGAGCTAGTATAGGCAGGTCCATTATCTGTTTTTATCTCTAGGGGCCGTCCCATGACTGGAAAAACTGCTAGGTAGAGGCTGATTACATGTTTTGCACTTGCCCCTGTTCGGGGAGTGGCAAAAATGAAACATGAGCATGTGTCCTACCGAAATGGACCCACCGAAATCTGCCAAATTCAGGCACATGAGTAACATCCATTTGCCAGATTTGATTAGGTTTAAGTCCTCGGGGATTTACCCCTAATGCTGGCACAGGGAGGTGGATAACACACTGAGGGCGCTGCTTGACAATTTGGTGAGCCTGCTCTTGGGAAATACGGAATTCCTTGCGCAAGGCAGAGGCATTTTGATGATGCAGGGTATGTGAGGCCTGTGCCATGGAAAAATGGAGTGGTCTCCTCTACTGAGGCAACAAGGCCATCTACTTCCTCATTACCTGCAGCCAAGGGACCTGGAAGGCCAGAATGGGATCTAATATGGCCAATAAAACATGGAAATAGTCGTTTTCAAATAACTCTTTACACCTGGATATCTTAAAATGTCAATGTTATGTGCTTCGCTTGTCCCCGATCAGAGTGAGAAGAAATCAAGGGGGACCGAGTGGCAGTCAGAGGAAAAACAATGTGATGAGGAAGGTATGGGAAGAAGGTGGGCACCCTTCTTTGAAAGAGCTAAGCTGGAACAGAGGCACTGAGATCATGGTAAGGAAAGCAGGTGCTGTAGGTGAGAAAAGAAAGAAAGAAAAGGCATAAAAAGGGAAGCAGAGAAGGAAAGAGGAGGGCTGGAAGGAAGAGGATAAAAACAGAGGGAAATTTTTAGTAGAGCAACTGCAGGAGCATCTTCCATGGGGCTCTTCCCTGATCAGTTTTCTGGATGTCCATCTCCTTGGAGGCAGGGAGCAGTACACTTCTGAATGCTCCTCCCTCTCAACCCTCTTTGCCTATTGAATTTCGTTGACTGGAACTGAAGTTAGAGAACGTCGAAGTTATCCTTGTATTCTCTTGTCCATTCTAATAACTTTTTGTATTATGAGGCACGTTGATTGTAGAAAATTAGAGAATGCAGAGGAAACAAAAGGAGCAAAGTAAAAATCACCTTTACCTACTTCTCACCTAGTAGGCTTAGGTATAACTCTTCCTGTCTTTTTTCTGTTGTTTTTGTTTATAAAATGAGGGTTGAAATCAACAAGCAATACCTGAATGGTGCACCATACTGTTTCAGATAAAATTTTAAAAGGAAGAGTAGAAGCCATTGGACATCATTTTCTAGATTTATTTCCAATGGTGTAAAACTTTCAACTTACTGTTTCTTAAAAAAATTAAAAAGGAGTCAATCTTGATTTTGTCAAGAGCTGGCACAAGGGCATAGGTAGCCAAACAGAAAGAGAAGGAAAACAGAAATTTGTACAATTAAGAAACTAAGTAAACTACTTCAAAAAAGCAAAGAATTCTATATAATAAAAGCCTAATATGCAAATTGTCCCCTCGGGCGATCATTCAACCAGGAGTTCTACCAAGAGATCGAGAGTTCAACCACTCGCTATGATGTGTGCTGACCACCAGGGGGCAGTGTGGAACATGGCAGCGACACGGTGCAACCTCTCACTGGCTACCTGGGGGTGGGGGTGATGGGGATGGAGGTATGGTGAGAATGCGGGGGGCCACCAATCTCACTCCCCCTGTTACCCTCCCCCAGGACACAAGGGCTCACATGCTGGGGATAACCCCGTGCTCAGGTGCCAGGCACCTGCAAGGAGCCTGCCCCACCCCCACGCAGCATCTTCCAGGTGAGCCGGGTCGCAGCTGCTGGAACCTCAGGGGATTCGTGCAGGAGCTGGTATGCAAGGCCAGCCAGGAAAGAGTACGTTGCCCACTGGGCTTCTGTGCAATGCTGCTGGGCAACCCAGAGGCCCATGCTGCGGCCTGACCTGTGGTGTCCAGCTGCACTCACCACATCTCTGCATGGGGACTTGGGCGGAAGGGGGTATGTGGGGGCCTGGGGACCCAGGTGCTGCCCAGGGCCCAGAGGTCAGCTGGGACCTGCCCTTCCATGCCAGATGCTCACGCTTTGATCGCCTGCCTGGCCTAGGGACAGCACCTGTGCACAAATTTCATGCACTGAGCCTCTAGTATCTGTGTAAGTTACTTTCAGATGATATAAAAGTAGTGTATCATTTACTGAAAACAAATGTACAATTGGTTAAGCAAATGCCATTACTCTACAGTTTCAGGGTAACAATTTTCATTTTGATCATTATTAAAGACTGTACTGCATCCTAACCCTTTTTTCCAAACCAACTAAGAACATCAGGACAAATCACCCCAAGAAATTACATCTAAACAGAGACCTGAGGGATAGGTAGGCAAGTATGAGCAAGCTGACAGGTGGACCTGTGACCATGGTAGCAGAGAAAGAGGGTTCCAAGTAAAAGGAATAGTGTGTGTTTGAAAGGGAGGAGAATATGTCACATTCCAAGACCTAAAAGGCTTCACTGTTGGTGGGTGTGGAGTTTCAGGATGATATGGCATGAGATGAGGTGAGGTGAGCCAAATAGGGCAGGTCCTTACCAGCCTAGCACAGCCCTTGTTCCACGTGGGAAATTAGTCACAGAAGTCATGTCTTAGTGAGCCTTGAGGAATGCTCCCTGTAGGGAAAGCTGCTGAGCTGGAGCCTTCTACATTATAGCACTCAACCACAAAGCTTACCGTTGTCACCAGTCTGTGGTTCCTGCAAATTTTATCAATGTTGGTCAACATCAACTAGCAAGTGTAACAGCCAGCAGCACTTCTATAGCATTCACTATGATCCAGGCATTGTGCTAAGAGCTGTGCATGAGTTCATCTTCACAACAATCATATGGGACAGGTACTATTATTAGCCCTATTTTACGGATTAGAAAGCACGTAAAAGTTAAGTAACTTGCCCAAAGTCACAAAGCAGGCAAGTGGCAGAGGAAGGAAATTTGGTTCCAGCAGCTGTGTTCTTACGGATTACCCCACACACCCTCTTCATGGGCCTACCAAATGGGTTGCACTCTGCATCGGTGTAAAACAAACCAGAGTGGGGAATGTGCCCCTCTGACAAGAGGCCTTGGTCAGTATTCTGCTACAGAAGACAAAACTGTATCAGAAGTCCCTTAGCTAAACATTTCAGTAATTCACCAGCAGGCGTGCCTCCCTCAGTGGCAATAAAGTGAAGCATTTATGAAGCACTTCCCCATGTTGTCTCATGGCTGTGGTTGTCACAATGTTGTACAGCCAGAAAGACTACATGATCCTGAGAATCAGACCCTGCAGAGGGAAGTGAGTGCCAGGGGCACCAGCAGGGAAGCCCGGTGGCAAACCCGGGGGGGGGGGGCTGGAGCAGTGCCAGTGGCTCCCAGGAGTCTCCCAGCACCTGCCCCAGCCTTGGAGGGGAATCGTGACTGGGACAAGTGGAAGCTACTTACTTTGCTGATTGTGCGACCTCTCTGCCTCACCTCCCAAGTAGGAATGATGCCGTCTACAACATACAGTTGTTGTGAAGACTCAATGAGGTAGCGGGGGACACAAAGCCCACTCAACAAAGTCCATGTTTCCTTTTTCCCATCAACTCCATGTGTCTCCCATGAAGAAGGTTTATGTCACATAGATTTTTTAAATTAAATCTTAGTTTATAGGTTGTTATAAAAAGGACCAAGTGTGGTAGCCTGAATAGTCAACCCTCCATGCTCTCCCCACCATCATTTTCACAAGTCTGTGTCTTCTGTCTGGGGTTTTCTTAAGGTAGGTCACTTAGAGTGTAGCCTCCAGAAAAGGTGCCTGTGGGAGGGAGGAGGCTCCAGACCCCCCGCCACATTTCTTTTATATTTTTTTTATTTATTTCAGAGAGGAAGAGAGAGATAGAAACATCAGTTATGAGAGGGAATCATTGATTGGCTGCCTCCTGCACGTTGAACCGAGCCTGCAATCCAGGCATTTGCCCTTGACCGGAATCGAACCTGGGACCCTTCAGTCTGCAGGCTGATGCTCTATCCACTGAGCCAAACGGGCTAGGGCATCCCCCACCACATTTCTGACGGTGACAAAGGGGTTGTAGCTGACTCAGGTGCACACTCTCATGTCCAGAAACATCCAGAGATGGAAGGGACTTGCTCCAGGATCCCCAGAGACAGCACCATGCCCTTGCCTTCCCGAAGCCCAGCCCAGCATGCAGGCCATTGGATCACACTCTGTCCTTCCCCAGGCCCAGGGACTCATTGTCCCAGGAGCATAAAAGCCTGCACATTGTGGTAAGATGCTCCCCCAAAGCATTTAAACCCCAGAGACAAGCATCACAATCCTGCCACTGGCCCTTGGGCTTCCTTCCGGCAGCCGCACCTGTTCAAGTTTGCTCTGTGTTCCCCTGCAGAAGCAACCAGCAGAAAATGCTGGAAATTAAGGAAATTCACTGTCACCTTAAAAAGTGTGTTAAAAAGAAAAAACACATGTCATGCTTTTTATGTGAAATAAATTCAGACACTGAAATGTCTGAGGGAGAAAATGAGTCTTTGAATAGGAGCCTGCAGCAGGGAGAGAATGGAGGGAAAAGGATGGATTTTGAAAATAACTACATTTCTTTTCTTTTCTTGCCTTTAAACACTGCCTGTTCAAGCAAGAATAAGCAGTCTCCAGCAGCCTCCTCCCCTCAGCTTTTCCTAGGGCCTCAAAATCAGGGGAGGAAGAAATGGTATAGTGTGCTTTGCATCTTCCTGCTGTATTTCTGCGGCATTTGATTGCCCTGGTGGTACTTACCTCACAAATGCAGCCTAGTTCAGGCCAGAGGGGAGGCAAAGCCAATGAAAAGAACTCCACGGGCAGGAAGGTGAGCAGGCTGGATGCCGAACAGTGGAAGCCTTTTCATAGGCAATCAATAAGAAGTCGTGGTAGCTTTGGCTGCAGAGGATGCAGTATTCATTGGGGGGTGGTTAGAGTAGGCCCAGAGGCAGCCAACCTTTGGTTACAGGCAAGGACTCCATTAAGTTAGAGCAGGGGTGGGGAACATCTGCCGAGGGGCCTCATAAGGCCTGCAAAATCATTTGGTCTGGCCCTGACAAGGCAGTAGCCGTGAGTTAATTAAATGTTGGACCAAATATAGCAGGCTAACTTTGTATGGCCCGAGGATGATGTTATAAATATCCAACAGCAGCATATTCACAAATCTCTGCAATTTGGAGGATCAATATCAGGAAGAAGGAGAAGAGGGACTGCCCAGAATTACATGAGTTTATATGTGAAATGACTAACATAAGGAACTGAATTGACAAAGATGTACTAGTAAATGGACTAAGTGTTTTACATCAGAAAAAAATATAAATTTAAGATAAAATTTAAGTACACTTATAGAAAAATAAAACTATATTTTTGCTCTTTGTGGGCCTTGAAACTCATACTCACAACAAATATGAAACATCTAAAATGGGGCCTAGTGCATAGAAGGTTCTGAAGAAATTAACTTCCCTAGCCTAGACTGCTTTAATTTTTTATGCTACTAATTGTCTCTCTTTAAAGTCTGTGACATTGTTGATTGGCTTAAGAAACCAGTTAGGTTTACTTTGAGAATGCAAACAAGTCAAACAACAATGACTAAAATACCCAACAACTATAAAAGCAGAGCTCTGACCTTCCAGTAGTGATGTTGTAATAAGTAAAACAAGATAATGTCTATCATTACTCAGAGGCAGTGAAGTCAAAAAGGCCATGTAACACCTATATGCTCTATCTCCTAAGTATACACAGATTTCAGCCACTCTCATTGTTTCAACAATTCTCACCCTAGTGTCTCACCTGGATGCTGCCTAGTCTCCCTGCTTCTGCTCTGGCCCCTACAGTCTACTCTATACACAGAGTGACCCTCTTAAAGTATAAACAGGACTGTGTTACTCCTCTGCTTACAACACTCCAAATAAGCTTAATTCCTATTGCCTCTCTCTTCCTGAGGGTGAGCTAGATTCCAAAGAATATAGTAGGAAAAGGGTGACATAGTAACTCTGTGGTAGAGAAAACTGGAAAACCTACCTTAACCTAGTAATAAAAGTTAACATCACCAGTGAGGTCATATGGATATGATGTGATGAGAAAGAATCTCACCTCTGCAGTATACTGTCCCAAAAACCCACAACCCTAGTCTAATAATGAGAAAAGCAACAGACTAATCCAGGCTGTAGAACATGCTTACAGAATATCTGACCAGTACTCCTCCAGAGAGTCAAGGTCATGAAAAACAAGGGAAGACTGAGAAACTGTCACAGACCAGGGGAAACTAGGGAGGCATGAAAACTAAATGCAATGTGGTTCCAGAGATTGGACCCTGGGACAGAAAGAGGACATTATGAAAAACCTAACAAAATCCTAATAAAAGCTGGAATTTAGTTCATAGCAATATGCTGGTATCAATTTGATAGTCCCGACAAATGAACCATGGTGATTTGAGATGTTTACAATAGGGGACACTGAATAAAGGATATGCAGCAGCAACTCTGTACTATCACTGCAACTGTTCTGTAAATCTAAAATTATTCCTACAGCCCTAACCAGCTTGGCTCAGTGGATAGAGCGTCGGCCTGCAGACTGAAGGTTCCCAGGTCTAATTCTGGTCAAGGGCATATACCTTGGTTGCACATCCCAGTAGGGAGTGTGCAGGAGGCAGCTGAATCGATGTTTCTCTCTCATCAATGTTTCTAACTCTCTATCCCTCTCCTTCCTTCCTCTCTGTAAAAAATCAATAAAACATATATATATATATTTTAAAAATAAAATAAAATTATTCCTATATACAAGTTTAAAGACACATACAGAAATGTAATTTTCATTATAGTTCTATAATCAACTTCAGTCTTTGAAACCCATTTCTGTAAATAATGAAAATCTTTTTTGTTTTATCATTTTTTAGATAATCAAGATATCTCCAGAATAAAATTTACTCACTTTTGGTTTTTTAAAATAAAAGACTTGACATAATTCCCAAATCCCCAATTCCAAAGTCCTCACCATGGCCTAGGATGTCCTATATGATCTGAGGGGGTGGCACCTCTTCCTTCTCTAGCATCCTTGCCATCCTTGGAAGCTTTACACATGTCTTCACCTCAGGACTTATGTTTTTGCTATTTCCAGAAACCTACATGGTGTCATTCCTTCCTTTTTCCCAAGACCTTGACTCAAATATCACATCTTCAGAGAGGCTTTCCATGATCACACTAAAAAAATAAAATAAAACCTGTTGCTCCATCCTCCACACTCTCCAGGCCAATGGTTCT
Source organism: Corynorhinus townsendii (assembly GCA_026230045.1). NCBI lineage: Eukaryota > Metazoa > Chordata > Mammalia > Chiroptera > Vespertilionidae > Corynorhinus > Corynorhinus townsendii. The sequence goes on from JAPDVU010000002.1 coordinate 41,620,978, forward strand.
CAACCTTTCTAATGCTACGACCCTTTAATACAGTTCCTCATGTTGTGGTGACGCCCAAACATAAAATTATTTTCGTTGCTACTTCATAACTGCAATTTTGCTACTGTTAATGAATTGTAATGTAAATATCTGTGTTTTCCGATGGTCTTAGGTGACCCTGTAGAGCCTAAGACCATTGGAAAACACAGTTTGGTTTGATTTGGGGATTTTTTGGTCACTTTTGTCTGTGAGAAGAGAGATTTTTGTCTGTTTTGATCACTGCTGTAACCCCAGTACTTAGCAATTCCTGACACACAGTAAAAGTTTAATCTTTTTGATTGAATAAAAATTAAATCTGCCCTATTCTTGCCCCTGGCCGGATGGCTTGGTTGGTTGGAGTATCGTCCTGTACACCAAAAAAAAAAAGGTTACGGGTTGGACCGCAGGTCGGGCAGGGTGCATATGGGAGGCAACAGATCCATGTTTCTAACATTAATGTTTCTCTTTCTCTTTCTCCCTTTCTCTCTCTCTCTAAAAAAATAAAATTAAAAACTCAATAAACATCAATTGGGGGGGGGGGAATGAGACATATGTACTACTATTTGTAATACTTCAAACAATAAAAATTTTAAAAATACTAAAAAAAAATCAATAAACATATCCTTGGGTGAGGATTAAAAAAAAAAATCTGTGGGGTTTTTGCTTTAGTTCATGTCTCTTCAGGTGGTCCGTTTCCACAGGAAAACTAAGATTGCTTTCTGAGCCCAAAAGATACCAGTGATGGACATGTTTGATGTAAAGGAAATGAAACCTCCTGCCTTGGACTAATTATAAGAAGCTATTATAATTAGCTCATTGTTAAATTAATCAACAAAGCTTTTGCTATCTCAGGAGTAAGTTTTTCCTGAATGATAAGCCCATGGGCAATGGACCATATTTGGCTGCCAGCAAATGTTAAAGAAAATTACTCGTTGTTTAAGATGCCGGTAAAATGTATTGAGACCTATCTTTTTAACTTATTGGCATGAATAAGCCAGATTTCTGACTGCAATTATTTTTATAATCAAATGTAGTCTATATACTTCAAACTATGCTCCTACATTAGGGAATTTTCTGGAATTATGAAAATGTTCTCTATCTTGATTGGGGTGACAGTCACATATATGAATACATTTATCAGAATTCATTGAGTATTATACTTAAGACATGTGCAGTTAACTGTATGTGAATATTACCTTAATATTTTAAAGTATGACCCTAAAGTGATTAAAATTCCATTGTACAAAACTATTTGTGGGAGAAATGTATATGTTTATGTAACTCTATCCGTTATGGAGGGTGTATATGTGTGGCAAATACTTTTGTACTTATTTTCTGTTTGGAAGTTTCTAACTAAACAGCACTATCCTAATATTTGCCATTATCATCATCAACATATTCTTTAATTTAAATACAAATCATCTTGAAACTGTTACCCTCATACAGTAAAATGCAAAAATTATTCCCTCAAATCTAAATAACCTTAATTGGAGACAAAATGTACTTGAATACATCTAGTTGCTGGGAGAATTGAGGAAAGGTGAATACATTAATTGGAATTAAGCCAGGTGAAACCCCTATTCCTTAAAGGGGGAACTAAAGACACCTGCAGGTAATTAGCACAATAATTAACACAGGGAAACACAAGGTAATGAGCCAGAACTGCAAGCGCTCAGCTAGACTCTGAGAGCAATATTGTGAACCTAGAATTCACACAGTAAATTAGCTCTTAAAATTATTCCAATACAATAAATTCATAACATATATTTCTAAGTTGCCAGATCATAACCTATAAACAAGTAACATCAAATTTTCCCAAGAGGGGTACTTACATAAAAGTAAAATAAATATTTGCAACACTTCTACTTTCAATTCCACAAAGATGACCCAATACACTACCAATTGAAATATATAAGAAGTTTTTTCATTATATACTTTTTAATATATTTTTATTGATTTCAGAGGGGAAGGGAGAGGGAAGGAGAGGTAGAAACATCAATGATGAGAGAGAATCATTGATCGGCTGCCTCCTGCATGCTTCCTAGTGGGGATCGAGCCTGCAAACCGGGTATATGCCCTGACTGGGAATCGAACCTCAACCTTCTGGTTCGTAGGTTGATGCTCAACCATTGAGCCACGCCGGCCAGGCTTCATTATATTTTTATTAAAAGCCTCTTAAGGTAGAGATTGGGTGTGTGAAGCTGACATTCTTTCCCTCATAAGTATTTGCTTTGGGCATCAACCTTACTTATGTACTTCACAGCACATCTCACCCTCTGAAATCTCATGATTAATGTTTGTTGGCTGACTTATTTGTGGGCAGGCTCCTACATTGCCATGTGAGCACCATGAGGGTGAGACATGGATTCTCCTGTCTTTGTGTGTCCAGCACCTGGAATAATGGGCAGGTACATAGCAGGCACTGAAACCACCCAATTCAGCTACACTAATGGTGTGTGCATGCCCTGGGAAAAGACTGCTGTGGGAAACACTAAAAGAGCTGTATTGCCCAGCCAGCATGGCTCAGTGGTTGAGTGTCAACCAGGAGGTCATGGTTCTATTCCTGGTCAGGGCCCATGCCCGGTTGCGGGCTCAAGCCCTAGGGTGATGTGTGCAGGAGGTATCCAATCAATGATTCTCTCTCATCATTGGTGTTTCTATCTCTCCCTCTTCCTTCCTCTCTGAAATCAATTTTAATATATATATTAAGAAACATGGATCTGTTGCCTCCCATATGCACCCTGCCCGACCTGCGGTCCAACCCGTAACCTTTTTTTTTTTTTGGTGTACAGGACGATACTCCAACCAACCAAGCCATCCGGCCAGGGGCAAGAATAGGGCAGATTTAATTTTTATTCAATCTATATATATATTAGAGGCCTGGTGCACATAATTCGTGCGGGGGGGGGGGGGGGGAGGCGGTCCCCTCATCCCAGCCTTCACTCTCTCCAATCCAGGATCCCTCTCACAATCCGGGACTGCTGGCTCCTAACTGTTCACCTGCCTGCCTGCCTAATCACCCCTAACTGCCCCCCCTGCCAGCCTGATTGCCTGTAACTGCCCCCCTGCTGGCCTGATCACCATTAACTGCCCCCCCTGCTGGCCTGATCACCCTTAACCGCCTCTGCCTGCCAGCCTGGTCACCCCCAACTGTCCCCTGCTGCTGGCCTGGTGGCCCCCTAACTGCCCCTCCTGTTGGCCTGATTGCCCCTCACTGTGCCACTCTGCCAGCCTGGTCACCCCTCACTGCCCCCCTGCCAGCCTGGTTGCCCCAACTGCCCCCCAATGGCCTGGTCACCCCTCACTGCACCCCCCACTGGTCTGGTCACCCTTCACTGCCCCCCCTGCCAGCCTGGTTGCCCCCAACTGGCCCCCTGCTGGCCTAGTTGCCCCTCACTGCTTCCCTGCCAGCCTGGTTGCCCCTCACTGCCCCCCCCATGCTGGCCTGGTCACCCCTCACTACCCCCCTCTGCCTGCCTGGTCACCCTTACTGCCCCCCTGCTGGTCTGGTCACCCCATGCAGCCTGCTGTTCGGTCCTTGCGTGAGGGCATCCTGACCAATTTGCATATTTCTCTATTATTAATATAGATAGATAGATAGATTTTTTTAAGAGCTGTATTATGTTGGACCCCCAAAGCAACTGTGTGTGGGGCCACTCCAAAAAGACTCACAATGGGTAGTATAATAGTTAGATGAGTTGTGGACCACAGCAGGCAGTATAGTGGCAAGAGGGGGTGGAAAATAGGGGTGAGAGTAGGGTTGAAGGGGAGTGGTTAGGCCATGAGCAGTGAAGAGAGTGCCTGGATTGGTTGAGGAATATGATGCACAGCAGTTCTGAAGTGGGTGCCAGGCACACAAAGGTATGGCTTGTAGGAGCATGATGTCAGCAGCACAGAGGGGTCACGAGGCAGGGCCTGAAGCAGAGCAGTGACAATGACACAAGAGGCCCTATGAGATACAGTAGACTGATTCACAGACAAGGCCAGAGGACATGTCCATCACACAGGGAAAAAAGAAGAAAAAAAATAACATAATTGATCTGTACCACCCAATCACCATTAGTGTGTGGGCATTTCATTCCAGTCCTTTTTGCTAGTCCACATGCTACACAAACATGTTACATTTTAGGGAGTAGTACAACTCCTTCCCCTTGGCCCATGAACCACTCACACATGTTTCCAGACATGCTCTCTAGTGTTCCACCTTGTATCTGTCCTCACTTTGTTCTTTCTGCCTGAAATATCCTTTTCTTTTCCCATTTCCTTGTGAGTAAATGCCACCTACTTATCAAAGGCCAGCTCAAATGTTGTACTGGTTTAAGTTAAATTATTTATGTCCTGCCTTAGCCACATGGCACAGTTGATTAGAGTGTCATTTTGTACCTCAAAAATGCTGTGGGTTCTGTTTCCAGTCAGGGCACATACCTAGGGTTCAGGTTCAATCCCAGATCCAGATGCATACAGGAGGCAACCCATCAATGTTTATCACATCGCTGTCTCTCTCTCTCTCTCTCTCTCTCTCTCTCTTTCTCTCTCTCTCTCTCTAAACATATCCTCAGGTGAGGATTTTTTTTAAATTGTATTTATATCCTTTTAGGAAATAGGTCTCTTTGAGGGTGGTATTTAGCTATATCCTCAGAAAGAGGCAGTAAGGTATAATAAAAAAAAAAATTCTAAGCTTTGGAGCAAGAAATATCTGGGTTCAAACCAGCAAAATCACACTGATACAGTATCAGGTAAACTATGCATTCATTTTCCCTTCTGCCATTAACCCATGGATCAAAGGGACAACCAGATTTGACTGGTGGTAAAGTTAAACTCTTCAAAGGTGGCCTCTGTGATGGCCCCCTTGGGTTTGGTTACCATCTTCCAGTGGACTAGATACAGGAGCTGACTCTGGAATTGTTGTAAGTCCAACATCTTCTATACAACACTCCTCATACCCTGTACAGGGCTGTTGGCACAAGTCACCAGAGCACAGGTAGATATCTTGGCTTGCTGCATCAAATTGCACTCCAGTTAAAGGCAATGAAAGATGAGGACAACTTCTGGTGTTCACTATCTACCGTAAAGGACCGCAGAAGTCCTCTAGGGGAGGAGTTAAGCATTATTTTGCTCTTGAGGATGCTCTGAAGTTCCTTAGCTAGAGAGCATGCTTCAGGTCTTGGCTTTGGCAGGCCAGAGCTTCCTGGAGATCTATAAAACATAGTAGATACTGGTCAACTGCCAGGGCCCTGATCACACTCAGGAAGAGCCAGAGGTAGCAGAGGTAAATGCCATAATTATTACAAATTCAGATATTCTGATCAGAGTTCAGTTCTCATTATGTGAGCATCTCCTTGTGTGATATATCAAGACAGGTCCTCTTAAACCTGGTGGCAGTTTTATTGGACTGTCGGTATAGATTAAACAAGCTTGGACATATTTTAAGGGTCTAGACCAGTGAGAGTCAGGTCGTACATTAAGACTTGTGGGTGAGCCATGAAGGTAGACTGGTCTTGATGACAATGATAATAACAATAGATAATATTCTGTAGGCTTTCCATGTGCCAGGAGCTATTCTATCTCATGTAGAACCTACTGTTGTTATTGCCATTTTATAGATGTAGAAAGTGAAGCTCAGAGGTAAAGTGATTTGCATAACCCCACACAATGAGTGAACACTGGAGGTGGGATCTGAATCCAAGTAGTCTGAATCCAGAACTGCCCTCCAAACTAGACTGGATACAGACAGGAGCAGGGCCTGGGCTGTGCAGGGTGATGAGTATAATCTTGATGAGAACATCCTCTCCTTCAGGGCATTCAGTCAGTGGAAGAGAGGCTGGTCAGAGATTAAAATAAGAGAAGAGGAGGGGACTCATGCCAGATTATCAAAAACCATACCCCTTGTCCCTCCAACACTTTGTTGTAAGACTCTTCAACTACGTGGTACAGCTGGCCATTTTCCCACCTCTTGACAAAACCATCATAATATTGAGGCCAACTTATACCAAGCACAGCCCAAATTTGTGCATTAGTGATGCTAAAAGGTTCAAGAAGTCTCCTAATGGAAGCTTACTAATCTGGATGAAAGGGTCTATTTAACTCTGCTTCTTTCACCAAATACAAGGCAAACCACATCACCTCCCTGGGATCATATGTCCATATGTTCCATATGTCCTGATATAATTGCATCTGCAGCAGAGAGCACAGCAATGTCTTTGAGTTGCAGGTGAACTGCTCCCAGTGCAGCCGTTCCAGGATCAAGGCAGTAGGAATGCCAGCAGGACCAGTTGTCCTAGGCTATACCCAGAATATGAGCTCACTTGGCTGCAGCGTGAGGAGGGGGCCATGGAACTCACTGTCAGCATGGTTTACGACCTGAGGCTCAGAGTTGAGTCATCCGATTGTGAGAACGCAGGCACTGAGCCCACAAACACCTTCTAAAGCTGCCTAAGGAGGGCTCTGTTGTCACCCCAAACCTCCCGTAACTGGAGGACTGGGTAGGTCCTTGGAAACAGCAGGATTTCTGAGAATAACTGTCTGACACTGACTCCCATGACTTCACAGCATTGGGATCAGCACCCAGGGGAAGATGGATCTGGGAGCCACGGCAGATACAAGAGCCAGGTCCAGGTGAGTGGGTGGAGAACAGGAGAGAATCCACAGTGCAAAGTCAACAACAAATAACAGGAGTACAGGAAAGGTTTCAAAGGTGGAGCCCAAGAGCTAATACAGAGAACCAAGGTTGCTGATACAGTGACTATAGCTGAGCCCATGGCCAGGGAAGCACAAATAAGGGCAAGTCTATTCTAACAAGCATTCAAAAACTCCAAACCATCCTCATGCTGTTTCTGACAAAACTAGTATTGTCTTTCTCCATAAAAGGTAAATAAAGTAATTTATGTTTGCCCATTCAATGACAGAGGAAGTTGAGAGTTTCCTTTACGTGGGGCTTATAAGTATTTGGGATATATATACATTGAGGGCCAGATTATTATGATCTCCGAACGCATAATAATCTGGCCACTCAGTGTAAATACACACACACACACACACACACACACACACACACACACACACACATACTAGTGGGCCAGTACACGAAATTCATGCACATTAAAAGGGGATTAATTAGAGGAATATTAATTTAATATTACTATTTGCCCTTTCTCTATAATAGAAGTGTCAGAGATGAAAGAAAATTAGTAAAATGTATATGAAAACCTTCCTCCTGTCAGAGTCTGGGGTGCACCATGGGACTCAGAATCAAGTCCCCGCCCACCCACATGCACCTCAAAATCGCGTAAGACCCAGACCCAGCTACCCCCCATTGGGCTAGATCTAGACCTGGCCAGTCCCACCCTTGTCAAGCCCCACCAGGCAGGGGACGTAGACTCAGGTCCCTTGACTCAGTGCGGGGGTGGGGGGTGCGGCCTGAGGTCCCCATCAAGCCCCACCAGTCGGGGGGTATGGCCTGAGGTCCTCCTGCCTGGTGCTGGGGTGAGGTGCCTGGAGTCCCCTGTCAGGCCCCACCTGGTAGAGGCACAGCCTGAGGTCCCCTGTCCTGGCGCTGGGGCAGGGGGAGCAGCCTGAGGTCCCCTAGCCCAGCACCAGGATGGGAAGCGCACCTTGAGGTCTTCTGTCAAGCCCTGCCAGGTGTGGGGTGCAGCATGAGGTCCCCTGTCAAGCCCTGCCAGGTGTGGGGTGCGGCCTGAAATCCCCTGTCAAGCCCCATGGGGGCAGGGGAGGGCGTAGCCTCGGGTCCCTGCTGATTGCTTGTTAAGGCTCCTTATGGGAACATGGCCTCAGCTGTGGGTGCAGCCATCTTTGTGATGGAGTGATGGTCAATTAGCATATTCCATCTTTATTAGATAGGATTAGAGGCCCAGTGCATGAATTTGTGCATGGGTGTGATCTGGCCAGCTTGGCCAAGGGGAGGGGACATGGGCGGTTGGCTGGCCGGCCTGCTGGTTGAACTCCTGGTTGAGGGGACAATTTGCATATTAGCCTTTTATTATATAGGACATACACTTAGTGGCCAGATTATTATGCATTCAGAGATCATAATAATCTTGCCACTCAGTGTAAATATCTTTTGTGCACACATCCTACTATATATACACATACACACACACATATACAGATAATGTGCCCACAATATCTAGGAAATACATACATAACACATCTGTAAGTATAAGTATTTAGTTGATGAAGACATAAGAAGAGAGATATAGAAGGCAAGAGATACACAGAGAGAAAAAGAGTTAGAGGCTAAAAAAACGAGAGGGACTTACAGATCCAGAGTTCTACATGTAGGAAGGAACCAAAGTCTTGTTTGTTTTTTGAGAGGGGTGGTGCACTTTGGATTCAGAATGCTATGTCAAGAAAACAATGTCCACATGTCTGGATTGTGTTTGGGTTATCTGCACCCTCCCATCTTAGTGCAACAGGATTTGCCAGTGGACCATGTCCAGTGGAACAAAGACAGAAAAAGGATGCACATTCCTTCACACACACCATCACACAGTGACCTCCAGGGTCCAAGGGCCACTTCTGTCTGTGACATGTCCATCTCCTGTCATTAGGCTTCCATGCCTTCGACTATGAAGAGGTGACTAACAGAGAGAAGGAAAAGAAGTTTGACACCCATAGCAATTTAGTAAAAGCTCCTCTGCAGGTATATTTTCTTCTGCTGTTTTCCATCCATATTAGCCAAGGCTACACTTGACTACAGGTGAGGTAATGGCTACCATGATGATAGTCATTATGCCTCAGGACATCATTGTTTGTTGATGTGTACGCAGCACTAGTCACTGGCTTTCTTTGCTAGATACAATGCATTTGGGTAAAGGGACCTCCTAACTGCCAGCTGATATCCCCACTCAGTGTCAGAGTGCGAGGGTAGCGTGGGTCACTTGAAATGATAAATGTTGGAGGATGTTAGATTAGATTTTCCTGAAATCCTAGCTTTCATTTGTATAAGTAAATGTCATCTGATGCTTAGCAAAAGCATTCAACTGAAATGAACAAGAATCTTGGATTTCAGGCAGAAACAACCATTGAGATAATTTGTGTCAGTGGATAAAGGATGCCAGAACTCTCTCTCTCCTTTTTAAGAAGTCGAAGGCTTAGCAAATAGTTCCTATATGCCAATGTAAAAATGATTAATGAAAGAAGGGTCAAAGCACTACAAAGAAACTTAATTTTCATTTTAAAAATTTTAAGGAAATTAACTCATGAAAAAATTAGTTTAAAAGACAAATGAGTTGATTTCCACAAGCTGTTCAAAATCATAATAACCCATCACTTTTTAATTCTTAAGGGTATGCAAAGTAATCTGATTAAAAATGTCTACCTTTCAGCCCTACAGACATTTCTCTCTGCCCACATTTTCTCCTCCCATTTATCTTTTCTAACTCACCAAAGTATATAATTATTCATAGGGAGAGAGGATTTGTGACCCCAACTGTCTTCTGAGAAATCCCATGGGAATGCATAGTGGCATATTCATTCATTCAGAAAATGTGCATTGACTAACTACTATGTCTGCCATTGTCTATGTTGAGAATCGGTTAAGGAGTAATTTAAGCACGTTTCCTGCCTTCATGAAACGTATAGTTTGCTGGAAGAGAAGACACTAATCCAAAATCACATAAATAAATGTAAAGTTTCAACTCTGGTAAAGTACTATGAGTAAGAGATCTCTGAAACTTTAGAACTTTCTAAAAGGTAGCAATGGATTCCATGTGCCATTTTCAAGATTTTTAAATGTCTGAAAAAAATGTTTTATTCTTGGTTACCATAAAGGAGTCTATGATTTCTATAATAAATTTCTTTGGTTTGGGTAGGAATTATAGCAATTCTGTGTTTCATATATATTATTCACATTCATCACAATGATTAACTGGTAGCTACAACTGTCATTGCTTATTAAAATGGGAAAAAAACACCTCATAATTGCTTAACAAATACAATTTGATGGGGGAAAATCTTTCAAAATATATAGATCATGGGGCAGGTTGGTGATAGGACTTTTGCTACTAACAATGTTGGAAACCACTACTTCACTGGAGAGTCCTCTATTCCCTGAAACAATACATTAAATAAAACAGCTGTTTTCTGGCTTAGTAGTCTTATAAGCAGGCTGACAAATTTTGGTTTTGTTATCTGTGTTTGGGTTTACAGTTATAAACATTTCTTCCCTTGCATCTACAAGGTTATAATTATTAGGTGTTCCAATTAAAGCCATCTAGGAACTCATCTATTATTGCATGATTTTGAAAACATGCTATCTGTTTCAATGACTATGATATTATTAATCGGCTAATTATCATCATTGAAAAAATATGTGTCCAAGAAGTTTTAAAAACACCTTCTGAAAACAAAGTAATTAAAACCCTTAAAATGTGTATATTATTTGCAGATAAGATGCATTTTTATGTGTAATTGCTCAGCTCTAAGCAATGGCAAAAATAAGCATCAGACCCTACAGAAATTGAGTCATTGTTGACTTCTGCTGTTTTTGTGACATTCCCTCCAAGCTCAGCATAAGGTATGTGTCTGTCAGCAATGGTCAGCTAAAGGATTAGCTGACACAGCTCTTCACTCTATGGGTCAATGGCAGAACAGACAGGTTCAAATATACAAGATGTTGGCTCTAACTCTTCCTAAATGCCTTTCCTACTTCATTAAGCTTTGAGCATAGCTGCTTGTGTAGGAAAATAACACACATTGGCACTCAAAAATATAAACCCACTGCTTAAATGCAATAGATCTGTGTAGGAATAATGTGACAGACTAGTTCTCAAGAAAACTTTTGTAAGGCTAAAATAAGACATTTCAGCTATGTTTTATTTTCAATTGTGTTTATCCATATAATCATATAATTATAACACAGTGGTAGACCCAAATGTGGTCATATGTGTTCTCCTTCCCTAACTCATGCCCATACATACAGTTAGTATCAACCACAATTTATCAAAACAAATTATGAGTAATAAAATATATTTAGCATTTTCTCAAAACCTCTTATAAGCCAAGTGTTTGATTTAGTACCATGGCATTGTATTACTCTGGGAATGATTGGAGAAGACCAGCAAGTAGAAAAAGGACACAAGATGCATGACTTGGAATAAAATGAGACAATCCAAAGGCTAATATTAAACTAAAATTCTTATTAAAGGTAATTGTCAATCTTCCTTCCATAGACAGGCTATTAAATATGAGGCTCCCCTAAGTTCTGGGAGACTGGAGGCCCCATCTCCCTGGTTTATCATTTACCCTCAGTGCCTGGAACTTAGTATGTGCTTATAAATATCTGTTGACAAATAAGTGGAGTTTGAAAGGATATTAGAAACAAACACTTCATTTCACAGAGGGGGAAACTGAAACCCAGAGAAGTAAAATGATTTTCTGAAGTCACAAGTATGTGGCAATCTAACCCTGGTGCTTCCACATCTTGCTAATGTTTCTTGGAGGAGGGCCTCATCGTCCACCCTCAAAGGAAGACATTTATCCTTTTATTCCAGGATTCTGTTTCTACGAAAGTCAGAGTTAAAAGTGGTCACCCCTAATCTGAGATGTGCTCTAATCTTATTCCGCGTTCCTGTGGCACCAGAACAGTTTCTCAGAGAGACTACTTTCCGCTCAGATTGCCCCAATTTATGCTCCTCTTGAAGTGATAATATTTGCTAATGCAAGTTGAGGTGTGGGCTCAAGGTGATCCTGCCAACCCAAAATAAAAGAAAATGTTATGAAGATGGAGGAATTTTAAAAGCCATTTTGGTGCAATAGAAAGTATAATTGAAAGCCAAAGATATACTTAGACAGAAAAGATCCTATCCCAATGCCTAGTTACCATGGTGTTGAAATGTAAGCTAAAATCCTTATTATATAAAGGGACGCATTTCCTTTCTTATTTTGAATATGCTTGAGTGGCAATGACAGAAGATTTTGTCATCAGACAAAATAGGAGAATATTACCATTTGTACAGGGTTTTACAGTGGAAGGATACCATTTTATAAACCCAAAATTGAATGTTAGAGACATAAACCAATGTGTAAATTCTATAGACTGTAAGGAGAGATTTAACAACCAGCTATTGTGTTAAAGTCAAAACAGATATGTCCACAAACCTATGGGGCTGGACCTCAGTGTTTCAGGTCAATGCAAGTCAGACCCAAAGGCAGAATGTTCACACTCCCATCATTGTAAAGCATCCAGCTGCATGTGGCCCCCAATGAGCCCCATTCAGACCAGGTAGCACACACATCCTGAGCTCCAGGATCTATACAATAAAAACAGCTCTAACACAACTGAACCAAATGGCACAGAATAAATTAGATACACATAAACCAAAGAAATTACCACATATGTCCCCATTAATTCCACTCACACACAGTGTAAGTATGTTTCACAGGGAGGTGGTAGAAAGGGCAGAAAAGTCGTGGGATATATTTCTGCAGACAACTTGAAGCCTGAAAGAGCTTGTGACCTGTTGCAAGAGTATTCAGGATGACATCATGACAGTACTAGACATTCCAGAAGACCCTGACTGCACGGTAATTTGATGAGCACATGAGGTGAAGGTAGTACAAACAGGAAACAACAGCCTGATACCACTCAAGGGTGAGACTGAGATGACTTGACAAGTTACTGAATGGATCTGCTTGAGAGGCCTGAGGATCTGAGGCTACAGGGAAGCAGGAGACTAGAGAAAGCAGAGCAGGCCACACATGGGAAGGACAGCTGTCTCCTGTGTGAGGGGTTTGGTCCCAACCATGCAGAGAACACCTGCTGAACTTCTAGTTTACCATTTGAGAATTTAGAAGTAATTTTCACTTGGATAAGCTTGGTCCCCACCCAGGCTATGAGCAATTTGGAGGTAAGAATAATAATCTCCTGTTTCATTTTCATTTATATGTATTTGTCAGGGAAGGGAAGCAAAATAGGAAACTCAGACACATGGACAGACCTGGGAACCTAAGAAAATGACACAGCCAGGCTCAGGGAGTTAGAAGATCTAAACTAGAAGGCCACTTCAGGTCCAAGAAAGCAATAGCAGTCAGGTCATTGTCACCCTCAGGAGTCCCTGGTCCCTTAATCTGGTGTTTAATTACAGAGTTGTAATCAAATGTATCTCTAAAGAAATTTCTGCTTTCCCCAATAATCCAGCTGCATGTGGCCCCCCTTGAAGGGTGTAAAAGACACTTACCTTTCCAGAAATGGTGGAGGTTATTGTTTACATGGCTCTATAAATGCCTGTTCTGGCTCAGAGGGCTCTCTGTGATCATCCCAGTGTGTGCTCTGCAATGTTATTACAATGGGAGGTATCACCTGTATCTCCCTCCCCACCTCCCAAAATACTGTGGCTATAGATTCCATAGCACTTCCTCCACATAGCCCACCACCAACAAACTCAATGGCCCTGCTAAAGCTCATTGGTCTATAAATACACAATCTTAGTTATTTTTCCTGAAGTGTGATAATTGCACATATGGGACAAGATTTTGATGGAAAAATTTTAATATCTGAATTATCTTCTTTCTCTTTAGTTTGCTGCTAGCAGAAAAATACATTTCCATTAAAAGCTATCTGGATAGCTAAAGGCTATTCTATTCTAAGCAAAGTGAGTTCAGAAATTAGAAAATGCGCCAAAAGTGGATTTTAAAAAAATAAATTCACAGCTAAAATAAGTGTATTTTAGGTTCTAGATGTCAAACTCAGTTTTTTCCTAGTCATAAATTTATTTTTTTCTAGAACCAAATTTTAGAAAGAGAAGGCATTGTGGTACATCATTACTTCATCAGGGCCTAGTTATATCATAGCACTCTATGAGCTGGTATATACTTAGCATCATAAGGAGAAATAACAGTTTTGGAAACCACAATCAGTAGAAGCAAAAACAAAGGAATTTTGCTTTATATTCAAGTTTAAAAGATCATGACAATGGATTAGATGTGAATAATTTGTTTTGGGTAAGGATTATAACAATTCAGTGTTGAATATATATTGTTCATATTCATCACAATGGTAAACTGGTAGCTACAATCATGTTTGCTCATTAAAATTAAAAACTTAAAATTACTTAATAAATATGAGTCCACATTTTACTTAGATAATTTCCTTACAATCCTTGCCTTGACCCTCTCACTTCATGTAATACATATACCAACTTTCAATGTCAAGAAAAGCAGATGAACAGAAAGGTTAGCCTAAATACCAGGGTAATGTTCAAAGTAAATTAAAATACCAAATTACAAAACACAATACTACCTACCTACTGACAAGTTTATTCCCTTTTTGAGTCTTGATTGTACCATTCTTGATTTCTCAGTTAATTAACCAACTGCCACTACAAAGAGAATTTTCCTGTCTTCTTAATTAAATCAAATGTTGAAAGTCTCTTGGATTTCAGCAGTGACTCTCAAACTTGACTAAGCATCAGAATCAGCTGGTAGGTTGGTTAAAACACAGATTTCTGGTCCCCACCCCCAGTGTGTCTGATTCAGTGGATCTGAATTTGCATTTCTAACAAGTTCTTGGTTGATGCTGACACTGCTGGTCCAGGAATGACACTCTGAGAACCACTGGATTAGAAGACATTATTGTGGTTATTATCTTTAACAGAGAAAAGAAACTTTACCTCTCAAAACTACCAGGCCCTATTTTTTTTTCAACAAATATTTCAATAATGTTGTTATTGGCATTTTCAGCAACAGTTTGGTAGACCAGAGCCAAGCAACTGGTGAATGTACTGAGGGGTTAAAGAGTGTGGGTTGGTAAGTCCAACGGAGTGGAGAAAGGAATCTAAGAGAAGCTGACAGGATCAAGTCAACACTCTAACTTGAGCTGCCTCAACTCTGAACTCCATTAGAAAATCTGACAGCTAAAGACCAAATCTGAACAATACCTTACTTTGAATACCTAAAATACCTGACTCTGTCAAGATACAGGTTGAGTGCGGGAGTCCTGGAGCTGTGAGGTAGTGAGGAATGGGAATCAAGTCTGGGAGACAACTCCTAAGAACAGGGTGGAAATGGTGTGAATACCAAGCCAGGTTAAACTGTTCCAAGAATGTCATTAGAATAAATAAAGAAACATATTAGTATTGTAGGTGGTTATGATGAGATGGAAAAGGTGGAAAGAGAGATGGAAAGATGGAGAGATGGAAAGATGAGATGGAAGGAGATGGAAAATTCTTAATATCCAAAAGTCCTTATAATACATCACCTGGGTAACTTTTCAAAAATACAAAAGTCCAGGCCCCACTACAGACCTTAAACCGAATCCCTAGTGATGAAGCCTGAATATTAATATTTTTAAACCTCCACGGTGATTCTGATTAAAAGAGGATTAAAAATCACTGGGACAGAATAACAATATTACATGTTTAGGGTAGTATAAGAAACCAAAGCAGAAAAACTGAAGCAAAAGAAAGATGAGAACAAGCCCAAATATGTCAGTAATTAAAAATAAAAACTTCAGCAGATGAAACTTAATAATTTAAAGACAAAATAAGATATTGATATTTTGGACACAAAAAAACAGAGATCCAAATATGTGCTGCTTGTAAGAGAAACACTAAAAACAAAGTAGAAATATATTGTTCCTGGAAAACAGAAATCTGGAGTTGCTATATATATGATTTATATATTTCCAGAAATATATATTTCTGGAAAACAGAAATCTGGAGTTGCTATGATTATCAGTCAAAATAGAATTTGACAAGCATAATGAGAGGTTACCACGTAATATAAAATATTTAATTGTTCAGAGTAATATAAAAATTTTACGCTTATACTAGTATGCACCCAATAAAATAGCCTCAAACTATATAAAGCAATTAATTGTTAGCACTACATGGAGAAATTAACAAATCCATGCTATATTCAGAATTGCCAATTCAAGAAAGTCTGTTTTTAATTATATTGACCATTTGCCCTATATATACATTTCTTTCAGTATAGGTACAGAGTGCCAAACATATCCAAAATTGGGAAGGAAAACTTAAATATAAATAATCTACTCCATTTTTTATATAATTACATTGAATGAAAGGTAATTTTCAACTGCAGTTTGGATTACTAACCTGGAATGCTGCCATAGCATCCCAACTGTACTGCCCATCTCTCTCATTCCTGATCTATCATTCAGGACTTTAGATAGCACCCTGTTTTCTTTCATAACACTTTTTATAATTTTGCTCATAATTTATAATGGTATTAATAATGCTACTTATAATTGTATGTTGATTTCTGTGCTCATTACTTTCTCTCATAAAATACAAGCTCCATGTGGACCTGGACCCAGTTTATTTTTTCAATCGCACATACTTAGTACTTCACAGAGTGTGTCACAGACAGAAGGCACTAATAAATGTTTCTTAATGAACACATTCAGGGCATTCAGAGCAAGTGATAGACTAAAAAGCTCAGCCCATCCCAGCTAGCTAAAAGTTTACGTTGCACCAGAAAACAATCATCAACTCAATCAAATTTTGTTTCAAAACCATGAAGCAAAATAACTGCACCATCAACTCAATAGTAGACAAAGGCAAAACACGTTTCCCATTTTTCATTCTCTGCCAGATTAAAATACACCTTGGAAGCACATTAGAATGAAAATATTGAGACACCTTCAACTGCCACAGCAGGAGATAGCCCTGGAGAGGATAGAGATATTGTATTTTAGCAAAGCTGTAATCCACTCTTTGACTCAAACTTAGTCCTTCAAAAAGGAGCAGGTCTTAGTGAGTAGACAAATATTAAGCTTTGTCATAGCAACCAAACAATCAGAGTGACAACACAAATGTGATTTGATAAGGCGACTCTATATGCTTTAAGGTACTACTGAGAAATTTTTAAATTTTTATTCTTTCTTTCTTATGAAGGAAGTATATAATTTTATATATATATCTGGGGAGGAGGAAAGAAACAAAAAGTCAAGACAGCCTTGAATAAGATGGAATCAACTGAGTTACATGAAGACAGTGTAAACTGAATTGTACACCAGCTCACTTGGGAAGCTTTGGATCATATGGTTTGGTTTCATACACTCTTCTTAGTTGGGAAAAGTCTTCCTAACTGGATATTTTATATAGAAAAAGATAGTTATTCTTCCACTCACAAACCAAAAGAGATCACATTGCTACCAGTATATGCTAATGTTCCTTAAGTAATGATTAAGTAATGGTTACATATAAGAAGGGCTAAAGGATGAGCATAAAATTATAAGAGGGATGAAATATCACGTATTTTCCTTTAATTTTTCTGCTGGGAGCTAATTACAGAAATAACATTTCAGTGTGTAAGATATGAAATAGTGCCTTGGATATTTCTTGGAACAATACTGTACTTTGAGTACCTGATATACCTGACTCTTCCAAGATACAGGTTGAATGTGGGAGTCCAGGAGCTGTGAGGTAGTGAGAAATGGGAATCAAGTCTGGGAGACAATGCCTAAGAACAGGGTGGAAATTGTGTGAATACCAAACCTAGGTCAAATTGTTCCAAGAATTTCATTAGAATAAATAAAGAAACACATCTTCTCCAGGTATTATAGGTGGTTGTGATGTAATACTGGAAGGAGATAGAAAATTCTGGAATTGTTCTTATAATTTTGGTTAATATCTATATATATAAAAGGCTAGCATGCTAAGTATCCATCTGAGTGGTCGCTATGACACACACTGACCACAAGGGGCAGATGCTCAACACAGGAGCTGCTGTGACATGCACTGGCCATTTATAGAGACATGGCACCGCAGACCTGGCTCCCACAAAGCAACACTCAGCTTTCCCCAAGTGGGACACAAGCCCCGCCACCAACCCGGAGCGACACCCCACCAAATTGCAGTCAACGCTACCAAGATCCCATGGCACAAAATGTGGCCCACAGCCCAGCCCAGACTGAAAACAGTGGCTGTGAGTGCTGGGTAATGATGTCATGTAGCAATGTGTAGCCACACCTGGCTACCTCTTTCTAGCAACTAGCCTCCTTGGAGTTTCTTCAGCCCAGGAACATGACTTGATTTATAGCCAGGTGGAAACATTTTACACTTTAACCAAATGTCTGTGAAGCATTTTCCCATGCCTCATCTCATTTGATCCTCACAGGAGTCCTGGAGTAGGCAGATAAGAGACTCAGTGGAATTCTATTTTCTTTTCATTAGCCCAAAAATGGAGATTTAGAAAGCTTAGAAACTTGACCTGAGTGGGAAAAAAAGTAAAAAATGGTGGACCTTGAAAATGACTTCAAGTTTTCTCACTGTGCAGAATATAGTCAAACACTGCTGCAGTTAAATATTTTACCCTTTGTTCTCCCTGTGTAATCTACAATAATAATGTGCTTTGTGTTGATATTTACTGCTGTATTGCTGACAATTACCTGAAAGAAAAGTTGGGGTGCTTCATTGGGCTGGAAAAAGTTTTCCTAAATCAGAAAGCAGGTCTAATTAAGCAAGTTTATTCTATATATGTAAAAGGCTAAGTTGACTCGCACATGCACGATACATATAAAACTCTCTCTGGAGCCAATCTCAAGCTTGTGTTTCCATCTGTCATTGTCGATGGTGAATTTGGCTGACATTTCTATTATAGAGAAAGGGCAAATAGTGATATTAAAATATTTCTTCTAATTAATTTCCTTTGAATGTGCACTAATTCATGTACCGGGCCACTAATACTATAATAAGATACAAAATGTCAATAATGGAAATAAAATTTATTAACTACATGAACTCTACTTTTTGAAAAACTTCTATCCTCATTTTCACTTTCATTTACATGTTTATTTGTTCAGTTTATGTTCAAAACTGAACTTGTCAACTTCCCTTTAAAACCAGTTCTTACTTGGAATTTGTGTGTTGTGGTTCATTCTTCAAGTTTAGAAACATAGGGACCATTTTTCATTTTTCCTAGTTGTGTTTTGAATGTGTGTGTGTGTATATATATAATAAATCCTATTAGTGATGCTTGAAAAACGCTTCTTAAATCTAAAATATATCCATGCCATTTATTCAGTAACTCCCTTCTGCTAGAAAAAATCATAAATAAAAGAGGATAATTTGGACAAAGACATTTATAGCAGCATTATATATAATAATGAAAATGCATTGACAATCTCTGGCACATATATCCATTAGTGGCAAATAAATAGATTGTTATAACCAGAAAGGAAATGCTTTCATTTTTGCAAAGAATATTTAACATGTGAAAATACCTATTAAATATGTTGATTGATATGGGTATTGAAAAAGACTGAAAATATATAATAAAATATTAACATTTTGCATTTCTATATTCCAATTGTCTACTATGATATACATTTTTATTAAAGGGGAAAAGCAAGTTACTAGGAAGAAGGGAATGAGAAAGGGAGGGAAGGAAAGTGGGAGGAGAGAAATGGAAAATGTCTTAGAGTTATTCCTTCCCCTCTATTCTCACTTGAACCACTGCAGCTCAGTACCTGGTCAAGGCACCTCTGGATTGCTGTGTGGCTCCAGCATCTCTTCCTCCCAGCCCCACCCCCCGCCTATTGCTTCCAGATTGCTCTTCCTCTGCTCAAGAGCTCCAAGCTCCTCTGCCAAGAGTGGAATAAAATGCATGCTCTCATATTCTGCTAGTGGAAATACATATTGGCACAAACTTTCAGTAAAGTAATTTAACAAAAATATAGCAATAACTTTTAAAACATTCACATATTTTAGACCAAGATGTGTCTTTTCCAATTTCTCCTATGGAGAAAAATATCAGGCTATTTAAAAATCATTCTCAGGGTAAAATCCAACAATAGTAGACTTACTAACTTAAAAGATCACAAAATGATTGTGTGGCATCAGAAACCATGCTTCCTAAAAATAATTAATGGCATGCTAAAGTGCTGATAATGTAATATTAAAAGCAAGTTACAAAAGTGAATATATGTTTCATTAGAAAGGTAAATATTTGCATAGGGAAAAAAGCGAGAAGGAAGCAGAGCAAAGTAATTATCTCTGGGGTAGTGGAATCATAGGATACAATTATTTTCTCTCCTTTGTTTATGTCTATTTTCCCATTTCTAAGAAGTAGATCTACTTAGTCAACCTTGCTTTTTATAACCCACACCTTCAGTCAGAGGGTCTCATCTTGTCCCTGCATGACTTTCCCTTCTCCATACCTTTGCTGACACTGATCCTCCTACCTCGAATTCCCATCTCCTTTTTCTCCAAGAGCAAATTTTAATCTCTTCATATCTATAAAGGTTTCTCTGGATATGCTGATCTTTAGCCATCACTTCTTTCTCTGGACCTCTGTTCATTCCTCAGTTGGTGGCATTACATGCCACTTATCAAGGGTATGGATTATCTCCCTTAATCCCCTCACCTCCCTGGGAGACTTCCATTGTTATATCCATTTCATTGATTCGGATACTGTGTGATCTAGAGCGATTAGGTAACTTGTACAAGAGTGCTGTTTCATTACTCTTTAATTACTTCATGTCTTTACATGCTTTGTCTCTCCACCTAGATTATAAGCACTGTGTGTTCAAGGACCTTATTTTATGCAACAGTACCTGACTTATTTGGTATACAGAAATTAGTTTTTGCCATAATTGTATTTTCCAAACAATTGTTTGCCTTAATTATCCAACGGTATTTTGTGTTAACCATGTTTAGTCATTTTAACAATTTCCTGACTTCTTAAATTGACTATTGTGAGCATAATTAACTTTTTCTCTAACATGTTATCAGTATGAATATTGCTTATGATACAGTTCTGTAATACAGTGATGCTGCCAGTGCATATTGGGGAATAGAATTTGCCCTTATACCAAACATCAGCCATAGAATCCTAGTGTGTCTTACATTAAGTACTACCAATTGAGACACATAGATCTAATTCCTTTTCTCTCCTCCCCACTATTAAAATGGACAAATGAGCTTATTTTAACAAGTATCATGTCTATACATTTCCAGTTGTATCTGTCTGATAAAAAGAACTTAGTGTGGGAACCCCTTTCACGTCCTGCGTGGTTCAGGGTTCGGGTTCTGGAGAAGGCCACACACAAATGAAAAGAGACTTGAAAAGTATTAATTTGGAAATATTGGGGGGCAGGAGGGAGCCCACCTCTAGTGGGAGGACTACCCTCACTCTGGCCTTGCTATCCCTTTTATTAAGACTTGGGATACAACCATATCCTTTAGGCAGGAAATTCCAATAATAGCCAATCAGCAAGAATTTGCATAAGAGTAACAGGTGGAGGCTGCTTCAACTACCAATATCTCTACTAAACAATGAATGATTAGCTCCGACCTTTCAGACCATTTAAGGTTGACCATCCATCCGGATTCCCTTTCCACATCTCTCTATTAGTGGGACAATGATCGGTTTCCGGCAACTTAGTACTGAAACACTACAGCTGGGCTAATTGTAATTAAAACTATAATGGAAAATGGGCAATTTAAAGAATGGGTCAGATAACAAAAATCTGTCCATTTCAAGAATCCTTACATGGGATTTATATTGCAAATTTCCAGTTAAACTCTCAGGTAGATATAGGGAAGTAAATAGGTAGGTCAGTAGGTAGATGATCAATAGATTGGTAGATAGATAGATAGATAGATAGATGCATTTATGAATCAAATACACTCAGACACATAAACACTGCTACTGAAAGTCTATTCATACTAATTTGCTGTAAGATTAGATTTATTTTTCCCAACTTGCCTTATGATAATAATTACATGAGGCCCTTTTGAAGTGTTCAATTTAATATTTGAAATATTCAGATTCTAGGCCTAACCTCAGGAAATCCTGATTTTGTTGGTCTGGGTTGGAGCCTAAGAATCTATCCTTTCTTAACAAGCATTCTAGGTGATTCCTGGGTCTCTCTCAAGAACTTAATGAACTGATATTTGCCGGTAGTGTGGTCTCTGAGTCCCTGCATATCAACATCTTTATTTTTCCCTCCATGAAAAAGGCTATCTTGGCTAGTATAGGACCTTCTGTCCTTATTGGACAAATGGTAAGAGCTCATAAGGGCCTGTTCTAGGTGGTAATAGTGAACACACAAATCCTCTGTCCTTATGGTGTTCGTATCCTAGTGGGAGAATGGTACAATGAATACCTAAGTGTTATGTAGGGAAAAAAGCAGAGAAAGGAAAATACAGAGTGACAGGGGAGGTGGGGAGGGTGCTATTTTATTAAAATATAGGGAGTTAGAAAGCTTCCTTGATAAGATAATAATTAAACAAAGACCTGAAGGCAGGGAGGGAGCCATATGGGAGTCAGGTGAAGTGAATCCCAGGCTAACAGCAAGGAGGCCATTGTGACCGGCAAGGTGTGAGCAAGAGAATAGTGGCTGTAGATGAAGTGAGAGAATAAAGGGAAGAGCTGCTGAGATGGGAACCACAAGAAGTTGAGCACAGAAATGATGTGATATGACCGATCTTTTTAAAAGATCACTTGGCTGTTGTGTGAAGAACAGACTCCTCAGGAGGTTCTTACAGTAATCCAGGTGAGAGATTTGGGTGGACTGGACCAGTATTTGGGACAAAGGTTCACTGTTTTCTTTCATATGAATGAGACTGTAATAACTTTATCTCAGTCTTCTGTAAGTGCCATATTCTGTCTTTGGCTTTCATGTTTCAGAGGGAGAAAAGGCCAGCCTGACTCTACTTTTTCACAGAACTGTCCTTTCTGTTTGGAAGATTTGTAAGACTTTCCTGTTTATCCTTGAGCCAAAATTTCTAATGAAGCAGACAAAAGACATATTAAGTGAGGTACCAAAAGAAAGAGTTGGGTTGTCAAAGGTCAGAAAAACACAAAGTTGGGAACAGGAAAGTCTTTCCTGAGGCCTTCCTTACCTGACCACAGGTGGCTACCCTTCCCCCACAGCTTCAGCTCACACCAATTAACACTAGATCACAGTCCCCAAGCTGGACTAACATCTTGTGTCCTCTGCTTTTACTATCACTTTCCTTTGCCAAAAAAAAGCACAAGTCAGAATTAGGTTTGGAGATAATTACACTGGCCACATATGTTGCCAACATTTAATCTCTATATGTCTACTTTCATCTCTATTCATAAGCATCTGTTCTAGATACTTCCTTAGTACTTAGATAGGTCTAAGTATGTAGTCACACATATCTGTGGCCCTGAAAGAATTTTGATATATTTATTCAAATATATAAATAGAAATTCTGCTTTATTTAGATGCATTTCTTGGGGTTTTTTTAATTTCATATTTGGCTAAAAGCTGAGTTCATGTCTATAAAAAGTTGGTCTCATATTGGATATAGGCAGAGAAGAGCCTTGAAGAAAGTATTTATGCCTTGTGCTATTTTGTGGGGGTTGGGGAGCGGCTGAACATGGAAGCCTGACTGAATACAGGGTAAGTGAGACAAGGTTCCTCCAGGTACTGCACGCTCCAGCAAAGATGTCAAGAAATAAGCAGTATCTAATGGGAGATCACTGCAGGAAAGCAACTGATAACAATTGATAGGGATCCACAAAAAGATAGAAGTGCAATAAAGACAAATGACTTCTTATTTTATTGTGTGTTCTTCTCTGCTCTGTCTCCTCAGCTATTGGGTTCTTTCTTGCTTTCACTCTTTTCCTGTCACTCACAATCACCATGTTTTCTCTCTCATCCATTCATGAACATCTTCATCAGCTATTTCTGTTTTCAGATGAAGAAACTCTTCAATGCATGTCATGTGCAGCGTAAATGATACATATGCAATTGTAGATGAAGCTAACTGACCAAGGGACACCAGGAGGGACAACAAAACCTAGAGAACTAAGTGGGCAAGATGCCCAGTCAGTGGACAGAAGACAAAGATGAACAAAATCCAAAGAGCCACCTGGAGAACAGATGGGGACCGTGGACCAGAATGCTCTTCCCAAATCAAATGGAAAACAGGGAGGCTATTCAAAGATTTGGGGGGCTCAGGGGCAGAGAGAGTGAGCAATGCAGAAGGAATCGTGACTAATGAGCTAATGCAGGTCCAGGCACTATGGGGATTCCCATTAAATGCTTATCATATGCCCAACTGATTCTAGTAGAAAATCTCAAAGCGTGCCACCATTTTCAACCATAAAAATATTTTTCTTCTTCAATGGGTGCAATTGTTTTTAAGAATACAGGTACATTAAAATATTCATGGTGGAGGGTTTTCGATGGTAAGAGGGTATCCCAGGGGATATCTTCTGGTGCTGCATTGCCACTTTGTGTAGAACTTTCTCCCTCACTTCATTCTTCATTAGGTTGGAATTGGGATAAAGGAGCAGAATGGGTCATAAGGTCCTGTTCCAAGTAATTAGAGAGTTTCTTCTTTTATCTGCATGTGCCTTGTTAAAGTATATCAGTGTCAGCCAGGTTAATTGGAACTTTAATACATAATTGATGTTAATTTATGGCCCTTTTTGTTCCAGGATGCTACTGCAGACCTTAAAGTCAGGATACAGTTTTCTTGTTATTAATTATATACAGAAAGCCAATATCCCCTCTGAGAAGAGACCCATGTCATCCTTAGCTTATTAAAGATACAGTGTGTCAACCATAGGTCACTTTTACTGAGTAAGTCCTCCTTAAATCCCATATTACTCTATAATAACATAATACACTAATCATAGTAAATGAAATTAGAGTTTTGAGCTGAGGTTCATGCATACTGTATTATAATATGTTTAACACACAATGTTAAAAATGTTATGTTTCTACGGACTCACTGTGTTCCACAAGGCCACAAAATCCTAGTTTCATTTTGAGAATCGGTATACCACCTGGAACCAAAAATGCCTCCATAAACATAAGCTATAATACTACAATAACTGAGGTTGCCATGAATAAAAAATGGCAAATGAAGACTATGAAATTTGGATTTCCTGCACTTTCCATAGCAATCGCAATTCTAATTCTTATTAATCACTTTTTTGGAGACAGGGAAATAAATGGGGTGTCTCAAAACCAATAAAAAGCTCCATGTTCTAAATTTCTTCCACTGGGAGAAATAATGCTGATTTAAGAACTCAATAGGCAAAAATACAGAATCGTGCAAAAACTGTAAGCCACATAAAATGCCTTCATCGAAACCTCAAAGTAGAAATTGAGGGAAGATCTATGCCCTTACTTGCTGAATACCAGTCCTAGAATTGTTGATAGTTAAAAGATGCTAAATTTGCCAATTTTATTTTGTGACTATACCATTTCAAAGAGTGAAAAATGGATGGCTTTATATAAATTTAATGCACTGGATTTTTTTATATATTTTGTTCAACTTAATATTAGCACCATGTGATCAGATATGACATAATGTGAGAAACAGCAGGGGTGTCTCACAACAGAACATGACACAACATGATGTGTCGAGTTTCTTTTGAACCTTTCTTGGGATCCAATATCAGCCAAAAGGAGGTCATTGTAATTATCAGATGATTAATTAATTAGACAGTTAATTGTCAGAGGT
Source organism: Corynorhinus townsendii (assembly GCA_026230045.1). NCBI lineage: Eukaryota > Metazoa > Chordata > Mammalia > Chiroptera > Vespertilionidae > Corynorhinus > Corynorhinus townsendii. The sequence goes on from JAPDVU010000002.1 coordinate 41,646,429, forward strand.
AGAGGAATCCAAAGACAATGTGGTTCTACACATGCATGTTTGTACACAGAGGGAAAGGTGACTTTTTTCAATGTTCTGACCAAATAAAAAGATACTAAAGTTTATAAGGATTTGAATTGTTTCTTATGCAGGTAACATTAATGAATAACCACTATGTATTATGCCAGATGCTCTGTGAAGCATGCTCAGAAGTAGAGACTCTTTCCTGCCCTCAACAAAAGTTGATATTCAAGTTGGAAACACAGTGCCTTCCTAGAGACAATCTGGACATTTGGAGCATGCATAACAAATGGTGTGGTTTTTGTAAGTTAACAATAAAGGAACAAGTTTTAAGGCAATGAGTAAAAAAATAGGAACTACCCCATATACACAGAGTGGCCAGATTATTATAATCTCTGAAGGCATAATAATCTGGCCACTCAGTGTATATCCTATATAATAAAAGGCTAATATATAAATTGTCCCCTCGACCAGGAGTTCAACCAGCAGACAGGCTGGCCAACCGCCCATGTCCCCTCCCCCTGGCCAGGCTGGCTGGATCCCAGCCGTGCACAAATTCATGCACCAGGCCTCTAAAATACACACACACACACACACACACACACACACACACACACACACTGAGTGGCCAGATTATTATGCGTTCAGAGATCATAATAATATGGCCACTCAGTGTATATACCATGGTACTGTGCCACCACTTGCTTTTAAGGGGAAGTTACCAAGTGCCAGGAACGAGGGCAAGTGGCATAGCAAAGGCTTTTTTAAAAAACAGAAATGAAACCCGTGTCAGACACTCATGAATTAGGTATAAGCCTAAAAAAAATTAAATTCCTATGTAAAACTTTAAAATAATCAGTGTTTTACAGTTATTGTCTACTTTTTATTTTTCAGCTAAATGCAGAGATTCAGGATATGACAAATACTCAGTGTCACGTGTTTATGTAATGGTGGGACACCTCAGCTCCCATCTCTCCTGATTCCAGGGGAGTGGGAGACTCAGAACCCGAATGAAAGAGACTTGATATTTTGAGTTGCTTTATACATATTCAGAAGGTTTTTAAAAACAATCAGTGGCAATTAATGCATTGCACAGAATCATTAACAAATACATTTCTTAAGCATCTGTTTGCATAAGATTCTGTCCTAGGCATTATAAAAAGAAAAGAAAAGAAAAAAAAAGAGGCATGTAATGATGTGCAATCCAAGATGTAAAATACTTGTCATTATTCTAAATTAATAAAAAGGTTTTTATTTTATTCCCCTCCCCCTTCCAACATTTGTAATTAACTCCACTGACCTTTCTGGGCATAGGTCTCTTCCTCTGCAAAATGAGGCTACCCACTCACAGCCCAGTGAGTGCCAACGACGTCTGTAAATCAGGTGTGCTGTTTTCAATTGTTCTATGTTAAAAATAAAAGACAACCAGAATGGTAGGAGGGGTTCTATACAAGAAAAGAGCGATCGTTTCTCCAGTTATGTGAGCCAAAATGGTAAGAGCTCCCAGGTCTTCATTTTGAGATAGCTTAAACAATTACAACATATTGCCTTTTTAGGATGCTTTTCAGAATAGTATTATGACTGATCCTCTCCTTTCCCGCACATTCTTCCCACACCATCACCAAGACTGCACGTCCTATCTCCAAAGCATACCTGGAATGTAGGCATGTCTAGCACCCTCTCCCTATCCGGGTCCACAGCATCTCTGGCTGAAAATGACTGCAATAGTCTCTTCAGGTGCGTGGTCCCTATCCAGCCCATCCCCCGCACCGCTGCAAGCGTGATGCACTTTCAACACACCTTCGTGGGTCTATCCTAGACCCTTTATTCTTAAGTGATAATCTTATTTCACTGAGAAAATAGAAACAAATTAAAGAGAGTTTCCAGAAAGCTCTGCCACCCCATCTAGCCACACACTCATCCATTCTTTCTGTCTTCCTGTTACTCCAGATAAATTGCTTTTGTTTCTGTGTAAAAGCAACCTTTCCACTTGTCCTCTAGATCCCATTCCTTCTTACCTACTTGATGACATTGCTCCGGTGATTTTCTCCTCTATGGCATCACCAGTTTCCCCTTTCCTGCTGGATAATCCCTTGAACAGGCAAAAACAGTACACAGTTGACCCTGAGACTCGGGTGTGGCTGAGCAGTTACACTATGCCAAACACGTCTTGTGTGCTATCTCATTTAATCCTCAAAGGGGAACTATGAGATATTATCTTTGTTTGGCTGCTATAACAAAAACACCATACACTGGGTGACATAGAAACAACAGAAATTTACTTCTCACAGTTCTGGACTCTGGGAAGCCCCAGGTCAAGGCACCGATCTGGTATCTGGTGAGGGCCTGCTTCCTTATTCAGAGACTCCATCTTCTTGCTGTGTCCTCACATTTTGGAGGGAACTCTCTGGGATCACATCCATAAAGTAAATTCCATTCAGAAGGGGCTCTACCCTTTGACCTATTACCTCCCAAAAGCCCCACCTCTAAATACCATCACATTAGGGGTTAGGTTTCAATGTATGAGTTTCCGGGGAACACAAATAATCTATAATAGGTATGTACTATGATTATCCCCATATTGCTGCTTTAGAAATTGAGGCTTAATGACTTTTAAAATGTATTCAAGGTCCCACAGTAAATGGCATAGCCCTGGCTGGAACCCAGTTATCGCTGACACCAAAAGTTTTTTTTCTTCGTTATCAAAAGGGTAAAATAGGTAAAAGGTGAAGTATTCTCCTTCCCTTTAAGATCCAAAGCAGACACACATTCAAAGCCAACCAGAACAGGGACCACCAGTTTCCGATTCTGAATTTCCATATGATTGCTTCCCTTCACTCTGTTAGCAGCTGCCATGAGCCCCGAGCCTCTCAGTTGCCTCCCCTTCCAAACCGGCAGCTTCTCCCACGACCGTGGCCCTCACCTCGTGTAAGCTGGGGCAGAATATCACAAGTGATTTCAGTAATATCTCAGCACCCACCCGAGCACCTCTGTGGGTAGGGCTAATGTATTAGGAGACTCCAGAATTACAACCATATAAGTATCAAATAATAAATAAAGGATATTTATGGTGTGTCAACTAAAGATATGCTTTCTTTATTGAGATCTCTGACATCACCATGTAGGAACTTATCAGAAATGAGTAATTAGTTTAAGGCCAAGGATTAATCATTCCTACTTAAGAGTGAAGGAAAATTCATCAAATGAATTGACTACTCTGTTTCCATACAGCTACAGAAGGCCTCCACCCTTTCAATTACCACATTAAATATGCAACAATGATTAGTTTCAAGGGAAGAATATTCATTGTGGTGAATGAATGTTAATAAAATACCACTTCAAGGGAGGGATCAAGATGGCAGCATAGGAGGCTCCTAGACCTCCCTCCTCCCATGGACACACCTAATGTACAGCTAGACACAGAGCAAGTCCCTCGTAGAATTCCAGAAACTGAGTGACTCCTATACATCCAAACAGCTAGGAAAGACTGAGACACCCTCTTGCCATAAACCCCACCCCCAGCACAGCACCATACAATCAGGAGGGAACCCCCAACTTCCTGAGGACCAAAGGATTTGTACTGCATATCTTCATACTATCTTCTAAGGATCCCATTTGAGGTTGGGCCCCCATGACACCTGGCTCTGAAAGCCAATAGGCTTGAATCCATGAGACATACTGAATTATCCTATCTAATAAAAAGGGAATATGCTAATTGGCCATCATGCCCTCACAAGATGGCAGCACCCACAGCCACAAGAAGGCAGTGCCCAGTCCCCTCAGCCCCACCTCATCCAGCTTCAGTCCCCTCAGCTCTGCCTCATTTAGCCCGAGTCCCCCAGTCTCCTCAGCCCTGCAGGGAAAGGCAGTTGGGGGTGATCATGCCAGCAAAGGAGCAGTTATGCTTCAATCAGACTGACAGCGGAGCAGTAAGTGGTGATCAGGCTGGCAGGCTGAGTGGTTAGGGGCAATCAGGCAGGCAGGCAGGTGAGTGGTTAGGAGCCTGCAGTCCCGGATTGTAAGAGGGATGTCCCCTGAGGGGTCCCAGATTGGAGAGGGTGCAGGCTGGGCTGAGGGACACCCCCCACCACTTTGCATGAATTTCGTGCACCAGGCCTTTAGTAGCAAATAAAGAAACAGTTCTTAACAGGAACACAAGCACTCACCACTTGTATCCCCCAGGGATCAGTGCAGAGGGAGTGGGCAAAAATGCCCATCTCCTAATTTGTCCTTGGAAGGGGATTAACCACATACTTTCCCAGCTGCTGCCTGTGTCCAGCTTCTAATCAGCCTCCATCTAGGTGCTGACAGTGACCCTCCCCTTTGGGACACTGACAGGTCTTGGCACACTCTCAGATACTGGCTGCCACAAAGAACAAAGATGGCAGCTTGGACAATCACAAATGTATGAGAGACAACCAGGAGCTTGGGCTGGTCTGATTGACAAGCTTTGTCTCCTACATGAGAATAGTCAGTCAAGACTGGGAGAGGTGGTTATTTTATCTACTGCATAAAAACCAACACAGACAGTCAAGGAAAATTAAAAAACATAGAGGAAAAAGAGCAAACTACACCCAAAGTGAATAGAAGGAAGAAAATAAAGATCCAAATGAAAATAACTGAAATTGGAACTTAAAAGACAAAAGAAAGATCAATATAACTAAGATCTGGTTTACAAACAAATTTGACAAACCCGTAGCTAGACTAAGAAAATAGAGAGAAGACTAAAATAAATAAAATCAGAAATGAGAGGAGACATTGTAACTGATAACAAATATTAAGGATCATAAATTACTATGAACAACTACACACCAACAAATTAAATAACCTAGAAAATTCATAGAAATGTAAGACCTAACAAGACTGAATAATGAACAAATAATAAAGAGATTGAATCAGTAATCAAAAACCTCCCAAAAAATAAAAGTCCAGGACCAGATGGCTTCACTGGTAAATTCTACCAAACATTTAAAGAATAAATGCCAATATTCCTCCAACTCTTCCAAAAAAATAGGAAAGAAGGGAACACTTCCAAACTCATTTCACAAAGCCAGCCTTACCCTGACACCAAAGCCAAACAAAGACACTACAAGAAAAGGAAATTATAGGCCAATATCCCTGATAAATATAGATGCAAAATATTAGCAAACCAAATTCAACAATACATTAAATATCAACAAAGTATTAGCAAACTAAATTCAATAGTATATTAAGAGAATAATACCCCATGATCAAGTGGGATTTATTCCAGGGATGCAAGGATGATTTGACTTCTATAAATCAATAAATATGATATATACCACGTTACCAAAATCTATGTATGATCACCTCAATAGCTGCAGAAAAAGCAGTTGGCATCATTTAACATCTTTTCATGCTTTAAAAATAAAAAAACTGTCAGCAAACTGGGTTTAGAAGGAACATATCCCAACATAATAAGGCCATATATGATAAGCACTTAACATCATACACAGTGGTTAAAAACTGAAAGCTTATTAAATTAAAAAAAATAATAATAATAATAATAAATAAATAAAAATAAAAAACCTGAAAGCTTTTTCTCTAAAGAACAAGACAAGTCTTCCTATTCTCACCACTTTTATTCAACATACTGGAAAACTAGAAAGAGCAATTATGCAAGAAAAAGAAATAAAAGGCATCTAAATCAGAAGGGAGGAATTAAAATAGTCTCTTTGCAGATGAAGTAATATTATATAATCAAAACTCTAAAGACTCCACCAAAAAACTGTTAGAACTAATGAACAAATTCAGCAAAGTTGCAGGATACAAAATCAATGTCCAAAAATGAATTCCTCTCCTAATACATCTGGCTGCTTATTTTGAGTAAGATCTCAGGTTCTATGTTACCCACTGAGAAAGACCTTCCCTAACTAGCCAGCATCAGCCAGAACCTCGTCTCACATGCAACTCTCTGGCATGCATTTTCTTCAAAGCACTTTTCACATCTACAATTGTCACATTTACATGTGTCCTTATTTATTCTCTGTTTCCTCCTGCTAGAAAGTAAATACCATGAAAGCACCAACCATGCCTGTGTTGTCCACTACGCGTACTTGGCTTCAATAAATGTTTATGGAATAAGCAGGTGAATGAGAGGTAGGCAGAAAGAAGCATGGCAGTGTTGACGAGTAACCCAAGAGGACTCCAGGAACTCAATGGGCCTTGAAGGACAGAGTGGTCAACCACTCAGAATCTGATTTAGCTGGCCCTCTGTCACTGCTCCTCTCACTGGGAAAGCATACCTACCTCAACATCTGCCAAAGTCAAACAAGTAACCCAGAAAGCAACCGCTAAACGCTTATTGAATTTAGTAACTTTATTTCTAAACAATTCCACAGGATATGTATCACTTCTGAATAGAAGCTAAGTGCCAGTATGGGGTTCAACAGAGGTTTTTCTAGTTCAGACCAGCAGTGCCCCAGATAGATTGCTCTATGTATAGAGTAAGAACAAAATGAAGCAGAGCTGCAGGTAACCCTAACCAGTGTTGATATAAGAAGAAAAAAAGAGAGAAAAGAAAAAAAAAAAAAACTACTCATAGCAAACTCCTGTCCCATCTCTAAGCCTCAAGCCTAACCTAACAAAAGCACCTGGAATGTGAAGTCTTGTCAGCTTTGGCGATTTAAATGCTATGGTGTTTACCTTAGACAAGTATTTGGTTTCTATATCATGCTTTTATTTCTGGGAATACTTACACAAAGAAGAGAAACGTAAGGCTTTAATCTCCCACTCCATTAGATAACCACACTCCAGAAGTTTTACATATCACTACTCGGAATAGTTGCACCCCATTTCCATCCTTGGTCCCTAACACTATACTATTTAAACCACAACCAGGTAGGATAGCAAAGAGGATCACATGTTTGGTGAGAATGAAATATGTTCAGAAAACCCCATAAGAAGGAAAGATCCTTTTTCTATCCATGTGTTTAATAATGATGAACAAGAAAAGGGTGAATGGAAGAGAGCCTCAAGAGGCCTTTATTGGATAGTTGTTTGGGAACTAGAGCGTTGACAGGTCTTCCCCTGGTATGACAACAGGTCTTGAGCCTAGTGTTTGTCAGACTTGGATTGTAATACCTTTTCCCTTGGCTTATTATGTTCTCAAAAAACCAAGGTCAAGGAAAAACTTGGTAAATCATAGAAGGAAAATGTGCTATCTGAAATAAGTAAAACTTCCTCAAATCTTAGGTTGCACAGCTTATAGCAAGTTAATTTGTATGTATGAATGTGTTGCAAATACATACTCATAAAATTATTTTTTTAACTTCTAGCAATCAAAAAGTACTCAAGTGTACACATCGTAAACATATATACACTGAGTGGCCAGATTATTATGATCTCTGAAGGCATAATAATCTGGCCACTCAGTGTATATCCTATATAATAAAAGGCTAATATTCAAATTGTCCCCTTGACCAGGAGTTTGACCAGCAGACAGTCCGGCCAACTGCCTATGTCCCATCCCCCTAGCCAGGCTGGTCGGACCCCACCCATGCACAAATTCATGCACTGGGCCTCTAATATATAGATATAGATATAGATATAGATATAGATATAGATATAGATATAGATATAGATATAGATATAGATATAGATATAGATATAGATATAGATATAGATCTCCACACACACATATATATACACACACACACACTTAGTGGCCAGATTATTATGCGTTCAGAGATCATAGTAATCTGGCCACTCAGTGTATATGGTGGAGGGAAAGAAGATTTACCACATATGTGACAAAAGATTAAAATTCTTCTCATGTAAAACACAGTTTGCAAATTAATAAGAAAAGATTGCTGTCACAATAATAAATAAATGAACAGTATAGAAAAAGCAATTGACAAAAACAAGAAATTCAAACGCCCTACTCACATTTGCTCATCTTTTATTTTTTATTTTTTCAATCAACAAATATGTGTTGAGTACCAAGTATGTGCCTGGGATTACACAAGATACCAGGTCTATGGTGGTGAGCAAAATAGGGCCCCACTCTGGAGAGCTCATAGTACAATATTAAACCTGACTTGTACCCAAATAAATTCTAATTAAAATGATATTTTACCTATTAAATGCCTTCAATTTACATTTTATAAATTTGGCAAGAAACACTAAGAAGCTTAAAATTTTTCATACGCCTTGTCTTGGTAGTTCCATACCTGAGAATTTTCTCTAATGAAATAATCAGAAAGATGCAAACAGATTATGCACAAGGGTGTTATCTGTGCTATTTTGTAACAGTGGAAGCTGGAAACTACTTTAGTATTCAACAATTGGTAACTTTTTCTAAAGATATTTAATGTCATTAGAAAATTCTCACCAAAAAGAGTGTGGCTGAAAATTTCATCGTACAAAACTGGACATAGTGATAACATGATATTGATGTGTGAATATATGTATATTCTACATTTTTTTTCTAGTTAAAGTGTTAGTCTAACAGTTAAGAAACACACTTTTAAAATAACCAACCTAAGCGCATTTGACAACGCCATCTTGTAAGTTAATTGCCAAATAAAAAGCCTAAACGTGCTTTTTGTAATGTTCACAATTTGGGTAAATTTTGAAACTCACTGAGGTTAAGAAAATACTCCTTACGTTGGAAGCAATACAAACCAATCCTCTTAATTGCCTGAGCAATAAAATGATACTTCATTGTTTTCAAGGGAAGGTTCAAAGTTTAGCTGCAGTAACTCTGCCTTTAGAAACACAGCCTATGAAATCATTTAAAGCCCCAGACCGCCGAGGTTTGGACTCAGGACTGGGATTGTCTGCCGTGTGGCCCGACTCCCGGAGGTCCCCACCCTGGGTCTGCAGAGGGCGGCCTCCTGCGGGAAGCGCCTCCACTCCACCTCCTGCCTGCGGGAGGCACTTGGGCCGGCCGTCGCTGGCATTTCAGAAACCTGTTCGAGCCGCTCCTTTATGGCTGATCGTTCTTATTTACTAAATATTTTCTTAGCTCTGTGAGGACTCAGAACTAATCACTGTCACCTCTCTTTAATAATAAATGGTGAACTTCAAATGAGACAGAACTCAACCGACTAATCAGTACTCGCCGGGAGGTGCAAAACTGCAACCCGCCAGTGGACATGAAAGGCTGAGCATTTCCTGTTCCCGCTCGTGGCGGCCCAGAATAAACTTACACCAAGTGGGAGATGAGGCTGCGACCGCCCCCCGCGCACGGGCCGCGGGAGCCCGGCCTCCATCTGCCCAGGTCCTGGCGGTCCGCCCCTTCCCCTTTCGCCCCGGGGACCCTCAAAGCCCGCCGCCCTGCCTGCTCCACAATCTGGGCTGCGGCTCCCTTGGGTTTTGAATGCTTCCTTTTAAACTCGCTGTTCGGTTGCAAACCAATTAGTCCTCTGCATTTGCTCCGGCGGCGAGCGCCTGAGAGCCGAGAGCGCCCTGCGCGCCCCTCGCAGCGGCAGCACGTGGGTCGGGCGCAGTGGGCTCCCCGGCCGGCTGGCCTCCGCTCCGCTAAATGGGGGTTCAGCGCGCCAGGCGGCTTTTATGCCAGCGTTCCAAGCTTTGGTGTTCAGGTCTTTTTTTATTTACTAGGAAAGGTAAGGGTCGCCCCTTTGATCGTTTCATTGTATAATGTAAAGTATAAGGGCCACCCCACACCCTTGAATTCTCATCAAAGCTGCGCGGTCCCACCTTCATCCACTGCTGATCTGGACATATTTTCCGGCCTTTGGAAATCTTGAAAGATGTCTGTTCCAGACACAGGGATAAAGATCCTGAATATACGTTGGAACATAACTCGTTTTCATCTAAAATTTCGTTTATCCAAGTTGTAATTTGAACTCTCTATCTCCCATTTTGATGAAGGCATAAGCGTTTTAACTGGAGCTGACTACAATTGAAAACTATCTTATTCCCAAATTGTTCCATCTTTTCTGTAATTCTTTTATTTTTTTGTGTCCTGGAGACGCAAACAGATCTTAAGTGAAATTTGTTTCCATATTTAATACATTTCTGTTTCTTTTTTAAACGTGAATTAATTTAGAATAGGCTGTTAGCAACATAGGGATTTATATTAAAATGGCTTTGCCTGGTCCACACAGAGTCCTGCCAATGTACTTTCCATTTTTCCCACGTAATCATCGCTAGGGATGGAGAAAAGATGGGAAGCACTTGTTCTCCCACCTCCCACCGAAAAACATCCGGCATGTCAGTGGTGAGCTTGGAGTGCCCCCGTGTGGAACAAAGTGGACACTACAACTTCTTTTTTTTACAGCTGAGTACGGTGCTGCTGCCCTTTAGGAACCTTGTAGTTCCTAACTTTTGGTCACGTTCAAAGATCTGATGTAACCTTTCCGTTAACATCTGTGAGTGGACTCTCACTCCTTTCCTTCCATGGTAACATAAATATTTGTTGAAAATAATGAATGTATGAATCCTTTTGTTTCCTCTCCTCCCAAAGCTTTCCAGCTGATAAAAGACAAGAACATTTATTTTCTCACAAAAGCCGTAACTGTGTGAGTCCCCATTCTGACATTTAGGAGCAGATAAAATGAAACGGTAAGGAGAGCAAATGGGTGTTACCTCACGTGCCCGCTCTCAACAGTCAGCAGGAGCTGCCACAGAAGGGTACTGAGGCCAAAAGGGAACGAGTGATGTGATGAGTGAGCAGGTGCAGAAAGAAAGTTAATCGCTCTGTGCCCTGGAGCTGAAACCTGTATTACCCTATATAATAAAAGCCTAATATGCAAATTGACCGAACGGCAGAATGACCAGCTATGATGTGCACTGACCACCAGGGGGGCAGACTCTCAATGCAGGAGCTGTCCCTAGCCTGCAGAGGGAGGTGACCGGTAGCAGTGGCAGGGGCCAGGGCCGGTGAGCGGGTGGCACCAGGATGGCCAAGGTGGGTGCCAGTGGGGGCCCCCCGATTGTCCCGCCGGTCACCCCACAGATCAGCCCTGATCGCCGGCCAAGCCTAGGGACCCTACCTGTGCATAAATTTCGTGCACCAGGCCTCTAGTTGATCTATAACAGTGTTGGCCATCGGCTAGTAGTCATGGAATTTAATCTTTTTAATTTATTTCAGACTTCGTTTTCAACTCAAAAGTTAAGACAGTGTATTCATCATATCCCTTTAATTCTGCCAAACAATAAATTTAAAAGCTTTCTCTACATAATCATTGCTATAGCCTCTATCCTGGTTTTCCAGATGATGACCCACTCCATCCTTCATGGCTGTTCTATTCCTCAACTTACTTTGATCCATGTGCCTGTGTGTACTGGTGCTCCCCAATCATGCAGTTTATAAGTAGAAGTGCGAGGGGGTGTTCATAATTGTGGTGACATCAAGTGGGGCTATCCTAGGCAAATTGGGACATATGGTGACCTACTTGTAAACTCTAACATTCAAGGGTCAGGGCCTCTGTGCACTCCAGAATATGATGAGCAACTGGATAACCACACACATGATAAGCTCTCACCTCAATAAACTCCTCCCAATAAATGTTCTTCAGAAGCAGTGTCTGTGCTGCCTGGTCATTCACTCTGGTTTGCTTGACGGCAGCTATGTGTAACTACAAGTCTCAACCTCCTTGCAAGCTTCCAGCTGACTGTTGGAGACAACTTACGTATCGACCACAGAAGATTGCCTCCTACTGGACCCTCAGAAGTTGAGTGCAGAGATGGCATTTTAAGTACCAAGAAGTCCAAAACAGGCATGTTTCCACTTTACACAACTGATATGTCCCTAAAAAAGTGTGCATCTGGTGAATCACATTTTATTTATTTATTTTTTTTAAATAAATCTTTATTGTTCAGATTATTACAGGTGTTCCTCTTTTATTTTCCCCCATAGCTCCCCTCCACCTGATTCCCAACCCCACCCCATGCCCTTACCCCCCGCCACTGTCTTCATCCATAGGAGTAAGATTTTTGTCCAATCTCTTCCCGCACCCCTCACACCTGCTTCCCCTGAGAATTGTCAGTCCACTCCCTTTCTATGTCCCTGATTCTATTATATTCACCAGTCCATTCTGTTCTTCAGATTTTTCATTCACTTGATTTTTAGATTCACTTGTTGGTAGGTATGTATTTGATGTCATTTTGTTGTTCATAATTTTTATCTTTACCTTTTTCTTCTTCTTCCTCTTCTTAAAAGATACCCTTCAGCATTTCATGTAATCCTGGTTTGGTGGTGATGAATTCCTTTAGCTTTTTCTTGTCTGTGAAGCTCTTTATCTGACCTTCAACTCTGAATGATAGCTTTGCTGGGTAGAGTAATCTTGGTTGTAGGTTCTTGCTGTTCATCACTTTGAATATTTCTTGCCACTCCCTTCTGGCCTGCATAGTTTCTGTTGAGAAATCAGCTGACAGTTGTATGGGTACTCCCTTGTAGGTAATTAACTGTTTTTCTCTTGCTGCTTTTAATATTCTCTCTTTGTCTTTTGCCCTTGGCATTTTATTTATGATGTGTCTTGGTGTGGTCCTCTTCGGATTCCTCTTGTATGGGGTTCTGTGTGCTTCCTGAACTTGTAAGTCTATTTCTTTCACCAGGTAGGGAAAGTTTTCTGTCATTATTTCTTCTAATAGGTTTTCAATATTTTGCTCTCTCCCTTCTTCTGGCACCCCAAAAATTCAGATGTTGGTACGCTTGAAGTTGTCCCAGAGGCTCCTTAGACTGTCTTCATATTTTTGGATTCTTTTTTCTTTTTGTTTTTCTGGTTGGATGTTTTTTGTTTCCACATATTTCAGATCTTTGGTTTGATTCTTGGGGTACGTTGATCTACAATTGAGTTTCTGTATATTCTTTATTTTAGACAGTGTATGCTTCATTTCTGACTGATCCTTTTCCATTTTTTTGGCATTCTCATTAAGGTCCTTGAAGGTCTCACTAAGCTCCTCAGAAGTGTCATCAAGTTTCTCAGCGGTTTTTAGAAGATTCTTGAGTAACCTTATACATGTGGTTCTGAACTCTATGTCATCCAGTAGTTTGCTTTCCTCCGTTTCTTTCATTCGTGACATGTTTCTTTGTTTCTGCATTTTGGCTGCTTCCCTGTGTTGATGGAGTGGCTTTGTGTGGTAGGTGACCTATAGGGGGCAGTAGCTCAGCCTCCCCAATCACCTGATGTGGACGCTCTTGGTACACCCCTTTGTGGGCTGAGTGCAAAGTCTTGGTGTAGTTAAGCCTTAATTGCTGTTGGTACGCTGGGAGGAAATGACCTCCAGGCTAATTAGCTGTGAGCACTCCCTGTGTCTATAATGGAAGAACTGCTGCGCTGAAGACACGCTTATGGGGCAGGACTTGTTTCAGTGGGGCTTTGGTGCTCACTGAGTCTGCCTCTTGAATGTGTCACTTATGGATGTGAGGAGTTGAAATATGGTGTCTCACACTGACCACTAGGTACACTGGCTTCTGGATCTCCAATGGGGTGCAGGTCAGCTACTGTCTGAGGCCACTCAGCAGGAGCTACAGTGAGAGCTGCAGTTTTCTCCTCTTTGCTTGGGGTTTGGAGGTTTTGGAGCTGTCTGACCCAGGCTGCAAGTTTGGTAGGTTAAGCTGCGATAGGGCAGGCCTTTCTTATGCTAACTCCGCTGCTTGGAGCTTGGGTGGGTTTGTAGGTTGTGCAGGGCGGGGCCTCAGGGTGTCACTAGGTTAGGGCGTGGCAAACAGCAATGGCTGCTAGTTAGCCGGCTCTGCGTCCCCAACGGCATCCACAAGTCCCGTGCCCCAGTGCAGTAAACAATTATTCCTGCGCGCAGCTCTGCAAGCAAGCCACCCTCACTGGCAGACAGTCCAGCTTCTCCCCGTAGGAGTTTGGGTCCCCCGTGTCTCCCCAGAGACTGGATTTCAGAGTAATCGGGGGCTTGTCTCCCTTTGGGTTGAAAAAAGCAACGCACCCAGTCACCCGCAGTCAGCCCGGATCCCGCGCCTCCGTACCTCAGCTTTTCAGCGCTTGTGCACGTCTCAATGCTCTTTTCTCTTTCCTTCTAGTTGTAGAACTTCCACTCAGCCAGCTTTCCCGTGGTTCTGGGTGATAGACGTTTTGTCTTTTAGTTGCAGTTTAAATTGTTGTGGGAGGCAGCAGTTTAGGTGTTTACCTACACCGCCATCTTGGATTCTCCCATCTGGTGAATCACATTTTAAATTCACTGGAGAAACTGGCTAAACGATGAGACCTTGGAGTGACCCCACCATAAAAAAAAAAATGTTTTTAACTTTTATAAATCTGGATTGTTGTATACTTGGTTTTCTGAAAGCAGAAAGTGTGGCCTAGCACTTTGGTTTCCCTCAGAGATGATGAGCCTTTAGCTGAGTCTCACGTTCGGTTATACTCTAAATGGAGGCATTTGCATTAGGATGCTTTTAACAGCAAGTGCCCAGACACCACACCTGTCCTGTACAATGAAGATGGTGGATTGCCTCATGTAATGGAGAATTCCAGCTGGAACTTGAAGCAAGAGTTGATCCAGAGGCTCCAATAGTATGAGTTTCTTTCCATTTTTCTGCTTTCTCTTCCCAGGTGATGGCTTCATGCTAGAGTTGGATTCATGACATGCCGACGTTATCAGAGCTGCAGGAAGGAGATGACTCAGTGCTCTCTAAAAAGTAACAGCATGCAGAATCTTTTAGAGACAGACTGAGGATTCTCCGAGGGAAGAGGGGAAGGGGTGGGAAGAGAATAATCAAACAATTTGTATACAGATATGCATAACTCATGGACACAGACAACAGTGTGATGAAGGCCTCGGGTGGGGGTGCGAGTATGGGGGAGAGGGTCAATGAGGGGGAAAAGGAGGGGGACCTCTGTAATATTTTCAACAATAAAGATAAATTTGAAAAAATAAAAAATAATTTAAATCTCAAGGGCAAAATAGTTTTCACATTTTTTAGATATGTGTTTTCTTACCTCTTTTGTCAACAAAAAAGGTAATAACAGATGAAAATGGCTGAGTCATTTGATTCAAAATATTTTTATGAAATAATTGATGGATTAAACAGTATTTAAGAAGGAAAAAAAATTTCTTTCTTGTGAGCCTATTAAGGTCCATGATGGAGGAACCTCCCTTTTGCTGCTGTATTTAGGGTGGTAGGAAGGGGAGGCTGTGGCGAATACCAACACGTACTCCAGGCTTCACGCTTTACACCAAACTGTGGGTGTGGGAGAAAGCTTAGAGAGCACATGGTCCTGCCTCTGTAGTGTACGAAGACCCAGAGACAGAGAGTGGATATAAACTTCATTTTATGGGAACTAAAGAGAAACTTAAAATGTGAATGCAGACCACGCTTCTGCACACCCAGACTTGTTTATGTGTCAAGAAATAGCACCTGCAGGAGAAAGAAACCAAGATGGCGGCATAGGTAAGCACCTAAACTGCTGCCTCGCACAACAATTTCAAAACTACAACTAACAGACAGAACGGACACCATCCAGAACCACAGGAAAGCTGGCTGAGTGGAAATTCTACAACTAGAAGGAAAGAGAAAAGCTCACAGAGAATTGGAGGATCCACAAAGGGTTGAGGTATGGCAAAGGTCTTTGTGCACGCAGAGAGGAAGGGAGGCTGAGAGCCTGGCTGACTTTCTCTGGCAGGAGGGGGAAGGAAGCCCCCGACTGCACTGAACCCCAGTTCCAACTGCACTGAACCCCAGTCCGGGCGAAACCCCATGGACCCAGGCTCATACAGGGGAAGTCTGGACTGTCAGGTAGAGAGAAAGGCACTTGGAGACTTGGAGATCCGGGAGGAGCCACGGCGGGCAGGGATCTGGAGGCGCGCATGTGCCAGTGTGCACAAAGTCTGTGGAGGTTGCCACAGGCTTTCCCTAGCAGAAGGGAGTTGGAAGTTCTTGACTACACTGAACCCCAGTTCCAGGTGAGCCCCTGGGGACCCACGCTCTTGCAGGGGGAATCTGGACTCTCGGGAGGAGGCTCAGGAGCTGGGGAAGCCAGAGGTCTGGAGGTGCGCGTGCACACGCAAGGGCAGGGCTGACGGGAAGCCAAGACTGTCTGCTCCGCCCTGAGACTCCACCCCATCCAAGCTGAGCACAGAGGCTTTTGCAATTTGGCAAGTCTAATCCTATAAGGCTGTCTCCAGCACCGAACTTCTCCCAGTTTAGACACAGCTGATCCTCACAGCCAACTGGCCTGGAGGTCAATTCCTCCCAGTGATACCAACAACAATCAAGACTTAACTACAACAAGGCTGTACACACAGTCCACAAAGGGGTGCACCAAGAGTGTCCACCTCAGGTAACTGAGAAACCGACCCACTGGGCCATATAGGAAACTTAGCACACAAAGCTACCCTACCAACTCAGGGAAGCAGTGAAAATGCAGCAACAAAGAAACATCACAAACGAAAGAAATGGAGGGAAACAAACGACTGGATATAGAATTCAAAACCACAGTTATAAGGCTTTTCAAGAGTATCCTAGAAAAGGCCAATAAATATAACGAGACTCTCAAAGATATGAAAAAGGACCAACTAGAAATTAAACATACACTGACTGAAATAAAAAATATTATACAGTGACCCTACAACAGACTAGAGGAATGCAAGAATCTAGTCAAAGAATTGAAATACAAAGAAGCAAAAAACACTCAACCGGAAAAGCAAAAAGAAAAAAGAATCCAAAAAGTTGAAGATAGTGTAAGAAGCCGCTGGGACAATTTCAAGCGTACCAACATCAGAATTATGGGGGTGCCAGAAGAAGAGAGAGAGCAAGATACTGAAAACCTATTTTAAGAATTAATGACTGAAAACTTCCCCCACCTGCTGAAAGAAATAGACTTACAAGTCCAGGAAGAGCACAGAACGCCAAACAAAAGGAATCCAAAGAGGATCACACCAAGACACATCATAATTAAAATGCCAAGAGCAAAAGACAAAGAGAGAATATTAAAAGCAGCAAGAGAAAAACAGTTAGTTACCTACAATGGAGCACCCATATGACTTCCAGCTGATTTCTCAACAGAAACTATGCAGGCCAGATGGGAGTGGCAAGAAATTTTGAAAGTGATGAATAGCAAGAACCTACAACCAAGATTACTCTACCCAGCAAAGTTATCATTCAGAGTTGGAGGGCAGATAAAGAGCTTCACAGATAAGAAAAAGCTAAAGGAGTTCATCACCACCAAACCAGTATTATATGAAATGCTGAAAGGTATTCTTTAAGAAGAGGAAGAAGAAAAAAGTAAAGATAAAAATTATGAACAACAAATACATATCTATCAACAAGTGAACCTAAAAATCAAGTGAATTAAAAACCTGAGGGACAGAATAAACTGGTGAATATAATAGAATCAGGGGCATAGAAAGGGAGTGGACTGATAATTCTCAGGGGGAAAGGGGTAGGGGGGGTGCAGGAAGAGACTGGACAAATATCGTACACCTATGGATGAGGACAGTCGGGAGGAGGTAAGGGCAGAGGGTGGGGTGAGAACCGGGTGGAGGGGAGCTATGGGGGGAAAAGGGAGAAACAATTGTAATAATCTGAATAAAGATTTATTAAATAAAAAAAAAAGAAAGAAATAGCACCTGCAAATCTATCTTACCCAGAACTTCAGCTACTCCAGACCAAACCAGGCCTCCCAATGAGGGCATGGTGGTACAATTTCAGAAGGCAAGCTGGTTCTGATACCCACAGCTTCTTCTTGGCTGAACACGGTGTTTTCTGAGTTGAGATACATATACAGCAAATGATACATTGTATATTGTAGGAAAATATATACTTGGTATGTCAAGCTCATGATTTCACTAAGATTATTGTTTAGGATGAGTCTATATCTGATGTGGCACTGGTATTTCACCTATATAATTCTTTTTTATCTTTAAGTATAAGATTCAAAAATACCTATGATCATTTTACATAGTCAACCTATGCTTGAAAGCTAATTTTACACACTACTGTATTCACAGAAAAGCTTTGAACAGTCTGTGTATGTATGAAGATTTAAGAGAAAAATTTTATAAAGCTTCAGAGATAGCCAATCTCATTAATCCCATTGACTGCCATTAATCTCGCTGATTTCTTTGCTGTTTTCTTTATATAATTTTTAAAGAAATGGAGCTCATTGGCTTTTACTCAGTAGTGTTTGCACAAAACTTTGCTCACTTAGACATTCTACGTTTAGCCTTCCATGGCAGGTATACATTCTACATGCAAGATAAAGTGAATGGAAGAGATCATCAACGGAGCACTGCTTGATCGTGGTGAAGTGCTCTTGTCTTAACTACCTTGTTTAAACTCCGCTGAAGAACTAGTTATAAATGTTTTAAACCTTATTAAAGAGACACTTGGGGAAACATCTCAGATTACTGCTTCCAAATATTTAGCGACACTAAATATTCTGAAAGGTCCTTCTCCCACAAAAATAAGTAAATCCTGGATAAGCCATCCTTTATTGCATTTCCGAATTTATAAAAAGAAATGGAGGGAGGCATTTTCAGGATAGTCTCTACAAAAATAAATATTTAAAATGCAGGACCACAAGTAGTAATGAAAAGGAAAGATATACGGGCCTACAGACAAAAGCTAGTATCAGAGCAGTGACAGCTGGACTGAATCTTTGGCTAGAAGCAAGTACAAGAGCTGCACCTGAGATTCACAGATTAAGTTGATAGTCTCAAAGGGAATTAAAATGTTCCAGGTCAGTAGTCTCCCTGTTTCCTAGCAAAAGCAAAAATGTTTTCTGGAGAAAATCATTCCAATTGTATTCCCACAAGATTCCAACTAATTAAGGGCCAGCAAATATTGGGTCAAAACCAAAATCAGAAAATACACTTAGAAAGAAGTCACCATTATTTCAAATTATCAGTAACTTCAAGCAGATTAAAGTCCCCAAGGAATTCATTCTGAAATTGCCAGGTATAGTATATAAAATTGCTATATATAAACTATTCAAATAATTAACTGTGTTCACAAAACTGTGTAATCATTAAGAGACTGTAAAAAAATATCCTGCGGATATGAAAAACAAAAACAAAAAGAACTTTTTGAAATAATAAATATTGTTGAAAAAAGAAAACTTAACAGATGGCTTAGATTTCAGATTACATGTCAATGAAGAGAGAATTAATGAACTGGAAGATATATCTGAAAGAAATATCCAGGATCCTGTGCAGAGAAAAAATGAGATAGACATTAAGTTAGATTGAAAAATATGGAAGGATGGAATAAAAGACTTTCATATAAATCCAGTCAGAGTCCTAGAGAAGAGAATAGATAGAATGGGGGCACTGCAGTTTTTGAGGAGAAAATGACAAAGAATTTCCCAGAATTGATGAAATACATGAACTCACAGGTAAAGGAAATCAATACATAACAAGCAAGGTCAATAAAAAGAAATTCACAATATAGACATTGTAATGAAATTGTAGGCCACAAAAGACAAAAAGAATATTTTAGAGTAATCTGAAAAAAAGGGAATGATTATTAGACTCTCAACAATAACAACAGAATGCAAAAGAAAGGAAAAATAATAACTTCAAAGTTATTGAGAGAAATTGACTGTTAATTTAAAATTATGTATTAAACAAAACTGTATTTTCAGAAATGAGAAAATAAAGACAAAAACCTAGAGAGTTTGCCAGCAACAAATCTTCACCATAGGAACTTTCAAAGAATGTGCTTTAGTAACAAAGAAAATCATTGCTAAAAGAAAGTCTGAAATGCACCCCCCCAAAAAAAAGTGAATAAATTGGTAGAAATGTGGATAACTCTAAAATGAAATTATATGTATGAATAAAAAGAAGAAGACAAGGAGGAGGAAGAGGATAAAGAATGGAGGAGGAGGAGAGAAGGAGATCTAATTTATAGTGTTTAAAAATAAGATATAAAACTAAAGTTCTTACCTTCAATAGCATTTGAATCAGAAGTGAGTAACTAACGGGAGTGTTCTAAGATCCTCGTATTTTTCAGGGAAATATTGAACATATTGACTTACTTTAAATGTAAATGTAATATGTATAATATAAATTCAGTGTTAATTACCAAAAGAAAATATGTTATTTTTAACTAATAGAGGGGGAAATTTGGTTAAGAAAAAAATTTTACGAAAAAGCTGAATTTTAAAAAGGCAAAGGGAGGAAAGAAGTAAGAGTGAAACAGATATGGGGTATTACATTGCTAGAAACAAGTCCAAGTATATCAATAATCACAATAATTATAAATGAATTAAACTCCAGTTAAAAGAAAAATAACAGGTTTGTTATTGTTTTTTTAATCTATATACACATGCTGTAATAGTCACATCTAAAATACAAAAATGCATTAGTCTACATTTGTATATGTGTAAGTTAGTGTACACACATGTGTTTCTTTGCTCTGTCAGTTGAGAGACCTAAAAAAACAACAACACCTGAATAGCAATGAACACATCTAGCACCCAGATCATCAAATCATGGCTGCTGACTCCATTCTCCAATAAAAAGAACAAGGGCTCCTTGGAGATATGGCTGACTAGGACTAAGGCAGGACATATGCAAGACCAGAAAGTAAGAAAATGCTAAAAAAAATGATGAGAATAGCTCAAAGGAGTACAAAAAGATCTCCCAATGGCCAAAGCTAGAGCAATGTGAACAGTAAAATAGATAAAGTAGTACTGGTTTATAGCCCAAAGTAAAAAATAAATATCCATGAACCCATAGTTATATAAATGATTGGATAAATTAATAAATGCAGGGAAAATATCCAGTGCAAAATAATTTCAAATATATTGTGCAGATACACCCTTAGGAAGGGGGAGACATAACAACATAATGTCCCACTCTTTAAGTAAGGGCTATCTATAAAAAATATTTTCAGCAGGACAATAAATGAAATACGTTTCAAAACACATGAGTTGCACATAAAGCCAAGCTTACATTGGAAATTTTTATGTTTAAATACTTATGTTAGAAAAGAGATCAAGAATCAATTTTCTAAGAATCTATTCTCAAGAAGCTAGGAAAAGAACAGCAAAATAATTTCAAAGAAAAATGAAAGAAGGAAATATTAGAGCTAAAAGCAGAAATTAGTAGAAAATGCATACAATATGGAAAAAACCACACAAATTATCAATATTAGGAATGAAGGAGGAGGTATCACTATAGGTAATACAGACATTTAAAAATAAATTCAAAAGATACAATAAATAATGTATGCCAATAAATTTGACAATTTAAATGACATGGACAAATTCCTTAGAAAACATAACTTACCAAAAGTGACACAAAAAGAGCACAAAAGTTTTCTTTACAGAAAGATTTTTAACTACATATTCAATTTCTTTAAAATAGAAGAGGATTACTTGAGTAATTTTTTTTCTTCCTTCATTGGCATTTGTGCCTTCAAGAAATTGGTCTATTTACCTAAGTTGTCAAATTTACGAGCATAAAGTTACATATGATATTCTAATTATTATTCTTTCAAAGTCTGAAGAGTTGGTAATTATTTTTCACATCTGACATTGGTAACTTTGTCTTCTCTCTTTCTGTTTGACTAAAGGTTTATCCATTTTATGGATCTCCTCAAATAACCAGCCTTTGCTTACATTGCTTTTTCTCTATTGTTTTTGTTTTTTATTTCACTGCTTTCTGCTATCTTTATTTTTCCCTTTATTCTGATTACTTTGGGCTTAACTTTCTCTTCTTTTTCTAGTTTCTTGAGACAGAAGCTCCTAAAGGACATCTAAAAAGAACCCTTACATTTTATAACATACTTAATGATGAAAGACTGAATGCTTTCCCCTAAGATCAGAAACAAGACAAGGATGTCTGCTCACTCTGCTGCTATTCTACATCATAATGAAGATCAAATGGAATAAGACAAGAAAAAGAAATAGAATGCATGCATTGTGGAAATAAATAAGCCTGCCTTTATTTGCAGGAGACATAATTTTCTACATAGAAAATCCTAAAGAATCTTCTTTTTATTATTATTGTTTGAAGTATTACAAATAGTAGTACATATGCCTCCTTCCCCCCCCCCATTGACCTCCCCCTGGCCTCCCCTACCCCCAGTACATGCCTTCACCTGCCCCCCCCCCACCAATCTTAAAAAAAAACAAAACTAAACTATGAGTTTGGCACTACACCAGAATACAAGATCAATATTTTAAAAAATATTAATTGTGCCATAGCCGGTTTGGCTCAACAGATAGATCATTGTCCTGTGGACCAAAGGGTCCTGGGTTTGATTCTGGTCAAGGGCACGTACCTCGGTTGCAGGCTCCTCCCTGGCCCTGGACCCCTGGTGATTGTGGGGCAGAAGGCAACCAATCGATGTGTTTCTCTCTGTCTTTCTTTCTTCCACCCTCTCTAAAATAAATGGAAAAATATCCCTGGGTGAGTATTAAAATAAATAAATAAATATATATAATATACAGTATATATTAATTGTAATTTTATATACTGGTGCATGGATTCATGCACATTGAAAGGAAAATTAGAAGAAATATTTTAATATCGCTATTCACCCTTTCTGTATAATAGAAGTGCTAACCAAATTCACAATCAATAATGACAAATCAAAACAGATGCATGCGATTGGTGCCAGTGAGAGCTTTATATGTATTGTGCATGCGCAAGTCAACTTAGCCTTTTACATATCCTGTCTAATAAAAGAGCAATATGCAAATTAACCACCACTCCATTACACCCATAAGCCACGCCCACCAGCCAATCAGGAGCGAGTATGCAAATTAACTCCAACCAAGATGGCTGTGGCCACGGAACAAGCAGGAGGCTTGGGTTTCCCAGGCAATGGAGGAAGCCAAGCTTTCTGCACACCCTGGCGGGCCCAGGCCTCCATTCAAGGCTACAAAGTTTCAATTATAGAAGATAAATAAATCCCAGATACCAGGGCCTCTGCTTGGGTCACGGGGGGGTGGGGGGGGGAGGCGTGGCCGGCCTGCAAACCACTACAGGCCCCTCGCCCAGGCTGCCCCACACCCCAAGGGAACCCTCACCCTGATCCGGGACACCCTTCAGGGCAAACCAGCTGACCCCCACCCCACCCATGCACCAGGCCTCTAGCCTACCTAATAAAAGAGTAACATGCAAATTGACCATCACTCCAACACACAAGATGGCTGCCCCCATGTGGTCAAAGATCCTGCCCCCATGTGGACACAAGATGGCCAGCAGGGGAGGGCAGTTGGGAGGGACCAGGCCTGCAAGGGAGGGCAGTTGGGGGTGATCAGGCCAGCAGGGGAGGGCAGGTAGGGATGACCAGGCCTGCAGGGGAGGGCAGTTAGGGGTGACCAGGTCTGCAGGGGAGGGCAGTTAGAGGCAAACAGGCTGGCAGGGGAGCAGTTAGGCATCAATCAGGCTGGCAGGGGAGTGGTTAGGGGGCAATCAGGCAGAGGCAGGCGAGCAGTTGGGAGCCAGCAGTCCTGGATCAGGCCTAAACGGGCAGTCTGACATCCCTCAAGGGGTCCCAGATTGGAGAGGGTGCAGGCTGTGCTGAGGGACACCCCCTTCCCCTGTGCACAAATTTCGTGCACTGGGCCCCTAGTATAGAATAAACTTGCTTAATTAGACCTGCTTTCTGATTTAGCTAAACTTTTTCCAGCCCAATTAAGCACCCCAACTTCTCTTTCAGGTAATTGTCAGCAACACAGCAGTAAATGTCAACACGAAGGACATTATCATTGTAGATCACACAGGGAGAACAAAGGATAAAATATTTAACTGCATCATGTTTGACTATATTCTGTGCAGTGAGAAAACCTGAAGTCATTTTCAAGATCCACCATTTCTTACTTTTTTTCAGTTGGGTCAAGTTTCTAAACTTTCTAAATCTCTGTTTTACAGCTAATGAAAAGAAAATAGGATTTTACTGAGTCTCCTATTTACCTACTCCAGGACTTCTGTGAGGATCAAATAAGATGAGGCACGGGAAAACGTTTCACAAACATTTGGTTAAAGTGTAAAATGTTTGCACCTGGCTATAAATCAAGTCATGTTCCTGGGCTGAAGAAACTCCAATGAGGCTAGTCGCTAGGGAGAGAAAGCCAGGCATTGCTATGTGATGTCATTACCCAGCGCCCACAGTGACCGTTTCCAGGCTGGGCTGTGGGCCACATTTTGCACCATGGGGTCTTGGCAGTGTTGACTGTGATTTGGTGCGGTGTCGCTCTGGGGTGGTGGCAGGGCCTGTGTCCCACTTGGGGAAGCTGAGTTTTGCTTTGTGGGCACCAGGTCTGTGGTACCATTTATGTTTAAATGACCAGTGCACATCATTGCAGCTCCTGCATTGAGCATCTGCCCCCTGGTGGTCAGTGCATGTCATAGCTACTGGTCAGGCAGACACTTAGCCTTTTATATATATAGATTAATGAACAATTAAAAATTAAAA
Organism: Corynorhinus townsendii; assembly: GCA_026230045.1. NCBI lineage: Eukaryota > Metazoa > Chordata > Mammalia > Chiroptera > Vespertilionidae > Corynorhinus > Corynorhinus townsendii. The sequence goes on from JAPDVU010000002.1 coordinate 41,670,757, forward strand.
TTTAAAAGCAGAATCATTTACAATTGCATCAAAAAACATGAAATGCTTAGGGATAAGACTAAACCAAATTATGTAAAACTTGTATACTAAAAAGTACAAAGCAGTGCTAAGAAAAATTAAAGAACTAAATATAGTGAGTTCACAGATCAAAATATTCAATATTGTTAAGTTTTCAGTTCTTGCCAAATAGATCCACAGATCAATATCCCAAGATGCTTTTTTTTTTTTCCTTAGGAGTAGACTAGCTGATTCCAAAATGTACATAGGAAAGAAAAAGACCTAGAACAACCCATTTCTCCAGCAGGCACCAATACAGTCCCTTGGATAATATGAAATCCAAGTTTCATATTATCTTCATAGTTAGTGTTTTCCCTTAACTATATCTATTTGTCCTGCCCTCATTACTTAATCTATCATACATGGAATGATTGCACATTCTTTAAACCACATATGACCACATTTTATTAAGAGTAATGATTGACAAATACATCTGTATTTTCTCACTCATAAGCAATAGAATGAGAGTATTGTTTTCCATATTTTTCAAAGCAGTTTTTTTCACTAATATCTGCTGCTCTTCATATGGTGTTTATGTGAAGATATATACCAATTATTGTAAACTCTAACAAAAAGGAAGGTACTGTGAACATAAACCTTAAAATATGAATAGTAAGGTCTTATTTTAAAGTCCTACCTATGTTGTTTTCTGTTATGGACTGAACTGGGTTCCCCCAAAATTCATATGTTGAAGCTTTAATTACAGAAATTAATTGTGATATTTTGTTATGACAATGTGACTATATTTGGAGACAGGGCCTTTAAAGAGGTATTAAAGCTCATTGAGTTCATAAAGATGAGACCCCCCCAGTCCAGTAGGACTGATGTCCTTATAAGAAGAGGATGAGACACCAGGGAGTCTGGGGAGGTAAGGCCATGTTAGGTCACAGCAAGAAGATGCCATCTGCAAGCCAAGGAGAGAGGCCTCAGGAGAAACCGAACCTGCCAACACTTTGATCTTGGACTTCCAGCCTCCAGAGCTGTGATAAAATAAATCTCTACTGTTTAATCCACACAGATTGTGATTTTTTAATTGCTTTTTTTATTAAGGTATTACATATGTGTCCATATCCCCCATTGGCCCCCCACCCCACTCCCATACATACCCTCACCCCCCTGCTGTCTCTGTCCATTGGTTATACTTATATGCATGCAAGAAGGAACACAAACATTAAGAATAAAAATGATGACAAACAAGTACTTATCAGATTGTGATATTTTGTTATGATAACCCCAGGAGACTAAGATGTAGTCTATCAAGCATTTACCACTAGTTTTGGCTTTACCTGTTTCTGTGGATGTTTCTGTAAAGTAATTAACCAAAATTCATGTCATTTGGCCTCCTCACCCCTTACATCCGCCACCATTTTTTTTGAGCCAATCATCTCCTCCTATATGTGGTGTATCCTGTGTGTGGCATGCCTCCAAAGCTTCCTAGAAATTCAGGGTTGGTTTCTGCACCTATTTGATCAGTTCCTTTCTCAAGTTTCTGGGTTGATGCAGACCATCACAAAGCTCGCTTGGCCCGGGGACAGAAATCAATAAGAAGGGAGACAGCAGGAACAACAGGGGTTGGGTTCAGAAACCTTGCCACACAGTGCGCTGGCTTTGTTGAGCTTCATGGCACAGGCCCACGTTCTGTAAACTTTTCATCTGCACACAAATTGCATTTCACAGCGATACTAAAAGGGTGGATTCTGATGCTGCATGTGGGAGGTATGCACACAAATCCTGTTATCAGATAATAGGATTATCATGCATGCCTCCTGAGTATGCTTTGAAACTTTACTCCTCAATCTACATATACAGCCACAGGCCAGCCATTTTATTACACAACAAATAAAATTGCTGCCAAATCAAATCAAATCAAAGCCACTATTATTTTCCTCATCCTTTCTGAGTTGAGCTGCAACAACAGCCATATCAAAGTGAGTTTTTCTTCTTCCCTCCCACATCCACACTGTCATACCCCCACCCACCCAGGTAACACCTTGTTTCTTACATGCATTCGTTCGAAATTATAGGCCTTAAGGAAACTCAAAAGAAAAATGGATAGAAAAAAAAATGCCAGGTCTTCTTCAAAACTTATAATCAAAACGTTATTTTAAATGGTCACTTGCCATCCATGTTGTCATTGGCTTTGAGTTGACCCTTTCCCCTAGTCTTAGGACATGGACAGCACAGACACAGGTGCAAAAATTTCATGTGTGTGACTTCTGCCCTCTTGTGACTAGGAAGACCTCATACCGTCTCCAGCTTTATTGTTCAAGCTGTGGAGACACCAGCGCCATGATCCCCAGGGTTGGGTGATGGATGGTTGATCCAAGTTCCTGAACCAATAACCAGAATGCCCTGACCTATCAAAGATTTTTCTCTCAAATGCAAATTTGTTTGAAAATGATTCAAGGGATACAAATACATATGATGTACATTTAATGAATCATTTTTACTGTAAATTAATTGATGAGAACTACCACATAAGCCTTAGCTGGTTTGGCTCAATGGATAGAGCCTCTGCCTGCGGACTGAAAGGTCCTGGGTTCAATTCCAGTCAAGGGCACATTCGGGCTCGGTCCCCAGTAGGGGGCGTGCAGGAGGCAGCCAATCAATGATTCTCTCTCATCATTGATGTTTCTGTCTCTCCCTCTCCCTTCCTCTCTGAAATCAATTTTTAAAAATAAATAAATAAAATTAATATGCAATTTAGTGAGTGATATACCTGTTTCAGGTAACATATGAACACTTGACAACTAGAGAATCCTAAAATATCTAGAGTGTATGATTAACTCCTGTGCAAGATGAGTCTAAAGAGAAATTGTGAAATGCATAACATTTTATTCAGGGGCAACACCATAACTCCCCCCACTTTTTTTAATGCATTCAAGACCCTCATGCTACCCTTGGACTGGACAGAGCCTCACCTTCAGCTGTCCTCTGCCCTCTCAGGAGGGATCCTTCTCTGTTCGGAATTATCTCCACTCATCCTTCTTCCCTACCTGCCCTGAATCTCATTGCCCCAGAGTTTTACTTTATGGCTATTTTGTAAAAGATCATTTCATCCTATACCTCTTAGATGTGTCACGATGTTGTAATCATCAAAGCAGGTGTGGATTCAAATAAATTTTTCAGCTCTCTACCTTCTTGACCTTGGCCAAATCCTGGAGACTCCCTGCTGACCCAATCACTTCCCCTTCCCCTAACGGCTCTCTTGAATTTTATGGTAATCACCTCCCTGCTTTACTTTATATTTTCACTATCCAATTATGAAATCCTAACCAATATAATTTAGTTTTGAAGTCTACTTTTAAACCATATTTAAAAGGGATATTTATAAAGTAGGGGGTATTTTTTGTATCTACCTTCTTTCACCCAAAATTATATAAATAAAATTCATCCATGTGCTTATGTGTGGTTGTTGTTTCTTCATGTTCTTCCTGCTGTGTAATATTTTATCTTATTAACATACTATAATTTATTTATCCCATCTTTTGTTAATGATTCTTGGGGTTGTTTCCAATTTGGGGCTTTTTCAATCTATCCTGCTCTAAATATTATTGTACATGTATCCTGGTGAATACAAGCTCACATTTCTTTAGGGCATAAAATTAGGAGAAAAATTTCTGGGTCAAGATATGCAAGTCTACAATTTTACTGAATAATGTCAAATAGTTTTCTGGAATGGTTGAATCAGCTTACCTCTCTCCACTCCACCAGCAATACATGAAAGTTCCTATGGTCCCACATCTTCCAACACTTCTTATGGTTAGAATTTAAATATTACGCAATCTGATGGGTATGTAGTTGTGCCTCATTGTAATTTTAATTTGAATAATCTTGATTATGTACTATTGAATCTGAATGTCTTTACATGTGTTTATTGGCCATTTTTACATCCTCCTTTGTGAATCATCTGGTTCAAGTTTTTTCCATTTTCCTATTGAGCTGTCTGGTTTTTTTCCTTATTGAATTGTAAAATTTCTTTTTATATTTGGCCTTTATCTGTTAAGTGTGTTGTAAGTGTTTTCTTCTCTCTGTGACTTTCCTTTTCCTTCTCTTATGTGTCTTAATGTATCTTCTGATGCATGTAGTAAAATTTAGCAATCTTTTTTTTCTGTGCCTTCTTTTCAAATATCTTTCCCTAGATCAGGAGCATAAAAATATTCTCCTAGATTACCTTCAAAATGCTTTATTGCTTCGCATTTGTCATTGAGATCTACTTTCCACCTAAAATTAGCTTTAGTTGTTGATTATGAATCCAATTTCCTTCTTTTTTCTTTCTTATTTTTTATTTCTTTGTTTTGGTTTGTTTTTGTTGCTTGGGGGTTATTTTGTTGTTGTTGAATTATCAGATCCTTAAACATTTATTTAAGTTGTCTTTATTTTCTTTCATTATGTTTTACAGTTTTTATCCAAAGGTCTTGCACTTTTTCTTTTAGATTTCATACCCAACTATATAACTTCATATGCTATTTTAAATGGTATCTTTCACATCCTTTTCCAAATATTGATTGCTGGTATATAGAAATTCAATTAATTTTTATATTGATTTGTATCCATTTCTCAATTTGGTTATAAATTCTAATAATGTATTCGTTGTTCTTTTAGATTTTGTGTATTAGAATCACATCATCTTTAAATAATGACAGTTTTGTTCCTTTCTTATCAATCCTTTTAACTCCTATTTCTTTTACTTACCTAATGGCTCTGACTGGGACTCAGCTAAAATTGTGAATGAAAATAGTAATAGTGAGCACCTTATATTTTTCTTGATTGTTTCATTTGTAGCCCTGGGATTTTAATTTATGGAGGTGACTAAGTGATGACATAGGGAGGTTAATGCCATTGGAAGAATGGCATTACAGTCCCTGAGATAAGAGGCCAACACCACATGACATAAGACCATCTGAAGAACACCATGTGTGGTCAAGAGGCAGAATAGGAGGGATGGAAAAGCCTAGGCCCAGAGCCCTTACAGGTGTTTTCCTGGAAAACGCGGAGCCGAGCAGAGCAAACAGTTCAGAATTAATTAGTTTGATCAATCAGTGTTGGGCTTTGGGCTGTGGGCAGTCTCTAGCTGTCTGGTTCCTGGCCCTGAAATGAATTAGGCCAGGGGAAATAATTGGCTTAGTGTGTGAGAGTTAGGTAGAGGAGGTGGTTGGCTTGCACATAAGAGGCATGCTGCCAAGTAAATTATTTACTAATTTTAGGGATTAACTAACCTTGTGTCAATGTAAGAAATGTCCAAACCTGTAAGAATTTTTATGAGTTTATTTGAGCCAAACTGACAATTGCCGGGAAGCAGAATCTCAACAGATTGAGAAAATGCTCCAGAGGATGGCAGTTTTGCACCTTATTTTATACATTACAACCAAAGGAGGAAGTATAAGGAGGGTTACATGAAATTCATTGGTGATAGACTAGGGAGGGGGGAGAAAGCAAAGCAGGAAATCTCTGGGATTGGATAAAGACTAAAATGAAGAAACAAATACTTCTTTTACATTGGTGGGTATAGGATAGGTAACAATATTTATAGCACACAGAGATGGTATGCTGTTATACGGGGGAACAAGATAACTATGAGGGGTGCCCTGGTCCCGTGCTCTGGTGGGAGATTGTGCTCTGAGGGGTCTGGGAAAAAAAAAGTGCTCTGACATCCCAAAGTTATATCCTGCATGCAGAATATAACTCAGTGAAGGTAAAGATTGACCTTTGTCAAAGATACCAGCCTAGAACATGACGACCCGCCATGACTTGCTTTTAAGAAGTTTTCATTTCAGACCATCCTATGTGGTTACTTTAGGTCTCTGAGTTTGTAAGGCCACCATGCAGGCCTCCCCTGAGCTTGTCAGGTTTAGTATGTGGCCCCCTTTTCGTCCACACTTGGGAAGCCAGCCTCTCCTCAGACACCAATATTTTTAAGATGTCAAAACATCATAACCCCAGCTGGTGTAGCTTTGTGGTTGAGCATCAACCCCTGAATCAGAAGGTGACAGTTGGATTTCTGGTCAGGGCATATGCCCAGGTTGTGAGCTCGGTCCCCAGCAGGGGGCGTGCAGGAGGCAGCTAACAGATGATTCTCTCTCATCATTGATGTTTCTCTCTCTCCCCCTTTCCCTTTCTCTCTCTGAAAGGAAATACTAATAGGCTGGAGCAAAACTTCGGAGAGCTGGTTTCTGACCACAATTTAAAAATGAAGTAGGGGGCCTGGCCGGCGTGGCTCATTGGTTGAGTGTCAGCCTATGAACCAAGAGGTCACAGTTTTATTCCAGGTTGGTGCATATGCCCAGGTTGTGGGCTCAATCCCCAGTATGGGGCATGCAGGAGGCAGCCAATCAATGATTCTTTCTCATCATTGATGTTTCTATTTCTCTCCCTCTCCTTTCCTCTGTGAAATCAATAAAAATATTTTTAAAAAATAATAAAAATGAAGTAGGGGTAAAGCAATAATGGCATAAGTAGGAAAGCAAATGCTCATGGTAAAAACTCTAAAGAAAATTATTTGTCGTCCCCAGATTAAGTGTGTGAATAGATGTTAAATAGCCATTTTATTCCCATGAATGGTAACATTTCATCTTCAGAATCCAGACTCTAGCTAGTTCAGCTATCCCGAGTGCAGATAAGAAAGATAGTAAAGAAAAAGTTATCCAAATAACTCAAATAGATTTGACAAGGTTTGTTCACTAAGACCCATGTCTTTGCTCAGAGGAGAGGCTCTTTCACCCTCATTTAGTGAGAGGCCCTTTCACCCTCTTTCCTCTACTGTATTCACATTTCTCTCTTATCTTTGTTCTTTTTCCTCTTAGGAAGCATCCAGGGAAAAAAAATGGTCTGCCATCAAGAGGTCAGAGTGAAAATTTGAAAAGAGAAATGTAATATCTAAAAAAAATATGGCAGTTTGGATTAATTTTGTTTATGGGAAAATGGCACTTGTATAGATATAGATGTGAACAAAAGCCAGCTCACCTTTGTGTCCCATTTCACTTTTAAGTTTCAGGTTGTGACCTTTGACCAACTTTACTGTCCTTAGCAAGCATATCAAAGCTTTCTAGTTGATTTTCTGTGTTCTTTAAATGTAATTATAAATACTTTTGTTAGCAACAGCTGGAATGGCCTGACAATATCACACTGGTCATAGAATCAATTATAAACAATTATCTATCACAAGACCACCAGGGGGTGTGGCCCTGGTGCTACTGCATTCTTTGTCTCCTTGTCTTGTCAGTCATTAGTACCCAAGATATACTATTAAAAAAGTACTGTGACAGGTCCGTTAGTGGAGAATAATCTGCACAAAATTGCTGGATCATCTGTTCTGCTCCAACCCAATCTTCTGTAAGTAAATCACCTTATAATGAACTAGAGGCCCGGTGCATGAAATTCCCTCAGCCCAGCCTGCACCCTCTCCAATCTGGGACCCCTTGGGGGATGTCCAGCAGTCGGACATCCTTCTCACAATCCAGGACTGCTGGCTCCCAACCACTCGCCTTCCTGCCTTCCTGATTGCCCCTAACCGCTTCTGCCTGCCAGCCTGATCACCCCCTAACCATTCCTCTGCCAGCCTGATTGACACCTAACTGCTCCCCTGCCATCCTGAATGCCCCCAACCGCCCTCCCCTGCTGGTACCCCCAACTGCCCTCCCTCCCCTGCAGGCCTGGTTGCCCCTAACTGCCCTCCCCTGCTAGCCTGATTGACCACAACTACCCTCCCCTGCCGGCCATCTTGTGGTGGCCATCTTTGACCACATGGGGGCAGCCATCTTGTGCAAGGGCATGAGGGTTAATTTGCATATTACCTCTTTATTATATAGAACTAGTGGCCTGGGGTAGTGTCCCTCAGCCCAGCCTGAACCCTCTCCAATCTGGGACTCCCTCGAGGGATGTCCAACTGCCGGTTTAGGCCCGATCCCTCTCGCAATCCGGGACCGCTGGCTCTTAACCGCTCACCTACCTGCCTGCCTGCCTGATCACCCCTAACCCCGCTGCCTGCTGGCCTGCTCGCCCCCAACTGCCCCCCCCAATGGCCTGATCACCGCCAACTGCCCCCCGCCAGTCTGATCACCCCCAACTGCCCCCACTGCCAGCCTGCTTGCCCCCAACTGCCCTCCCCTCCTGGCCTGATCGCCCCTAACCGCCTCTTCCTCGGCTCCGCCACCATGGCTTTGTCCAGAAGGATGTCCAAAAGGTCTCCCAGAAGATCTCCCAGTCTAATTAGCATATTACCCTTTTATTAGTATAGATTCTGTTGTATTCTATGGAGTAGCTTCTTTTTTCTTCCTGTCTGAAGATACTTTCTCATCAATCCAGTACACCTGTGCCCCACTGTTGACCAGCACTACAATTTTCAATTACAACATCACAGCAGCATACAATATTTAAAGTGCATAATGATTTTTCTTAAAGATCAAGAAAAGGTTAACTTGCCCAGCTGGTGTGGCTCAGTGGTTGAGTATTGGCCCATGAACCAGGAGATCACAGTTCGACTCCCTGTAAGGGCACATGCCCAGGTTGCAGGCTCAATCCCCAATAGGGGCATGCAGAAGGCAGTCAATTGATGTTTCTCTCACGGATATTTCTATTTCTCTACCCCATCCCCTTCCTCTCTCTAAAATCAATTGAAAAATATGTTTTTTAAAGAAGTTCATCTTGTTGTTCTTGAAAAGTGCAAGGAATGTGTATTGCACTATTAAAAGGAATCCCACTAAAACATCGTCAAGAATCATTTTTAAATGAGGGCTTGTGGGAGTGTAACTCCCCTATTCCAAATCATTATTTTATTGTAATATGTTTTCTTCTCTTCACATGGTAATGACAGAACACTCTATTAAGCGATGTGACTGTGTGACTAAGAGGTGGCTCTGAAATCAGATAGATCTAGATTCAGCTATTTCAGAGCTGTGTGATGCTGGACAAGTTACTTCACTACCCTAAGCCTGGGCTCCTGATCTCTAAACTGAGATAATTAGTACCTCTCTCCTAGGGTTAGTATGCGGATAAAATAAGGTGACACTTTCGAGGCACTTAGCCCACACAACAATTGCTCAATAAGTGAAAGCTATAATTTCTATTGTCTTAATGCTGGAGGCAGTGTTGCCTAATGACTATGGACTCTGCAGCCAAACTGCATAGCTTCAAAGTTCAAATCGTGGTGTAACTACTTACTTAACTGTGTGACCTTGAGTAAGTTACTAAATCTCTCTAGACCCCTAATTTCTGGTCTTTAAAATGGAGATAGTGAGTGCACCTACCTCATAAGGTTGTTGAAAGGATTAAGTGAGTTAATGCATAGGAAGTGGTTACATCAGGGCCTGGTACATGTAAGTGTTGCTTGCCACTGTAATTAATGATGAACTGCACCATTATTACAAAGTACTTTCCTCCTTCACTTCAGCCATGCCTCCCCTGGCAATCATGTCAGACAAAGTGCTCTTGGTGTCAGCATCCCAAACCAATAATGATATCCTTGTGACACAAACAGGAGAATCTGATATAAATGTTTATAAATTCCGCACAAATACATATCTGTCAAGCAAGTGTTTAACTGAATCAGGAATCCTAGCATCAAACAATTCAAGTATCACATTACATAATAGTAAATTTTGAAAAAGGAAATAAATTAATGATGTATTGTTACAAAAATAGGTTCCTTATCTCTAATTCATGGGGAAATTATAGCTGTCTAGTAGTCTAAATAGGTGCAGTTCATCCAGTTTAGCATAAGGTGGCGCCAACGGATGCTTTAATCTGTGGTTGCGAGTATTGGCCATCAGAAAGTCTAGAAATACAGCAAGAGCTTCCAAGTTAACTTGGGCATTTCCAAGGAGCCTCAGCTGTCAGCAGCTTCTGGAAACCTTTTGTGTCCACCTTTCTGAAATTGCTTCATCTTGGGTAAGATCAGGAAAGTTCCTCTACATAATTGGGCCTAAAATTAACCTTTGGTTTTACTGATATTATTAACTGGGGCATATATGTTTGAAACCTGCCAGGAAGTTGTGCTCTTTTTCCTTTGTTTTTTGGTTTCATTTCTGGTAAACAAGAGTAACACATACGAAGGGTAGAAAAGCTATCCAATTTTAAATACTAAAAGATAATAATACATAATGTCCAGAGATACACATTAATCCCGTGCCCCAAAATCTAGCTTCCCAAATACCCTATTTCTGTCAGAAGTACCAATACTGCCTGGCCGGGGTGGGTCAGTGGTTGAGCATCGACCTATGAACCAGGAGGTCGCTGCTTCGATTCCTGGTCAGAGCACATACCCGGAGTGTGGGCTCAATCCCCAGTAGGGGGTATGCAGAAGGCACCCATTCAATGATTCTCTCCTTTCTCCCTTCATCTCTGAAATAAATATATATATATATATATATATATATATATATATATATATATATATATATTTTAAAGAGAATAGTACCAATATTTTCTGGTTGGCTAAATTCACAGCATTTGTGGTATTTTATTCCTCCCTAACAGTAATATTATCCACCTAGAACTTTATTTTTTAAAATTTTTATTGAAGAGCTTACACAATAATGTGTACACAACATTATTAAACTGTAGACTGAAAAGTTGGTAAGTGTAAGATAGTAAATTTTATGTGCTCTTTACCACAATTTAATGTTTTTTATTTTAAAAAATAAAAGAAAATAAACCAAAAAAGTATTTAGCCATTTAACATTTTTATGCATTTAGTGCAAATTAAGTTAAGCAGTGATGTCCATAGTATAGAGAGGCCATAGAAAATGGGCCAATAAGCAAGCTCATACTAAAGAAATAAATTTTTGAAAGTCTGACTTTGGGATTCACTGGGCATGTGTCCCAAGGAACACACACCAGGCCTAGTCCTATGGATAAAAAGAGGGCAATGTAGATGTGGAAGGTAAGAGCAGACTTTCAACTTCAACCTCAACTTCTCCAATGACTTGGCCACAGGGTCCATGTGACCCTGAGCACTTCTCCAGGAGGTCAGATGGTGAGCAAAAACTGAAAGAGTCTTTGGCACCCACAAGAATTATTGGGTGGTCCAGCCCGGTGTAGCTCAGCGGTTGAGCGTCGACCCAGGAACCAAGAGGTCACCGGTTCAATTCCTGGTGAGGGCACATGCCCAGGTTGCGGGCTCAATCCCCAGTGGGGGACGTGCATGAGGCAGCCAATCAATGATTCTCTCTCATCATTGATGTTTCTATCTCTCTCTCCCTCTCCCTTCCTCTCTGAAATCAATAAAAAATATTTTTAAAAAAAAAGAATTATTGGGTGTCTAAAATGGGGGAAACTAGTGAGAAAAAAAATAGAAGTAGTTGTTTTTTTCAGATTCCATCTGGATTTCAGGCTGGATTTCAGACAAGATTCATTCGTCAACATCTAGCAATGGTTAGAAATGCTTATAATAAAAAGTGACTACTTCTGTAGCCAAAAAACTCAGGGTACTCTACAGCATCCTCCACGTGGCCAAATACAACCCTCCCAGACCCCTTCACGCCCAAGTGGTGCTAGGGTCTCTGGGCACATTTGTCTAGCTCCTCCTTAAATGTTCTTTTAATTTTAATTTTGTAATTACAGTTGACATTCAATATTATATTAATTGCAGGTATGCTGCATGGTGGTTAGACATTTACATAATTTGTGAAGTGATGCCCCTGATAAGTCTAGTACCCACCTGGTCCAAATGTTCTGATTCCCATAGTTAACATGTTCAAAAATGGTCCTGAATGCAACTCAGACTTTTGTTTAAACTTTAGTCATGAAGAACTTACCCTGAATATGTGTTGGGGAGTAGATAAAATCTTCTGTATTTCTACATTGTAGATTATTTGGTCATAGAGGAGCATCTACTCTCTACCCCAATGAGACTAATTTATGTTTTCTGTCAGAAACAAGTTACCCCTTCTGCATGGTTTGTCTGAGCTCAGGAGCGAGGCTGGTCTGGCAGGGTGGTCCACTCGCAGGGGTTTCTTCCTCCTGTACCACCGATGGGTCCAAATGAACCCAGTACACTGAGTAATGCAGCCCGAACAGTGTGTGTGGTCTTGGGGATGAGAGAATCGGGGAGGAACAGGGTGACTATCCAGGGAGGTCTGTTCAAGGAGGTAAGGAAACAAGGAGAGTCTGAGGTAAGTATCACGAGTCAGAGTTCAAATCCAAAAACTTAACCTAAGGATTCTAGAAGAGCTGAAACTTCATGGGCCATCTGGGCAATGCCAGAGAGGGCTGTTCCCTTCACCTGCCTTTTCATGCTCACTGAGACATGGGGAGAGAAGACCAACTCCAAGGTGAAATGTCCTGGCTGTCAAACTTTACTGGGCCCAGGATCACCTGGGAACGTTGTTAAAAACTAGATTCTAATTCAGTAGATTCTGGTGGGGGAACAGGGTACAAAGACTATGCATTTTAATCAGCACCCCAAGGGATATTTTTTTTAAAATCCTCACCCAAGGATATTTTCCCATTGATTTCAGAGAGAGTGTAAGAGAGAGGGAGAGACAGAGAGAAATATCGATGTGAGGAAACACATCAATTGATTGCCTCCTGCACAAGCCCCGACCAGGGCCCAGGCCGGGAGGAGCTTGCAACCAAGGTACAAGCCCTTGACCAGAATCGAACCCATGACCCTTTGGTCCACAGGCTGACGCTCTATTCACTGAGCCAAACCGGCGAGGGTCATCCCAAAGGATTCTGATGCAGGAGTTTCATGGACCACATTTTAAGAAGCACTAAAATAAGTTATAGCAACGCTCAGGTCACCAGGCTGCCATTGGAAAATTAGTTCCCAGAGACTGAAATAATGTGTATGTGCATACATGACTTAAAAAATCATATTAGTTAATGTGTGCTATGTATTGTTCCCACAGAAAGAGGTATCCAAAAACCATACCATTTGAATTAAATGCTACTGATAAAAAAGTCCAGGACCAGGAGGTCAGGAGTGTAGTAGATGACCAGACAATAGCCATTATGATGCCCTCCTACTGGCAGGTGCAGCAACATAAAACACGCTTTACATAATTTACAAAAATTATGTCATAGGTCACAAATTCAATCAGTGTGGAGTTTATATTATTCTTGTAATAATTTCTATTTCACATTATATTTCTTTTTTTTTCATAACTTACGGTTCAAAAGTAATACAAGCGTATCTCTAACATTTAAGTCTTCAAGAGAAAAGACCATAATGGGGCTGCTAAGTGGTATTCAGATCTTGCAACAACCAAGAAAAAATTACAGCACTTGAAAACAAAGAAGAGAAGCATTGAGTTGATAGTGAACACAGTGCTGTAAAGCAAAAGATAGCAGTGAAATCAGTCTAAAAATGCGAATTTACTGATTTGAAAGAGTATTGACTTCGTTTCCAGTGAAATGATACCCAGCAATGAAGAGACAACAGAATTCGGCAGTGACAAGGGGGTTGGGTTTGCTATTTGACAGATGTTGAAGGAGAAGGTGTCCTGGGTTTTAAGGATAGAGAGTATCCACCGTGATGCATTTCTGTCATGTTTTTGTTAATTGTTATGGAGCTATGGTATCAATTATAATACTGATTTCTATTGGAAATCAGTTTCCTTTTTGCTTTCTGTATACTAATATTCTACGAGAAGTGTGATTTAGCTGCCCACATGCCTATGATGTTGGCATTACTTCCAATCCAATAATTTACTTCTGTGCTTTTTGACTGTTTTTACTGAAATATTTGCTTGGCTACATATGTCATGAGTCCCTAAACACAAACTTCTCCTCCATGATTCTAGGTCAAACCCTGCTGTATGGAAATTCTGTTTTAAGGATTTGAAATGAGGAGCCTGGCAATTCCCAACCCACTTGTATCTTTTAATTTTTATTTTTTTAATATATTTTTATTGATTTCAGAGAGGAAGGGAGAGGGAGAGAGATAGAAACATCAATGATGAGAGAATCATTTATCGGCTGCCTCCTGCATGTCCACCCCTCCACCCCCCACTAGGGATCAAGCCCACCAACCCAAACATGTGCCCTGACCAGGAATCGAACCATGACCTCCTGGTTCATAGATCGATGCTCAACCACTGAGCAACACCAGCTGGGCACCATTTATATCTTTTTAAAATTTTATTATTTCACTGATGTTCTTTTTTTATAGTAAAAAACACATAACATTGAAGTTGCCATCTTAATCATTTTGAAGCATGTAGTTTAGTAGTGTCAAATAATTCACATTGTTGTGCCACAGAGCTCTAGAACTTTTTCATCTTGCAAAACAGAAACTCTATCGCCATGAAGTACTAATTCCCCATCTCTCTCTTAAATCATTCTCCACAAACTCAAGTTCTATCCCTTGGTATTCGTCTTTCATATTAAAAATGGCATTGAAATTCATCAACGTCCAAAATATCCAACTTAATTGGATTTTTGTTTTCATAGAATTTGACTCATTAAATTAAAATCTATGAAGTCTAGTGCCATGAGGGAGCATTCTCTGGTATCTATGACTTGGTGATTTTCCTTTCCTTTTTTTTTTTTTTTTTTTTTTTAGTTGATTTCAGAGAGGAAGAGAAAAGGATAGAGAGTTAGAAACATCAAAGATGAGAGAGAATCATCGATTGACTGCCTCCTACACGCCCCCGCCCCCTTACTGGGCTTCAAGCCTGCAACCTGGGCATGTGCCCTGATCAGGAATTGAACCATGAACCATGACCTCCTGGTTCATAGGTCAACACTCAACCACTGAGCCACACCAGCCAGGCTCAGTGATTTTCAACAGGGTGATATTAGTATGTCCAGTGAGACCATTCTTCTTGTGCTGTACTCTCTATGCAGTCAGCCCAGGACATTAGCATCCCTGCCCCCACTCCCACTAAATGCCAGCAGCATCCCCAATCATCGTGACAACCAGAAACACCCCTCATATTTCCAAACACCCTATGTGGTGGTCCCCTCCTGGCAGAGTTCCACAAGTTGTGCCTTTATTAGGACCCTTGACTCTGGGTGATCTCCTCTGTCACTCATATGACCTAGTTCAATTAGATCATTAACAAGTCCAGGGTACTGATATGGTTCCAGCTACTTATTATGCCAAAAATCATTATGCTTTCCCACACTCTTTTCTCCTACAAGCATCAGCTTGAATTTTTTGGCCAGGTCCCTTGGGCTCACACTTCTTTGAAGTAACTGTTATTAAGTAAGTTCTTAATAAGAGAGTCCTGCCCTGCTTCATCCACCTGCTCACCCAGTCCTGCCACCACTTGTGCTTTTTATTTCCTTATATAGACCCAAGGGGAGGGGAGGGAGGGACGGTGTCCAGGAGCACAGAGGTTGCCAGGAAGGGACAGCCTTAGAGGGGTTTGCATGCCAAATGACTGTTTCAAAAGGGAGGGCCTGGGTTATCACCACCATCATCACACCATTGGCTCAGGCTCCCTTTTCAGAGCAAAAGGCATTGCCTTGAAGAATAGTCCAATTTTGTCAGAGAGAATGAGAATGCAGCAACTTTTATCAGGCAAGTCACAACGAGTCACTCCTTCCAAGCTGGTTTCTCTGGTTTTTCTGGCGTTGGGTAGTTTGATCTGATAGTGAGAACCAGGAACAGACTACCTGCTGGTTCTGCCTCTGATTCATAGCAAGGCTTTCTTTTTCTTGTAATGGATTTATTACTCACCAAAGTAAGCCCCAGCCACCAAACTTGATAGGATCCCAGAGAAGAAAGCTTATATTTGACAGCATACAGTTATGAAATTTATGTCCCCTCCAATTACATCTGTGTTTTTACTTCACATAAGTGATGACAAGTTGTATGTATCGTGTCATGATGAGATTGCATTATCTGCCTCTTGTCGTGACAAGACAGACAATGGCCCCATTTTTACCGGAAGCTACAAAGTTAAGGTGTGCAGCAGACTGTGTATCCTTTTATTTTTTTTTTCCCCCTAGCTCAAACATCAGTTTACAGTAACATAATCTTCTGTGAAGTCTCATGGGGAGAAAAGCAATTTGGACATTCCCACTGTTACCTGATTCGCAGACTCTGCTGAATGCAGCAGACACCTCGTGTTACTGTCTTATCGATTCTGGGAACACCTGATATATGCCTCATCTCCTCTCCATTCTACCTCCTAGCATCTCTCATTACACGCCCCTCCTTTTTTTTTTTTTTCATCCTCTCCACCATTCTCAGACAAGGGCTTATTGGCTTCCTTTCCCACTTGCTCTCCCCATCACTGTCTGTCTTACCTCCTTCCTTATTCTGCTGAATGCTCTTTCTCACTTCCTTCTAATTCACTGGCCCTTTCCTCTGTCTTCCCTCTGAAACAAGCCTCCTCTGTCCTAGAAATAAAACAAAGCAAACAGAAACACCTTGGCTAAGATGACCCATTAGTTAACCAGCCTGTTCCTTTCCTTCCTTTCTCTACCAAACTTCTGTTCTCCACCGACAGCTTCCACTTTTGTATCATCCATTCACTTTGTTCTAGCTCCACCTCCAGCGTCCCAATGAAGCTCCATCCTCCAGAGATGTTCACCTTATCTCCCTGCAGTTCTCTGCAGCTGACCATCCAATTCAAAGAGGTTTTCTTTCTTTGGATTTCAAGACTTTTCTAATCAATCCTCCCACTTCTGATCTCTTTATTCTTGACATCCACCCCACAGAAATCCCACCTACACTCAGGTCTTCGACTGCTCAATTCCCACCTCGCAGCGCGCTCATAAGCAGCTGTGCTTACCCGAGACTATGTCCCCATTTCACACACCTTCTTCCTGAGCTGCAGCAGGTAGAGACTGGATGTCTGGCAGGGGAAGGGCCTGATTCATTCCCAGCCTGGCTCCCCTCGACATCCCTGTCCTTCAGTCCATTGCTCATTCTACTGGCACACCTCTCCTCTCACATCATCGTATTGCTCCATCTTGGCAGCTCATTTACTTATTATATCTTAGATTCTGAGTTTTCTCCTGAGGTTTAATTATACATTTTAACTACCTTCTAAGTATTTTCACTTGATTCTTCTATCATCACCTCAAACGCAAAGGCAACAAATAAATGAACTTACCTCTGGGGTTAGGAGGGGGGCACAGTATTCTTTCTGAATCACAGATTTCTTTCTTTCTCACTTTCACATAGTGAATCTCAAAATTCCAGTAAGTTTTGTTTTTTTTTCTTCCTGTTCTAGTTACCAAGCCCTCTTAATTCTTCCTCCGTACTTCTCTTTTCTTTCCTATGTATTTCCACTAGGAGCATCCCACCTTAACTAGATTTAGGTATCCCGTCTGCAACTAGATTAATCTTCATAGAACCCTGCTCACAAACATTTATTATTGCCTTTATTAATCGGAAGTTTTTCAGTTGCAAATAAAAATCCCAGTTCAAAATCACAGATTAAAAAAGAAATGTTTTGGCCCACTTGCTCTCTCCACCACTGTCTGTCTGTCTGTCTTACCTATCTGAAAGACCAAGGGTATCTGCCTTCAAGCATGGTTAGATGTAGGTACTCAAGCATCTCACCAGGAATCTCTCTCTCTCTCTCTTTCTCTCTCTCTCTCTCTCTCTCTCATACATTTTATTGATTTTTTTTTTTTTTTCAGAGAGGAAGGGAGAGGGATAAAGAGTTAGAAACATCGATGACAGAGAAACATCCATCAGCTGCCTCCTGGGAATGTGCCCGCAACCAAGGTACATGCCCTTGACCAGAATCAAACCTGGGACCTTTCAGTCTGCAGGCCAACGCACGCTTTTTTTTTCTTCTTTTTTTAAAATTGAATTTATTGGGGTGACAATGGTTAATAAAATCATACAGGTTTCAAGTGTACATCATCTGCATGCTGCATCCTGCACTTACCACCCAAAGTCAAGTGTCTTTCCACCACCATTTATACTCAGTTTGCCCTCTTCCACCTCCCCCCACCTCCCTTTCCCGCTGGCAATCACCGTAACTGTTGTATGTGTCTGGTTTTTCTGTTGTATGTGTCTACGTTTTTCTTAAGTGTGACAAAATAGTCACCACCACCTGAAGTCTTATAGTAAAGAAACGTAGCATCATTAAGGGAAAGAGAGTATCCTTTCTTAATTGTCCAGCATAAATCCTAACACTGGCTCTGATTTGCAAGACTTGGGCTATGGATCCGTCCCTAGACCCTGGGGTGATGTCAACCTACCCCGCCTACCTAGATTAAGAGTGGGAAAAAGCTTGGTTCCCATGGAAAATAAGTGTGCTATTACAAGATAAGGGGATAGGTTCTGGGGAGGCAAAGGCAACAGGTGTCCAAATGCACTCTCCCACCATATAATACAGTTAAATTCCCTCAGTCTGACATTCTAGATCCTCACACCTTAATGTGTCCTAAAACTTCCTTTCCTATTTTTCTCACCCAGTATCAAGCATAAGCCTCTCACTTGAGACAATCAATTTTTCCAGGTTATTAAGATATAATTGACATATGATAATGTATAAGTCTAAGGTATACAATGTAGAATATACTGCAAAAATGATTACCACAATAAGAATAGTTAACATATCCATCACGTTATATATATCTCAGCTATTTGCTATCCTCTGATCTCTCCACGGTTTTCCTATCTCTATATCTTTGCTAATACCACCACCCTGTCACCACTTCGAATTATACCCATCTTCCCAACCCAAGATTTGTACACCTCTTTTTGGTCCATCTAACCATTCAGATAGCAATGGTTAATGCTTTTATTCACTTGATTAAGATTTATTGACTATGATCGGGGCCAAACAATACCACTCAAAAATCAGAAGTAGGAGATAGTATCTGTTGTCATTTAACCAAAAGATTGGTAAAAAATGGGAAAAGCTAGTATAGAAATGAATATTTATTTAGAATGAGAAAATAAATTAGAACTAGTTACAAATTTTGAAAAGTTGACACATCACAAAATCACAAGATCTAACAAGCAACAGTATTTTTATTAACTGCCTAGCACCCCTCTGTAATTCTTGTTGGTACATTTTGGGCTGTAGATTCTTTAATCAGATCATCATTTATTTTGTAATATTTCCTGTAAAGAAAGTAAAAATATAATTCAGTGTTTTCTCTAACCTCACTGAGACTTTTTGCTCTTTATTATTGATACACTGCAGAACTTATTTCAGCTTCACAACTCACATTTGGTAACATATGTATAAATACTTAAGATGCTGTCAAATTTGAGGGAAACTCTATCTTCAAGTACTTTTTTTCCTATTTATGATCTATCAGATGGAAATTTTTCCAGAGACTAGCTTCTGGCTCTTAATATTTTAAACCTTGTTGCTCCTCCACAACATACTGGTCTCTGTGGAACACATGCACATACCTCATGATAGCAATCTGGCCTGCACTTTGGGGTGGCGAATGGCATTGGACTCAGCACAGAGGTTGGTAGGAATGTTCTTAGAAATCTTTCCACTCCCTACACGGAAATGGCCAACAATAACTTTACCCATGGAAGTGACAGTAGACTAGGTAAATACATCTAAATAAAATTACACTGAATGTATTTCCAGCTCAGTTTCTGGCCCTGGCACCACTTGAGATTAGGTAC
Organism: Corynorhinus townsendii; assembly: GCA_026230045.1. NCBI lineage: Eukaryota > Metazoa > Chordata > Mammalia > Chiroptera > Vespertilionidae > Corynorhinus > Corynorhinus townsendii. Next base: position 41,690,321 of record JAPDVU010000002.1, read on the forward strand.
AGCACTCAGGAATCAAATCCCAGGTCTCCTTCCAGCCTCCTTCTCCCTGTACTTCCTAAATCTGACCAGGCACTCTTTCTTCTTCCAGAGCACCTCCTTCCTCAAAAGGTCGGCAGCCACAGAAATCCCATTGCCAAGATTTGTCTAACCACCTAGACCAGTTCCACCTGCCCTTCCCATTTCAAAGCTTTATGAGCCCAAGAAAACTGGCCAAAAAATTCAAGCTGACACTTGCAGGGGCAAAAGACCAATGCTGAGTTACAACACAGTATCCAAAACAGCCAAATGTAAAACTCAGTACCTGCTTACTAAATGATGGTCCCCAAATAATAAATACCTACCTAGACCAGGTCTCGAGCTGGAGTGGCAACTGCCACCAACAGCCCCACATCTAATCACCAAGGAGGTCAACTATTCCCTCTTCCCTTTAACCAAGCTGAGAAAAGGTGTGGGGTTTTCTTTTCATAATGAATTTTTAATATGTGAAAAGCAAACTAGAGTTGTGTTTTGTTGGCCCATTAGAGTTCAACTTGCAGGTGCCATTCCCCTTGTGCTGGACAACGCTCCTTCCGGGGAAAAAACAGACCTCAAGGACCTGTGCAAGGAAGGCCTGGGCCAGGTAACCTTGATCATTCCTTTGAGTGGCTTTAAGGCCAAACATGTGGTTAATACAAAGCTGGGAGAAAGAGTGAATTAATAAGAGGAGCTAAAAGGTTTCCTCGAGTTAATTCGATGAAGTTTTAAAAGAAAGAATAAATGTAGAATACTATAGTTGAGTCAAAAAAATCTCCAAATGCTTGCAGAAGTACAAGAAAATAAAAACAGATAAGCTTTATTGAATGTTACTATATGTTGGCCACTATTATAAGGGTTTTGCTTGTGTTTATCATATCCTAGATAAGTTGACTGTAAAGGCTGTGTGAGTACAAGCTATCAGTAACTCACCTGGCAAGATTGTAAGGACTGGAAATGGTGTGTATAGGTATAGTGCCTGGCACAAAGTAGGCACTCAGTAAATGTGAGCTAATATTGGTTTCTAAAGAAAGCTTGAAAGAAACTATCCCCTTTAATATAAAGTGATTCTTTCATCTTAGGTGGAGAGATGTAAATGAAGATAATAATTACTTCCCATTAGTTGCAGGATATCAGTCTGAGGAGGGAATGGATTTATTCTGTGTGGCCCCGAAGAAAGAATTTTTAAAAAAACAATGTATTAATGTTATGAGGAGCTGGCAAAAAGAAAGGGAGGAAAGAGGGAGAAGAGGAGGGAAGAAGGGAGGGCAAAAAGGGGAGAGAGGGGAAAAGAATAAAAGGGAAGAAAGGAAGTTGTTCTGCCTTAGAAGCAATGAACTCCCAGAAGTCTATGGGGCTATTCTAGAAAGGGCAGGACAGATCTTGGACAAGGCTGATTATTAGGGTATTTCAAGCATCATATAAGCTTGCAGGTAGGAGATGTTTTTAGCACTCGTCTAATACCAAGTCTCATCTCCACCCGGATGGCTTGAGATATGAAAGCTAACACTATGGAGACTTTCATTAGGCCTCAAGTTTCACAAGGACAGTTTTCCACAAAATGGAATTCCCATTAATGAAGCAAAGGATAAGGCTGGTTCTTAGATAAACCAGTGGGAAATATCCACACTATCTAATTTTTAAAGCCCTTTGAAATTAACAAGAGAGTAAACTTTCCCCTATCAGCCCAACAATCCTGAGGGCAGTTCCTCCCTCCGCCCGCACCCCTTTCTGCTGCCAGAGGACAGTGGATAATATTTGTACAGCTTTAGGGAATTCAGTAGTTAAATGCATGGGATAATGTAATTCTTGGAAAATGTTGGATCTTTTTTGCAGAGTAAAGATTTGGTCCTCCTGTGATTGAGAATTCAACACTATAAACAATTAAAAATTGTAGACAACTATAAAGTGCCATCTTTGTTATTTTCACAGTTTCATTCAACATATTCCTTGGAAAAAAATTGAGTTTCATTATAAAGAACCAGCTTTAAGATTAAAAAGACAGATATCTATGTTAACTGGATAAGGTATATTTCAATATAAAATATTTTACAAAACTATTGTGAAAGTTCATTGTAATGTAGTCTTAGAGTCACACTTCTGATTTTCACTTGATTTGAATCAATCTCTAGTCAGGCATTTTGTAAACATTACACATATAACTCACTAATTTATATCTTAGTACATAGTATGGTACAGTGGTAAAATGGGTTGGTGCTAAAGCCAGTCTGTCTGGTTCAAATCGTGGCTCCACCACTCACTAGCTATTAAGCTTAGGAGAGGTGCTCAAACTTTTGTGCCTCACCTCTAACATAGACATGAGTATCCAGCTCAGAGGGTTGTTGCAAGCTAATACAAGAAAGCATGGGTAATTAATTAGTCAGTGAATGTCAGGTACTATTGTTATAGTACAAACATTAAAGGAAGAAAATACATCACATTTCAGAAAGGTTGACTGATGCTGAGTTCAAATACAGAACCCTAAGTAACCAATTGTAAAAATGTAATAGCTGATTTGATCCCCTGTCAGGGCACATACAAGAATCAACCAATGAAAGCATAAATAAGTGGAACTGAGAGCTGCGGCGGCCAGCTGTGGCGGGGGCCAGATATGGCAGGGATCTCCCTTTTCCACGTCCAGCACGGAAAGAGAGATGAACGAACCAGTTCTAAGTGGAGGCGGCCAGGGATTGAGAAATAAAAGAAAGAGACCAGACACGAAGATAGAAACAAAGCTGGGAGCCAGGTGGGACGCCATCCTCTCTGATGGAGAGGCAGGGGCCTCGAGCCCACGCAGCAAGTTTATTTTATACCCCCAAATACCAGGAAGTATCCCTAGCATTCCTGGTGCTTGCCTGGATTTACATATCAAAGCCTGCTAGGCCGACACCTGGACAAAGGTAAAAAGTCAGTACTGATAACACCCCCCACCTTCTTGGGGAGGGTGTAACCGAGATGCGGCTCTCGGGCTCAGCTGACAACAATTTAAAGAAATGCCCATGTGCCTTCCCAGGCAGCCCTCTACAGAGAGCTGAGATTCTGGGAGCTGAACAGTGGACAGAAGTCAGTGAGTTCTGGGGAGCACCTGTTGCATAGCTTGTTTACTAAATGATGTCCTCCCAAACAATAAGTAGCTATACTGGCAAGAAACATTGACCTTTTATTTCAGAAACATAGATTTCTTGTTGATTCTTGCATACAAAGAGTATCTTTTGCTACACATGTGAGGATGTAGGTGTTATTTAGGGGGTGGGTGTGTATCAGTCTCCTGGCAGAGTCCCCTGTGATTCTATAGTGAGATTTTTTCCACTGTGATGACTGAGATCAACTTAAGACAATCACATTTGATAACACATGATGAATTTTCTAAAGCTTCTTTATCATAAGAAGCAAATATGTCAAATATATCCTATACATTACTTTTTAACAAAAGAATAAGTAACAGTAATCCATAAATAATTGGTGGGATGAATTACATACTATGATCATTTCCAGTGGTGACTTATTCTATCAAAAATTAATAATAGCTAACATTTACTAAGTACTAAATATGTGCCAGGCATATTTCTAAGTGTTTTATGTCTATTTTTTCATTCTATTCTCATTTATTATTATCGTCCTTTTATGGATGCTCTAAAGAGGTTAAGTAATTTGTTCAACATCACACAGAAGTTGTGAAGACAGAATTCAAAACTATGCAGTGTGATTTCTGAGCCCATATTATTATCCATCTCATCCTGCTCCACAGAGACAAGTTCTCAGTCAAATCTTCACTCTCTAAAAAAAGCTTCCAAAAAGAGTTTTATCAGCTTATCCTAATACTTTTAAAATATGATATAACTTATAAAATTCTGTATCACACACATTTCAGGAATAGATAGTTTGCATAATATTGTTTTTATTAGTTCAGTCTGGAAAAATAGCATATTATTGATAATCTGTTTTCCTCTTGGACTCCAAGTAAAGAATGTATTTACCTAACAAATGAAGTTAGAAATACCTCCATGAACTGAAGAGAGGAAATGCCACAAGGGAACACAGATCATATATAAACTTGGGCTACAAGTTCTCCCCAGTTCCAGGAGGTACTGGAAATTTATATCAGAACTAGAGGCCAGATGCACGAAATTTGTGCAAGGGTCTCGGCCCCTGCTACCGCAGCTTCATCAGGAAGGTAGTCTGGAAGGATGTCCGGTCTAATTAGCATATTATGCTTTTATTATTATAGATCATATATATATTTATCTTTGGTGTAGTTTATAGTAAAGTGTTCATACAAACCTTTCATTCTAGAGTAGGTTTAATCAAACATAAGTGCCTTTATTCTCTTCATAAAATCCCAAGATAAAAAATCCTTAGTTTCTTTGAGAGGAAACTAAGGAGAAAATAAACAAATGGGACTACATCAAAATAAAAAGCTTCTGCACAGCAAAAGAAACCATCAATAAAACAACAAGTAAGACCACTGCATGAGAGAACATATTTTCCAATGTTATCTCCGATAAGGGCCTAATCTCCCAAATTTATAGGGAACTCATACAACTTAACAAAAGGAAGATAAACAATCCAATCAAAAAATGGGCAAAGGACTTAAATAGACACTTTTTGAAAGTGAACATACAGAAGGCCAAGAGACATATGAAAACATGCTCAAAATCACTAATCATCCAAGAGATGCAAATCAAAACAACAATGAGATACCATCTCACACCTGTCAGAATGGCTACAAGCAACAAATCAACCAATGACAAGTGCTGGAGAGGATGTGGAGAAAGAGGAACCCTCTTGCACAGCTGGTGGGACTGCAGACTGGTGCAGCCACTGTGGAGAACAGTATGGAGTTTCCTCAAAAAATTAAAAATGGAACTTCCATTTGACCCAGTAATCCCACTTCTAGGACTATATCCCAAGAAATCAGAAATATCGATCAGAAAGGACATATGCACCCCTATGTTCATAGCAGCACAATTTACCATAGCTAATATTTGGAAATAGCCTAAGTGCCCATCAGCAGATGAGTGGATTAAAAAACAGTGGTACATCTATGCAATAGAATACTACACTGCTGTAAAAAAGAAAGAACTCTTAACATTCGCTACAGCATGGATGGACATGGAGAGCATTATGCTAAGTGAAATAAGCCAGTCAAGAAAGATAAATATCACAGGATCTCACTCATTTGTGGAATATAATGAACAACATGAACTAATGAACAAAAATAGATCCAGAGACAGAGAAGCATCAAACAGACCGTCAAACTTCAGCTGGAAGGTGGGGGGTGAGGGGGTAAGAGATCAACTAAACAACTTGTATGCATGCATCTATAATAATAAAAGTGTAATGTGCTAATTAGACCGGATGTCCTTCTGGATGACCTTCCAGATGAAGCCAGGTCTGTGAGGGAAGACCAGGTCCCTGGAAGCCAGTGCCGGCATCCAGGGGAAGGAAGGTCTACTCTTGCATGAATTTCATGCATCAGGCCTCTGGTATAAGAAAAACCAATGGACACAGATACTAGGGGGATCAGGGCATGTGCTGGGAGGTGGGGATGACTGGGGAGAGGTCAATGGGGAAAAAAGGAGACATATGTAATACTATATGTAATATTTGAAACAATAAAGAATTTTTTTAAAAAATTGAATTCAGCTAAAAAAATTCTTTGAGGGACTGGTCAGAATAATTTTTAAAATTTTTAATTTACCCTCCCTGGCCAGGTAGCTTAGTTAGTTAGAATGTCATCCCAATATGCTAAGGTTGCCAGTTTGACCCCTTATTAGAGCACATACAAGAATCAACCAATTAATGCATAAATTAGTGGAACAACGAATCTCTCTCTTGCTCTCTCTCTCATCAATTTAAAAAATAAATAAAAATTTTAATTTATCCAATTCTCCTCCTCCAATCTCAAGCAAAAAGAAAAGTCATATGTAACTTCTTACCTTAGGAATTTTTATAGAGCTGAACACATATACATATGAAGTCAGAGGCGCTTCTGGTCTTTTGCAAAACCTAAGTCTATAGAAGACATAACCCTGGGTGCCTTGGAGCAGAAGTGAGAAAAAGAGCATTTTAAAAGTGAGAAAAGAGAGAGAGCCGAGGTTCTGGGAGCTGGACAGTGGACAGCAGTCAGTGAGTTCTGGGGAGCACTGTTGCAGAGCTTGATAGTAGTATCAGCTTATGGTGCTCTCAAGGACGAATAGACCCTAGGCACAAGGGCCAAAGGCTCCCCAAGACGCTCCTTCCCCAGGCATGATCTGGAAGCAGCTAAGCCCTCAGACCCCACTGATGAGACACGGGCATGTCAGCAGGAAACAGAATGGGCCATTGGTCACTGACCAAAGCAGTCAGAATCTCCCCCAAATATGAGCACCGTCCTGTGGCCAGAGCCAGTCAAGACAGTGAGAGAAGGTCTGCCTGTTCTGTAGGGTGAGGGTTCAAAGTCAGATTTCAGTAGACTTAGGAAAAATAAAGAAATGTGATACTTCCTGCACAGCTGTTTGTGAACTGAAATCTATTCCCATACAGGTCGGTATCTGGAATGGATGCATACCACCTCCTTTCAAAGGCACAGTTTTGGTACCTAGAGAGTACAAACTCAGACATTCATCCCTTCTTACAGAATTATGTCCTAACAAGTTTAAACAAATAAGTGGAGAGGTCTTTAAAAATTACTGATTGGAGACAGTTATTTGGGAATTTTGTCTAATGAATTAAGCTCCAAAGTATGGAAAAATTGGTAATAGAGGAAAAATTGGTAAATTGGTATAGTTTATTAACTTTAACAGTTCAAATATGGAATACAACTATATTAACAGTATAGATCATGGGCTCTTCAAGAGACTTATTTAAGGATGTTATAAAGGTAACATATTTTCTTCTAAGAAAGATCCAAAAGATTAAAAATCAGTTCCTGGTTCCAGCTTACCTCTTATTACTTAATTACATTATAGAGGAATGTAAGGTATATTCTATATGTGTCAATTATTGGATTTTATTTGTTTTGCTTTCTATGGAATCATTGGTATAATTATAAAAATCTACATTGAAAACTCAAATATTTCAGTTAATGTTTCTGTGCCTTTTTAATTTCAAAACTGATAGCTAGGGAGTTTATTAACATAGCAAGAAATTTAAGACATCATGATTTGTGCAAAAGACAAGACATAAGATAGTTTCTTGATCTAAAATGGAATGGATTCCTTGCTCAAATCAAGAGAAGTGTCCTATATAATAAAAGCCTAATATGCAAATCAACCAAAAGGCAGACGGACTGGTCACTATGATACACACTGACCACCAGGGGGCAGACGTTCAATGCAGGAGCTGCCCCTAGCCCACAGGCCCCAGGCCAGCCAAGGTGGCTGCCAGCGGCCCCCCCCCCCCCAAATCACCCTGCCGGTTGCCCCACAGATTGGCCCTGATCGCTGACCAGGCCTAGGGACCCTACCCATGCACAAATTTCATGCATCAGGCCTCTAGTTAATAATAAAACATAATCCATTCATTTCAGATGAACTAAAATGATTAATTAACTTAAAGTTAAGTTTCATTTCCCATTTCAGACATATAAATATTATAGTTTTTTTCCCCTTGCCATTAAAGATAGATGAAGGGAGGAAGAGAGGGAGGGACGGAAACAAAGGGAGAGGCTGTTGGTCCCTAACAATCTTAGAATCTAGTTGAGAGAAGAAAACCATCTGAAAAACCTCATGAACAAAGCAACATAATCACTCGCTGGGTTCGATGCCGTAATCAGCTGGTACATCATTTTACTAAACAGGCTGAAAACTAAATAACCACTTCGTGTTAGTGGAGTATTTTATCATTGTTTATTAGGAGCCAGAATATATGTCAATAACAAAAACGGGCAAGGAGCCTGGAAAAGAACTGAGGACAGCTCCAATTGGTCATCAAGGAAGTCATTCCCTACTGATTTGATTGAAACGCAAGGTTACCTTTAGTGTTTTCAGGTCCCTCTTTTCGTTGGTTTTGTTTTCATTTTTCTACTTTTTTTTTTTTCACTTCTGTCCTCTTCTCCAGGAATAAAAGGCTGTCAGCCATGTGGTTTTGAAGTAGTGAAAAGTGTTCAGGCAAAAAGACTTGGGTGTGAGTCTCACCTGTGTCTTCCTACTTGCTCTTGGGCTGGGGAGGTAAATATCCTTGTCTCCATTTCTTCCCGGGCAAAGGGAAATGATAGGGCCAGCTTCACAGAGTGAGGATGAGGGAAATGGAAGTCAGGAAACCAGCATCTGAAAGGGATTAAGAAGTACAGATTGGCAGTTACAGACGAGTCAGGGAGATGGAAAATACAGCAGAGGGAATACAGTCAACAATATCGTAATAACTATGCATGGTGTCAGATGGGTACTAGTCTTATCAGGGTGATCACTTAGTAAGTTATAAAATGTCTAGTCACTGGGTTGCATACCTGAAACAAATATAATATTGTATGTCAACTATAATTGAAAAATAAAAAGTTACTTGGAGAAAAAAAAGAAAGCACCTAGCACAGAGTAGGAACACAATCAGTGGTGTCCATTATTCTTTACCCTTTGGGAAAAGGATAGAAAGAAAGAATCTTTGTTTTAGAGCAGTGCTTCTCAGCTTTTACCATCGGAGGGTGTTGTTTAAATGTAGATTCTGATTCAGTAGGTCCTGGGAGGAGAGTCTGAGCTTTGACATTTCCAGTGTTGTTGGTCCTTAGACCACATTTTGAATAGCAGAGTTTTAGAGGTCAAAGGAACATGGAAATGGTCAGAGGAGAAAGAGCAATATGTAGGGAAATAAACCAATATTTATAGAATGCCTACGTATATATAATTACATCTCTTTTTTTTAATCCTGAAAAGAACTCTAAGAAGTAGGTTTTATTACTATTTTACAGAGCAAGAAATTGAGGATCAGGTGCACTAGCTCATAGGATATCTTTGTAATTCCAAACTCACATTCACTGTCCACTTTGAAGGCGGATGCAGTCAGACAGATCAACAGAAGGCGGTAAGGACAAATGAGTCTAAGTGGAAGAGAATGATCAAGTGGGGATAAGCATCAGTGACTTATAGAGGGAAAAGTGAAGGGGCTCAGGGGATTGGAGAGTGCGTTTAATGGGGAGAGCAGCAAAAAGAGTATAAGGGCAATAATCTCTTCACCCTCTCTCTTCCTCCCATACTCCTTCTAAAGCTAGCATAGCTGCTGTTCAAGGTTAAACCCGCCAAATCATCACTGACATAGCACTAGTGCAGCTGTCACTTTCCATGCAACAAAAGAGTGGATCTGGGCCAACTTCACCTCTCCTAGTTATTTCCAGGGCTACCAAGATAAGAAAGAAAATGCAAAGGGAAGGTCAAAAGGAGGACCATCAAGTCCTGCATTTCCAAGGAGACATTTTCAACTACTGAGTTTAGCACAGAGTTCATATCTAATCTAAGTTCAACATTGCCCTGGCAAACAAGAGCTGGAGCCAAAGGTATGAGTCCAGGATTATAATGAGGTCTAACAGGTGACAGTCATATGACAGGAAGAACACGCTGCCATAAATGTCTTACTGGAAGGCAGCAGGTATTGCCGTGTTTAGGTTCCACAAACTGTGGACTTCGTTCAGGGCAGACACAAAAATAATATAACTAGCTTTAATAAAACTCTGACCTTAGTTTTGCCTTCAGTATGACAGACACACTTAATTGTTTTTAAGGCACCATTCAGAAATATACCAATTTGGACCCAAATTAGTAAATTTCTTCAAAAGTTTTCATGAAAACCATAATTGTTAAATGCCAATAATTTGCATAATGTGTTTTATTACACTACCAACTTCTTTCCTTGAAGGTATAGCCTTGGATGAGTCCCCTTCCTTATCTTCATGAATAAGATATGCCTAAGGTGATCCCACAGGGCAACCTTGATCAAGGAGTCAAAATAATATCAGGAAAATGGTCAAAAGACAAGCTGAACCAGCTCTATGACAAGGGAAATCAACATGTACTTAGTAACATCTACATGTTAATTTTATTTCATTTTCACCAATCTGTGGACTAGGTAGTGACATGACCATGATGCTAGGACTGAGATTCAGATAAATTCATTAACTTGCTCTTGCGTATGGTACTGGCAAGTGGCAGAGGCAGAATTTAAAAAGAAAAGCCAATGCTCCTACAGAGGATATGAGGATTGTGGTAGAAAGTGGCAATTGCTTCCCTATATCAGTTCTCCTCTTCTTCCTTAGCAGAGTCCCAGTTTTTACTGGGGAGTATTCTCATTTGGAATAAAATACTGTCTTTCCCAGTTTTGCTGCTAGTTGTGACAATTTTGCCTAAATTAGTTGTAGCAATTTTGTCTAAACTCTGGGTAATGAGGCGTAGGTGGAAATGTTACATGGGACTTGGGAAGTATTAATAGTAATCTCTTCTGTGTGGTCAGTCTCCCTTCTGAGACCTCAGTTCTTGGTTCTCAGGCCACCTCCAATTGGACTGGACTCCAACTGTGAACTCCATCACCATTGACTGAAACCCTTCTCCGGTCCCAGCTTGTTTCCTACCTGCCTTTCCCGGAGGGGGGCGGGAGGGGGGTGATGCTCCTCTGCTTCTCTTAGCTCCCCATGTTGGAAAGAGCATCCCAGATGTTACATGAGAACCAAGGAGCCACTAAAACTCACCAGGGTTCACAGCTGGTCTTTAGTGGCTGGTTGCACCTCCCTTATGAGCCTCTGCAAGATTGGAGCCCAGCGCTGAACTCCAGCAAGCTGCCTGGGACTGCCACCGGCCCCATTTCCAGGGCTGGGCCAAGGATGCCTCACCTCATCACAAACATACCTGTCAGCTTTACCATCTCAGGCCCTAGAACATCCAGAACTAGTGCTGCCTGCTCTGACCCTTCAAATCAGATCCCCTTTGGCCACTGCCGCCTGCATGAAACAAACTGAACATTGTAGCATACTCCACCCTCAGGATATTACCAAGAAGGCTGTTATGCCTTCCCAATGAGCAAAATGCCAGCCACATGTACATTCCAGTCAGTATGTACCTGGCCAGTAAGTTGCAAATCTGTCTCAGCTCAAATGTTTTCTCCTTTCTTAGTGTTACCATTCAGAAACCCTTTTATGATAAGTGTATATGCCTAAGCGAACCTCTCTTGATTTGAAGTATATATAAAATTAGGTCAGTTTTAAGTCACAGAAATATGCCTACAACCTGACCATTATTTTCTACTCTCTTGTCAATAGATATGAAAATGTGTTCTAATGCAAAGATCCTTTTTTGTTTGTTTGTTTTTGTTTTTTGTTTAAGAGAGATTTGCTGTTCCACTTATTTATTCATTCATTGGTTGTCTGGACGACACTCTAACCAACTGAGCTATCCCGCCAGGGCAACAAAGATTCTCATTAGACCAAGAAAGTTACTAGGAGACACAAGTTGGCAAAGATTCTAACTTGAGAGATTTGGCAAAGCCACAGCATGCAATGCAGGGCCGCCTGTAAGGTAACATTAATGTCAGTGAAGATCAATCTCTTACGTGTTACCAGGAAGACTCAGAAGGAAAACTAATCCAGATGAGAGAGAAAAGTAGGAGAGCTTATTTTTAATTATTATTTTAAACAATTTCAAAATCCTTATTGGCTTTTAAGTGTGGAAAACCAATGCGGAAATGAATCATTCTTTCTACAGGTCTGCTACTGGACTCAGAGATTGACATTGTTGATCTGCAGTTTGCAAGAGACAAAGGGATGGACTACATTTTGGATGTGCATACTTTTATTCAGCATGATGTGACTCTGAAACCCACCTTCCAGGACTCTCTAAAACACAGAAAGAGGAAAAAGTAAATTTGGCTAGGGAAACATTGAGTTCCTTGTGAGTATTAAGGTAGACTTTTTATTAACTGTAGAACTAAGTACAGAAGGCCAGTCAGCAAGAAAACAAGTATAATCAGGATTCCTTTTGTGTTGACATATGATTACAGAAACGGACCGTCTAAATCTGCAGTGTGAGCCAGCAGGTGGACCCAGGAAAACTGATTGTGCACATGAAGTCTGCTGGAGCATTCTCACTTATTTGGGAGAGGGTCAGTCTTTTTGCTCTATTTAGGCCTTCAACTGATTCGATGAGGCCCACCCACATTATGGAAAACTATTTGCTTTACTGATTAAAATGTTAATCTTACCCAAGAATACTCCAGCAGAAACTCACACAGTAACATTTGGCCAAATATCTGATCATCCTGTGGCCCGGCCAAGTTGACACATAAAACTAACATTCATGTGGCAGGGTTTATATAGGCCCTGTGCACTATATATTGCTCTGCATAATGAAGGTTCAGAGTCATTAGATCACTGCTAGTTTTGCATAGCATGAGCCTTTGCTTCTCAGAGACATGGGTTCCTGGCCCTCTATGATGTTATTATCTATGTGACACTGAGCAAATTATCTCAAGAGGGTACACTTCAGTTTTCTCATTTGTATTTTAGGAATAATAATAATAGTACCTACTTTGTGAAGGCATTATGAGGGTTAAAATTAAATGCATATAAAGCACTTAGCTCAGGACTAAGCACATAGTAAAAAGTCAATAAATGTTAACTATTATTACAATTATTTCCATATGATTTCCCCCTCTAATTGAATGATCAGTTACTCAAGGCAGAGAATTTATTTTTAACCTCTCTCAAGCACAATCCATGCTTAATCCATCATGTGCATCTGTTAACTATTTATGGGTTTAACTGGTCTCAGATTCTATGACTTTCCTTTTTATGATGAGAATGCCAGGGGCAGGACTACATTTTAGTAGCAGAATTTGTGCTCATGTTTGTTTGTTTTTTAAGAAATAAATGTGGGAACTAGTTCATAAGCTATTGCAGTAATAGGAGAAGTCAGACAAAATCCGTGAAGCAGAAATAAACTCTAAACAGGCTCTGGTGAAAAAAGATAAGGTCCTTCAAAGGAATAAAATAAGTTTATAAATGGGATGGTCTGGAGCACATGTGCTGCATTCTACAGGCTTTGGTCGCTTAGCAAAATTGATGTGAGTTCTATTTAAAGAACTCCAGATTATTTTGAAGCAAATCCAAGAGATCGTATCATTTCTTCTGTATATATTTCAATATGTATCATTTTTTATTAAAGAAACTAGAGGCCCGGTGCACGAAATTTATGCAAGAGGTGGGGGGTGTCCCTCAGCCCAGCCTGCACCCTCTCCAATCTGGGACCCCTTGAGGGATGTCCAACCGCCCATTTTGGATGTGCATACTTTCATTCAGCATTATGTGGCTCTGAAGGGGAGGGAGGTCAGACATCCCTCTCACAATCCAGGACTGTTGGCTCCCAACCCCTAGCCTGCCTCTGCCTGATTGCCCCTAACCGCTTCTGCCTGCCAGCCTGATCACCCCCTAACCACTCCACTCCAGCCTGATCGACGCCTAACTGCTCCCCAGCCGGCCTGATTGCCCCTAACTGCCCTTCCCTGCTGGCCCGGTCACCCCTAAATGCCCTCCCCTGCTGGCCTGCCCCCCCCCCAACTACCCTCCCCTGCAGGCCTGGGTTTCCCCCCCCCAACCTGTCCTCCCCTGCAGGCCTGGTCCCTTCACAACTGCCCTCCCCTGCTGGCCTAGTCTCCCACAACTGCCCTCCTCTGCTGGTCCGGTCACCCCTAACTGCCCTCCCTGCTGGCCTGATCACCCACAACTGCCCTCCCTTGCAGACCTGGTCCCCCCAACTGCCCTCCTCTGCTGGCCTGGTCCCCCCCAACTGCCCTCCCCTGCAGGCCTGGATCCCCCCAACTGCCTTCCCCTGCAGGCATGGTCCCCCCAACTCCCCTCTCCTGCAGGCCTGGGTTCCCCCTAACTGCCCTCCCTTGCTGGCCTGGTCTCCCCCAACTGCCCACAACTGCTCTCCCCTGCCAGCCATCTTGTGGGGGCCATCTTGTGTCTTGGAGTGACAATCAATTTGCATATTACTCTTTTATTAGATAGGATAATAGCCACAATACTATATCACCACCACCACCTCCACAAAAAACATATCAGGAAAAATTCCTTAAGATTATTACTACCCAGTGCTCAGATTTTACTTATTGTAATTATAAAGCCTTTTAAAAACCAGTTTGTTCAAATCAAGATATAAATAAGGTCCATATATTGTTATTTGTAGATATATACCTTGAGGGCTTTTTTTTATAAGAAAAGATAGCGCTCTCTTTCTTGTTGACACAAAAGGTCTTAGTTTTGCAGAAGTCCTCATTGTCTAGATTTTGCTGATTGAATATTCATGGACTCATTAAACATATTCTTCTAGACTGTGTATTTCCTGTAAGTTAAAATCTAAAACTTGGTCATTTTTAGATTTTTCTTTTTTTTGATGGAGGACAAAATTACCTCCTAGGTTTTATATACTTCCATTAGAAGGTAAGTGTCTGGTTATCTTCCTGGAATGCAAACAGCCATTCTTAAGCAATGCCTACACAGTGATATTCTAATTCTATTATATCTTCCTTCCTTATGGGAGATAAAAGAAAAACTTTCCCTCATTGCTATTAGCTTACTCTAAGGCACAGGTCACAATAGAATCATCAACTATTGAAATTATAAATTTATTAAAATTCTAGTAATTTTTATGTTTGACATTATATTATAGAACCAATCATTTCTTACCACTGTCAGCTGCTAGATTGTGTCTGTACTACACATTTATATCATAAAATAGATGCTCAATTTTAATTAAAGATGATAGTTTCTAAAAATGACCAACTAAAATTTTCATCTATACCTCTAATGTATTTATTTACTTGACACCAATGTCTTCTACTGTGGAAAAAGAGGTAATGAATGTATTCATGTATATTATTTTTATTTCTTTTGAATTATTTTCTTGGGACAAATTCCTCAAAGTTCAGGAGTTAATGGAAAAAGGGCTTGATTCTATTTATGTCCATTTTTCTTTATTAACTTATTTTTTACAGAAGGATTATAATAATTTACAGTATATTAATTTAAATTAATCAAGAATGAATCCATAATTTTACTTCAACATTGATAACTGTTACATATTGCTATTTTAATAGATATAAAATGCTATTTTAAAGTTGCTTTCACTTGTATTCCTTTGATTACTATCAAGAAATAACATTTTTTCCCGTGTGTTTGTTTACTAATTATTTTTACTCGTGGGTAGAAGAGATATTTTTCTTGAACTGTGAAAAGGCATTTCTGAACAACATAACTATATAATGGGAGCAGGGAATTTTAGAATCTGGTCTCTACTCAATTTTCACAAATTGACTTACTATGAGTGAGTATGAATATTTCTGGTTTGAATTTCCTTTCTATAAAGTTAGGCTGATTATACTTTAACCAAAATGGAAGGCTATCCAGAAAATTTAGTGAGTTTACATACCTTTAATTCTTATAAAAAAGAATATATTCTGTATGCATATATGCATAACCCATGGACACAGACAATAGTGTGGTGAAGGCGGGGGCGGGGGGGAGGAAGGGGGGAGTGGGGGCAGGATCGAAGGTGTCAAGGGGAGAAATGTAATACTTTCAGCAATAAAGGTTTTTTTTAAGAGTATATCTAATTATTTTAAGTATTTTTAAAGTATAACTTTAAAATATGAACTTAGCGTTACAAAAAAAAACTTAATCCAAGATGAACCTTGAATTTTCTTACATTCAATTATATCCCTGAACTTGGGATCAGGAATTTACTCTGAATAATAAGACTATTGTCCTCTATACATTCCTACTTAGGAAAAAAAATGGAGTAGATATGAAGTTTAAACTTAAACTTCTTCTAATGCCAGTTAAATTTTTTTAAAAAACCAGTTCTTCCAGAAACAAATCAATTTATTTAGCAAGTATTAACTAACACATTGATTTCTTGAGGATGGAAACAGGGGGTGCTATTTAGGGAAGGAAACTTCCCTGAGAGCTTGATTATATGATGACATTCCCTCCATCCGCTCCAACCCCCCTGCACTTGGGAAATGAGTGGATTTAACAACCAACCCTGTGCCCACCCAGATACTAGTACAAGTCCATGTATTACTTGCTCCCCTGAGAAAGTGGCTTTCCAAACCAAACCTGGGCTCCGGTCTAATCCAGAGGAATGAGCAAGAGAAGGCTGAAGAAAGCATGCACCGAGTGGCCAGGGAGACCTGGCTCTAGGCTAGACTCTGTGTACTAGTCAGGGTCCTCAGTGTCAAGCAACCAAACTGACTTGAATCAATTTACGACTGACAACGATTTCACTTATCCATTTTGAACAGTTTACTGGACATAGCAATTTTCTTGACCCATAGAGACACAATCACAGTGTGAGAATGCCAAAGTGACAATGGTTTTGCAGAACATTTTATATCTCCTACGAATATTACTCCTAGGAAATGTAATCAATTGTCTTCCCCAGAATATATAGACTTTCCTTTTTTCATTGGCATCTTAGTGGTCAATTAAATAAAAATAGCAAAATAATGTATAATTAACTTTCAAAAACCAGTAAATTTATCAAAGGGTTAGATATTCAGAAACCCTAACTTTAAACTTAGCTTGTTAATGATCAACTTTATTTCTATGCTCTTTATTTCTTCCATTTCTGGAACTAATGTAAAACTGGAAATAATGTCAAAATGATTAAAAGCTAAAAGTTTAGTAATCACTCTTGTAAGTAGTACATGAGATAAGGAGATACTCTTGAAGAAGAAATCAGATTGCCCCCTGGGTGTTAAATCAAAATCAACACTGAGGTGTACCTTATCGAAACAAAATAGCCTGCCACCTAATTGATAAAGTGAAGGCAAGTATGGTAGGGAGACCTGGTCTGCCACTAAAGCATAGGAAAAGGAGATTCACAGTGTAAACATTGGCAGAGCCCAGTTAATTTGTGTCTTGAGGAAAGGGAACCCAGCCAGCTTCTACTAAGTATCTGGTCTGCCTGGTAGGTATTTCCTTAGAGCAGAAATGTGTGCATTGGGCTCTCTTAACATAATGCTATTAAATATCTCTCATAAATACATCTTCTTCTAAGTCTATGCTTCTCAAGTTATCTTCTGATGATTTGGCTTCTTTGTCATTCTTTCCGTTCAAAGAATGACAGGAAGAAAAATTAAACAATGGGCTCCCCCCAATCCCTGAAGGTTGTATTTCTCCTTTTGAATGAATAAAATACCTTTCTGGTTTCTTATGTCAATCTTTGGTGTCTGATCACCAAAATCCGGATGAAACGTTTTCTAAACTGTGATGTCTGCAGCAGACTCTACGGAACAGTGAGTTGTCCAAGTTTTCCCCAGGTAATCCCCTCTGCATCAATGAGTGTCAAGCAAACCTCTTCCTTTCCAAAATGTCCACACCCTTAGTAGTGAGCACAGTGCACTTGGGCCACACTGCAGCCCCTGGATGGAAGCATAATGGTGGATGCACAGGCTCACAACCAGAAGGTAACTTCTTTTCTCTCTCTTTCAGATAAAACAGACCTCACTTGCCCCATCTCCCTTGAACTATAGAGTGGCAAATACAATGCTAGCATTATAATAGGACCTCAATAGATTTGTGGTGAAATGATGGCTCCTCTTGTGTATGTTTGATTGTCTATCTCTATCATGAAGGATAGGAAGTCGCTCACCATTCTAGGAGTATTTTCATAACTACATATGACTGGACCATTCAGTCTGAGTGTGGCCCTGAAGTAAACAGAACTTCCCACAACTTGGGTGACTTTTTTTAAGACACGCCCCAGGGGAGGAAAATGCAAAAAATAAAAAATTTTAAAAATGAGGATAACACAACCATCAACAGCTCAGACCCTTTTCAGGGTACTTGCTAGCGATTCGGCCTTCCCCTTCCTGGTCCCTTCTGTCTCCCATCAGTTTTCCAGAGGATTCCCACATCCTCCTTGCTCCAATCTTCAGCAACCACAATAGCTCTGATCTTGGCTTCTCCACACCAATTATGATCTCCCCGAGTGGAAAAGTAAAGAATCATTCCAGTCTCATGTGTGTTCCTACAACTCTCTGAGCCCAGATCCTGCCTGTAGCCACCTTGCACCTGTAGAAAGGTGACCATGGGACAGACTGCATTCCTTCCTAAATGCTACTGAAAGTCCCAGGATTAGCTATCACCAGTGAGCCATGTGGCACAGCCTTAGGACCACAGCCTAGGGCACCAGGCGTGGCTCAGGGCCCAGGAGAGATAACAGGTGGGTATCCAATCCCTGCTGCTGCTTTGGTGTGAGGTTGCTTGGTGTTGCTGCAGGCTGACTCCTCCACTGGTCCCAGGAGTTTCAGATAAAGCCAAAGCCCACCTTGAATTTCAGTGTGTCAGCAAGAGATAGGCACAGGCTGCGGTCCCAGAAAGAGAACGAAATTGGGGTCTCCATTAAGAAAACTCCTTGGCCCTGGTTGAATAGCTTAGTTCCGTGGTCGGCAAACTGTGGCTCACGAGCCACATGCGGCTCTTTGGCCCCTTGAGTGTGGCTCTTCCACAAAATACCACAGCCTGGGCGAGCCTATTTTGAAGAAGTGGCGTTAGAAGAAGTTTAAGTTTAAAAAATTTGGCTCTCAAAGGAAATTTCAATTGTTGTACTGTTGATACTTGGCTCTGTTGACTAATGAGTTTGCCGACCACTGGTAGTTGGTTAAAGCATCATCCCAATACAGCAAGGTTGTGGTTCAATGCCCAGTCAAGGCACATACATATCACCAATGAATGCATAAATAAGTAGGACAACAAATTGATGTTCTTCCCTCCCTCTCTCTCTTTCAAGTCAATATATTTAAAACAAACACAACAACAAAAATACCCTCCTTGGCCCTGCTCCTGATACCAGACAGATCTTCCAAAGGTCTTCTACTTATTCTTTCTCCAAATGCTTCATATGGATAAAATGTAATGCTTCTCTAACCACATCCAGGGTATTTTTGCTTTCCCCCTGAGTAAATTTTCTGCTTTGGTGCATGGATATAGTATATTCAATATTGGGAAGCCTACTGCATTTTGTTAAATAAAAGTGAAAATGTATAGTTGGCAGATTTGTCAGTGCTAAGTAACTGCCTTTAACATAGCACTAGAACAAGAGCATTCAAATTTCCTTTAATACTAAAGATGGGATTGTCTAAGTTACCTGGTTATTTATGTATCCTAAATTGGAAGTGTGTGTGCGTGTGTGTGCGTGTGTGTGTGTGCGTGTGTGTGTGTGTGTGTGTGTGTGTGTGTGTTTTAAATCAGGAATGGAGAGAAAGACATGATAGATGAGACACAGAAGTAGAGAAGCAAAGTATAATGCCAAGGGTTTTCAGCCTTTGGTATTGAGATTTTGGACACTAAAATTATTTAAGAGCAAATATAGCTTAAAAGTATATAAAAATGTTACTTTTGTAACTTACAATTCTTGGTTAGGCAGAATATCAAGGTTGCTATTTTTGGGGCCCAGAAATAAAACCCTAATATGCAAATCGACCAAACAGCAGAACAACCGGTTGCTATGATGCACCCTGACCATGAGGGGGTAGATGCTCAATGCAGGACCTGCCCCGTGGTGGTCAGTGTGCTCCCACAGGGGGAACGCTGCTCAGCCAGAAGCCAGGCTCACGGCTGGCGAGCACAGCGGAGGTGGTGGGAGCCTCTTTCGCCTCCACGGCAGCATTAAGGACCCCTCGGGGGTCCCGGACTGCGAGAGGGTGCAGGCTGGGCTGGGGACCCCCGTTCCCAGTATATGAATGTCATGCACTGGGCCTCTAGTAAAGTAAATAAGAATAAATATCTATAGAGAGATGATCACATAATACAACATTGGCTAAATCAGTGAATATAGGCTTGTTGGCAAAATAATACAAAGTAATATCTATCATCCTAGTACTTAAATGCACATTAATATGGCTGGGAACCCATTAGGAGAACAATATTCTTACAGCTTTAAGGTAAATATGGAAAACGTTATGAAATTTAAAGTTCACTGTATAAGTAGTCACACAGGGTACAGAGTTCCAAACCTATCCCTGTTGGGCCTGGGAAGTCAACAGCAACAGTCAGCTGACTTTTTTTTTTTTTTTTTTTTAGTGCACTGTAGCAGTTCAGAACAGGTATTTTAACCTGAAAGGAACATGGATTTGTTTTTTTTCTTTGTTTGTTTGTTTAATATATTTTTATTGATTTCAGAGAGAAGGGAGAAGGAGAGAGAGATAGTAATATCAATGATGAGAATCATTGATTGGCTGTCTCCTGCACGCACCCGACTGGGAAGTGAGCTTGCAGCCAGGGCATGTGCCCTGACAGGGAATTGAACCGTGACCTCCTGGTTCATAGGTGATCGATTAAACACTGAGCCACACCCGCGGGCCTGGGTTTGACTATTGGCCCTGACACTTCCTCGGTGGGTGTTCTTGGGCAAACTGCTTAACTTTTATGGTCTTTTATGAATTTCCCCACCTGCAAAATGGGAATGATTATAATTACATCCCTGCTAACAGTTAACATATTTAACAGCTGGTACAGCTTGGGCACCAACAATTCAGAATAGACTCAGGCCCTGGCCTGAGAGCAGGGTCCTGGAGGGCTGTTACTGTGACCAATGTTAACTCTTTAGTTTCTAGATTTGAGAAGAACAAGGTTGAGGGGTCTGCAGATGAAGAGCTGGGCAGCCAGAGAAACAGGGAGGGAGCACTTGGGGAATTTAGGCCAGCAACTCTTAACTGGCCACTCTGGAAGTATTTCAGTGGTTGTTTTTTTGTTTGTTTGTTTTGTTTTTTAGTTAAATTTATTGGGGTGATATTGGGCAACATGAACATATAGATTTCAGGATATTTCAGTGTTTTAACAACCAGTTTGGCAATATGGCTGTGTAATGCAAAGTTGATGTGTTGATTAAATGATAAAATGCAGGTAAAGCACTCAACATACATGAAGCTCAATAAATGGCAATTACACTACCATTAATAATAGTGTCATGATAGGAATAAAATAATGCCAACTTCAGGATTACAGTGAGGATTAAATAAGAAATGTGTTATTGAGTTCAGGGCTTGGCTCCTAGGAACTACTTAACACATAGTAGGTATTGTTATTGATATTATTATTGTTGTTACTTCTATCATTATACTAGAGGCCCAGTGCAGGAAATTCATGCATGGGGGGGGGGGGTGCCTGTCCCTCAGCCCAGCCTGCACCCTTTCCAATCTCGGACCCCTTGGGGGATGTCCGACTGCCAGCAGTCGAATATCCCTCTCACAATCCAGGACTGCTGGCTCCTAGCTGCTCACCTGCCTGCCAGCCTGATAGCCCCCTAACTGCTCCCATGCCGGCCTGATTGACGCCTATCCGCTCCCCTGCCGGCCTGATTGCATCCAACTGCCCTCCCTTGCTGGCCTGTTTGTCCCCCAACTCCCCTCCCCTGCTGGCCATCTTGTGGCAACGTCGCAGCAGCCATCTTGTGACGATATTGTGCAACACCACCTAGGTTTTTATTATATAGGATAATGTTTGGTGTGTAGATTAAATTGGATGCAGTAGTTTAAAAGGCCAATCAGAGCCAGCCAATTTTGCATGTATCTCAGCTTTTCTAGCTGCTAAATGGTTACTGTACTCATGATGTAAAATTATAAAAAATAATATAAAATACTAGTGAATATTTAAAAAACAAACAAACAAAGAGTTTTTCTTTTTCATCTCCTACAAGACATCTTATAATCTGGAAATACACCTCGCTTGTCAAATAGTGCAAAAGAAAGTTGAATTCATAAGCATAATTGCATCTGACAAATTATTGATTGTAAACCCAGAGAAGGCACAATATAAAGAAAATTATAAAATCGATTCTAGCATCCTTGAAGCAATGTGAATCTTGATTGTTATTGATATTTTAAAATTTCAATGGTATATTTTCTCATTTCTGAAAGTTTATATTAGAGATAAATCATATTTTTGGCTAAATTAGCAAGCAGGTAATGACTTTTCCAATGAAATACATTAGCTCAAATCTGAGTCTTCTGAAAGCTTTCTTAGACTACATGATTTAACAGTTCCTCAAGATTGTGGTTATGCAAAGCAAAATAGCTATTTTTAAATCACCTGCTCATTTTTCTTAGACATTGAAAACAGAATAATTTAATGGATTTGGCGTTTGTGGGTTTTGAGGTTCAATTGTGCCTTGGCACTCAATATTAAATCAATTAATTACCAATCTGCTATCTCATTTTACAATGAGCTTAAAGTCTCCAGTGTACAGTTAGTGGTCTAGTGATTTGAAAAATGTGGGTGAGATGAAGTGTAACTCTATTGAACTTATCTACAACTAAAACTAACAGTATTTTCTTCTTCGTGGTTTCATTTCAGGCATGATAGTAAAGATCAACAGATAAATATTTTTACTCCACAAAATAACAATCTTCACCATCGTTTTGAGGGAGCTGTGCCTGAGGGCATCAGCCACCTCAGAAAACCCAGAGCCAGAACTGAGGGCCTTACTTTAAATTTCGATCCAAATAAATTATTTCCACAGTTTGAAGTCAAAGCTAATTTATATTACCAATTAATCAATATTATACCACAAGATCTGTTACAGCCTTAAAAGGGATTTTTCCCACTCAAGTAATCCTGAGAGAAAAGAAGGTATCATACGAACTCTGTTTAAACAGAAATTTTAAAATTGTACTCACAGTAACCAGATGCATACTTTTATTAAACATACAGTGTGCATATATAATTTTCTGGCTTCTGTTGATTCACTAGCTTTCAAAGGCTCATTCTATCTGAATGATGAAATAAAGACAAGTGGCTTGCAGAGAAAGAAGCTGGAATCAATTGTAGATATGGAGAAGAAAGATAGGTAAGAGCTAAATGTTGAATATCTGTTCCCCACAGAGCTGATATTGTTGGAGAAACACAAAGAAGTTACACAGACTTTGAGCTCCCCAGCACTGTATATTCACAAAAGATATCTCTTACTCCACAATTATTTTCCCTGAGCACCATATTGCGATCCCCCACTTATTAGTAATTAAAGAAAAACTCTGGACTAGTTACAAGAATGTATAGTGTCTAATAGTGTAATTATTACATCACAGTTAAACTGCATCTTTCTATAAGTAGCCACATTTAATTTAATTAAGCATGTTTTTTCCCCTGAGCCTAACATTTCATCAATAAAAATGTGAGCCAGGTGAATAAAGAGGAATTAAAGAGTTCATTACATTTGCTCACCTTGATACTATTAAAAATACTGAATAAAAATTAATATTAAAGTTAATAAAGCATCAAAGTTATATTAAAGTAGATGATCAATAGCAGCAAATGTCCCACTTTGAAGAATGCAAGTGTAGTACTTTCTGTAATTCTCCTGGGTTGGATGAAGTCAGTGATGCGTCTCCTTGGGCTCTGAGCCAAGGGCTATGGAGAAGCTGGGAACCCGGATTCCAGGGAAGGACATAGCGGTCAAGAGGAAGGGAGACCCAGGAAGAAAAGACTGCCAGATTTCAACTGAACACAAGTTATATGTTCTACAAAAACCCCCAATGAGCACTGTTAGGACTGAGATGCGCATTCCTCTCTACATGATCTGGCCTCAAATAAGAATAGGTTCTCTCTGGTACTGGATTAGCACACCCAGCCTGATGCTGAGGAGCATGCGAGCATGTATAGGAGTTAGTAATGGAACTCATTTTAGGGAGGCCGATGGAGACAATATTGAAACTATAAACTATCAAGAGCTTAAACTTGATAAAGCGTAACAGAAGAACTAAAAACTGGCATTTCTGCCACTATACTATTTAATTAACTAACAAGGAGAAAAGCTGTATTTCCTTGTCTGGCATATCAAAACAATTCAATAAAGTAAAAACAAGATGCCGTTCAGAATTCTAATGCAAACTTGTGGAACCTCTCACATTCACTAGCGTCATTAATTACTGAGTTGGACTAAGGCCTGTTAATTAGACTTCACAGACATTATTATATTGCTCAAGGTTAAATTATATAGTGTTTATATCTTTCTATACAGGTACATAAATAAAA
The DNA here is from genome assembly GCA_026230045.1 of Corynorhinus townsendii. Taxonomy (NCBI): domain Eukaryota; kingdom Metazoa; phylum Chordata; class Mammalia; order Chiroptera; family Vespertilionidae; genus Corynorhinus; species Corynorhinus townsendii. The sequence continues at coordinate 41,714,322 of JAPDVU010000002.1, forward strand.
ACAACATATAGAAAATAATATGGAGGGAAACAGCTACATAGTTGTTTATTTTTCCTATTGTGGTTGTGAGGGTTTTCCCCCTCTTCCCAAAGTACAGTGGAAAGTCACAGAGTGATGCATATAACAGTAATCTCTTCCCTTTTATTTTCTAGTATAATGATAATATTGATCCACCACAATATGATTGAATTGAATTTCTGTTCATGCCAGTGATTCATTACTTGCTCTCTCTTGTCCTATTTAAGGACTGGAAGTGCAAGCTATGAACATGGTACAGCGTTTTCCTCTTTGTAAAGCTAACAGCCATCTCTAAGGGCTGAGCCTATAATTTTATACTCATTAATACCTCTGGATATCAATACCTCTAGGCACACGCATATACACATGCATGCATAAATACACACGTACACACTGACAATACCATCATCCCTGCTTTGTGTAGATGAGGTGCAATCTCCTTTTCTGCAGATAAGATGTTTCTTCAAGCAAGGTCACTGGGTGTATATATATTGATTGGCAAGAAATAATGCCCTATCTAGAAAAGTTATTATGTCTAACAATAATTCTTTATTCTATCTACCTATAATTTTCTACATTGGTACAAATAGTGCATTTCTGAGTACTTTCACATATAATATTTTTATATGTTCAAGATGACAAAATTAAATTGTGTTGCTGTTAATAACATAATTATAAGACAGTGTCCAGGTCTTCAACTATGAGCTCCTTGAGGGCTGGGCCTATGAGACTGCTAGCCCAGGCATCTAGCACAATGGCTGGCATTTGCTGAATGCTCAACAAATATTTGTTGAATAACTGAATAGTGGCAGAAGAAGTGAGTATGGAGGGAGAGAGCCAGAATCTAGCATCTGGGTTAGAATAGGACAACCTTTAATACGATTTTATGGGTGGGTCTTATAAAACTGTCCTGAATAAATTGATTATAATGACAGATTTACAATTATTTGATAGGAATTATCTAGAGGAAATCACTTTACCTTTCCAGAATAGCAACGTTAAATAGTCTGTAAAGTCTTTGATTAAATCAGGATCATGCAAGAGCATACCTGTTATTTCATTTGTCCTTACCTAGTAAGTCATCATCGTTTTTATTTTTTTAAACAAAAATACACTGTTAATTATGGGATCATACAGTTATATTATTGTGGGATGACTATTTTTTAATTTATCTTTATTGCTGAAAGTATTACAGATGTCCCCCTTTTTCCCCTCTTGACCTCCACCTGCGCCTCCCCCAGGCCTTTACCAGACTATTGTCTGTGTATGGGTTGTGCATATATGCAAATAAGTTCTTTAGTTAATCTCTCCCACCCACCCAACTCCACCTTCCCTCTGAGATTCATCAGTCTGTTCCAGGCTTTTATGTCTCTGGATCTAGTATTTTGTTCATCATCATCTTCTTTTATCCCCTTTTACTCATAAAAGTCCAGTTTACCACTCTAAAAGATTCCCTGATTTCTTAACTGCTTCCTTAAAAGTTGTTTGCATTTTTAGAGTAGCTGGTAAAACAAATATTGGTCCTCTTGAATGTCACAAACTGAATCTCTGCCCTGTAGAAGAATACAGTGTCATGGGGGGAAGACAGGCATTAAACAAATTTCAGCAAACAATTATATGATTACCAATGTTGACTCAGCACCTGCGTGGGGCACCAGTAGAAACTAAAGGGGAGAGAGAGAGAGAGAGAGAGAGAGGATTTAAATCAGAAGAAAATCTAGAAAAAAGTTATATTCAGGATATGTATACATTTTACTGTAAGCCATTTAAAAAACACACATTTGTTTTACTTTTATTTTGTGTTTGAATTCATATTTAGCACAGCAATTGGGAGAGCCAATAGAATATTTTAGGTGCTTAGGGTTTATAAATGTCTTAACCCAGCTCTGCAAGGGGACCTAACCTTGATGAGTAACTTTTAAGATGAGACTAAAATGATAAAGAAGAATTAGCCAAGTAAGGAGGTAGAGGATATCAGTAGAGATTTCCAAAGGGTACATGCATTGTGCCGGCCTGGTCGCCCCAACTGCCCTCCCCTGCTGGCCTGATTGCCCCCAACTGCCTTCCCCTGCAGGCCTGGTTCCCGCAACTGCCCTCCCCTGCAGGCCTAGTCCCCTCCAACTGCCCTCCCCTGCAGGCCTGGTTACCCCCAACTGCCCTCCCCTGCAGGCCTGATCCCCCCAACTGCCCTCCCCTGCAGGCCTGATCGCCCCCAACTGTCCTCCCCTGCAGGCCTGATTGCCCACAATTCCCTCCCCTGCTGGCCATCCTGTGGTGGCCATCTTGTGTCCACATGGGGGTAGCCATCTTTGACCACATAGGGGTGGCCATCTTGTGTGTTGGAGTGATGGTCAATTTGCATAGTACCTCATTATTATATAGGATGCCCAGGATTTTGCTCCCCTACACCCTCGCCTGTTCTCTGATATCCCCTTGCTGTTATTACTGTGAAACTCCCATACTCTTCCTTGGTTGTAAGCTATTACCAAAATCAGATGTTCAGAGTAATCCCCTGAACGAGTCACCACTGTCATATCATCTTAAAACTCATCTTTATGACAATAATGAATGGTTATGTCTTATATTTTCCTTTATTCCTTCTATTCAAAAAACATTGAAGACAGCTTACAAAATATGCACAGTATAATACTATATTAAGGAAGTGAAGTAACTAACCAAAGGCAAACTAAATGTACACAAAATAAAAAGCCAGGATAAAAGTATTTCACAAAACGTACACTGTGGAGTGTGGACACTTGCTCTAAGTATGCCTCTGAATTTTTAAACTACCAACACACGATGGAAGGAAGTACATTCAATTACGCAATTCAAAATGCTCGGAGGATTATACGACAAACTAGTTGCTCAAGAGAAGCAGAGTCATTTGTGGTAATGAATTTCTGCAGGCACTCCTTACGACAACGGTGCAAGAGTAAGTGGCAGTCTCAGCTGCACCTCCCCTGTAAAAACAGTGGTGAGATTTCTGAGACTGCTTCTCCTAGTGTTAGATAAGACAAGGGGCTCAAGGTGTGGACCAGGCTAGCTCAATGCTATTCTTGCTAAACCTTAAAATGTAACATAGTATTTGGCAGGTCAGCAGTAAAAAAGAGGAGCTTGACAGGAATTCAACCTAAATGTAGCCAACTGCAGAGAAACTGACATATGATTGACCAAATAGTATATACAAGCAATGGCTAAGTCTCCCTTTGGGAAGACTGAGCTTTGAATATGAATGCCTTCTCCTTTACTTGCTGCAAGTAAATAAAACTACCTTGCAACACCCAGGTCATGTTCAAAAGAGTACCCCAAGCATGAACCCCTTGAGTTGGGCACACTCCTTGAGTTAGGTGACCCTGCTGTCCCTAGACTTTGTATGTTGTTCATGTAATCCTAAACTACAGTTCAGTAAAAGTAATCATAAGAGTGGCCATGATGGGTAAAATGAGACATTTTGGGGGGGCTAGCAATCTGAATCTGTGTCAGTAACCTAATGCACATTCTTGTTAGCCTATTGCCTAGTCACTGCCCCTTCTTTAATTATCTGGTCCTGCAAGACCTGTTTACCTAAATACTACTCCCATTTTAGAGATGCCATAAACCATAAACAATACACAGCCCCCAGACGGAGTTATCAGCACTGGTGCCAGGCCAGGCCTTTAGATGTGGTCTCACGGCCCCCACCCCAACACACGGGGCTTTTTGCAAAGCCCGCAAAAGGTCTGGAAGTCCCATCCTATATTTGGGGGACAAAGAAACCAAAGGTAAAGCTTCCTCCATATTGGCTTGCTCAGGATTTGGAGAGAAACGGCCTCCCCTGAGTCCTGTACATGAGAAACATCTGAAAATAAATGGGTTTTTCCTGTGCCTCCAGTACTCCTGCGTATTTTTCGGTCCCCTGGTAAATTCCGTAACAGCCAAAAGAAGAGTATGCAAAGGCAGATTTCTCATCCGTTTTTTCTCTCTCTATAAAAGCCTAAGCAACTGTTTGACAGTTCAACCATTGGACCATTCGACCAGTAGCTATGACCACCGGGGGAAGACACTCTGACCCGTAGGTTTGTTTGCTGCGGAGGTTCAGACGATTTGGACTGGGCAAGATGGGCTGGACATGCCCTGGAGCCTTCCCGTGGTCCCTCCCCAGCACGATGATGCATTGGTGGAGTCCTTTGGCCTGGCCTGTGCACTTTAGTAATCCGGGACCCTGCTGGAGCATGTCGGAGAGCCACAGACTAGGCAGAGGGACCCCACCGGTGCATGAATCCATGCACTGGGCCTCTAGTCTAAAGATAAAATGTAGGTAGATTATATAGTCTTCAGAAAACCCTCCATTAACATTACTTCTCCCAACTGCTCATTTCTGCAAACCACACAGGTATGTTGGCAATTTCTGGCATATTCATTTCCTTTAATACTCAGCAGAATTGAGGATAAGATTAATGTTGTTTTATAAATGTTAAGGAAACAGAGGGCAACTGGGGAAATATGTGTGGGCTAAGCCAAGATTTTCCTCAGACCCCACCGGGGCAAGAATTTGTGCACCGGGCCTCTAGTATACTTATAATGTTGTGCAACCATCACCACCATCCATCTCCATAACTCTGTTCATCTTGTAAAACTGAAAATCTATATCCTTTAGACAACAGCATCCCATTCCCACCTCTCTCTAGACCCCGACAACCTCATTTTACTTTCTGTAAGCTAAGACTGTCTGTAAGACCTAATGCAGTCTTTTTTTTTTTTTTTTTTTTAAGAGAAAGGGAAAGGGAGAGGGAGATAGAGAACATTGATGTGAGAGGGAAACATCAACTGGCTGCCTTTTGCACGTCCCCTCCCCACTCAGGGATCGAGCCCAAAACCCGGGCTTGTGCCTTGACCAGGAATTGAACTGGCAATGTTTCAGGATATGGGCTAACACCCAACATACTGAACCACACTGGCCAGGACCAAATGCAGTCATTTTAACGAGGAAAAAAACACACTCATAAAATATTTAACCTCAAGCAATGAAACTTCCTCGTGATGTGCATAAGATAAAGTATTACAAAACGAATGCCTCTCAATGGCTAAATAACTTGACCTATTGTGTAGCATAAATAACTCAAAGTTGGCTAAGTGTTGAAGACTATGAATAGCAGCTTTGGTTTTGCTGCAGCTGCTCTGAGGACATCCATCTTTCTGTCAGTAATTCAATCACAGGATACTTGTGTGTCTAAGCTCCTCCTCTCTTACAACAAGTAAAACTAAGTCCAAAAGTATACACGTTCATTTTCCTGTTTTGTTACAAGAGAAGTGATAGAACACTGGATCTAATTCATGCAAAAGTAGTATGGAGTTATTAAAGGGCAACTTAAAAATAAGAAAGAAGGAAGGTGAGAACATATTTATGGTTTACATGCATTGACTTGTCATTTTCATGGGACCTAACTCTCACCGTGCTTTTGAGTTTCAATTCCATATAAGCATAAATAGCCAAAAATTAAAACTGCATTCATATAATTTAATCCACAATTGATAACTGTTTGAGAATCTTTCATGAAAAGTTCCAAAATGTAATGTGATATTGTTCCTAGTAAATTTCTTCACAAGGTGATAAAATATATAGTCCTGGGCAGTACTGGAAAAGCTTGCCTGAAGAGTGTTTTCTTTTTGTGTGTGTTTTTTTTTTAATTTTTTATTTTTTTGTCTAAAGTCTGGTCTGGAAATTCTGGAAGGATAATTAATCAGAAGGAAACTGTTTTTTAATTTATTTTTAATCTTCATCCAAGGATGTGTTTCTATTGATTTTTGGAAGAGGAAGGGAGAAAGAGAGAGAGAGAAAGAAGAAACATCAATGCAAGAGAGAAACATTGATTGGTTGCCTCTCATATGCATCGAACTCACAACCTAGATATGTGTACTGAGAGGGAATCAGACCCGAAAACTTTTGATGTAGGAGATGATGCTCCTCCAATCAACTAGCCACCCAACCAGGGCCAGAAGGAAACTGCTTTTTAAGTGGAATAATTTATAATCTAGTAGATTTATGATTTTGAGAAAGTATAAAGTTGCTCTTTTAAAAAATGAGATAGAACCAATTCACTTCAGGCCAGAGGGGATTGGCGTGAAGTATTCAAAATAATGGAAACCAAGACTATTCTATTCAACAAGGCCATCATTTAAAATTGAAGGCAAAATAGCCCTAGCTGGTTTGGCTCAGTGGATAGAGCGTTGGCCTGTGGACTGAAGAGTCCCAGGTTCAATTCCAGTCAAGGGTACATGCCTGGGTTGCAGGCTCTATCCCCAATAGGGAGCGTGCAGGAGGCAGCCAATCAATGATTCTCTCTCATCATTGATGTTTCTATCTCTTTCTCTTTTCCTCTCCCTTCCACTCTGAAATCAATAAAAGTTAAAAAATAAAAATAAAAAATAAACCAAATTGAAAACAAAATAAAGAGCTTCCCAGACCAAAAAAGACTAAAGGAGTTCACTATCATCAAACCAGCATTATAAGAAATGTTATAGGAACTGCTATAAGAATAAGAAGAGAGAGAGAAATAGAGAGAGAGAGAGAGAGAGAGAGAGAGAGAGAGAAAGGAAACATCGGTATAAAAAAATGGCAATAAATACTAAGTGCCTATCAATAATAACCTTAAATGTAAATGGATTAAATGCTCTAATCAAAAGACATAGGGTAGGTGAATGTATAAAAAAATATGACCCTCATATATGCTGTCTACAAGAGACCCACCTTAGAACAAAAGATACACATAAGCTCAAAATGAAAGGATGGAAAAAAATTTCATGCAAATGGAAGCACAAAATAAAGCTGGGGTAGCAATAATCATATGTGACAAAATAGACTTCAAAGCAAAGGACATAACAAGAGATAATGAAAGCCCTCGTAATACTAAAGGGATCGATCCAACAATACCCTGGTAAACATATGCACCCAATATCAGAGCACCCAAAAATATAAAGAAACTATTGGTAGCTTTTAAAGGTGACATTGACATCAATGCAGTTATAGTTGGGGACTTTAATACCCTACTGTCATCAATGGATAGATCTTCCAGACAAAAAATAAATAAGGAAACAGTGATCTTGAACAACACCCTGCACCAGATGGATTTAATCGATATTTACAGAATATTTCATCCCAAAGAAACAGAATATACATTCTTCTGAAGTGCACATGGAATCGTCTCAAAGATAGACCACATATAAGGACACAAAATAAGTCTGAATAAATTCAAGAAGATAGAAATTATGTCAGCATCTGCTCAAATCACAATGCATGAAACTATAAATCAACTATAATAAAAAATTCCTCAAAAAAATTCAAACACAGGGAGGCTAAATAGCATGTTATTAAACAATGAATGGGTTTCCAATGTGATCAAGAAAGAAATTAAAAGTTACCTGGTAACTAATGAAAATGAATGCACAACAACCCCAAATCTATGGGACACAGTGAAAACAGTTCTGAGAGGGAAGTTCATAGCACTACAGGCCTACTTCAAAAAAAAAAAAAGAAAAAAATTTAAGAAACCATCTAACCCTACAACTTAAAGAATTAGAATGATAACAACAAGAAAAGCCCAGAGTAAGTAGAAGGAAGGAATAAAGATCAGAGTGGAAATAAATGACATAGAAACTAAAAAATAAAATAAAATAAAATACAAAAGATCAATGAAACCAATAGCTGGTTCTTTGAAAAGATAAGATTAATAAACCTTTAACCAGACTCATCAAGAATAAAAGAGAGAGGACCCAAATAAATAAAATCAGAAATGAAAGAAAAAGTAACAACTGACATCCCAGAAATACAAAGGATTGTAAGAAAATACTATGAACAATTACATGCCAATAAGCTGGACAATGTGGACGAAATAGATAAATTCCTGGAAACATACAATCTTGCAAAACTGAATCAGGAAGAATCAGAAAACCTGAATAGACCAATTACAACTAAAGAAATTGTTGATCTTACCACAACATATGTTGATCTTACCTCAATATATGTTGATCTTACCTCAACATAACAAAGGCCATATATGAAAAGCCTAGAGCCAACATTATACTCAATGAATAAAACCTAACAGCATTTCCCTTAAGACAAGGAATAAGACAGGGATGTCTGCTTTCACCACTCTTATTCAACACTAGAGGCCTGTTGCATGAAGAGATTCATGCCATAGGCCTTCCTTCCCTTGGCTTCCAGCACCAGTTTTCCTCCAGCAGCTGGGACCCAGGCCTTCTGCTCTGGCCGGAGTCTGCCGCCTTTGCTGCAGGCACCGGCCAGAGTATGCTGCCTTTGTCTTCGCTGCAGACTCCAGCTGGAGTCTGCCATCTTTGCTGCAGACTGCTGTCTTCGTCTTCGCTGAAGACTCTGGAGTCTGCCATCTTCATCTTTGCTGTGGCCAGAGTGCTGCTCCTGTAGATCCCTTCGTCCCCCACCCTCCCTCTCATAGCAGGCACCCTGCCCCGCCCAGCCACTCTGTGCCTGGAGCAGCTGGGCAGTGGCCAACTTTCTCCTTCTAATTTGCATACCCCCCCCCCGATTGGCTGGTGGGCATAGCAGAGTGGTGGTTAATTTGCATGTTTCTCTTTTATTAGTGTAGATAGTACTGGAAGTTCTAGCTACAGCGATCAGACAGGAAAAAGAAATAAAAGGCATCCAAATTGGAAAGGAGGGAGTAAAACTGTCATTATTCACAGATGACATGATATTATACATGATATTGAAAACTCTAAAGACTCCACCAAAAAACTACTAGACCTAACAAATGAATTCGGCAAAAGATCAGGATACAAAATTAATATTCAGAAATCAGTTGCATTTTTATACATCAACTAGAGGCCTGGTGCATGAATTCGTGCACGGGTGAGGTCCCTTGGCCTGGCCAGTGATCAGGGCAATGGGGGACATCTAGCTCAGTCCCAATAAGGGCCGATCAGGGGCCAGCTGGCGGGGATTGGGGGGAAGGACTGTGGGAGGTTGGCCAGGCACAGGAGATTGGCTGTGGGAGCACACTGACCACCAGGGGGCAGCTCCTGTGTTGAGCATCTGCCCTGTGGTGGTCAGTGTGCATCATAGTGACTGGATGACCGGTTGTTTGGTTGACTGGTCGTAATGGTTGCTTAGGCTTTTATATCTATAATAATAAAAGTGTAATATGCTAATTAGATCAGGCAGCCGAACAACCTTCCAGGTGACCTTCCAGATGAAGCCGGGGCTGCGAGGGCTGAGGCAAGCCGCTGTGGCTGCAGCTGCAAGGGCCAAGCCCCTTGCATGAATTTCATGCATCCGGCCTCTAATATATAGATAATGAACTATCAGAAAAAGAAACTAAAAAACAGTCCCATTTACAATTGCATAAAAAAAATAAGGTACCAAGAAATAAATTTAACCGAGGAGGTAAAAGACATGTACTCAGAAAACTGTAAGACATTAAAGAAAGAAACTTAGGAAGATAGAAACAAGTGGAAGCATATATACATTGTGCTTATGGATTAGAAGAATTAACATCAATAAAATACTACCCAAAGCAATCCATAGATTCAATGTAATTCCATTAAAAAAGAAAAGAAAAACATCCCTCTTGGTTTTGTCTTTGGTACACTTGAGAATCTATATTATATCAAACCAAGAGGTGTTTTTTTTTCTTGGGAGTGAACACATCAAAAAGAACCATATTTTCCATTAATTCAGTGGCTGTTTTGTGTTGCTGGTAAACTTGCTCTATCAGAAGGCCTGTCATCTCACTTGGAATGGCTTAAGTTTCCGTTTCCCTATCTATCATCAGAGCACAACTTCCTATAACATGCTTTACTTCTGGATCTCTGCCAGTCCAGCACTTTTGAACTCAGTGTTTTGCTCTAGCAATAATTTCCTACCTCACCCTTCTCTCTCCAACCTATCACACAGAATGTTTATGGAGTAAGATTCTAATTTCATCCTGTCATTTCTTGTTCAGAAAATTCCAGGGATCGCCCATTTCCTATAAACGCTTCTGACTAGCCAGAAACTCTCCCAATATTATGCCTCACCTTACTTAACCAAATCTCACCTCCTATTACTCCAAATTAACAGTTGTTCCTCAAACATCCTGAACATTCTTCACTCTTAAAAGTATTTGTTCCTGCATTTCATCTGGCTGGAAAGCACCCCCTCCCATTCTAAGTTCAGTTTAAATTCAGCTCCTTTTTTTCTGAACTCTCCCCAATTACTACTGTGCACATCACATTTCTGAAATTAGTGACCATTATTGGTATATTTCTTTAGGACTTAATCCCATATTGACTTGGATTGTTATTTAACTGATTCCTGTCAGCATCTTCTCTTTCCAACTAGATTATAAACTCCACCCAGAGCAAAGGTGCTCACCTTAAAAGTTGCATTTGTGTCTCCTCCTAGTTTTAGGCAGTTGTTATGCATACATTTGGTGCTCAATACATTTAAGAAATAGCTGTGTGCGATATATCCTGATTTTTTTTAATTAAAGATCTTTTAATATATTTTTATTGATTTCAGAAAGGAAGGGAGAGGGAGAGAGATAGAAATATCATTAATCGGCTTCCTCCTACACACCCCCTATTGGGGATCAAGCCCGCAACCCGGGCATGTGCCCTTGACTAGAATTGAACCCGGGACCTTTCAGTCTGCAGGCCAATGTTCTATCCACTGAGCCAAACCAGGGAGGACTATCCTGATTTTTCTTTATCGTATTTTTTAAAATACCAATCATGACATAACTGATTTGCTCATGACTAAAGGATTATAATCTACATATAAAATACTTTATGCTCCTTGAATGCAAATGAGGTGTATAAAATTGTTTTTGAAAAATGTTTACAACAAAATAGTACTTTGAATTCTCATTCTGTTCCTGACAGCTTGAGTTACAATTATTATCTTTAGGGTTATCTTGAGATCACTTCTTACCATAGCATTTAGAATCAATTCCTCCTCCCACTTCTACTTTTTGAAATTTGGGACACCGTTAAATAAAACAAAGTGTCATCTAGATTTCTATTTCTTATGCTGTCTTGACAAACTTTACTGGCATAAATAAACATTTCAGGATTGATTTTAATAAGACCTCTTGCAGATGAATAAAAGCAGGTAGAGTCATACTTTCGTGTCTTTACATATCTTAGGAACTCGCATGAGCCTTATTGCCTAATCATACAGAATCTGAATCCCAGTTTTGCCAAGTTACTTACCCTGAGCCTTTATTTTCACATCCATACAATGGGAATAATAATACCAACTTCAAAGAATTTTGGAGGGTTAAAGTAGATCGTGCAAGTACAGAGTTTAGGACAGAGCCTGGGACACACAAGTGTTCCATGACTGGCTTATCACTATAACAAATAAATGTATCCCAAACTTCCTTTAGGTTCATAAAGCAAGGTTCAATCATAAGAACCAAAGTAAGATTAATTTTTCTCTTTAAACATGTAGCTCAGTGACATTTCTTTCTTTTTTAAAGTTTTACTGATTGGTTTTAGATAGAGGGAGCAAATCATCCATCTGCTGTTCCACTTATTTTTGCACTCATTGGTTGCTTCCTGTATTGTTTTGCCCCCACCAGAGATGGTGCAACCTTGGTTTACCCAGACTACCCAGGTGGTGCTCTAACCAACTGAGCTATCTGGACAGGCCCTTTAGCTCAGCGATTTTCAACCTTTTTCATCTAATGACACACAAACTAATTGCTAAAATTCTGTGGCACTCCAAACAATATATATTTTTTGTGGATCTGACAAAAAATGGTATAATTTTGATTCATTCACACGGGACGGCTATTGTTGTGTTGTCATTTTTTTATTTGACAATCTGAAAGAGGTCAGTGTCCTAATAGTCAGGTATTGCATATTTAAAAAATTCTTATGGCATACCAGTGTGTCTCTGTATCACAATGGTTGAAAATCGCTGAGCTAGCTAATTTTTGAGCTAGCTTATTTATTATATACAATTCCACCGCTGGTTTTATATATCATAAATATCCCTGAGGAAAGGCTCTATTTGTGGTGCTGGATAAGCATTATATAATAAGAAATGTCTATGTAAACTAAAACAACATATATATGCAATAACTTGCCCAGTCATGCTAATCTCATTTAGATTTCTTTTCACGTTATAAAATGTCGTTTTTTAAAAAACCACAAGTGCCTGTGTTAAATGAAGTGTGCTTTAACTCAGCAAAATTATTGCACACAATACTTATACATAACACTTAAGACGTTCACGGGGCTGCTTTTGAACAAAGGGATACCTGACGCTTCATTTCAGCCTTCCAAATCAAAGTCTTGTCCAGTTATTTTTATATTCCTCCTTGTCTTTGTTTATCCACCCTTATCTTACCTAGGTCTTGCTACTTCTAGGGTGTTTTTGATTGCAGGAGTTTGGCAGTGAACAGAAAACAACAAACTTCCCACAGAGTATTTTTCACCCTGAAAACAACAAACTTCCCACAGAGTATTTTTCACCCTAACCTGTTCAATTTAACACTACAAAACAGTGTCTCATCCATTCTCCTGGAAACACTGGCCCAGAGTGGACCAGGCACAGGGGTTCTGCATTCCTTTCAAAATTACTTAAAGGGAGTGATCAAGATTCCCCTTACCCCAACTCAGTTGTTTGCTAAAGAGGGCTGCGTTCTGCTCTGAGGCTAAGGCTTTGACAATTGAGCCCAAAGTGGAGACCTCTAGGGATTAACCTTCAGTCCCCACTCTCGAGATTGTTGCATATGCGTGTCTGGGGACGGGTGCGGGGTGTGGGTAGGAGGGAGTGTATCCAGAAAGCGACGGCAGAAACACACCTGCAACAGGAGGTAGAAATAAAGGAGTCAGTCAGAAACCCCAGGCTCCACAGACTGCCACTCAGAGGCGACTTAATCCCACCCCCGAGATGGGGCGGAGCGTAGAAACTGCGTTCGAGAACCCCGCCCCTTTCCTCGGCTGGACCCGCCCACACGGCTGAGCCCCGTTCTAGACGCCAGCGGAGCGCGCCCAGCCCCTGGGTCTGCCAGTCCCTGTCGTCACGTCCGGGGGTGGGCCGGGACGCTGGGGACGGGCCCGGGTGGGGCCGAGACGCCGGTGGGGGGGCGGGGGGGCCGGGCGGGGGTGGGGTTGTGGCGGTGCTTTTGGTGACAACGGTCGATAATGAAGGTGGCTGCGGCGAGGCGCCCGGCTCAGCTACGCCGGGTGGGGGTGGCGCCGGGGCCGCGCCTGTGAGACCTTGGGGCCGGCGCGGTGAGATGGGGGCCCGGCACGGGGAGTGAGGTGGAGGCGGCAGGAGCGGCGAGCGCAACTTTAGCCAGAGGGGCTCTCACACTTCCTCTTCTGGCTCGTGGGCCTCCACCTGCAGCCCCTCTGCCCCCGCGTCCCGCGGGACCGGGACGGCGACGGCGGGGGCATGTGGCGCTGGGTCCGGCAGCAGCTGGTAGGTACCTCCAACCTACCGCTCGCTCCCGCGCGGCCTCTCGCGCCGGGGTGGCGGGGCAGGGCCGGTGGCGCGGGGTCGGGCCGGGGCGTCGGGCTTAGGCCGCAGCGGAGGCGGGAGCGGGGCCGGAGCCGGAGCGGGCGAGCCCTGCGCAACCCCGCGTACGTCTCGCCTCCCAGCCCGGGTCGCCGGGGCTGGCTGCGGGAGGCGGCCGCTTCCTGCCCGCGCTTCTTGGCGACTCTCACCTCCTCGCCGGTCCTCGGCGGCTGCGGCCCAAATCGGGGATCCGGAGCGGGGATCCTGAGGAAACGGGGCGAGGGCACGGAAAGTGCAAAGAGGCTGGCGTTTCCTGCCTCCAGCAATTTGCGACACGTTGGAGGGGAGGACTCGGCTTCAGCCTCTCTGGTCCCTGTGTGCAGTTAGCGCAAGATCCCGTGTGGCGTTGGTTATCAAAAGGAGGGTTCCTGTCCTAGTCTAACCCCTCACAACGGAGGGAGTGTTCCCCAACGCCTGCGTGAGGGGCAGAAGATACTCCAACAACCCGTTTCGTTTCCGAAGAGGCTTGTATGGGAGTTATGTCGGACTGCGTGCTCCTACCTTGTCCTCACCCCACCCGAGGTGAAACTTTTGGAATGTCGACCTTATTCCCCCCCCCCCCCCCGCCCCGTCCTCCCTAAGGCAGTTGGAGCGAAATAGGGTTGGAACCAGTGGAACATCTCGGGGTGAGGGGGACGAAATCTTAGAAGAGGGCGATTTCAGACATATCAAAAGCGCCACGTTCTTAGAATTAATTCAGAGAGAGAAATCTTCCCTGCCTCTTGGCAAATACGGCACGAGGGCAGCAGTGAAAATTTAGGACGAAAGTTGCTTCTGGCTGAGGAAGCCTAACCTTGTCTCGAGGAGGAGGTCTGTGACTGGCTGCTGCTTAATTTCTAAGTCGCTTTAGTTAAATGCTCCTACAGCTCAGTGGTTCCGTGTATTAATTCAAAAGGCAGTGAAGCAAAAACGGTTTTTGGTATACGAAAGCGTTGGGAACACTCTTTCCCTGTCTCTAGAACAGCAGTTTGACGTTAAGACTGCGAAGTATGCCATTTCAGAGCCAGCCTTTATTTTGCAGTGGGCATTCTAAAAATAAAAAAAAAATCTTATATATGAAACTAGAACTGCCTGCCACTCCCTCAAACAAATGTTGGCTATTTTTAGTTAATTGTGAATTCAGATAGTCCAGATTTATGCCTTATTAGGAAATCAAGCTAATGATCTTCTATAATAATGAAAGCATAATATGCTAATTAGACCGGATAGCCAGACGACCTTCCAGAGGAAGCCAGGGCTGCAAGGGCCTCTCGTATCATTATAATACCATATTGTGGTAAGACTTCGTTGCAGTAAGCCATAGCACAGTAACTTGACTCGAAGTTAATTATTTTTTTCCTGAAGTTAATTATTACAGGTCTGATCTCATGCTTTTGATTTGCCAGTCTTCCTGTATAGAAGGGTTATTTACGTGATGGTGTTTTTGTCTGGTAGGAAAACCATTCTGAAGTGGTTCTCTTAAAGCTTTTCCTGTAGATGAAGACACAACTTCTCAGTGTTAGGTATTTTTGTTAATCTGAATAAAATCCTGCTTGTATAACCTCTCATGTTCAAGACAGACAATTTGGTCATGTTTTTTAAAAATGACTTCAAATGAATGCAATCTAAAGGAAGGGGGTGAAGTTGTGTGGCTAATTTCTAAGACGACAAGTCGAACAAGTTGCTGTGCGTAAAAAATGCTGTCTCTGACGTTTAGTTGCTCACCTCATTGGTTTTATTTTTAAGTTATCAGATCTTCTAAATATGTAATCAAACCTGTGCCAATTTAGGACTTTGTACCTTTGATTAACTTTGTACAGTCACTTAAAGTATACATTAAGGATAGTAATGAAAGCATATTTTACTATCCCAGTCATAAGCAGTTATTTTAGTTACTCTACCAGGAATTACTCAAAGTGTAGTTTAGATGATACTTCAATTTGCTCAATGGATTGAGTCATCCGTGTCTTGTAGGAAGAGACTTATTTTAAAAATTGACATAAATAGGACAAAATTGGGAAAATTAATATGCAAATCAAGGATAGGTTTTTGGAGTTCTAAACACACTTTATTCATTATATGAAACCTGATTTTCAA
Source organism: Corynorhinus townsendii (assembly GCA_026230045.1). NCBI lineage: Eukaryota > Metazoa > Chordata > Mammalia > Chiroptera > Vespertilionidae > Corynorhinus > Corynorhinus townsendii. The sequence goes on from JAPDVU010000002.1 coordinate 41,729,941, forward strand.
CAACTTTCTTGCCCAAAAAGTTTATAGTCATTTTATTATAGAAATGAATATTATGCTCTAGTACTTTCTCCTTAATTAAAGAAATGCTTAACTCCTTATCTCCACAAAGTATTTCCCATAACTAGAATCGATGAGGAAAATCAGGAGATTGTCAGAAGCTTGATGTTTTCTGTTAGAGAAGTAGAGTGGAAAGAATATCATTTCCCTTTTCTTTTCTCAGAGAGAGTGCAGAAAACATCGATGTGAGAGAGAAACATAAATGATTTGCCCTGACCGGGGATCGACCCCCAACCTAACTATGTGTCCTGACCAGGACTCAAACCCATGACCCTTCAGTTTATGGGACAACGCTCCAACCAATTGAGCCACATTGGCTAAGGTTCTCTTTCTCTTTTGTTATTTTCTGGCTCTCAATGAAGTTATTTTACACTAAGAAAAATTCTTTATGTCTTTTTGGTACAGTTAGTGTTATCCATAGTGTACTCATTTCTAGCAGCGTATGTGTATTAACTCAGAGATAGGATGACAGCATTTTCATTATAATAGTGGAAATGTCATTAGCTACTGTTTTCTAATATTTAGATTTGTATAGTAATTATTAACCATATTTGCTATTAAAATTCTAATTAAATTAAAAATTTATGTGACTATTACCTACCATGTTGGACAGATCAGAGTAGAACATTATCATTATCACAAAATTCTACTGGACACTACTACTTTAGACTTCTAACTGAAAGCCTTTTTCGTTAAATATTTTAGTTGATATGTAATATTTACAGGGCAATGTAATGCTGTGTTTTTAAAGCACATCCTGTGTGCAGACATTATAATGTGCTAAATACTGAGGATACAAATGTAGGTCAGTGAGTGCCTTAATTCATCTTTTTATGCTCAGTGTCTATCACAGTACTTGACATAGAGTAGACATTGGGTTCATGTTTGCTCAATAAATAAGTGAAGAAAGAATGAATCCCATGGTATTGCTTCTGTGTTCAGAAATACAGTGACAAAATCCAAGTGTGAGCAGTCCAGAAGAAAGCTAGAAAATGGCTGTAATTTTATAAAAATACAACTGAACGTTGTTATAGTAAGATGCTGTTTCTTAAATTTTTTCATATTTGTTTTGGCAGTGGTGGAAGGGCTGATAAGATTGTTTTCTGATTCATTGAGAAAAATGGGAAACTCAACCTAAACTGTCTCAACTTTCTGTTTTCTCACCACACACACTCACTGAACTGGTTTATAATTGTACTAAATTCTTCCCTTTCCACCTGACACAAGGTCGGTGTGATAGTCTTCTTTATCCTGTAGCCTGTTTTCAACTTAGCAGCTAGAGTGATCTTATTTAAACATAAGTGAGAGCATGTAATGCTTATATTTACAACCTTCTAAGGACTTGCCTTCTTGCTTACAGTAAAATTAACTGCTTGTGCAATTAATCCTGTTCTCCACAGTCCCCATCAAGTATCTGTACTTGTATGTTTAGTCTTTACCTTTAACCTGTGAACATGTTTAAGCCTCTCTCTACTATTTTAATTTTTACTGTACCCGAAAATGTCATATTCTTTTCAAATTTCTAAAAAATAGGTCTTTTCTGAATATGCCATCTAATACACATGAAGTGTAGCTAGTTCGAAGTGAGATATTCTTAAGTATAAAATAAACACAGTATTTCAAAAACAGTATGAAGAAAAAGGAATGTAAAATCACAATTTTTTTATATGAATCACATGTTAAAGTAATATTTTGGATATATTGGGTAAAGTAAAACATTATAATTCATTTTACCTGTTTCTTTTTACTTTTAAAAAATATGATTACTAGAAATTTTAAAATTATGAATGTGGCTTGCATTTGTGGCTCATTTATATTTCAGCTAGTGCTGCTGTGTTTCTCTATATATAAAAGCCCAGTGACCAGAACGGCGGAACAACCAGAACGACTGGTGGCTATGATGTGCACTGCGGCAGCCAACCAGCCTGATCCGGGCCCTGATTGGCCCACTCCCCCCCACTGGCCAGGCCCCCGATCAACCCCCAACACCCTGATCCGGAGTGGGGCTGGCCAGCCAACTGCCTGCGGCCCCTCCCCCCGTTGACCTGGCCCAATGGGCCCCCATTGGGGTGGGCCAGATGGACCCCACCTGTGCACCAATTTGTGCACCGGGCCTCTAGTATAGTGTATAGGTCTAGATATCTCAGTAGACTAAATATCTGAGGGTAGAGGCTATATCTTGCTTGTCTTTATATCCTTTGCTCTTCAAGACAGCAGCTGGCCCATTGTAAGTACTCATATTCCAAATGTTGGTTGAATAAATGAGTGTCAGATTTATTTCAGCATCAGTTTGGAAGTACTAGTACCTGCATTCTTTGCCTTTCTCTCGAGGAATGAAGCATAGGAAAAGGAAGCTCAAGCCTCTGATAGTATTATTTTGATGTTGCTAATAAGTTTTAGTCTCATGAATTAATATTTAAGAACCTAGATCTTTGAATGTTTGCTACTTTTATCTCTATGTTCAGGCATATATTTTTAGATACCCAGTTTTTCATTTGATTAGGGAGAGTCAAGCATTAGAAGAATCCCAACTATCCCAGCAGTACTAAAATTGGTATCTTCACTAGATTCTTAAAGAACCTTATGATTCCAATATTGTCATTAAATATCCCTGTAGCCTGTTTTCAACTTAGCAGCTAGAGTGATCTTATTTAAACACAAGTTAGATCATGTAATTCCTTTATTTACAACCTTCTAAGGACTTGCCTTCTTGCTCACAGTAAAAACCAAAATCTACTTGATCTGTATTCCCACCTCCCCAAATCACTTCTCATTTCCCATCACTCTTCATTTGCTTTATCCACACTGACTCTCTTGCAATTCATCAGAAGTGTTAGGCCTACAGTGCTTAAATCCCAGAATCTTTGTCCTGGCTGTTACTTCTGCCTGGAATGTTCTTCCTCCAGTTATCTGCTGTCTCCCTTACTCCCTTCATGTTTTTACTCAATTGTTATAAGTGAGGCCTTTTCTGGACATTCACTATGAAATTGTAACGCTCCCCAACACTTTCCTATCCCCCCATCCCCTGCTTTTTATTTCTCTTAGCACTTACCACTATTCAATATACTCTATACTTTTATTATTTATCTCATTTATCCTATGAAGGCAGTGATTTTGTCTATTTGTTTTAGTTCTCCATATAACCACAGCTGTTTCTCAACTCTGCATCCACATTTAGGTAATACCATTTCTTTCTCATTCATTCATTCAGACATTTTCTGAGCACTTTTTCTGTGATAGCATGTTACTAGGCTCTGGAAGTACCAAAATGAACCCCTGTTTTAGCCAGTCTTCTAGGAGTCTCTTCTTCCCTAATGGATATATATTGCATTGTTGTCATTTTTTTTCCTATTGTAAAAAGTGTTTTAGTGACTGTTCTTATTTATGTATTTTAAATTTTTTAAAAATTGATTTTAGAGAGAGATAGGGAAGAGGGAGAGAGAGAGAGAGAGAGAGAGAGAGAGAGAGAGAGAGACAGAAACATTGATGTGAGAGAAACATTGATTGGCTGCCTCCATTCTGAAATGGGTGCTAACAGGATATCAAACCTGCCACCCTTTAGTTCATGGGATGTCATTCAACCAACTGAGCCACATTGGCTAGGGGCAAGGGCTATGTGTTTGTTTTAAATTGAAATACTTAGCAGTGGAACTGCTGGGTCATAGGGTATACACATTATGATTGTTACTAAATGTTGCCAAATTATTTTCCCAAACAGGAGAGTTCCCCTTTCCTTACATCTTGGCCAACACTTTGTACTGTTAGACTTAAAAGAATTTACCAATCTGATGGCTGTGATTTATATCTCATTTTTTTTTCCTAATTTGTATTTTTCTGATTGCTGGTAAATTCAGGTGTCCTGTATTTCATTCATATGAATAGATTACCCATTTTTCTGTTGGGTAGTTTGTCATTTCCTAGTTCCTTCTGTAGTCTGGATGCTAATTATTTGTTGTATATGTTGTAAATATCTTCCAGTCAGTCCCTTGTTTTTCACTTGTTCATAATGTCTTTTGATATAGAAATGTAAAATTTATTTGTAAGCAATTGCATTAGGCACATGATTTCTGCTTTTTTTTTTTTTTTTACTTATTTAGAAATTCCTTTCCTATACCAGGATCAGAAAGCTGTTTTTTCTAGTGTTTTGTGCAAAGTGCCTTAAAATTTTGTTTGTCAACATTTAGGTGCTTAATATAGATGGAATTGACTTTCGTATATGGGATAAAGTAAGTAATTTATTTTCTTCCATATGAAAAGTTACTTATCCCAGTGCAGTTTATTGAATGAGCCATCTTTTCACCACTAATCTATGTTGTTTGCCTTCTCTGTCATAAACGAGCATTCTCTTTCACATATCTTGTACTCCTTCTAGGTTCTCTATTCTGTTTCATGCATCTGTTGACCTATTGGGGCACCAATAATACACTGTCTTAAATATATATATATATATACACACACACACACACACACACACACACACACACACACACATACACATACATATACACACACACACATATATTATATATATACACACATATGTATATATTGTTTAAAGTATTACATACTAGAGGCCCGGTGCAATAGTTTGTGCACCAGTGGGGTCTCTGGGCCTGGCCTGTGGGATCGGGCTGAAACTGGCTCTCTAACATCCCCCGAGGGGTCCCAGATTACGAGAGGGCGCAGGCCAGGTCAAGGGACTCCATCGATGCACAATTGGGGCTGGGGAGGGATGTAGGAGGTTGGCCAATAGGGGAGGAGTTGCAGGAGTGCTCCAGGGCATGTCCAGCCCATCTCACTTAGTCCCAATCGGCTGGATCCCGCTCTAACCTGCTGATCGGAGCGTCTGCCCCCTGGTGGTCAGTGCACGTCAAAGCGAGCAGTTTAGCGGTCTTAGCATATCATTAGCATATTATGCTTTGATTGATTAAACAGATGATGGGACACTTAGCATATTAGGCTTTTACTAGAGGCCCATTGCAGGAAGATTCCTGCAAGAATAGGGCTTCTTGTGGCGGTCTCCACCGCCCCGCCTGCTTCCCTCCCATCTCCACCAGCCTGCCTGCTTCCCTCCCTTCGCCGCCGCTCCGCTTGCTTGCTTTTCCACAGCTTTGCTCCCTTCTGCAGTGCTTGGCTTCCTTCTACGCTGTCTTCAGTCTTCGCTCTGTGCCTGGATATGCAAATTAGCCACCATCTTGGTTGGGTTAATTTGCATACTTGCTCCTGATTGGCTGATGGGCGTAGTGGAGGTATGGTCATTTTGCATGTTTATATTTTATTATTAGATAGGATTATATAGGCTGTCTCCTTTTTCTCCCATAGACCCCTCTCCCTCCCCAACTATTCCTACCCCACCTCCCCAGTGTCTGTGTCTATTGGTTATGCTTATATGCATGTATACAAGTCCTTTGGTTGATCTCTTACCCCCCTCCCCGACCTTCCCTCTGAGGTTTGACAGTCCGTTCGGTGTTTCTCTGTCTCTTGATCTATTTTTGTTCATGAGTTTATGTTATTCATTATATTCCACAAATGAGTGAGATCATGTGATATTTACCTTTCTCCAACTGGCTTATTTTACTTTGCATAATGCTCTTCAGGTCCATCCATGCTGTTGCAAATGGTAAAAGTCCCTTCTTTTTTATAGCAGTGTAATATTCCATTGTGTAGATATACCACAGTTTTGTTTTTATTGTTTAAAGTATTACATGTCTTCTTTTCCCCAGATTGATACCCCCTCTTGGCCACTCCCACCCCCAAGGGCAAACCCTCACTACTCCAGTGTCTGTGTCCATTGGTTATGCCTAATATGCATGCATACAAGTCCTTTGGTTGATCTCTTAGCCCCCCCTCCCCTGCCTTCTCTCTGAGGTTGGACCGTTTGTTCAATGCTACCTTGTCTCTGGATCTATTTTGTTCATCAGTTTATGTTGACCATTATATCCCACACATGAGTGAGATCATGTGATATTTATCTTTCTTTGACTGGATTATTTCGCTTAGCATAATGCTCTCCAGATCCATCCAGGCTGTTGCAAATGGTAAAGTTCCTTCTTTTATATAGCAGCATAGTATTCCATTGTGTAGATGTACCACAGGTTTTCATCCACTCATCTGCTGATGGGCACTTGGGCTGTTTCCATATCTTAGCTATTGTAAATTGTGCTTCTATGAACATAGGGATGCATATGATTGTTGTTTATGGTTTCTTGGGATATATTCCTAGAAGTGGGATCACTGGGTCAAATGGGAGTTCCATTTTTAACTTTTTGAGGAAACTCCATACTGTGTTCCAGAGTGGCTGCACCAGTCTGCATTCCCACCAGCGTGCATGAGGGTTCCTTTTTCTCCACGTCCTCACCAGCACTTGTCGTTTGTTGATTTGTTGATGATAGCCATTCTGATAGGTGTGAGATGGTACCTCATTGTATTGTTTTGTTTTTATCTCTCGGATGATTAGTGACTTGGAGCATGTTTTAATTTATCTCTTGACCTCTGTACGTCCTCTTCCAAAAAGTGTCTATTTAGGTCCTTTGCCCATTTTTTTATTGGATTGTTTATCTTCCTTTTGTTAAGTTGTATGAATTCCCTATAAATTTTGGAGATTAAACCCTTACCTGAGATAACATTGGCAAATATGTTCTCCCATGCAGTGGTCTTTCTTGTTTTGTTGATGGTTTCTTTTGCTGTGCAGAAGCTTTTTGTTTTGATGTAGTCCCATTTGTTTATTTTCTCTTTAGCTTCCATTGGCCTGGAAGCTGTATTGGCAAAGATATTGCTATAATATATAGCTGATATTTTGCTGCCTATGGATTCTTCTAAGATTTTTATGGTTTCCCACCTTATGTTTAACTCCTTTATCCATTTTGAGTTTTTTTTTGTGTATGGTGTAAGTTGGTGGTCTAGTTTCTTTTTTTTTTTTTTTTTTTGCATATATCTGTCCAATTTTCCCAACACCATTTACTGAAGAGACTATCTTGATTCCATTGTATGCTCTTGCCTCCTTTGTCAAATATAAATTGAGCATAATGGCTTGGCTCTGTTTTTGGGTTCTCTGTTCTGTTCCACTGGTCTATATGTCTGTCTCTTCTTGTGCCAGTACCAGGCAGTTTTGAGAACCATGGCTTTGTAATATAGGTTGATATCTGGTATCGTGATCCCTTCAACTTTTTTCTTCTTTCTCAGGATTGCTGTTGCTATTCGGGGTATTTTTTTTTTTTTTTTAATTCCAGATGAATTTTTGGAGCGTTTGTTCTAGGTCTGTGAAACATGCCATTGGTATTTTAATGAGGAGTGCATTGAATCTATAAATTACTTTGGGTAATATGAACATTTTAATGATGTTGATTCTACCAACCCATGAACACAGTATATTCTTCCATTTGTTTATGTCTTCCTCTATCTCTTTTTTCAAATGTCCTGTAGTTTTCCGAGGTCTTTTACCCCCTTAGTTAATTTCATTCCTAGGTATCTTAATTTTTTTTGTTACAATGGTAAATGGGATTTTTTTTTAGTTTCTCTTTCTGTGAGTTCATTATCCTAATACTTAAAAACCCTGGGTCTGTCACATCCACAATCACCGGGAGGCTCAACCATTTCAAAATTCTCTCCATTTCAAATGAGGCAAGATCCTATCCATTTCCAAAGTTTTAATGCTTTAGACCTTAGCTCTTGATCATTTTCTCTTCTTCCTTGATCCCCTTATACTTTGTTCTTTCCCATAAATTTATGTTTCTCCCTCTCCCAGATTTTTAATTTCAAACCTAAAAATACGCTTATGATTTGCTTACACTAAAAATTTTCACTTGATCCAGCTTTTCAGTAGTTAACCACTTCCTCATCTTCCTCTCCTCCCCTATTCATCAATCCATATTAGCAAAAGTCACCAATGATTTCCTAATTATTGAGTTCAGTGGTCTATTTTTTTATTTGAAATATTTTTTCTGGGTTTCTGCCATACCACTCTTGTTTTTCTTCCTTTTGGTGACCTTTCTTCTTTACTTCTTTTCTCCTATGTTTTTCTTAAATGATAGCTCTGAGAATTCCATCTCTTACCCTTATTCTTTTCTTCCTCTGTACTCTTAATAGGTAGGATCATATATATATTTAACTTCAACTATCATCATGCTTGTCAGGTTCCAATCTCAAGTTCAGCCCTCTTTCCTAACCTCCAATCAAACATATATAGTTGTTTACTGGGTGTCCCACGTTGTAACCAGAAGATGATTCTAGTTTAATCTTAAATATGTAAGGGGAAATAGGAAATTAGGTGATATCTAAGGTAAATAAGGCTTAAATCACTAAGGTTTCATCAACTCCAAGTGGGCAGGGACTTGTCAAAAATTTTTATCATCAGTGATCCTTAGCACACTACAAAGCACATAGAAAGTACTCAGTGAATACTCTGATTGGTTGCTCAAGTAGATTCTTTTCATTATATGCAGAAGGCAAGAATTGCAGATCAGGCTGTAGCCGGTTTGCTCAGTGGATAGAGCGTTGGCCAGTGTACTAAAGGTTCAATTCCAGTCAAGGGCACGTGCCTGGGTTGTGGGCTTGATCATCCCCAGTTGGGGGCGTGTAGAAGGCAACTGATCAATGATTCTCTCTCATCGATGTTTCTATCTCTCCCTCTCCCTTCCTCTCTAAATAAAAATATATTAAAAAAAAGAATTGCAGATCAGTACAATTTTAATAGTATTATGCAGGATAAGTGAGCTTGCTAAAAGAACTGAAAATAAGCTCAAGTATTTTCTGTTTTAAAAAAATACATTTTCAAAATTATGTCAGTTTGACCCAGTGTTGCCAAATCACTTCTATGCTTAAAATTTAATTTTTCAAATTTTCATAGCAGTTTACGATTTGCTGAATCCCTTTTTCCCCTAACCTTATGTAAATATGTTTTACTTTCTTCTGAAGCATGTTACTCAGGTTCCCAGCATATAAAATTATTAAGACAATGTGTTCCTTTTCCTTCCACCTTAGTTTTTTTTTTCTTTTGTTTTCATTCTTATCTAAATACCTAAATAAATTCACATAGCATCTCCATTCTTTGAGTTCATTATATTTTTTATAGTTTAGAATTTTTTAAGTAATACATACGCTTATTTAAATCTGTACTTGGAACTATTTGTTACTGTTTCCTGGTTTGGATACTGGTTATACTGCTCATGGTATAAGCAGCAACTTCTAACATGAGTGATTCTGTTATAGACCCAAGATAGTGAATTCTTAGAAATAACTTAATATTCAGCCATCCAAGTACATCATTGCTTTTCATCCCCATCAGACCCAATTTTCCCTGTTTCTAACAAATATTTTATAAATGCTCCTTCCTCACTTATCCTATATAATAAAAGGGTAATATGCAAATTGACCAAACAGCAGAATGATCGGTCACTATGATGCACACTGACCACCAAGGGGCAGATGCTCAATGCAGGAGCTGCCCCCTGGTGGTCAGTGTGTTCCCACAGCGGGGGAGCACTGCTCAACCAGAAGCCCTGAGCAGGGTTCACGGCTGGCGAGCGCTGCCGTGGTGGCGGAAGCCTCTCCTACCTCTGCAGCAGTGCTAATGATGTCTGACTGATGGCTTAGGCCTGTTCCCCGTGTCTAATATCTCTGCCTCACCAAACCATTTACCCACCTACCAAATGCCAGTAGACACCCCCCTCCCAGTGATTGCAAAAATCATTACCAACCTTTTTTTCTGAAATGGGCCCTAGAAGTCTTTTATCCTGCCTTAGGCTCATTCTCCAAAAGGAATTTTGACTTTGAAACATTTAATCTCTTAGTTGTAATAGAGAACAATTACATATAGTTCCCTCAATGAGAATTGGAAATCACACTAAAGCAACCCATCAGGAAATGATAGATGAGTAGAAAAGCCTGTAGAGCAAAGTATCTGATCATTCAGAAACATTATTTCAGTAATATTATTTGGATTGATTTACTAAATATAAATGGTTGGTATTTCATTGTACCTATCTGATAACAGGAATGGCAAACAGTTTTATTCTATATAAAATCAAGAGTCTTATGGATTTTGAAAAACATTAAAAATGTTTATAATTATGGTGAGGTGAAGGTAGGATGTCTAGATTGTGGAAAGTGTACTGGTAGGTACAAGATGGTTGGGTTTTTTTTATTGCTGCTGCTGTTATTTGATAGCAGTTTCTAAGTTTAGGCATTCTTGAAAACAGGTTTCCTATATATAAAATTAGGACAATTGTGTATTTTCCTTTCACCCTACTTTTTTTTTTTCCTTTACCTTTTATGTCATTTCTTGCCTAAATAACTAAATGGGATTCACTCTGCATCTCTATTTATTTTTTTACTTTAGCATGCTTTTTTAATGTTATTGTGTAGAATTTTGTGGTTATATTTTTGTGATATATTAAACTTTGAAGGTACTGTGTAAAAGATAGGTTGTTTGACCGACTATATTTCCGGCCTGTCTCAGAGTTGTAGCCCACTGCTTCTAATATACTAAGGAGGACCTAGGAAGCCATCTTCATTGCCATTGTTTAAATATATTTTTATTGATTTCAGAGAGAGAGAGAAACATTTTCAGTGATGAGAGAGAATCATTGATTGGCTGCCTTCTGCTCACCCCCTACTGGGGGTCAGCCTGCAACCTGGGCATGTGCCCTGACTGGGAATTGAACCATCGATGCCCAACCACTGGTCCACACCAGCCAGGCAGTTGCCATTGTTTATGATTATGAAGGGAAAAGGAGAAGACTCAGAAGTGTTTGAGAAACCTGGGTAGAAATTTCTTTTTATCCATCTATTTCAAATCTGGATGCCAGTTAGAAGATTTACAAGTTTCATTCCTTATCTAGCCATTGTTCAGCTGATAAGCAGATAAAAAAAAGCCAAATTTAGGGTTCTTGATTATAGAAACCTAAATTTTCCCTTACTAAGGCCTGCAATTTTAAAATTTAATCTAAGCTAAAACATGGTCACACATTTAATTTTATCATAAATGTCTCTGATTCTATACATAGATTTCACCAGGCTAGCAAACAGGGGATATTCATTATCATGGTCGAATTATGACCAAATAGGACTCTTTTAATCCAGAAAATCCACGGTGTAAAGTCCAGAATGGGTGAAATTTATATTTTTAGTTGTGGTAAAATATGCATAAATTAAAACGTATTATTTTAACAATTTTTAAGTGTATAGTTCTGTGACATTTAGTACATTCACATTATTGTACAGCCATCACCACCATCCATCTCCTGAACTTTTTCATTATTCCAAACTGAAACTTTGTATTCATTAAACACTCTCTATTCCCCCCTTCACCAAAGGCCTGCCAAACCCTGAATTTGACGTCTTTCTTATTCCTTATACTAAAGGCCTGGTGCATGAAGTTTGTGTACTGGGGGGCCCTCAGCCCTCCCTGCGCCCTCTCACAGTCTGGGACCCCTTGCTCCTTACCACCCGCCTGCTTGCTGCTCCTTAACATTGCCGCAGAGGTGGGAGAGGCTCCCGCCACCACTGCGCTCACCAGCCATGAGCCCGGCTTCTGGCTGAGTGGCGCTCACCCTGTGGGAGTGCACCGACCACCATGGGGCAGCTCCTGCATTGAGCGTCTTCCCCCTGGTGGTCAGCGTGCGTCATAGCAACTGGTTGGTCTGCCGTTTATCCATGTTGTAGCATGTGTTAAAATTTCCTTCCTTTTTAAGGCTAAATATTATCCCATTGTATGTATGTATCACATTTTGGGTGATCATCTGTCCAATGCACACTTGGGTTGCTTTCATCTTTTGACTATTGTGAATAATATTGCCATGAACATGGGTGTAGAAATATCTGTTCAAGTCTCTACTTTCACTTCTTTTGAGTATATATCCAGAAGTGGAATTGCGGGATCATACGGTCATCTGTTTACTTTTTTGAGGAGCTGTCATACTGTTTCCAGGTGTCTGCATCACTTTACATTCCATTCAGCAGTGCACAGGGATTCCAACTGCTCCATATCCTTGCCAATACTTGTTTGTTGTTGTTTTTTAAAATAATAGTCATTCTAATGGGTGTACAGTGATACCTCATATTTCATCATGGTTTTGATTTGCATTTTCCTAATAAGTTGATTTCTTTGACATTTGGAATGAACCCCACCAACTGTAAAGCTATGCAAATGGCTTTGATGAGTATAGGATAAGTCTAGGAATACCAGACTAAAAAGTTTCCTATCAGCCTCTCTTTCACTAGTAATGGTAGATTTTGTTAAATAGCTAGCATATGTTACCTTTAAGAATCTTAAAGTCTGGAGGGCCAGATGGATATACAGACAAGAAATTAAAATTCAGTGTTATAAAATCTAGAATGGGAGTGTATAAAAGGTTTGGTGGGTGTAGTCAATAGCAGTTGCCATCCTTTATTTCTGGAGAAGGGGTGTCAGGTAAAGCTTCATTGAGAAGGAAGTTCTGAAGCTGAAACTTGAAGGATCACTAAGCTTTTGCTGGAGGTATATGTCGGAGTAGGGAATCAAGTTCGGGAAGTAATGTAACCTGTCATAGATGAGCTTTCTCTAGTAAAGCACTGGCAGATGATTCAAGAATTTTGGAATTAAAAAGTCACTCTAAATTTTATATCCTGTAACTAGAGAGCTTGTCCTAGTCCATCCCTGCACTAAACCAAAGTTCTTGAAAGCTGAACAATCTAATAGTTGACAAACTACTTTAAATCTTAAAGTGAAAATTATGTTAACATGAAACAAAAAGTTAAAATTAAATTGTGTTCGAATTAAGGGCATATTTAAGTTATTCTCTATCACCTTACTTTGGTCCGTTAACTGTGTAAAATGATCTTGTCTTTACAATACCTTCACGTGGATATATTTTATTTAAAGTCTATTTTCTAGAAAACAGTAATTCATAATTAAGTCTGTACATGTGGTAAAATACATTAAATTATTCCTCCCTAGAAGCATTGTATTTTTGCTAGGTCACTTACATGGACCTGTGGATGTTGGAACATATAGCCAGCACAAATCACTTTCATATAAAAGCATGATCTAAATAAAGCTCCGTCATTTGTTTTAATAATCCTATTCAATTTTTTACTCTGAAGCTTTTTTCATTGTGGTTTGAGTTTTGTTTGTTTTGTTGTTGTTTTTGAAATTTTCTGTTATGGAGGAACTAGGTCACGTATAAGAATAAGAGGCACAAATTTACTTTTGATCACTGTGAACTCTAAAGATAATGTTTTCTTAGTTATGTGACAATATTTAATTATAGGACTACTAGAGGCCCAGTGCATGAAATTCATGTATGGGGGGGTGGTGTCCCTCAGCCTGGCCTGCACCTTCTTGTAATCCAGGACCCTTCATGTAGGATCCCTAGGCCTGCCAGAGATCAGGTCCTATTGGGGCTTTCCTTCTCCCGGCTGCCAGCAGCTGGCCCCGCCCTCACCACTGCTTGCCATCTGTGTGGCACTGTCCCTCCTCCCCCTGCACCAGTCGCTTCCCTCTGTGGGCAACAGGCCGTGGGGTGCGATCACTTGGCTGGCCTGGGCCTCCCTCTTTGGGGCGATAGATTGTGGAGCTCCCTCCCCCCCATTGGTTGCCCCGCAGAGAGTGGCCTGGGCCTTCCTCTGCGGGGCGATCGTGAAGCGATGACCGGGCCCCTTGGCTGGCCTGGCGCCAGTGCATGTCATAACGTGTTCATCTGGAAGGTCGTCTGGACGGTGGTTCTGCTGTTCGGTCAATTTGCATATTACGCTTTTATTATTATAGATAGCTTTAGTGTCTTCTTACCTCTTTTATTTGTAACTAGTGGCCTGGTGCATGACATTAGTGCCTGGAGGGAGGGTTCCCTCAGCCCAGCCTGCACCCTCTCCAATCAGGGACATCCCTCTTGCAATCTGGGACCACTGGCTCCTAACCGCTCACCTGCCTGCCTGCCTGATCACCCCTATCTGCCCTCCCCTGCCGGCCTGATCTCACCCACAACTGCACTCCCCTGCCAGCCTGGTTGCCCCAACTACCCTCCCCTGCCGGCCTGATCTCATCCCCAATTACCCTCCCCTGCTGGCCTGGTTGCCCCCAACTACCCTCCCCTGCCGGCCTGATCTCATCCCCAACTACCCTCCCCTGCTGGCCTGGTTGCCCCCAACTGACCTCTGCAGGCCAATTTGGTTCTGATTGGTCAGTTTCTATGCCAGTCAGCATCAAAAGCTCCGCCTCCTAGGCAGCCATTGGCTCCTCACACTTCATCCATATTTGGTTCTGATTGGTCAGTTTCTATGCCAGTCAGCGTCTCTGGGCTTATCAATGGGGCCTGATCAGAAAGATGGGGCTGATCAGCAATCCCGGGGGAGGCCTGGAGAGAAATGGAGGCACGGCTGCTGACCAGGCCGGGAAAGAAAGAGAGAGGCAAGTGCTGATGAACAGCTGCCACAGAGGCAATGGATCAGACCCTGCTTCTCTCTCCACGCCTTATTTCCAGCCCCTCATCAGTCAGTGCTGGGTCACCACACTTGCAGCCACAGCAATCAGTGCTGGGTCGCCACAGCAACCCAGTGCTGACTGCAGGACTGACTTGCGATTGGTCGAGCCTCCGGTTGTGACGGACCCTGGGTTTTTATATATTAGGACGCTTGGGTTTTTTCATAAAATCTTTGGGATTTTAAGATAGTGCAGAGGCCGGTATATTTGGTATCAAAATGGGAAAATTTTTTATTCATTTTCAAGTACTGCTTTGTGCCAAAAATCAACTTCTAAAAATTATAAAGCTACTTTTACTGGTTACATTTCCCTAGGTCTCATCGATCTGTGGTTATAAAAGGAGCCTATTTCAAATCAATCCTGTGTGTTGTCAGTTCTTCCCCTAGATCATCGGTTGTCAGCCGGTGGTCTGTGGACCACTGGTGGTCCATGAGGTCTGAAAGGTTGGCATCCACTGGTTTAAGGAAACCTTTGGAGCAGTGGTCACCAACTGGTGGTCCGCAGGCCACTGGTGGTCCATGAAGTCCGAAAGGTTGTCGACCGCTGCCCTAAAGACCACCATGAGACTTTTTGTTCAACTTCATAAATACTCACTTTTTTTTTTTTAGTACCTGTGGCTTTAACATATGCTCACAAATCCAGAAAGAAGAGAAAAGAGGTTTTGAATTTCATACTTTAATTTTAGAGTATGAGAGTTTTTATTTTTAAACAATTTAAAGTTGCGTGCTTCCAAAACCCATATCGGGTGACTAGAATACCACTAATATATCTTGATTCCTTTGCCTAGGACAAGATGAAATCAGAGGAGAAAGTAGCAGGCAAGCACCAAAGGGTTGAGGGTATAAATGGGTAGTCTGGGATGACTACAGAAAATGTAATATGTGCCAAAGGTTTCTGAACTCAGGTATTAGGGAGTTCAGATTTTACTTCTTTTTCAGTGCCATAAAATTGCTGATAATGCTTGCTAGAAACAGTTTGAAACTACTGGTATACTTGAACTTCACACTAACAGTATAGTTATTCAATTAAGTTTAATACCAGATGTGTGGGAGTTTTTTGTTTTTTTTTTACTTCTGTGAAAGAGAGGTGTTATTGAAACATAAAGATTCTCTTGTGTTATTTTTAAAACGTAAAATATTGAAATGGGGAACTGATTACAAAAGCAGACTTTAGGGTAAGTGATTTTAAGTTTCTTTACCTGAAAACTATACTTGCTTTTATCAGAAAAAATCCACTTATATGCAAATTTGCATACACTTTCAGAGATTCAGGTTTCAGAGACCTGAAGCCCATTTTTGGACCCTGCTATAATTCACTTTCTTTTTACTTAGTTTGTGAGTAGTGTAATTTGTTGCAGAGAAAATGATGCCAGAGAACTGAAATGGGTTAATTTCCACAAGGGACATTTAGCTGTACTTATACTACAGTCACAAATACAAATTTAACTATTTTATGTTTGAAAAAGAATATACACACCCACACATATGTGCATGTTTGATTATAGCATCATTGGAGATTGTGTGACTTAAATCACAAGTGAAAAAAACAACTACAAATGCATAAGTGGGTGTTATGGCTTCTTTGGGAATAAGGTAAAACTTACTATTTTCCTGGATTTGACTTCTTATTTTAAATTACGTTATTTTGGAATATGGTGATGATGAATTTAAAATTCAGTTTAATTTAAAATTGATCTTTTTTGAGCATTTCAATATATCCTCTTAAAGTAATTGAGGAAATATCTAAGGAATTCTCAGACTTGAGCATGTGGTCATTGATAATTCTAGTCATGAATTAAATGTTGCATATATACATCCTATATAATAAAAGAGTAATATGCAAATTGACTGCACCTCCGCTACACCAGCAAGCCACACCCACCAGCCAATCAGAAGCGAGTATGCAAATTAACCCAACCAAGATGGCTGTGGCCATGGAGAGAGCAGGAGGCTTGGGTTTCCCTGGCAATGGAGGAAGCCAAGCTTTACGCCTGCCCTAGCGGGCTCAAGGCTACAAAGTTTCGATTATAGAAGATAAATAAATCCCAGGACCTCCGCTTGGGTCACCGGGGGGCGTGGCCAGCCTGCAAACCACCACAGGCCCCTCACCCACGCTGCCCCACCCCCCAAGGCAACCCCCACCTGATCTGGGACACCCTTCAGGGAAAACCAGCCGGCCCCCACCCATGCACCAGGCCTCTATCTATCTAATCCTATCTAATAAGATAATAATATGCAAATTGACTGTCACTCCAACACAAGATGGCTGCCCCCATGTGGTCAAAGATAGCTGCCCCATGTGGACACTAGATGGCCGCCATAGGATGGTCAGCAGGGCGGGGGGAAGTTGGGGGTGGTCAAGCCTGCAGGGGAGGGCAGTTAGAGGTGACCAGGCCAGCAGAGGAGGGAAGTTGGGGGCGACCAGGCTTGCAGGGGAGGGCAGTTAGGGTTGACCAGGCCTGCAGGGGAAGGCAGTTAGGCAACAATCAGGCTGGCAGGGGAGTGGTTAGGGATTGATCAGGCTAGCAGGCAGAAGCAGGGGCAATCAGGAAGGCAGGCAGGCGAGCAGTTGGGAGCCAGCAGTCCTGGATTGTGAGAGGGATGTCCGACTGCCCGGTGGGATCGGGCCTTAACGGGCACTTGGACATTCTTCAAGGGGTCCCTGATTGGACAGGGTGCAGGCTGGGCTGAGGGACACCCACCCTTCATGCACAGATTTCGTGCACTGGACCTCTAGTATGTATATATATTTATATGTATGTGTTGGGAGGTTCTTCATTTTTTTGTCTTATAACTTTAGATGAACATCATAATTCCAATCTTGGTGGAATTTAGCAAAAAGAATATAAAATTCTATATTAGTGGTTCTCAGCCTCAGTTATCTTGACATCCTGTTAAAGATTTGTATATCCTTTTAGACCCTCAAATTTACTTTGTTTTTCCCCTTTAACTTATCCCAGAAGCTTGCATGCATGGTTATAACTTAGTGTTATTTAACATGGTTACAGAGTAAATAGTGAGTGAATGTACTTAATGCATTTTAATGCTCCAGTTACCTGTGTATTCTTGTAACTTTATGAGCTTTATAAGCAAACTTCCTATCAATCCCCCTTTGAAAAATAAAGCCAGAGATTAAAGTATTAGAATTCAAGCTAGTTGCTTGTTCATTTATTTATTGAGTTGAAACATACCTTGATTTGCTCAGATATACAGTATAACAAATCATATAATCCTTCATGGTTTAACATACAACTTAAACTCAAATATTTGTTGAATAAATAACTTCATGTACCTTTAAGATGAGCAATGGTTTCCAACACTGATTTTGAGACCTGGCTTTCCCCCCCTTACAAGACACAATTGTAACATGTTTAAAAGATAAGATGGATAAACCTTTAACCAGACTCATCAAGAAAAAAAAGGACCCAAGTAAAATCAGAAATGAGAGAAGAGAAATATAAAGGACTGTAAGAAAATACTATGAACACTATATACCAACAAATTGGACAACCTGAGCAAAATTCCTAGAAACATACAATCTTTAAAACTGAATCAGGAAAAATCAGAAAACCTGAATAAACTGATTACAACTAATGAAATTGAAGTAGTAATCAAAAAACTCTCAGCTAACAAAAGTCCTGGACTAGATGGCTTCATGGGCGAATTTTACCAAACATTCAAAGAACTAACACATATTCTTCTCATACTATTCCAAAAAATCCAAGAGGAGAGAAGACTTCCAAGCTCTTTTTACGAGCGCAGCATAATTCTGATTCCAAAACCAAAAAAAGATACCACAAAGAAAGAAAATTCATTAGTGGCCAATATCCCTGATGAACATTGATGCTAAAATCCTCAACAAAGTATTAACAAATGTGTGGATCCAGCACACATTTAAAAGATCCTATACCGTGATCAGGTGGGATTTATTCTGGGGATGCAGGGTTGGTACAGTTTACACAAATGTGATACATCAGATAAACAATATGAAAAATAAAAATCACATGATTAAATGAGTAGATGCAGAAAAAGCATAAAATCAGCATCCATTTATGATAAAAACTCGCAGCACACTAGGAAAAGAGGGGCCTTACCTCAACATACCAAAAGCCATATATGAAAAATTAACATCACACTCAATGGGCAAAAACCAAAAGTGTTTCCCTTAAGATGAGGAATAAGACGGGGATGTCTGCTTTCACCACTCTTATTCAACATAGTACTGGAAGTCATAGCCACAGCATCAGACAAGAAGAAATAAAAGGTATCCAAATTTGAAAGCAGGAAGTAAAACTGTCATTATTCACAGGTGACATGATATTGTACATTAGATAACCCAAAAGCCTCACATTTATTAGACTACTAAATCTAATGAATTCTGCAAAGTAGCAGGATACAAAGTTAATATTTAAAAATTAGTGGCATTTTAGCAATAATGAACTAACATAAAGAGAAATTAAGAAAGCAATCCCAATTGCAGTTTTTAAATGTACCTAGGAATAAATTTAATCAAGGAGGTAAAAGACCCGTACTTGGAAAATTATAGGGAATTAAATTGAAGAAGATACAAATAAGTGGAAGCATATACCATATTCATGGATTGGAAGAATTAACATAATTAAAATGTCCATATTGCCCAAAGCAATCTATAGACTCAGTGCAATTCCTATTAAAATACCAGTGGCATATTTCACAGGTCTAGAACAAATATTCCAATAATTAATATGGACCCCAAAAAGACCCTGAATAGCCTCAGCAATCTTGAGAAAGACCAAAGTTGGAGGTATTAAACTGTATTGCGATGCCATTGTATAAAAACAACCTGGTGCTGGCATAAGAACAGGCACATAGATCAATGGAACAGAACAGAGAGCCCAGAAATCAACCCACGCCTTTATGGTCAATTAATATTTGATAAAGGAGGCAAGAGCATACAATGGGGTAAAGACAGTCTTTTCAATAAATGGTGTTGAGGATATTGGGTAGATCTATGCAAAAAAATGAAACTGGACTACCAACTTACACCATACATAAGAATAAACTCAAAATGTATTAAAGATTTAAATGTAAGTTGTGAAACCATGAAAGTCCTAGAAAACAAACAAACAAATGGGACTACAAACTACAAAGCTTTTGCACAGAAAAGAAAACCAATAGAATGAAAAGGCAAGCCACTGAAAGGGAGGACATATTTGCTGATATATCTGATAAGGAGTTAATTTCCAAAATATATTAAGAACTTTTACCACTCAATACCAAAACAAAACAAAACAATCCAATTAAAAAATGGGCAACAGACATAAATAGGCACTTCTCCAAAGAGGACATACCGATGACCAATAGATATATGAAGAAATGCTCAACATCACATCATTGGAGAATGGCTTCCATCAATGAATCAACAAACAAGTGCTGGCGAGTATGTGGAGAAAAGGAATCCTTGTGCACTGTTGGTGGGATTGCACACTGGTGCCACCACTGTGGAAAGCAGTATGGAGTTGCCTCAAACAACTAAAAATGGAACTGCCTTTGGCCCAGTAATCCCACATGTGGTAATACCCTAAGAATCTCGAAACACTAATTTGAAAGAATATATGCACCCCTATGTTCATGGCAGCATTATTTATAATAGCCAAGATTTGGAAGCAGCATAAGTGTCCATTAGTAGATGAGTGGATAAGCAAGCTGTAATACATTTACATAATGGAATACTCCTCAGCCATGAAAAAAAAAATATTTTTTGACAGCATGGATGGATCTGGAGATTATTATGCTAAGTGAAATAAGCCAGAGAAAGAAAAATACCATATGATTTCACTTATATGTGGAAACTAATGAACAGAATAAACTAATGTACAAAATAGAAATGGAGGCATGGGTACATGGAACAAACAGTTGTCAGAGGAGTGGAGGGAGGGGAGACTGGATGAAAGAAGGTAAAGGGATTAGCCAAAAGATATATAAACATAACACACAGACACAGATAACAATGTGGTGATAGCCAGAGGTAAGGGGGGACAGGGGCTAGGTGGAGGTGAGCAAAGGGAGGAAATGGGGACATCTGTAATAGTGTCAACAATAATAATAAGGTTAAAAAATGAAAAAATAAATATTATAAAATTAGAGTCCTTTAATATCTGAAAATGGATTATTCTAGTTTATGAATATCAAGTTTAATTGACTTCCTAATTTAGTAGTACTAGTAAATAACCCTTGACCACCATGGGGGAAAAAAAAAAGAAAGGAAATTCTAAGAAATTCCAAATCATTGTCTATTAGAACCAAAAAAGGGTTTTGGCATTTGGTGATTGCTTTTAGCTTGTCAAGGGGATCCAGAGATTTAGCAGGGAAAAAGTAAGGCACTATAGGAATTAAGTATTAGTATTCTTTTCAGTACAAACTTTTCCAGTAGAGATCATTATTAAATGCACCTTGAGCTATGGTCGTTTAAATTTGAGGCCAGAATTATAACATAACCATATTTCAGGGAGTCAGTTGATAATTTAATTAGCGCAAGGAGATGATTGTACGAAATGACCATATTTCAGGGAGTCAGTTGATAATTTAATTAGCGCAAGGAGATGATTGTATGAAATGAGTCTGGCAAGACCTAATGCATTCTAAATCCTCTGGAAACAAAGTTCTTTGAATCCACGGTGATCTGAGTGTAGAATAAATAAAATATAAACCTTTTTCGTCATATGTGGTAGGTGCTAACTAGGTCCTAGCTACTCTTCTATGATATTTTTTTCTTGTGGTACCATTTCTGATAGTACGGACTGGTTTTCATTACCAGAGCTGTTACCTGGTTATTTTTTGTTGTTGTTAATTTCTTTATTGATTAAGGTATCACGTATTTGTCCTCATCCCCCCATTCCCATCCCAAACCCCTCCCCACGCATGCCCCCACCCCCCTGTTGTCCATGACCACTGGTTAGGCTTATATGCATGCAGACAAATCCTTTGGTTGATCTCTCCCCTTTACCCCCACCCTCCCCTAACTTCCCTCTGAGGTTTGACAGTCAAATCGATGCTTTCCTGTCTCCGGGTCTGTTTTTTGTTTATCAGTGTATGTTCATTATTTCCCCTAGATGAGTAAGATCATGTGATACTAGAAATACCCTTATAAGAACCAAAAATGAGACAAGCAATAATTTACCTGGTTATTTTATATCTGAATAAAATGTTCCTATTTACCTGTGAAAGAAAAAAAATATGTGGCTTAACTCTGCTAATAAAGAAATAGAGTCTATACTGTATATAATTCAAGGCCAGTAATATGTGTAATCTGAGCAGTTAAAACCAAATGTAAAGAATCATAACAACTAATCTTATTGACTATTATTACTTTTTCTTTGCTTTTTCTTAGGGTTTTGACCCACCACATCAAAGTGACACAAGAACTATATACATAGCCAACAGGTTTCCTCAGAATGGCCTTTACACACCTCAGAAATTTATAGATAACCGGATCGTTTCATCTAAGGTAAGAATTAATACTATTATTAAAATTATATATATGTATCACTTTGCTTTGTAAAGTGATATGTGTATCCTAGTGTACATTTATTACCTTAAAAATTCAAGGAAATGGTTGGTAGATTTATCTTAACCAAAATTGTGAACTGTAAAATAAAAGGGGTTGCCAACTGTTAATAGCATGTGGCCAACATACTGAAAATTATCTTTAGTTGCAATTAAACTAAGAAACTAATATTAATACTAAGTGCCAGGCACTGTACTAGATACTTCTCATACCATTTAACCCTTACAGCAACTCTGAGATAGCTTTAGAAAGTGTTAACACTCATTTTGTACCAGTTTCATAACTGAACTTGATGGGAAATAATTTACTGAGGGTTGCACACTAGTAAGTGATGAGATTGGAGTTTGACTTCAGTTCTGTGCAACTTTAAAAAGACTGCTTCCAATTTTATCCTCTTCTCTAAACTTGTTATAGTATCAAATACTGCTTCATTCTTACATATTCTTCCTTGTTTTATTTTTAAAATCTCTTAGTTTATTTTGAAAGTGACGATTACAGAGTAATACTGTCCAATAAACTTCTCTCATGATGGAAATGTTTTCCACAGTAATATGATAGCCATTAGCCACATAGGGCTATTTATGCCTTGAAATGTGGTTAATGCAACTGAAGAACTTAATTTATTTTCAGTTAAATGTCAATAGCCACATGCATCTAGTGGTTACCTTATTGGACAGTGCATTTATAGAGGATGTGAATCAAAGAGACTAAGGGTAACATTTTTAGATCATACGTATTGCTTAATAGACCACCTTAAGAAACATTTTTTGTTATTCCTTCCCTTTCCTCCAGAAGGACTAATAATTTTCTCTCTCATACTGATCTGATCTTTCTCAAGGATAATGTCTCAGGACAATATCCTTGGGAAAGATCAGGTTCCTTTTTTCTATTCACATTATTTGCATATGTGACACACCATTAGTTACCAATCTCATCAGTAGTT
This sequence comes from Corynorhinus townsendii, assembly GCA_026230045.1. NCBI lineage: Eukaryota > Metazoa > Chordata > Mammalia > Chiroptera > Vespertilionidae > Corynorhinus > Corynorhinus townsendii. The sequence continues at coordinate 41,752,941 of JAPDVU010000002.1, forward strand.
CTAAAACAGCAGAAAGGGGAAATACAGGAGTAATAGAGGAGCTCTAAATTAATGACACAGTTCTTAGTAAATTATTCAAGAAGTAAAAGTCTTGAAAATTTTAAGGTTTTTTAAAAAACCTTTGGATATAATTTATGTACAGTAAATTAACCAATTTAAGTGTACAGTTAAATGAGTTTTTACAAATGGATAAGATCATGTGACCACCACCACCATCAAGATGTAGAATATAGCCGAAACGGTTTGGCTCAGTGGATAGAGCGTCAGCCTGCAGACTGAAAGGTCCCAGGTTTGATTCCGGTCAAGAGCATGTACCTGGGTTGTGGGCACATCCCCAGTAGGGGGCGTGCAGGAGGCAGCTGATCGATGTTCTCTCTCATCGATGTTTCTAACTCTCTCTCTCTCTCCCTTCCTCTCTGTAAAAAATTCAATAAAATATATTTAAAAAAAAAAAAAAGATGTAGAATATAGTCACCACTCTAAAAATTAGCAGCCAGTCCCCCTTCTTCTCACTTCTAACACTAGCAACCACTGATCTACTTTCTGTAACTATAGTTTTGTCTTTTCTGGAATTTCATATAAATACAGTCATACGGTGTGAGTCTATATTGTGTCTGACTTCTTTTCACTTAACATAATATTCTTGAGACTCATCTTTGTTGTTGTTGCAAGTATCAGTACCACTAGTTGATTCCTTTGTAGTGCATGGATTAACTGTGTTCTGAATTTGGGTCATTTTTCTTTTGTGGTTCTTTCACTACCAGTGTTTTTCCCTTACATTTTCAGCTACTTTCCTGCCCTGAACTCTAATCTCTGTCATATTTTATTGATAAGGGTTTAGTTTTCCCTTGTTTTGCTGCCATAGCTGTGAGTTTGGATAGTGTCTCCAGACTAAGAAGCCATAGCTGCAATTCTTAATCCTTCTACTTGCAATTTAAAGAAAAATTAAACTCTAGTTTCTATTTATATTTTGGATATATCCCAGAATTTTCAATAATTTTTTTAAATCTAGTTTTTGTAATTTTTATCTGCTAGGAGTTCACAGGACCACTGAACTCCTGCGACAGTACTGAAAGCTATGTGTCCTGGAAAAGTTGGGATTAAGTATCTGTTTATGACTGTTTTCATATGAGGTAGTATTAGGTTTAATGTTTTGACCACAGTTTCAAAAATGTAGATACTGATGTAAGTACTGCCCTTTTTTTGTAGCACACATGAGAACTCTCTCATTACTCCCTTATTACTTCCTCATTCTACTACTGTTTTCTTAAACTACTTCCAAACCAGATTACCTGCTATTTTATAGTTATATTGAACTTCCCTACCACTGTGCCTTCGCTATGATTTCATGTTGATAACCACGATCTTTAAAATATAGACTTTATGTTTTTGCAGAATTTGTACTTGTATGTTTTTGTAGAAATGTAGAATTCATGTTTTTTACCACAATTTCAAGAATGTGTGTGTGTGTGTGTGTGTGTGTGTATACTAGAGGCCCGATGCACAAAATTCATGCAAGAGTAGGCCTTCCTCCCCCCGGCTGCCAGCACTCACTTCCCTCTGGCACCTGGGACCCTGGCTTCCCTCTGGCTGCTGGCACCCAGGATCCAGGCTTCCCTCTGGCTGCCAGCAGGCACCCAAGACCCGGGCTTCCCTCTGGCCGCTCGCAGGCACCCAGGACCTGGGGTTCCCTCTGGCTGCTGGCAGGCACCTGCGACCCAGGCTTCCCTTACAGCCCTGGCTTCGTCCGGAAGGTCTTCCGGAAGGCCGTCTGGTCTAATTAGTGTATTACACTTTTATTATTATAGATATACTAGAGGCCTGGTGCACGAAATTAGTGCACTGGGGAGGGGGGAGGGGGGAGGGTGCCCCTCAGCCCAACCTGTGACCCCTTGGGGGATGTCCGACTGCCTGTGGGATCAGTCCTAAACAGGCAGTCAGACATCCTTTTCACAATCCGGGACTGCTGGCTCCCAACTGCTCGCCTGCCTGCCTGATTGCCCCCTAACCACTCCCCTGCCAGCCTGATCGACACCTAACTGCTCCCCTGCCAGCCCAATCGTCTCCAACTGCCCTCCCCTGACAACCCGGTCACCCCCAAATGCCCTCCCCTGTATATTCCCTCTTTATTAGATAGGGCTTTTTCTTTAACATATTGGACAGCCCTAACTGGTTTGGCTCAGTAGATGGAGCATCAGCCTGCAGACTCAAGGGTCCCAGGTTCAGTTCTGGTCAAGGGCATGTACCTTGGTTGGGGGCACATACCCAGTGGGGAGTGTGCAGGAGGCAGTTGATCGATGTTTCTCTCTCATAGATGTTTCTAGCTCTCTATCTCTTACCCTTCCTCTCTGTAAAAAAATCAGTAAAATATAATTAAAAAAAACAAACATTTAAGATTCCTCCATATCTGCCTGGCTGTTGTGACTCAATGTTTGAGACCCCAGGCTGCCGCCGCTGGCAGGGGATCGATCGCTCCGTGGGGGTGCGTGCCCCTCCCAGGCTGAGACCCCAGCCCAGGCTGCCGCCGCTGGGAGGGGATCACTCTGTGGGGGTGCGCGCCCCTCCCAGGCTGAGACCCCAGCCCAGGCTGCCGCCGCTGGGAGGGAATCACGCCATGAGGGTGTGCACCCCTCTCCAGGCTGAGACCTCAGGCTTCTACTGAGAGGGGATCTCTCCGTGGGGTGCAGGCGCCTCCCAGGCTGAGACCCCAGGCTGCAGGTTTGTGTGGGGGGGATCATTCCATGGGGAGTGAATTTGTTTTTGTTTTTTATAAAGGGTCAGGAGGGCCCCTGGGCAGCATTCCACCAGGCTGCTTACTCTGCTGGCTCTCAGCAGCAGCCCTACCTGAGACTGGAGGACTCTGGTGGGGCTGAGAAGACTGGGCACCGCCATCTTGTGGCTATGGGCACTGCCATTTTGTTGTGGAGTGATGGTTAATTTGCATATTACTCTTTTATTAGATAGGATGTGTATATAGTCAAATTTTTTTCTGACCATAAATGAGGCTGGCTTCTATTACTTCTTTTTTACTACCTCTTTAGTGTACTCTTGTTCCCTTAAACTCTTCCAGAGTGCATTATCTTTTATCTCACAAAGCCATAATGAACTTTCCTCCTCTTTGCCTTTGTTCATACTGTCCTTCCTTCCTGAAATGTTCTCCCTCTTATTTGCTCTCTATTTTCAGCCTGTGAATTTCCTCTCTTAAAGCCCATGTCAAATATGATTTCCGTTATTAAATTTTCCTTTCTAACTGCTTTTTCCTTTCAATTCTTTGTATATCTCTTCATTTTTTTAATCTTCAAATGCTGCTATTGATATTTTGTTTTTAATCCCCTTAATATTGAATTTATCATTGTTCCTCTTACAGTGCAAGTATCTTGCATGTTGTAGATGCATGATATGTTTTGGTTGAACTTAATTTACCGTAGTGACTACCTTATTTTAAATTTAAACTTCTTTGCAAAAGATTTAATTTCATATCTTTCTTTTGTTCTCTTACTAATGTCAGATCTTACAAAGGAAAAAAAGTCAATTATACAGTAATACATAACTGTAGAGAAGTTATATTTCTAATTCATATTTCTTGCCCATTATTAATAACAATTTGCAATTTTTAAAGCATGATAAATCAATAGTTTTCTCAGAATATTTTCATATTGTTTAATATTATTTTACCAGTGTCCCTCTTCTATATATGATAGGACAAGTGCAGAATTTGGACTCATTTATTAATATATTTGTATTTTAGAAAACCTGGAACAGTAATCTCTAATATCTATAAGCTAGTTTTCATAAGAAATTTTGATTTATTCCAAGTTTTTCCATTGCATTACTGTGCTAGCCAAAGAAATGTCCTAAAACCAATTACCTTTCTGCCAATTTATGTAGTTGTTCTTTTCAGTTTTCTGGAAGATAAAATGTATTATCACTGTTTTAATTTAAATAGCTTGATGTAAACTTAGGACATTGCCAACCTAATTCTTATAAAGTTTATACATTTGATTTGATGACTGAGGAAGTTACATGGAATACTTTGACCCCTGTAGGGAAAACTGTATTTTTACTCTGGTTAAGATCAGCTAGAGATTATTTGAAACAGAGTTATTACCGTCTCATATATAGGTATTGAATAGTAATTTGTTTTGGTGCCAGGAAGTATCTACCTCTCTTGCTTCTAGAGCCCTGACATAAATCTCAGTCCCAGAATCTGGAGCCACTGGTTCTACCATAGGAAAATATGTTTCAGGTATCCCAGATTAGAATTGAAAAATATAATTTCACCTAAGAAAAAAGGTTGTTCGCTGTTGTACAACTATTTGTGCACCTTTGAGTCAAATTGGCTTTTGTGGGCTCTTCTGGGACTCTTAACTGGTCAGAGCACATAACTAAGTTATGGGTTCGATCCCTAGTCGGGGCGCATACAGGAAGCAATCAATGGATGTTTCTCTCACATCAATGTTTCTCACACATCAGTGTTTCTCTCTCCTTCCTTCCTTCCTTCCTTTCTTCCTTCCTTCCTTCCTTCCTTCCGTCCGTCCGTCTCTGTCTCTCTCCCTCCCCCCTCCCCTTCCTTTCTCTCTAAAACATCAATAAAAACATATCCTTGGTTGAGGATTAAAAAATAAATTGCTCAGGGAGAAACCAAGATGGTGGCATAGGTAAACACCTAAACTGCTGCCTCACACAACAGTTTCAAAACTACAACTAAACGAACATCATCCAGAACCACAGGAAGTCTGGCTGAGTGGAAATTCTACAACTAGAAGGAAAGAGAAAAGCACACTGAGACTCAGAGGAGCTGCAAGAGGCAGAGGTACTGACACGCATGCACGGAGAGGACTGGCAACTGAGTGCGCGGCTGGCTTCTCAAGTGGGAGGGAGACAAAAGCTCCTGACGACTCTGAACTCTAGTTCTGGGTGAGACTCTGGGGACCCAGACTCATATGGGGAGAAATTGGATTGTCAGGAAAGAGAAAAGCACACTGAGACTCAGAGGAACTCCAGAAGGCAGAGGTACCGAGGCACGCGCACGCGCAGAGAGACCTAGCAACTGAGTACGCGACTGGCTTTCTCAATTGGGAGGGAGACAGAAGCACCTGATGGCTCTGAACTCCAGTTCTGGGCAAGACTCTGGGGACCCAGATTCATTTGGGGAGAAACTGGACTGTCTGGCAGCAGGTGAAACTTGAGGGCGGCTTTCTCTCATATGTGCTTGTAGCGATTACCGTGGGACACTGAGACCCAGGGGCCTCTTAGGGCAGGGCTGACGGGAAGCCATTGCTGTCTGTTCCGCCCTGAGACTCTGCCCCATCCAAGCTGAGCACAGAGGCTTCTGCAGGTCTTGTCTCATAAGGATGTCTCCAGCACAGAAGTTCTCCCAGCATAGACACAGTTGATCCTCACAGCCAATTGGCCTGGAGGTCAATTCCTTCCAGTGATACCAACAACAATTAAGGCTTAACTACAACAAGACTGTGCACACAGCCCACAAAGGGGTGCACCAAGAGTGTCCACCTCAGGTAGTTGGGGGGCTGAGCCATTGGGCCCTATAGGACACCTCACACACAAAGCCACTCTATCAACTCAGGGGAGCAGCCAAAATGCAGAGACAAAGAAACAGACCACAAATGAAAGAAATGGAGGAAAGCAAATGACTGGATATAGAGTTCAAAACCAGGTTTATAAGGTTTTTCAAAAATTTTCTAGAAAAGGCCAATAAATTTAGCGAGACCCTCGAGGATATGAAAAAGGACCAACTAGAAATTAAGCATACACTGACTGAAATAAAAAAAATTATACAGAGACCTAATAGCAGACTAGAGGATTGCAAGAATCAAGTAAAAGATTTGAAATACAAAGAAGCAAAAAACACTCAAAAGCAAAAAGAAAAAAGAATCCAAAAATATGAAGTTAGTGTAAGGAGCCTCTGTCACAACTTCAAGTGTACCAACATCTGAATTATGGGGGTGCCAGAAGGAGAGAGAGAGCAAGATACTGAAAACCTATTCAAAGAAATAATGACTGAAAACTTCCCCCACCTGGTGAAAGAAATAGACTTAACAAGTCCAGGAAGCACAGAGAACCCCAAACAAAAGGAATCCAAAGAGGACCACACCAAGACACATCATAATTAAATGCCAAGAGCAAAAGACAAAGAGAATATTAAAAGCAGTAAGAGAAAAACAGTTAGTTACCTACAAGGGAGCACCCATATGATTGTCAGCTGATTTCTCAGCAGAAACTGCAGGCCAGACGGGAGCAGCAAGAAATATTCAAACTGATGAATAGCAAGAAACTACAACCAAGATTACCCAGCAAAGCTATCATTCAGAATTGAAGGTCAGATAAAGAGCATCACAGATAAGAAAAAGCTGAAGGAGTAGTTCATCACCACCAAACCAGTATTATATGAAATGCTGAAAGGTGTTCTTTAAGAAGAGGAAGAAGAAGAAGGTAAAGATAAAAATTATGAACAACAAATACATATCTATCAACAAGTGAATCTAAAAATCTAGTGAATAAAAAATCTGATGAACAGAATAAACTGGTGAATATAATAGAATCAGGGGCATAGAAAGGGGGTGCACTGACAATTCTTGGGGGGAAAGGGTTGTGGGGGGGGGGTAAGGGCAGAGGGTGGGGTGGGAACCGGGTGGAGGAAAAAAAGTTTCAGGTCTCAAACCAACTGATTAAGAAGTGAATTTTTGACATACATCATCTTACATTGCACCAGATAAAATTAAGTAAAATGTCTCTTTAAATATCTTAAATTGTCAATTAAGGCTTCATTGCTTGACATCAGGATAATTATTTGGAAAAAATCCCAAACATTTCAATCATGTTTGTTTATTTACTAGAGGCCCAGTGCACAAAATTCGTGCGTGGGTAAGGTCCCTAAGCCTGGCCTCTGATCAGGGCCATTTTCCCTGGCTGCCCGCAGTCTGCCCTGCTCCCCAGTGCCACCCACCCCCAGTTCCCCGTTTGCCATCGGGCAATTGGAGCCTGCCGGCCAGGGAAAGGGACCAAGAGGTGGTCAGAACTCCTCATAGTGATTGGTCAAGTGGTCATTCTGGTCATCCTGCTGTTAGGGTCAATTTGCATATTACCCTTTTATTGTATAGGATTCATCTATTAAAGTTTTGATCTCCAACTATTTGCCAAGTAGTAGCATAATATCTGGATAGAGCAATAAATAAAACAACGTTCTATCCTCAGGGATCTTACATTCTACTTGGAGAATGTACATAGGGTAATGTAACAGTGCTATAAAGTGTTTTCCTGTTTCATATATGAAGTTGTGTTGTAATAAGTGACACAGTGAAATTTGTACTGTATTTGTATCCTACCCCTATTTATAGTATTATAGGCTTACGAGTTGATTAATAATATACCAGACACATAGCAATTAATATGTGCCAGGTTATTTCCTAATTGCTTTATAAATATATTAGCTCATTTAATCTTTATAGTAACATGATTATAAAATACTATATGATTATTATTGTCCTCTTTTTATAGAGGTTAACAAGGTCATTAAGTGACTTTGAATTAGGATGTAGGCCAGAACAATTTAAACCCCCTACCATCTATGTTCTTAACCATTATGCTCCACTGTTTTACTTTAAATATTGACATTGTGAAAGATTTTCATATCCTTTATGAGATTTTCTTGGTGGGTATGCCAGTGATCACTTGTCTAAAGTAATTTTTATTTTTTTGTCAATCCTCAACAGGATATTTTTTCCATTTATTTTTTGAGCAAGTGGAAGGGAGGGGTGAGGGGGAAAAAGGAGAGAAATATTGATGTGAGAGAGGCACATCAATGGGTTGCTTTCTGTACCCAGGTACGTGCCCTTGATTGGAATTGAACCTGAGATCCTTTGGTGCATGGGCTGACACTCTCACCATTGAGCCACACTGACCAGGTCTAAATAAATTTTTTTTTAATGTTGTTTTAGATCTGCCTTCTCCAGCTTCTAAAATATCAAGAATTCAGTAGCAAAATTACTAGGTTACAGTTTACCTCATTTTAAAAATTATATTAAAATTGCCAATAAATAGTAAAAGTAAGAAAAAAGAGTAGACTCTAAAAATCAGATAGTTTCTATAGCATGGGGCAGGATGAAAGGAGCAAATGAGGTAGGGAAGTGGGGGACATCTATAAAATAAGAATTACACAAGTGCTCACTTCAGCAGCACATATGCTAAAATTGGAACAATACAGAGATTAGTATGGCACACAAATTGTGAAGCGTTTCATTTTTTTGTAAACTTTAGAAAGGAAGAAATCCAACAAATTTCAATCATTAAAAAAAGAGTTACATGAATTTGGCTAAGAGCTTAGTAAATCGGATTTTACTTTTATTATTCTATCTATAGAGTGTATATTATTTTTAAACATTAACTTATTGTTCTCTTCTCTTTCTCTTTTTTTTAGTACACTGTGTGGAATTTTGTTCCAAAGAATTTATTTGAACAATTCAGAAGAGTGGCAAATTTTTATTTTCTTATTATATTTTTGGTTCAGGTAAGCTTTATCACTCAATAGATTGTTAAATTTATAGATACAATTTCTAAAAATATGTTGTCAGGGAAAAGTTACATAGCATTCTAAATCATTTAATTTTGGGGTCATATTTTTTTTTGTAAAGCTTCCCCATTCTATTTAATGAATACAATTATTTTAACCACATCAAGATTTCTAAAAACTAGCCAGTGAATTTTAAGATTAATTGTATTTGTTTCATTATTGATATGCTGTGGTGCTGATAACCATAATCAAAGCCAAGAAGATAACATCATCTTTCAAATGCTCGTTCAGAACATAAATATTTTGGGTTTTAATATACAGCACATATTTTTGGCACATTTTTGCCTATAGTACAAAGTGAATTTTTCTTTTCTTTTTTTAATGTCAATTTTACTGTTATTTAAAACAATTTTTTTTTCATTTTTAAAAACCCCCAAGAAAATAGATTTTTGTTTAGAGGACTGTTTTCTTAACTTGAACCTGTATAAATTATAGGCTATTTAACAGTTTCTTAATTTCACATTGCCTTTTTTTCTTAATATCAAAATATCAAGAGATTAGCTTATGAAACTTGAGTATGAGTCAATATTTAAAAATAGTTATTACTATTTTCTTTTAAAAAGATTTTTTTTTTCTGGTAATACTTTAGCAGTCTCTTTCAATGTGGCATTGACTTTTCATATGAACTCTGAATTTTTCTCTCAGTAGAACCTAGAATTTAAAAAGAAAAAACACTTGCCAAGTTATTACTTTAAAGCTTGAGGTAACATATACTATTTTTTAAAAATTGTTTTCCTTCATGAGCAGAGAAGAAACTTCTGATTTTTTTTTTTTTTTTTATCAATAGAACATCAGCTTGGTTTTCTCAGAAAAGTGAGAAATTTATACTAACCGTGTCCACATAACATGCATTTGTGAAATTACCAGCTAAGTTCAGGAATTCAGCTTGTCTGTGAAATAGAACAAACTTAATTATCCTCCATGGTGTAAAGGAACATTAATAGTAAATCATTTAGAGCCGTATTCTAACTAGCCAAACGTAATTAATGCAACAATTTATTTACTTCTCCAGCAGTTTTTAAAACCTCAGTTGTATGATAATAATTGCAGCATCATTTTCCAAGCTATACCCCCTCTGGCTCTGCCAGATTTAACAAAATCACTTATGGAAGAAAAACGCTTTCCCTAGTCCCATTCCTTGCTCTGTCTCCCTAAGTAGTGCGTTTATTTTAAATCCCAGAGTAAAAATTACTGACAGACTTTTCAGCATTTATCAGGATGGGCGAAGAAATGTGAAATAAGATTCAGAGCAGCTGTAGCTCCACTCCTTGGCAAATATGGAGGAAGAACTGAAGTACTCTCTGTAAAGAAGGCAGATTAATGACTGAGTCTACTCTAACAATATTTGTGGGTATTCAGTAGGTTTAGATATTCTAACCCCATATAAGAGCCCATAAAGTGAACTTGTAAAACTAAACTAAATTTTCCTCACTGTATAATATGTCCCTCCTATTATTTTTACTCTGGACTATGATACTCATTTTGTATAGTGTTCTCAGAATTCCTAGTATGTTTGAGATTTAAGATGTTAATAGCATGATGTGTACAATATAAAAATATAATATTCTGCATTCTTTTTTTTTAAATCCAGCTTATGATTGATACACCTACCAGTCCAATTACCAGTGGACTTCCATTATTCTTTGTGATAACAGTAACGGCCATAAAGCAGGTATGAATTGCTTCCTATTCTTGTTTCCCCATGTCATTTGCAAGTTGCTAAATATGTCCACTCCAAGGTAACATTTATTGTTGGGAAAATAATTTCTATAAAAAAGCAAGTGTTTTTGATGTTGCATATGGTAAAATTAAACTGAGTTAAGCCACTCTATTATATTTCAGGTGATTCATGGTATGTTTACAATTGTTAAAATGTTCTCTTGACACACCCAGAAAGCATTCAAAACAAGCATTTTATATGTATAAACCAAATTATATCCTATATAATCAAAGGCTAATATGCAAATTGTCCAAATGACGGAATGACTGGTCACTATGACATGCACTGACCATCAGGGGGCAGGTGCTCAACGCAGGAGGTTCCCCCTGGTGGTCAGTTCACTCTCACAGGGGGAGCACCTCTCAGCCAGAAGCCCTGAGCCAGGCTCACAGCTGGCGAATTCAGCGGTGGTGGCGGGAGAGTCTCCTGCCTTCGCGGCAGCATTAAGGATATCTGACTGACAGCTTAGGCCTGCTCCCTTGCGGGCTCCCGGACTTCGAAAGGGCACAGGCCAGGCTGAGGGACACCACTCCCCTCCTCCACAGTGCATGAATTTCGTGCACCGGGCTTCTAGTTTTAAATAAAAATTGTGTAGTGCTGTCCTACTTTTTATACTTTCTCTGGTTAAGTTGGTTTTTATGTAAAGTTGTACCCTAGTGGAAAATAGCTTCAACCAAATCCTGAATTGGCATTAAATTCTAGATATAGAAAAGAAAAGAGTATTATTGCATGAACATGTCATGTTAAAAATAAAGGAATTTGTAGAAAGGTCATGTCTTTATAACTACAATTTCTCTAAATATCTTGGCAGGACCTCAGTTATACAGAGATTGTTCCTTCCACTTGAAAGAGAGTTAGTTGAATTTTCATATGTAAATTTGATATATTTTCATTTTTTTGGGGATATATTTTCATTTTATAAGATTTAGGGATAAGGTTTAAATTGCTTGGAAGTGAAATTGACAAACATTTTATAATTCTGGGATGTAGTATATTTTAACCAATTATGTTATATTTCTAGTATGTCAGAATATCATGCTACTGCTCTCACTGTTTGATTTTCCTTTCTTCAGTGTTCTTTTGGAAACTGTCAGTCAGCATCCAAATCGCTTCATATGGTCACATATTTACTTAGTTTTGCAGATGTCATTTATTTCATCAGAGTAACACATATTTGTCCCTTGGACCTATTTTCTATATGTAGTTCCCTCTTAGGTAATTTCATCCATGGTAGTGGTTTAAAGTACCATTTATGTGGTACTTTAAATCGTGCGCGGGTATGGTCCCTAGGCTTGGCCTGTGATCAGGGCCATCTTCCCTGGCTGCCCACAGCCGGTCCCACTCCCCGTCACCGCCCACCCCCAGTTCCCCGTTCGCCTTCAGGTGATCAGTGCCTGACAGCCGGGGGAAGGAACCGAGAGGTGGTCAGTGCATCTCATAGTGACTGATCCAGCGGTCATTCTGGTCGTTCTGCCTTTAGGGTCAATTTGCACATTACCCTTTTATTATATAGGATGGTTCCCAAATATATATGTATCCTGAAACTATTGCCTAAACTCTGACACTCATGTACAACTATGCAACTTTTCCACTTGGATAGCTTAGGCTTTTTCTGACCAACATGTCATTCTCTCATTTTCTGCTCTGTTCTTTTTTCTTCCTATCATTTGGTGCTACTTGTTTCTATTGAATAAATGTTTATTAGTTTGCCTGTTGCCTTCATTTGAATGTTCAGCTCTGTGAGGGCAGATACTTTGTTTTATAAACCAGTTTATTTCTAGTGTCAGAACAAGGTCATGCTCCAATTGTATCTCCAGTAAATAAATTGCTTGACAGATGAATGAATGAATGAATGAATGAATGAAGCTATTGAGTATTTTTTTGAAGCAATTTAAAATGTTGCATTACTTCTTGCCCTGGTTTCCCAATGTATGTATATTTGGCCAAATATAGCCTGGGTTTATTTGGAATGTGATGCCATTAACCAAGTTGAAAAATGCTGATAAAAATCAGCAAAATAGGAGAGTTAAATATATTTATTATTATTTACATCCTGTCTCCTACTAAAATGGGTTAAATAAAAACACGTAATATAAAAAGCAGAAAGATTATACCTCAAACCTGTGTTACAATGGTTGATGTAGTTAAGTCCTAAATTTACATGAGAGCTTCTTGATGACTAAAGCAAAAGCAGAAATATGAAAGGTCATAATTTTCAAAGAGAAAATTTGATGTATAAGGATTTTTTTCCCTTTACAACGTCAGGATACAGAGTTTTCTCTTTTCTAACAATTATTCCTAAATTGTGCTCATTTACTAACATACAACATACTAAATATACTGTTCAGGTTTATATGCCCATTCCTATAGATCAGTAGAATAATTTTTAGAAAAATTGTACAAATGAAAGTAGCCATGTTCCAGTCTTTCCTTTTTCTCTCCTTTTAGTCTGCCTTTGTCCTTTGTACTTTTATCAAAATAAGAAAACCTATATTATCAATTTTTTGTACTCTAATTGAGTAAAGATGTTAGTTTTCTTGTTTTTTTAACTTCTCCCAACCATATTTGCATATTAAAGGTTTTTTTAGTTAATGTAATGCAAAGTGTAGTACTGTGGTAAACATCATAGTCTTTGCCTTCTATGAGCATAAAACCTATGAAGTAGGGAAGATAAAACCAATCACAAAAGCAGTTATAGTTCAGCAAGGTAGTGGGTCAGACCCAGTGAACTGTGTTCAGAGAAAGGATGGAACACTGGATAATCAAGGAGGGTTTCGTGGAAGAAACGTTATTAGAGATGAGACTTGGAATAAGGGTAAAATGACAATTGGTGAAAAAGGTAAAGTAGCAACAAACAATTTACGCAAAGTCTCAAATGTAAGAAAAGGCAAGACCTTTTTTGTGAAATGACATGGCTGACTAATGTTTGACACTATGTAGCAAAGTACTAAAAGGTAATATTGGAAATGTAGGTTGGTAAAGTAAGCAGGGTGGAAGATTCTTTGGTCTAAGCATTGGAGAGTTATTGAGGGGACTTTGAATAGTATAGCGAATTAAAACAGTGTTTTAGAAAGATTAATCTGGCAGTAATATGTAGGATGGATTAAAATTTGTGAACTTGTGTTAAAACTAATGTTTTTATTATTATGTCATCTGGCTATAAAAGGAACTATGCTTTTTGTCAGTTTCAGAAAAAAAAACGTTTTGACCCTCCATTAGATTTCTCAAAAATTGGCATACCACATCTTCAGTGGGGCCAACATAATTTTTTTTTTGAGAGGTAGAGAGAGAGAGAAACATTAATTTGTTGTTCCACTTATTTATGCATTCATTGGTTGATTCTTGTATGTGCCCTGACCGGGAATTAAACTGGCAGCCTTGTCATATCTGGATGATACTCGAACCAACTGAATTATCTGGCTAGGGCTGCATCATTTAAATACTTTAAGAATGGTTTCCCAAAAGGTTTCTCCCTGAAAAAAAGATCTTGAAGTAATTTTTAATATTTGCTTTATGTGTTAATAGTGTTATAATATTTTTAGGTAATAGATGCACATGTTTTAATAAATAGAAAGTACAAAATATCTTATAATAAAAGTCATTTATACCCCTCCCCATCTCCTGGTTCTCCTCCCCTGAGGGAGCCATTATTTGTACATTAGTCCAGATATTGATACAGAGTGTTTTCAGAGGCAAGCATTTTTTTTCTTACAAACGTTTGCATAGAACACAACACTTTCTGTACTTTACTTTTATTACTAATGCTGTCAGATATCATTTTGTTATCTTGTTATACCTCTGAATTCTTGAATTTTCTTTGAAATAACACAAGATGTCTTGTCCACTTAGTCTTGGTGGAATGCTTATGTCTATTTCCCTTTTTAATGATGATCCACATACCCTATCATATTTTTTGGAAGTACAAATAATAATTCTATTGGTCTAGTGTTTAAGAAAGTGAAATAATTCAACATCAGTTTTAAAATGTGTCCTTTTTTCCTGTTTATTGTTTGTAATAATGCTGTATAAATTTTTATACATATACTATAGGCCCGATGCATGAAATTCGTGCAAGAGTGGGCCTTTTTTCCCCCAACTGCTGGCACCAGTTTCCTGCTGGTACCCAGGACCTGGGCTTCCCTCCGGCACCCAGGACCCGGGCCTTACTCTGGCTGCTGATAGGCATCCGGGACCCGTGCTTCCCTTCGGCCGCTGGCAGGCACCTGGGACCTGGGCTTCTTCGGAAAGATCTAGCATATTTCGCTTTTATTATTATAGATATATTTAGAGAGAAGAAGGAGGGGGAGAGAGTGAGAGAAACATTGATGTGAGAGAGAAACATTGCAAACTTCTTGCACTTGCCCTGTCTCGGGTTCTGACTACAAATTGAACCTGCCACTGTTTGGGACGGTGCTCCAACTGACTGAGCCACATCGAACCGGCTGCATAAATTTATATTTTATGTTTAAAATATCATTTGTATGTAGAAGCAATAGAACTTATTGATTGACTAGGTGTTAGGGAATGGTAGGAATAAAAAAATCACTCCCCAGATTTCTAGCATGAGCAGCTTAGTAGATGGTGATGTCATTTATCAAGATGGATAACATGGAAAATGCAACATATTTAGAAGATAACATCATTATTTTAGTTTTGAAATGTTCAATATATTAGATATCAAAATGGAGATATTAAGAATACAGTTGGAGCTCTCTGCGGCCCGAGAGCAGCATGGCGGAGCGGCCCGGAGGCGGGTCGGGAGCGGCCTGCGGCAACAGCACGTGAGAGCGGCTGCTGTCTGTGCTGGAAGATCTGGAGGTCTTGTCAAGGGAGCTCATAGAAATGCTGGCAATTTCAAGAAACCAAAAATTGTTACAGGCTGGAGAAGAAAACCAGGTGCTGGAGTTATTAATTCACAGAGATGGGGAATTTCAGGAACTAATTAAATTGGCACTTAATCAGGGAAAAATTCACCATAAAATGCAAGTTTTAGAAAAAGAAGTTGAGAAGAGAGACAGTGATATTCAGCAATTACAAAAACAGCTAAAGGAAGCTGAACAAATTCTGGCAACAGCTGTTTACCAAGAAAAAGAAAAACTGAAATCAATAGATGAGGCAAGAAAAGGTGCTATCTCCTCTGAAGAAATAATTAAGTATGCACATAGGATTAGTGCAAGTAATGCTGTGTGTGCCCCACTGACCTGGGTTCCAGGGGACCCACGGAGACCATACTCAACTGATTTAGAGATGAGGAGTGGATTATTGGGTCAGATGAACAATCCTTCCACTAATGGTGTGAATGGTCATTTACCTGGAGATGCACTTGCAGCAGGGAGATTGCCAGATGTCCTTGCTCCACAGTATCCCTGGCAGTCAAATGATATGGCAATGAATATGTTACCACCAAATCACAGTAATGACTTTTTGTTGGAACCTCCAGGGCATAATAAAGAAAATGAAGATGATGTAGAAGTTATGTCAACAGACTCCTCAAGCAGTAGTAGTGACTCTGATTAAAAAAGCATACAGAATTGAATACGGTAGAATTCTGTTTCTTAAACAATAGCAAACCTATAAAAAATAGGTAATATTGGCCATAGTGGAATTGTGCAGCCCATTAAAAATCACAGATTTACTTTTTAAAGCCAAAAATCATGATTTTAATTCTAACCCATTTGTTAAATATTTAGAGAATAATCAAAATTTACTGTTGGGCCCTAGATGGTTTCTCAGTGGTTAGAGCATTGGCCCATGGACTGAAGGGTCCCAGGCTAGATTCTGGTCAAGGCAGCCTGTACCTTGGTTGCAGGCTCGATCCTCAGCCTCAGTCAGGACATGTGAGGGAGGCAACCAATCAATGTCTCTCTCACATAGATGTCTCTCTGTCTCTTCCCCTCCCTTCCACTCTCTCTAAAAACCAATTGAAAAATATCCTTGAGTGAGGATTTAAAAAAGAAAAATTACTGTTGGGAAAAAAGATTATTCAATTCAGTGCCTTCTTACCCTGTTCTAGTCCAGTTGTGTTGGACTTGTACATAGTAGTTTGGAAATGAGATTTGAGATAAATGACCCATGTATATATCACTAATAGACCTCCTGGAATTATTTAGAAAATATTTTTTTAAGGCAGCATATCACTGAATATGCATCGTATCAAAATATCAAAAACCCTACCGAAAGTGAGGGTTGTCAGCTTCTGTCACAGGAACAGGAAAATGTCTCAATTTGTACTATTTGTAATTGTTGTAATTTTTAAAATAAACTAACTTGTTTATACTGTTTAAAAAAAGAACACAGTTGGATATTCAAGTTTAGAGTCTAAAAGAAACATGTGAGCTGGAGATAACAAATTTCAGAAATTTTTGAAGACCACAGGTATAGAAGAAATCTTGTAGCGAGAAAGTGAAGGGTGAAAAAAAGGCCCATGAAGATGACAGAAGGAGGCTTTCATAAGGAAATTGAGAAAGATTAATGGAGAGGTACTCCGAAAATAAGAAAAATGTATGTAATGAAACAAAGTTTTTATGAGTATATGCATCAAAATTGCCTAATACAATTCTGGTGAATGAAATGTTTGGGGCAATTTTTATGTTTCTTTTTCTCATTTGATAAAAATATCTTCTAATTAGGTGAAGAGACTAGCCAAAGAACATATATGCATAGCCCAAGGACACAGACAATAGTGTGGTGAAGGCCAGGGGAGTTGGGGTGGAGAGACTGGGTGGGGTAGGCAAAGGAGAGGATAGGGGACATCTGTAATAGTGTCAACAATAAAAAAATATATATCTCCTAATTATACTAAAAAGGGCACTTTTATTCTTTTGATATTTACAGGGGTATGAAGATTGGTTACGACATAACTCAGATAATGAAGTAAATGGAGCTCCTGTTTATGTTGTTCGAAGTGGTGGCCTTGTCAAAACGAGATCAAAAAACATCCGGGTATGCATTTAGTAAATAATGTATGTCCATTATATTTTGATATCACAAACTTTAATCTGATTATATTTTACTGAAAGCCTACTTTTCTACATTAAAATATTTTGATAGACTACTTGTTTAGAACTCAATTAAATAAGTCCTTGCCTTTTAAAATTAGTATATTCACTCTCCCCAAAATTCTTCATAGGTGGGTGATATTGTTCGAATAGCCAAAGATGAAATTTTCCCTGCAGATTTGGTGCTTCTGTCCTCAGATCGACCTGATGGTTCTTGTCACATTACAACTGCTAGTTTGGATGGAGAAACTAATCTAAAGGTTTGTATGTGTATAAAATGTCTTTGGATTATAGTGATATTTTCCTTTGGTTAAGGTAATAAAGTTTGACCTGATAAAGGAGAAATATTTTTAAATTACTGAAAATTCTAAGAATTACTAAGTTTCTTAAAAGAAATAATGTTATATATTTATTTCAAGGGTAGCCTCACATGGTTTAGTCAAGTTAAAGAGAAATGGGAAGTGTTGTTAGGAAAAATAAAATATTTTAATATTTTGGTGCTTTTTTTAGATAAGGGAGATTTGAAATAGATGGGGATGTAAAGTACAGCATAGGGAATATACATATATATATATATATGGTGTCAGATGGTTGCTAGATTTATTGAGGGGGGTCACTTAGTTATATAGATGTCTAATCACGGTTATACACCTGATTATATTATAATCTATACTAGAGGGGGGGGTCCCTCAGCCCAGCCTGCAGCCACTCTAGTGATTGCCCCTAACCTGTCTGCCTGCCTTTCTGATCGCCCCTAACTGCCTCTGCCTGCCTGATCACCCCTAACTGCCCTCCCTTGCTGGCCTGATCTCGCCCCCAACTGCCCTCCTCTGCCATCCTGATCTCGCCCCCAATTGCCCTCCCCTGCCAGCCTGATCACCCCTAACTGCTCTCCCCTGCTGGTCTGATCTCGCCCCCAACTGCCCTCCCCTGCCAGCCTGATCTTGCCCCTAACTGCTCTCCCTTGCTGGCCTGATCGCCCCTAACTGCCTCTGCCTGCCTGATCACCCCTAACTGCTCTCCCCTGCTGGCCTGATCTGCTCCCAACTGCCCTCCTCTGCCAGCCAATTTGGTTCTGATTGGTCAGTTTCTCTGTGCCAGTCAGAGTCAAAAGCTCCGCCTCCTAGGCAGCCATTGGCTCCTCACAGTTGACCCAGATTCGGTTCTGATTGGTCAGTTTCTATGCCAGTCAGCATCTCTGGGCCTATCAATGGGACCTGATCAGAAAAGAAAGGTGGGGCTGATCAGCAGACCCGGTGGAGGCCTGGAGAGAAATGGAGGCGCAGCTGTTGGCCAGGCCGGGAGAGAAAGAGAGGCAAATTCTGATCAACGGCTGCCACAGAGGCTACGGATCAGACCCTGCTCCTCTCTTTGCAGGCTCTCTCCCGGCCTGATCTGCAGGCTCTCTCCCAGCCTGATCTCCTGGCCTGATCTGCCATGGCAACCCAGCACTGACTTCCGGTCTGGTTGAGCCTTCGGTCGTAACAGTCATTACGACCCTGGCTCTTTATTATATAGACTAGAGGCCCAGTGCACGAAAATTCATGCACTCGGGGGAGTTCCTCAGCCCAGCGTGCTCCTTCTTGCAGTCTGGAACCCTAAGCCACACTTGGACATACTTAGCGCTGCTGCAGATGCGAGAAAGGCTCAAGCCACTGCCGCTGTGTTCATAGCCATCATCCTGGCTTGTGGCTGAGCAGAGCTCCCCCTATGGGAGTGCACTGACCACCAGGGGGCAGCTCCTGCGTTGAGCATCTGCCCCCTGGTGGTCAGTGCATGTCATAGCGATCAGTCATTCCAAGTCATTCTGCCATTAGGGTCAATTTGCATATTACCCTTTTATTATATAGGATAATGTTGTACATCTATTGTAATTGAAAAATAAATTTTTTTTTTTTAAAGAAATAGTTGATATGTAGGGTCCATTTAGATCTTGAAATTGCAGTTTAATCCTTGTGGTTTTTTTTAGACTCATGTGGCAGTTCCAGAAACATCAGTATTACAAACAGTTGCTAATCTGGACACTCTTATAGCTGTGATAGAATGTCAGCAACCAGAAGCAGACTTGTACAGGTATGGTGTGATAGTCAACCTACTCATTTAAAGTCCTGTTCACAGATCTCATTTTTACCATCATAAACATACAATGAAATCTTTAGCTAATCAAAGACATTATTGAAGAGGAAGTAGTGGAGAGATACATTAAAGGGAAAAAAGGCTAAAGCAGAATTTGCCAGAATTCTAATCCAAAGTATTAATTCAAAAACCGTGCTCTTTTATTCAGATGTTTCTTTCCATTACTTTCTATTTCTATATGAACTGGCTTTATTACCATTATTGGAAATTTTATAACTATAATGGTAGTTAAAAGAGAAGTAAGATTATTATTATTTTTTTGATCCTCACGTGAGGATATTTTTTCATTGATTTTTTTAGAGAGAGTAAAAGAGAGGGAAATACAGAGAAATTTCGATGTGAGAGAAACACATCGATTGGTTGCCTCCTGCACAAGCCCTGACCAGGGCTCAGCCTGCAACTGAGGTATGTGCCCTTGACTGGAATCAAACCTGGGACCCTTTAGTCTGAAGGCCAATGCTCTTATCCACTGAGCCAAACTGGATAAGGCAATGGTCAGCAAACCGCGGCTCGCGAGCCCCTTGCGTGTGGCTCTGCGTTAGAACCACTTCTTCAAAATAGACTCACCCAGGCTGAAAGCTGACTTCTGCGCATGGGCCATGAAGTTTCAGTCACACTGTACGTGCGCGCCCGAACATGGTATTTTGTGGAAGAGCCACACTCAAGGGGCCAAAGAGCCGCATGTGGCTTGCAAGCCACAGTTTGCCAACCACTGGGCTAGGGTGAAGTAAGATTATTTTGTTAGAAGAAAGTAACTCTGTGTATACACGTATTCCATGAAGGCAAGGGCTCTGTCTTTGTGTTCACTTGGAATGAATTCCTTTTAATGTTGTGATTTACTAAATACAGTTTAAGTCATCTTCCAGTGATATACTAATTATTGTGGGCTGTGAAATAGGAACAACTTTTTATTATGAAAGTGATATACTAAGCTTATTTTTACTCAGTAACTGGTGATTGGATATAAATTACAACCACATTGTAAAATTCACCCTCAGCTTCTTGTCATATAATATGTCTCCCTCTACTGGTTGAAATGTTCATATCTTATTAGTCATTTGCTTTCCCAGAATAATCTCTTACATAATTTGTTTTGGATCCATATATTATTTATAATGGAGTTTTCTATGTGATGTTATATAATTTTGTGGTTTCATTATAGTCAAATGAAGTATAGAATTTTCTAATTAGCTAAAAATTTGCTGTCCTATGCTTTAAGAGTTTAAACTGTGAGATTTAACTGAAGAATTTAGTACTTTAAGATTTCTATATTGCTATTTCCTTGTCTCAAAAAATGGTGAGTTATAAAAAAATTGTATGAAATGGGGCATTAAGCAGGCATAAGATTAATATGAGATCAAGTATCACTAATGTGATGATGAGTAGTTTTTATATTATCTTGGAAAATGTGGAAAAAATTTAAACGTTTTTTAATAGGAAATAATTCACTGTTAAATATAAGGTGTTCCTCTTTATTTTATCTTTCCCTTTTCCATAGTGAAAGTATATATTTTGTTTTAAATATGTATGTAACTACTACAGAACACTTTTGTAATAGAAAGATAACTCACATTTATTGCTGTTTGTATTTATTCATTCAGCAAGTTATTGTTGAGCACCTATCTGTTCATTATGGTGAGTGGGAAATAAGATGAATCAGCATGGATTCTATCCTTGAGGAACTCATAGCTGTGAAGACATTATATATATGAAATTATATTTTTTCACTTTTCTATATGCTATATATAAGGGGAATATTGAAAGCATTTTAACTGTCCAAGTAGGAGAATGCTTAGATGGGTACATGGTACAGTTATATAAGAGGGAAATATGTAGATTATAAAAATATTTTCAAAGAATTTAATGACATAAGAACATACTAAAATACAATGTTAAGTAAGATACAGAGTTGTAGCTCTCATAATCCCAATTGTATATTTTTAAATGTATATTTCTGTGTACTTGATAGATAGTTAAATAGCAAGATAGAAGAATAAATAAGTACAAAGAGAAAGAAAATTCTGGAGGAATTGTCAAGATGTTAGTAGATATTTCTTGGTAATAAGATTTCACCTGCTTTTTATTTATTTACTTTTGTTCTCCATAGTTTCTAATATTTCTTGAATGTGGAATGCTTTTGTAATTTAAAAAAGTGTTTTCCATTTTACTGTACAGTATCTTTTTTAAAATTAAATCTTTATTGTTGAAAGTATTACATATGTCCCCTTTTCCCCCTATTGACTTGTCTGTACAGTATTCTTAATGATCATTTCTAATGGCTACATAATAGTCTTAAGTGCATATACTATTACCTAACCATTACCTAATTTTTCAATACTTAACTCTTCCTCTGTTTTGCTATTACAAACATTGTGTGTCGCCTTGTTACAAATAAGTTCATCAATTCAAAATCCAGTAGCTAGATAGTTCATTGCTTCTCTTTTTTGATATAATTAGTTGGCTCCCAGGATATTCCCCTCTCTTGGTTTTTCTCCTACTTCAATAGTCTCTCCTTTCATTCTCTTTGCTGAGTTCTCTTCTCCCTTGACTTCTTGATGTTAGAGTGCCCCAGGACTGTCCTTGGTTCTCTTCCTTTCCCTGCCTATACTTTTCACTATCAACACTCACTCCTTTGGTGATTGCATCCAAGGTGATGGCTTTAAAGATCATCTACATGCTAACTCTCAGATTTATATCTCCATTCAAGATGTCTTTTCCCAAATTCCAGACTGTTATATCCAAGTTCAAGTTCTACTTAGACATTTAGTAGAAATCTCAAATTAATCATGTTGAGAACCAAGCTTATTTTCCCTCCAAAACTTTTTATGCCAACAGTCTTTCCTTACCTTAGGTGATGACAGTCTCTCCTTCCAATTCTTCAGGCCAAAACCCCTTGGAGTCACATCCCCTCTCTGCTAACCTCTCCTCACCTCCTCTCCCACATCTCATCCCAATCCATCAGAACATCTTATCTGTTCACCTGCAAAATATATCCAAAATTTGACCATCTTTTACTCATTTCACTGCTACTAATTTGTTCTGAGCCAGCATAACCTCCTACCTGGCTTACTGCTATTCTTACCAGTTTTCCCCTTTCCCTTGCAGTCTGTTCTCACAAAAGCAGCCGGAGTGGTCCTTAATTTTTTAGACTCTGACTTAGAACTTCCACTTCTAGGAATTTTTTCTAACAAAATAATGAAATTCTACTACTCCAAGGAACTTAGCTTAGTGGAAAAGTATGTATACAGGCTATTCAGGGCTGCTTGTTTAGACCAGTGATTTTTAACCGGTATGCTGCAAGGATTTTTATTTTATTTATTTTTTTTAAATTCCTATTTTTTTCTAATAAACATGTTTTAAGACTTATTTACTTATTATTTTTTAAATCCTCGCCCGAGGATATTTTTCTATTGATTTTTAGAGAGAGGGGAAGGCAGGAAGAGAGACGGAGGGAGAGAAACATCGATATAAGAGAGACACATCGATAGGGATTGGTTGCCTCCTGCACTTGCCCCCACCAGGGTCCTGTAACCAAGGTGCCTTCCCTTGACCAGAATCAAACCCAGGACCCTTCAGTTCATGGGCTGATGTTCTACCCACTGAGTCAGGGCTAGGGCACTGCAAGAAATAGTAAAACATGCAGTACCTGACTATTTAGTCAAAGGCACTGACCTCTTTTCCCTTAAGATTGTCAAATTAAAAAATAACAGCCAACACAACTGTAGCCATCTGTGTAAATGAATAAAAATTATACCTTTTTATTTGTTAGTCAGATCGGCCAAAAAAAAAAAAAATGTACTTTTTGGTGTGCTGCAGAATTTTAGTAATTAGCTATGTGTACCATGAGATGAAATAGGTTGAAAATGACTGGTGTAGACTACCCATAAGTTGGAAAAAACAAACTTTCATTAGTAGTGAATTATTTTAAAAAGTTACACAGTAACCCCCAAAACACAATATTATGTGTGGCCATTAAAAATAACAATGTAGATCTGTTTTTGACAGGACATGTTAAGTGGGAGAGGGTATTAACAACAGTATTTAAGGTATGGTCCTATTTTTGTTTTTAAAATGCATATTTTTCTATATGTGTATGGAAAAAAGTCTGGAAAACATATCCCAAAATAATAGCAGTGTTTGTATTTGAGTAGTGGGATTACCTGTAATGGTATTTCCTTTTTGATATCTTTTTTATATTGTCTGAATCATTTTTTAAAACATGTGTGTTTGAGTTTATGTCTATATATATATAAAAGCCTATGCGACCGTTACAATTGGTCAACCGAATGACTGTTCGCTATGATGCGCACTGACCACCAGGGGGCCGACACTCAACGCAGCCAACCACCCGCGGTCCCTCCCCTGGCCTGCCAGCCCCAATCGGCCCCGATCACCAGCCAGGCGGAGGGACCCCACCTGTGCACAAATTCATGCACCAGGCCTATAGTAGTCATTATAATCAGAAAAGAGAATGGTAAAGCTATTTTTGCTTTGAAACAAAACACTGTGGCTTTGGAGAAAGGGCTAAGGAAAGTGCAAGATGAGTTAATCCAGCATGGAACTGGCATGAACCTACAGCTAAAGATAACAGGACAGATGAAATGAAGGAAAACAGGAATTCTCTTGTTGGAATTTAGCTCAGGAAAATCAAAAGAATGGTCTGCATCATCTCTGAAAGATGCCCAGGGAGACAACAGCTGAATTGATTCTTTAAATCTAAATCCAAAGTTGAGGTTGGAAACAAGGCTACATAAAATCCACTAAGTGGAGACTAAAAAAGAAAAACAGCAGTGCATTTCCCTGAAACAGACAGTTGAAGGAAGCCGGAGTAAGAGATTAGCAAGAAACAATGAAGCCAAAGGGATAAAGCATCTGTGACCTGGAAACAGGAGGAATAATAGGGGACATTGGGAAGGGAATGCTTAATATTAGTTTGCCTAGTTAAATGATTAACATGAAGCTCTGTCTAGAATTTGCTTCAACTCAAAATTTACTTCTCACTGTAGTAGAAAATAATTGTTCATTTGAATCGACTCTGTGATATAGAGCTGTTTAAGTAGTGGAATTTGGATCTGAAAGGCCAGGTTATGAAAATTCATTGATAACAAGCCACTTATTCTAGAACTGTGGTCAGCAAACTGAGGCTCGCGAACCACATGTGGCTCTTTGGCCCTTTGAGTGTGGCTCTTCCACAAAATACCACGGCCTGGGCGAGTCTATTTTGAAGAAGTGGTGTTAGAAGAAGTTTAGGTTTAAAAAATTTGTCTCTCAAAAGAAGTTTCAATCAGTGTACTGTTGATATTTGGCTCTGTTGACTAATGAGTTTGCCGACCACTATTCTAGAAGTTCTGGAATTCACTGATAGGTTTTTGCTTACTACTCTATTCCCACCACTTAATTCACACATAGTAGTTGCTCAATGAATATTTGTTGGATGAATGAGTGCATGAATAAGTAAATGAATGATTCTAATCACAGGAAGTTTATTTAATAAACTGATGAAATATGTGAGCATTCATTGTTGGCTAAATAATGTATACTTGTGTAGCAAATATAGTCATGATGATAAAACTAATAATGATAATAATATATAACATTTGTATCACCATTTTGATACATTCATTACCTCATTCATAGCTGGAGTGGGATGGCAAGAATTGTTAGAGCTTATTGAGTGATATTATTTTTTATAATTTCTAACATGATTATTGGATCATTCATAGAAGCAAAAGGTTCATTTGTTTCATGTATAAGAATAGTGCCAAAAGTATCTAAAGTTTTCTACCTATGATGTCATAAGTAACATATCTTTGTTTTTTTGGTAACATGGTGAATTCTTTGATAGATTCATGGGACGAATGATAATAACCCATCAAATGGAAGAAATTGTAAGGTAAGAACAAAATCACATTATTTGGGGGAGGGACTAAAATCAAGTTAAAAAAATATTAGATAAGTAAGCTTCATATAATGTAAAAGGGTTCACGTGAAAGCACTTAGCACTTTATCTTCTACTTATTTATAGCAGCAACAAGTGAGGGCGAAGCAAATTTCATGAAATAATATCAAAATAATTTAGTAAGATTATTTATATACTTGTATTTTTTTCTATAATAATATCAGGTAGTAACATAAAAGGAAACATAAACATTCTTATTCAAATCCTTACTACCACTTACAGTCTAGAATATAAGAAATATTTTCTATAATGTGTAACAAGGATAAGTGTTACAGTCTTCTTCATTTCAAAATCATTTAACACAAACTAGAGTACTTAGTGGCCAATCCAGAACCTCTTATTTACTCTTCTGATTGGTTTTTTGTTTGGTTGATTATTTTGTTTTCCCTCTATATTAAGGTTAATTTCTGGCTGCTGCATGAAAGGACTTGGGCTCATTTCAAAGATTTGCTAATAGGATGAGATTACATTGTTACTCATGACCCAAAGCCAAATTTAAAATACATCTTGGAATCATCCCTTGAACTTCTAAATCAAATTAGCCTTTCACCTTTTTTCTGGAGACATATTCAGTTGAACTGGCTGCTTGAAATAAGTCACTGACATGAGGAGTCGAGCATTTCTTAAAATGAAATTCTCAAGTCAAGCCACCAAAACTATCATGCATCAGCACTGATGCACATTTTTAATAAACATTAACACAGGACCATGTTCAATGAACTCTTTAGCCATGGTCTTTCCTGAAGCAACCAGAGTTTGCTGATGAACTACCTTTTAATTCAAAGCTTTCTATCATTATATCCCAATTGTATATGCCAGTGTGAGCGCAAAGTCTTTCTATTCATTGTTAAAAACAATACCATGTGAAAAGGAGCTATTTTATGGCTTCTGGTTAATAGATTTTGGAATATCCACGTAGTATGCTCCAAATATGACAATACTAAAACCATACTTGTTAACCATGTCCCAAACACCTGGTCCTCCTTGGTTCATTGATTATTTATTTATTTATTTATTTATTTATTTATTTTAAATAACTCTTTATTCAGATTATTACAATTGTTTCTCCTCCCCTTCCATAGCTCCCCTCCACTCAGTTCCCACCCCACCTTCTGCCCTTACCTCCCCCGCACTGTCCTCATCCATAGGTGTACGATTTTTGTCCATTCTCTTCCTGCACCCCCTCCTTACCCCTTTCCCCTGAGAATTATCAGTCCTCTCCCTTTCTATGCCTCTGATTCTATTATATTCACCAGTTTATTCTGTTCCTCAGGTTTTTAATTCACTTGATTTTTAGGTTCACTTGTTGATAGATATGTATTTGTTGTTCATAATTTTTATCTCTACTTTTTTCTTCTTCCTCTTCTTAAAAAATACCTTTCAGCCTTTCATATAATACTGGTTTGGAGGTGATGAACTCCTTTAGCTTTTTCTTATCTGTGAAGCTCTTTATCTGCACTTCAATTCTGAATGATAGCTTTGCTGGGTAGAGTAATCTTGGTTGTAGGTTCTTGCTATTCATCACTTTGAATATTTCTTGCCACTCCCATCTGGCCTGCATAGTTTCTCTTGAGAAATCAGCTGACAGTTGTATGGGTGCTCCCTTGTAGGTAATTAACTGTTTTTCTCTTGCTGCTTTTAATATTGTCTCTTTGTCTTTTGCTCTTGGCATTTTAATTATGATGTGTCTTGGTGTGGTCCTCTTTGGATTCCTTTTGTTTAGGGTTCTCTGCGCTTCCTGGACTTGTAAGTCTATTTCTTGCACCAGGTGGGGGAAGTTTTCAGTCATTATTTCTTCAAATAGGTTTTCAGTATCTTGCTCTCTCTCTTCTTCTGGCACCCCCATAATTCTGATGTTGGTACTCTTGAAGTTTTCCCAGAAGCTTCTTACACTATCTTCAACTTTTTGGATTTTTTTTTTGCTTTTTCGGTTGAGTGTTTTTTGCTTCTTTGTATTTCAGTTCTTTGACTTGATTCTTGCGTTCCTCTAGTCTGTTGTTGGGTCTCTGTATAATATTTTTTATTTCAGTCAGTGTATGTTTAATTTCTGGTTGGTCCTTTTTCATATCTTCGAGGGTCTCGTTATATTTATCGGCCTTTTCTAGGATATTCTTGAAAAGCCTTATAACCGTGGTTTTGAATTCTATATCCAGTCGTTTGTTTTCCTCCATTTCTTTCGTTTGTGATTTGTTTCTTTGTCGTTGCATTTTCACTGCTTCCCTGAGTTGGTAGGGTAGCTTTGTGTGCTAGGTTTCCTATATGGCCCAGTGGGTCGGCCTCCCAGTTACCTGAGGTGGACATTCTTGGTGCACCCCTTTGTGGACTGTGTGTACAGCCTTGTTGTAGTTAAGTCTTGATTGTTGTTGGTATCACTGGGAGGAATTGACCTCCAGGGCATTTGGCTGTGAGGATCAGCTGTGTCTACGCTGGGAGAAGTTCGGAGCTGGAGACAGCCTTATAGGATCAGTTTTGCCAAATTGCTAAAGCTTCTGTGTTCAGCTTGGATGGGGTGGAGTCTCAGGGCGGAGCAGACAGTCTTGGCTTCCCCTCAGCCCTGCCCTTGTGCGTGCGCAGCCTTCCCCGGCTCCGGAGCCTCCGCCCGAGAGTCCAGATTCCCCCTGCAAGAGCGTGGGTCCCCAGGGGCTCGCCTGGAACTGGGGTTCAGTGCAGTCAGAACTGGGGTTCAGTGTAGTCGGGAACTTCAGAGTCCCTTCTGCTAGGGAAAGCCTGTGACAACCTCTGCAGTTTTTGTGCACACTTGCGTGTGCTTCAGACCCCTGCCCTCTGGGGCTCCCCGGCTCTCCCCTGGGTCTCCGAGTCTCTGAGTGCCTTTCTCTCTACCTGACAGTCCAGACTCCTCCTGTATGAGCCTGGGTCCACGGGGTTTCACCCGGAACTGTCGTTCAGTGCAGTCGGAACTGGGGTTCAGTGCAGTTCGGGGGCCTCCTTCCCCCTCCCGCCAGAGAAAGTCAGCCAGGCTCTCAGCCGCCTTTCCTCTCTGCGCGCACAAAGACCTTTGCCATACCTCAACCCTTTGTGGATCCTCCAATTCTCCGTGAGCTTTTCTCTTTCCTTCTAGTTGTAGAATTTCCACTCAGCCAGCTCTCCTGTGGTTCTGGATGGTGTCCGTTCTGTCTTTTAGTTGTAGTTTTGAAATTGTTGTGCGAGGCAGCAGTTTAGGTGCTTACCTATGCCACCATCTTGGTTTCTCTCGGTTCATTGATTTTTTAGTGTTTGGGTTTGTAGACATCTTGGTTCGGATTCTGTTTGATTGGATGACTGTGTATGTATGTTTCAGAAAAGCATAAGGAATCTCAACAAAATTAAGACTTTTTAACTTATCCATAATAGTCTTATCATTTTGCTATCACTAAAAAAGTACAATTTCCTTTCTGGTTATTCCTTCTCATTTTATATCTCCTTTATGGAGAGAAATTCAAACAGCAAGAAGACCTGAGCTCCAAGAAGTTTGCAATGCAAGTAGTAAAGTTGTAGTATCAATCTTGCCTACAAAAGTACTAACTCACTTACTACATGTTTTATAATCCAAAGTAATTTTAATTGTGCAGAACTCATGCATTTACACACAAATCATGCTACAATTCTTATTTACGTTGCATTTTAATTCTCTATTTTCTTTGAAAATTGTTTATTAATTTTGCTCAAAATTTTCCTCTATTAAACATTTAAAAATCATCGCTTAATCTTTTATTTGTGTTTTATGTTTAAAATTTTTGCAATTGGTCTGGTGGCTTTATGAGTTTATATACCAGCATAATCTTAGTTGTGAGCCACCGATCTTAAAGTAACTGAGATGCTAAAGCAGGTGTTTTTGTTATGTAACTAACATTATGATTGACCTAAATAGTGGCTAAGATACTGGTTCTGTATAAAAACAGTGTTGTAACTATAACTCAAGTACTTTCTGCTAAAGATGCCATTTTAGAATTTAATTAAATGTTTAATATACTTAATGCTTTGGTTTTTTTTGTGTGTGTGTGTGTGTTTTTCCCTAGACCTCTGGGGCCAGAGAGTCTCTTGCTTCGTGGAGCCAGATTAAAAAACACAAAAGAAATTTTTGGTTTGTATATGTTGGAAGTTTTTAATTATAGGTTCATGTTGATACGTTATGAAGTATTTTTAAAAGCACAGCATTTGTGTTCTTTTGGTTGGGTAACTTGTTACTTAGTTACATGTTGCCTGTGATAATTTTCTTACAAAGATTGTGCTAATATAATTTTGGTTGTAGAGTTTGTTATTAATCTCTATTTTTGAGTAATAGACTAGAACCTTACTCTTATATTTTCTTTGTTAATACTTTGAAACTGAGTGCTAAGAAGATAATTCTGGCAATTCTTTCTATTCATGGTGGATGAGAACCAATATAATCTAGCATTATGGTATAGTAAACCACCTGTGTAATTCTATTATGATTATTTTTAGATTGGATGAATAAAACTGCTGACTTATTCTTTAATTCAACAAATTCTTATTAATATGACTATATACCAGGTACTGTTGAAATGTATACTGACTGGATCAAAATGATGAATAAATAATGTTCTTGCATTGGAGATTTATTAATTAATCAATTAATTAACTTATGCTCTGAGTCAATTTTAGGCAAATTGTGAAATCAGTGAAAATCTTTAGCTGTCAAATAGTTCTTCCCTCTTCAGAAATGGCCCTTCATGTACTAGCCAGCTTATGTTATTTACTGAATGTTTACAGCTTTAGGGGTCTGTCCTCTTCCTCATTCTCTTCTTTCTTCTGTCTTATCTCTCAGTATTAGGCTCTCTGATAAAGAAGTCCATATACTTTTTTTTTAAATGGAAAGTAACAAGTGTTGGTAAGGAATGTGGAGAAATTGGATCCCTCATACATTGCTGGTAGGAGTGTAAATGTTGCAACTGCTGTGGAAAACAGTGTGGCAGTTTCTTAGTAAGTTAAATTCAGGATTACCATATGACCCAACAGTTCTACTCCTAGATATATTCCCCCAAAGAACTGAAAATAGATCTTCAAACAAAGACTTCTACAAGAATGTGCATAATAGCACTATTTACAATCGTCAGAATAGAAACTGCCCAAATGTTCATCAACTAATGAATATATAAACAAAATGTAGGATATCCACATAATGGAAAATTATTTATTATTAAACAATTGAAAACATTTGCTGAGTGAAAGAAGCCGGACACAAATGTCACATATTGTAGGATCCCATTTACTTGAAGTACCTGGAATAGGCAAATTCATAGAGACGGAAAGTAGATTAATGGGCTGGGTAATGGAGGGGAATCAGAATGATGCTTAAAAGTACAGGGTTTCCTTTGGGGGTGATGAAAATGTTCTCAAGTTAGATAGTGAGGATGGTTGCACAACATTGTGAATATACTAAGTGCCACTTAATTGTACATTTTTAAATGATTAAAATGGTAATTGTATGTTATGTATATTTTACCACAATCTAAGAAAACTATAATAAATGTTCTATGGCAAAAGCCAAAGAAAACCTCCAAAGCTTTAGACCCTCTCAAGTAATGCTGTATTTTAAAACATCTCTCTAGCATTAAAACCTTTCACGTTCTTAAAAGATATGTATTTGAATGCCTTTAGATGGGTCTGCTATTGTTTGCCTCAGACCCACCTCTCTCTATTGTATAATTCTGGCTGATTTCTATAATTTTGGTGCCATTTGAGTTATAATTTCTGCCTTTATGGAATAATTTTAATGGTGAAAATTCCAGGACAAATGTTTAGGAAGAGGACATGATGAATCCTACACTGCTTCTCAAATCTTACTATTTAGGCATGGGTGTAAACATTTATTGATTATCTGTTTCTAGGCACTTTGCTAACTTGTCATACAAACTGCACAACAATTTTATGAGGTACTAGAGGGCTGGTGCATGAATTTGTGCATGGGTGGGGTCCGGCCTGCCCCACCCCTGATCAGGGTCGGGGGGCCAATCGGGGGTGGTTGTCCAGCCGGCCCCTCGCCCTGGTCGAACTCTTGGTCAAACTCCCGGTCAAGGGGACAATTTGCATATTAGCCTTTTATTATATAGGATATTTTTCCACTCTAAAGGTGGAGAAATTGAGACTCAGAGATTAAATAACTTGCCCAATGATGCAGAACTAATAAGTGGCAGAGCTAGCATTCAAACCAAGGTCTAATTCCAACAAAGTATTTTAGAAGGCTGGTCTTACCTAATTTCATTCACTCCCCAGTTTTAATCCCACTATTACTGTCATTCTCACTAATTTCATAGTCATTCACATAGGCACAAATTGTTTAAATGGCCCATTCCTTGTGTTTATTTACCCTGATAGATTTTCATATTATCTCTCCAGTGCTTATGAAATTATGTCTAGGGGTTCAGATTCTGGCATTCAGGTGTTTTCAAACTCGATCATAATCTATTGTTCCATCGGAACAGAAAGTGCTTTTTCATATATGTCTTTATTAACAGTGTTTGCTCTATCTATAATGGCCTGCCATTTTTGTTTTCCCAAATCTTTTTTCTCTATCTATTTCAACTGAAATAGTATCTCATTCTTATATCTCAGTTATAACTCAGAAACAGATCCTTCATGCCTTCCTTATCCAGCAGGTTGAGTAATTGGAGTTCCCTAAAATTAGTATCAGAAAGCCTTTAAAAAATTAAAAGAAAGGAAAGTCAGATTGTAACAGCTGTCAGATAATGCATTTTCCCAGATGCTTTCGTCCTGGTGAGTACATTTTTCTTGTGAAACATGCTAGGGCATCATTTTAAAGTACTATTTTGTTTTGTTTTGCAGGTGTTGCTGTATATACTGGAATGGAAACAAAGATGGCGTTAAATTATAAGAGCAAGTCACAGAAGCGATCTGCAGTAGAAAAGTAAAACTTTTCATTTATTTACACATAAATATGACTGGATGTGTATATAATTCATTGTGTATAATTTTTGTGTGTATAAAAATATATTTGACCCCTGTATAATGTCAAATCAACACAGAATGGTATCCTTGAGGATAGGGGTGGCTTCTTATATTTTTGTATACATACAGCATTTTGCACAATGTTTGGCATATAGCAGATGCCAAATTATGACTTTAAAATAAATATTATTTGATAATAATGGAAACACTTGATCAGACTAACCCTCCTGCAGATAACACTGGTAGAATCTGGACAAAATATTTTTTAAAAATAAACGATCATTTTAAAGCTCTGGAGAGTGGCCCAAAAAAAGACAGAAACTGGTAAAGAATGTACTCTTGAAAGACGGTATCAGCAAGGGGAAAAATTTAAGAATGTAGCTTTTTTCCTGAGGGCACTCTCAAATTCAAGGACTGCAAAGGGCATCCGAGAGCCTGAGTCTTTACAGGATATAGGTGTCAGAGGACAGGGAAGAGCATCTAAAAAGGGAAAATCTTATACAGGAGGGAGCCACAGAAGGAAATGAGTTCTAAAACCTGCATATAAATTATTTCCATATCCTTGGCTGACTATTAGAACTATACATGTGCAGGGGAGACCCCAGTGGGCTTGACAATGAAACAGTAACAGTATGTACCAGCAAGCTGAAAGATCCGAGCAGAGAATTTTGCTGTTGCCTGTTGCAATGGAGATAGTGTTTGGTGTTTGAGCCTAGCCAAGTTAACTTCCTGTTAAAATTAAAAACCACACTCTTTGAGGAACCTAAAAGGATACACTATGCAATAAAAAAATAAGCAGATGTGAAGAAAATGTAACTTGTACTAAGTAGAAAAAGCGCTCAATTGAAACTGCCTCCATAATGATTTTGCAATTAACAAAGACTTTAAAGTATATATTATAAACTAGAGGCCCGGTGCATGAAAATTCATGCACTGGAAGGGGGTCCCTCAGCCCATCCTGCCCCCCTCACAGTCCGGGAGCCCTCAGGGGTGGGAGGCATCCCGGCAATCGGGAAGGTGACGCCCCATCACACCTCTGCTGTTGCCACTGCCAGCAGCACAAGCCTTGGCTGGCCCTGGTTACCTGAGCCTCGGGCCGCCCTGGGCAGTTGGGCAGCCGCCATCCAAGGCATGCCTGCACCTCGGGTGTCGGCTGGGCAGCCACCTTCAGTGGCTTGCCTGCGCCTTGGGCCGGCCCCAGGCAGCTGAGGAGACGGGTACTCTGGAGGCAGGCACCCCTGTGGGGCTGAGGGGATTGGGCACTGCCATCTTGTAGCTGTGGGTGCCGCCATCTTTGGGGGCGTGGCAGTCAGTTAACATATTCCCTTCTTATTGGCTGTGGGCGCCACCATCTTTAAGGGTGGGGTAGTCAATTAGCTTATTCCCTCTTTATTGGCTGTGGGTGCCGCCATCTTTGCAACGGTGTGAAGGTCAATTAGCATATTCCCTCTTTATTAGATAGGATTGTTTCAAAGGTCTAAAGGACATGTCAATGAACATAAGAGAAATCTCAGCAGAGAAATGGAAACTGAAAAAAAAAGAACTCAGTGGAAATTCTTGAGTTGAAAAACATAATGACTAAAATGTAAATGTTATTAGAAGGGCTCAACACCAGGTTGAAGAAAGAAGAAATTGTCAGTGAACTTCAAAGAGCAACAAATAATTCAATCTGAAAAACAGAGAAATTTGAACAGTTTTAGAGCCATTTGCGACAGTATTAAGCTGTCTAGCATAAGTATAATCAAGATCCCTGAAAAAGGGGAGAGAAAAGGGACAGTATAAAAATATTTGAAAAAATAATTTAAAATTTCACACACACACAGCCCCCCCAAAAAACAGCAACAGAAAGGCAAAAGCCTAGGTTAGAGAAAAATTCTTAGCAATAAAAGTTTAAGAGAAGAAGAAAAGGTTAAAATCAGTCATCTAAATTTCTACCTTAAGAAGCTAGATAAAGAGGAGCTATTAGACCCAATCTGAGAAGAGAAGAAATATTGAGGATGTGAGCTGAAATCAATAGAATAGAAAACAAATAATAGACAAAATTAGCAAAGCCAAAAGTTGGTTCTTTGAAAATATTAATAAAATTGATAAATATCTATCTACATTGAAGGATGGGGGGAGGGGGAGTTGTAGGAGAGATATACTGGAAAATTAACAATATTAGGGATGAAAGAGAGACTGTCACTATAGATCTTACCTACTGTGGTCACTGTATCCACAGACAAATATAAACAACTTTTTCACAGACAAATATAAACAACTTTTATATCTCTAAATTTTCCTTGATGAAATGGCAAATTCTTTGAAAACACAACTTCCAGGATAAAACAGAAAATCTAAACCACCTTTTATCTATCAAAGATATATAATTTATTGTAAAAAGTATCTCCACACAAAAGTATAATGAGTCTTTCAATATATGGTGCTGGAACATTTCGACATCCATTTTCCAGAAACTGACCCATGACCCTTTCCATATATAAAATTAACTCCAAATGTAAACTTAAAATATAAGAGCTAAATTTATAAAACATGGGAGAAAATATTTGTGACCTTGGGTTAAGGAAAGATTTCTTAGATAGGAAATATACAAAAAAAAAGTGAACAAAAAACAAAGCCCCAAATTGATAATTAAATTTCATAAAAATTAAAAACATGCATTTCAAAAGACACCGTTAGAAAAATGAAAAATGACAAGCCATAGAGTAGGAGAAAATATTTGCAAGGCTCATCTATATATATATATAAAAGGCTAATTGACGAGCCAACCTGCCGGTAGGTATGACACACACTGACCACCAGGGTGCAGACGCTCAATGTAAGAGCTGCCCCCAGCCTGCAGGCCCAGGACACCCACGGCAGGTGCCAGCGGGGGGGCCCCCCCGATTGCCGAGCAGGGGCGGGGCTGGTGAGCAGGCAGCGCCAGGCCAGCCAAGGAGAGTGCCGGCAGGGGCCCCCCGATCGCCCCACCAGTTGCCCCACAGATGGGCCCTCATCACCAGCCAGGCCTAAGGACCCTACCCGTGCACGAATTTCGTGCACTGGGCCTCTAGTATCCATATAATAGGAAACAGTTGGAAAATTAAATTTTTTTAAAAAACACATAATTGATATGTCTTATATTCTCATTTTAGGTCAATGAATACATTTTTGATAATTTATCTAATAATCCTTATTTCTGAAGCCATCATCAGTACTATCTTGAAATACACATGGCAAACTGAAGAAAAATGGGATGAACCTTGGTATAACCAAAAAACAGAACATCAGAGAAATAGTAGTAAGGTATTTTATTCTGTTCTTGACTCTGCTGCTGTAAAGGAAACTTCTGATAGGAGTGACCACTCTGATCTTCCTAAAACCATTACTATTGAAGGATGACAAAAGGACATTGCACACCTGAAACCAATACAAAATATTGAAATTAAACTGTAATTAAAATAAAAGAATCACAGTAGATGAAAAAACAAAAACAAATGACATTGCAAATGAAGGGTAGCCAGCCTGTATGTACTGGTATACTTTCTGCATTTTAGGACATGAACAATTTTATTTTTATATCATTATTTGAATAGTTACAAGAGATCACAAAAATTTAAATAATCTGTATTGGCATCCACTTGAATACTACAAATTCATTTTTTTATTTCTGTATCTTATAAGTGAAATAAAGAGTAAGTTGATTTATTTTCAATTCTGTCAGAATAATACAAGGAATCTTATTGTCAGTCTGTTAGTAGAATAAAGTTAATAACACAGTTTATGTCATATAAAGTTTTAAACAGATTAAATATGGACTACTAAGAGAATTTAACCTACAATTTGGGTAAATAATTGTTCTCCAAATTGCACTCTAGATTAAAATACAAATACTGAATACAACTTTGGATCTTAAGAGACCACAAAGCAGATAATCTCAGGAACATATTTTCAGGACCTTTCACAGAATGCATGTTAAATGTGGTACTACTATGCCATTGAAATAGGTTATTTCTGTGTAATCTGTAATTTAAGAGTTTTAAATCCTAGCAATTCCATCCTACCAATTTTTTAATTTTAAAAAATTACACTCAATTTTTAGTTATCTGTAATTTTGAAGAGTAAAAGTAGAATGGTAAGCATATTCCAGAGGTTATAATTAAAATTTTGCCAAAAGCAGTTTCAGTAACACCAGGTTTTTGGTAGCTTCTGAAAAGTAACAAATTCAATAATTTGAATGTAACCGTTATTTTATTTTATTTTGTTTGAGAGTCTAATGAGCAATAAAACTACCAAGGAAATGTGTTAAAAAGACAACTCAAAAATGAATTTTAATCCATGAGACTATTCTGCTTCAAAATATAGCTAATAGTCTGTTTAGACATGAAACTTTCTGATAATTTTCTGCAGTAATACTGAAGATAGTTTCATATTTTCACTTATCAAATAATCATTTTTTCCCCTCTAGATTCTGAGATTTATTTCAGACTTCCTTGCCTTTTTGGTACTCTACAATTTCATCATTCCAATTTCATTATATGTGACCGTCGAAATGCAGAAATTTCTTGGGTCATTTTTTATTGGTTGGGATCTTGATCTCTATCATGAAGAAACAGATCAGAAAGCTCAAGTGAATACTTCTGATCTGAATGAAGAGCTTGGACAGGTAATGACCCTTTTAATTTGTTTTCCTGACTTGTTATTTTAATCAAAACAATACATGTGCAAAGACTAATAAAACAGAAAACATTAGAAGGCTTTTACCAAAAAACAACCCTACTTTGCTCTACACCTAATTTTGTTTTCCATTTTTTAATTTTAAATCTGTTATTTGTTTGACTGGTGATGTATTTTATATCATCATATTTGTTTAATACTTCCTTCTCACTCTTCCTAATATAAAAGTTTTTTATTAACTTGTATAAATAAGTGACATCTCACCCAGGCAGTGTGGCTCAGTGGTTGAGCATCAGCCTATGAACAGGAGGTCACAGTTCGATTCCTGGTCAGGGCATATGCTCGGGTTGCAGGAGGCAGCCTATTAATGATTCTCTGTCATCATTGATGTTCCCTCTCCCTTCTTCTCTGAAATCAATAAAAAAAAATATTTTTTTAGAAATAAGTGGCACCTCCTAAAATATTCTTCTTTAAATTACAATTCAACATTTGCTATAGATACTGGGCAATCTTTAATATCACATAGCAAAGGTCAAGTATATTATCTTTTATTTCTAATTTCACCACTTGCTAGTTATATGATGGGGTTAGTTACTTAATTATTCTGTTTATCTTCACTATTTCCAAAAAAATGAACTTTCAGGTATAGTTTCTCATATATCATTATGTCTTGGTCAAAACAATTTTGTTCCAACTTTAATTCTACCTCCTTTGTTGTATATCGTTCTTTTTATTCTGCAATTTTGCTGAACTCATTTGTTAGGTCTAGTAGTTTTTTCAGTGGATTCCATGACCTGTATACAAGGTTGTGTTATCTGCAAATGGAGATAGCTTTACCTCTTCTTTTCCAAATAAATACTTTTTCTTTTTGTTGCCCAGTTGTCCTGATTAGACCTTCAGTACAGTGTTGAATAAAAGTGGCAAGAGCAGACATCTTTGTCTTATTCCTGAACTTGGAGGGAAAGCATTTAGTCTTTCTCCATTAAGTAAGATGCTATCTATGGGTATTTGTAACTACATTTTACCAGGTTGAGGAGTATGCTTCTATTCCTAATTTGTTGAGTGTTTTTTTAATCATGAAAGAGTATTGGATTTTGTCAAATGCTTTTTCTACATCTATCGACATAATTACTTTATTATTAGAATAAAGGCCAAGTACCATTTATTATTACGGTGGGTTTCACTGATTGAGTTTTATATGTTGAACCAATCTTTCATTCCAAGGATAAATTTCACATGTTCATGGTATATAATGCTTTTTATATGTTTCTGCATTTGGTTTGTGTCTATTTTCATAAGGGATCTAGAGTTTTTATCCCCTTGTGATAGCTACCTCCCTTTTTAAATAACTTCTTTCTGAAGTCATCAGTGCAATAAGCATGTTCTCATCATAATTCTAGTTGTATCAAGAATTGAGTATTTTATTCTTCTCTTTATGGACCTACCTTCTTTTAGGGTTAATTTTCTAGAATTAGTTTCAGAGAATAATAAAATTATTTGTCTTATTTACTTTTTAAAATATGTTTTTAAACATTTCTTTTTACTGAGTTTGTTTCGTGCCCTTAGTTTCAATTTCCTCTGTCTGTTTCAGACAACTTTCTACCTCTGACTTTTTGTGTTGCTATTTTGTGTTTCTGGTTCCAGCTCTATACCATTTCTCCTGGACCAGATTCCCTTTCACATTCTAGGTTAATTAAGCATGCCTTCCATCCCTGCTCATAGATCATTCTATTTATTTTTTTATTGATGAGAGAGAAAGAGAGAGAAACATTGATCTGTTGTTTCATTCATTTATATATTCACTGATTGATTTTTGTATGTGCTCTGATCGGGGATTGAACCTACAACCTTAACATATCGCAACAGCACTTGAACCAAATGAGCTACCCAGTCAACGCTCAGAGATCATCCTTGAGTCCTACTAAACATCCCGGAGATAAAAAGAAGTACTAATACTACATTTTAAATCAATTCCACAGATGAACATGCACGTACAGATGCCCCAAACTTCAAAGTGTATATTTTTAAAAATATTTTCTGTTACCCTGTTTTGTTTCCATGGCATCTTTAATTATTTAATGGATTATCAGAATCAGCATCAATACATCAATTTTAATAGGCAGACTTGTCTTAAGGAGACAGAGGCCAACTTTTCTTGTTTAACGTAGGACCGTGAACACAAAGGTCATGCTTTTTTTTTTGTTTTCTATCTCTAGGTGGAGTATGTGTTTACAGATAAAACTGGCACACTGACAGAAAACGAGATGCAGTTTCGGGAATGTTCAATTAATGGCATAAAATACCAAGAAATCAATGGTAGACTTGTATCTGAAGGACCAACACCAGACTCTTCAGATGGAAACTTAAGTTATCTTAGTTTTTCTCATCTTAACAACTTACCCCATCTTACATCCAGTTCTTTTAGAACCAGCCCTGAAAATGAAACTGAACTAGTAAGCAATTTTTAAATTAATAAATAGGAGTTTCTTTTGAAATAGTTCTGTTTGTGTTAGTGGGGCAAGAAATATGTATTTGAACTGTATATCCTTTGGTTTAATACTGAGAATTAACAGTCACTTAATATGTGTTTGTAAATGGAACTAAGCTAAGGAAAGCCTACTGCCTTTAAGTAAAGAAGACTTTGTGAGACAGAGCTTAAATTTATTTAATTCTTTCTGAGACCTCACTTCTTCCACAAAAGAGGTTTCACCTTTACTTGTAATTTGGTTATGCCTCCTAAAAAGTTGACGGGTCATAAGCAAATGTGACATTTTACTCTTTAAAGTTAGAAGCAACCAGCTGTTATTTAAGCAGTTCAAAATTGTAGCATTCTTATTCTAGCTCTTAGGTTACCAAAATATGAACTGTATTTATTTGCATTTTTTAGAATTCTGTTTCTGGTTTCCTAAATGTTATTTGGGATTGGTATTGATAGTGTGAATATTAATTATGTATTTACAGATTAAAGAACACGATCTTTTCTTTAAAGCAGTCAGTCTCTGTCACACTGTACAGATTAGTAATGTTCAGACTGATGGCATTGGGGATGGTCCCTGGCAAGCCAGCCTTGCACCCTCCCAGTTGGAGTACTATGCATCTTCACCAGATGAAAAGGCTTTAGTGGAAGCTGCTGCAAGGTAGTTTAACCTGATTTCCAAATTGTCAGAAAAAAACCTTTTAAATAAAAAATGTGAAAATACTAGTATTTGAATTGTCAGACAAAATTCATAAACACATAGAGGTAGAAATTTATTTCAGTTTTTTTAATGAGAATTTGAAATGTGTCATTAATTGTTAAGCTTGCAATAGAGTCATATTTTGATGTGATCTCTAAAAATCTGGTTAATATGAATAATATAATCTGTGAGAATACATGTGTATTGTTTTGGACCTACTCGGATCCTTCAGGTTCTTAAAGATAGTGCTATATTAAAAGGAAATATTTTAAAATCCATCTTAAACTTATATTTTAAATATTTTTATTCAAGCTATGTTATAATGATATATTGTGAAATATGAAATATTCCCTAAATTTTATATTTTTTTCTCATTTTAATCCTAGGATTGGCATTGTATTTATTGGCAATTTTGAAGAAACTATGGAAGTCAAAATACTTGGAAAACTGGAACGGTAATTATTTTCTTTATTGTAATTTTCTATATATCAAGCATTTAGTATAGAACAGATTTAGGTAAATTGTGGCTCAAAGGCCAAATCTGGCCTACAGCCTGTTTTTGTACAGCCCATAAACTACATTACATTTTTAAAAGATAGTTTAAAAAAAATAAGGAAGAATATCTAACACAGACCATATGTGTATACAAAGCCTAAAATATTTACTATCTGGCCCTTTACAGAAAAAGTTTATTGACCCTGCTCTAAAATGATGTTGTTATTACATTGTATTTCATCATAGTAATAACAATATTCTGCTCTGAATCTTTCATCTCTATTTTAGCTTAATGGTTCTTGAATTTATTTATATTTATTTTTACACACTCCTAAGGGAATGATTTTTATAAGCTTCTTACTAATAAAGAAAAACTTTCTTATATTTTCTATGATTTTATCTTTTAAACATTAAAGAACAGCTATCTTATTTCCACTGTATGATAAATTAGGCCCATTTTTATTATAATCAAATCTTTCTTTCATGATTTTATCAGTTTCAGTCATCTCAACTCTGGCTGTAAATTTTTAAGTCTATGCTTTTCCAAACTAAGTAGAGCTTATTCTTTGGCTGCTTTCATGTGGGAGCCTGTCTAGCTCACTCTGTCAACTTAGAAGCCATCATTCCAATCGGTGTTTATCTTTCAGATGGGCAAAGCATTGCATATGTACATCACCTATAATAATCTATAATAATAAAAGCATAATGTGCAAATCAGCCGAACGACCAAATAGCAGAATGACTGTCCAGGTGACCTTCTGGACGACCATGCTATAACACGCACTGGTGTCAGGCCAGCCAAGGCGGGTGTGATGTGATTGGTCAGGGGGCCCCTGCCATCACCCCATGATTGCAGAGGGAGGTCCAGGCCACCCTCTGTGGGGTGATTGATGGGGGGCGGGGGGCAGGGGCGGCTCCGCAATCAATCACCCCAAAGAGGGAGCCCCAGAATATCCAGCCAGCAGCGCTGCGGCTGGTGGGTGGGGCGTCCCTCTGAGGAGCCATTGATGGAAGAGGTCCGCAATTGATCGCCCGACAGGGGGGCCTAGGCCACCAGCCAGTGACGCTGTGGCAGGTGTGCGGGGCTGGCCAGCGATCTCCCCACAGAATGAGGCCCAGGCCAGCCAAGCGGTCACACCCCACACCTGTTGCCCACAGAGGGAGGCAACTGGTGGGAGGGGAAAGGGGGGCAGCACTGCACAGATGACAAGTAGGGTTGGGGCCAGCTGCTGGTAGGTAGCCAGGGAAGGAAAACCCTGATAGGCCCTGATCGCTGGCCAGGCCTAGGGACCCTACCTGAGGGGTTCCGGATTGGGAGAGGGCGCAGGCCAGGCTGAGGGACACCCTATCCCCTGCCCCCGCCCCCATGCATGAATTTCATGCACCGGCCCTCTAGTTGTATATATTCATCCAGAAGACTGTTTAGTCTACACCTGACCCATCCATGCAAATTCTTTTACTGCTCCTTAGAGAGGCATTTGTTCTCCCACCCTATATACATATATTCCATCCCAGGTTCAAAATCATTGCTACAGTGAGCCTCTGTTATTCATGTGGGTGTGTGTATTTCTTAGGTGTGTTTGGGCAGAAAAGAGGAGAATCAGTTACATTTTTTTTTAAATTTTATTTTATTTTTATTGTTTTAAGTATTACAAATAGTAGTACATATGTCTCCTTTTTTTTTTCCCCTTTGATCTCCCCCCGACCTCCCCTACCCCCCAGGACATGCCTTCACCTGCCCACCCTCACCCCCCGCCCCAGTGTCTTATATCCATTGGTTGTGCTTATATGCATGCGTACAAGTCCTTCGGTTGGTCTCTTACAGCCCTCCTCGCCCAACCACCCCTGTCTTCCCAATGTAGTTTGACAGTCTGTTCAATGCTTCTTTGCCTCTGTATCTTTTTCCCACCATTTCTTTCCTTTAAAAAGTTTTGCCTTTGCAGACTGGAAATAAACATATAATAACAAAACTAGACAAAACAAAAAAATGTTTGAGTCCCAATTTCAATGTCCAACAGTTCCTTATGTGTACATGTCAGCAGTGATATCTGGATGGTGGGCACATGGTGGCAATGCAGGTCCGACCCTCTCTGGTTTGGTCCTAGGTAACCTGCAGTGGTGCACAGCTGCTGACTGCTCCCATGGCAAGGCGTTGTCAGCGTCTTCCATCTCTGGACTGTTTTTTCCTCTTGTCTTCGTGGTTGGAGCACTCCTGTCAATTCCTCTCTGTTGCAGGAATCCATCTGGTCTTGGGGTTGTTTTCTGAAAATATACAAATATATTCTCGACCACAAGTTAATAAAGGAATCTTTTCTATATAATTGATTTGGGACCCTTTTTATTTTTGTTCAAACGATTTTCCTTTGTCTTATTTAGACACCATGTGTGTTTTTAATGGCCATCTTGCTGTTAGCATTGCAAATGAACCTTAATTTGGTAAAGTAAAAATTTTCTAGATGTAATTTACTTATAGGATATTTTTCCTTACATGATATTGCCCTACTATCCCCCCCTTTTTTTTTTTTTAATGGAGGTTTT
This sequence comes from Corynorhinus townsendii, assembly GCA_026230045.1. Classification (NCBI taxonomy): domain Eukaryota; kingdom Metazoa; phylum Chordata; class Mammalia; order Chiroptera; family Vespertilionidae; genus Corynorhinus; species Corynorhinus townsendii. Next base: position 41,796,136 of record JAPDVU010000002.1, read on the forward strand.
TATAAATTTTATAATGCAGTCTTGATAACTTTAAATTAAAAAAAAATTTTTTTTTTCCCCCACACATATGACTGCTTTAGGTTCATTGCATATTCAGGAATTTTACCATGAGATGAACTACCAATAGAAATTTTAGTTATTACTTTAAGAATAGCTTTTTGTCCAGTACTTGAATATTCACTTATTTCAATTAGCCTATTTAAATTAATCTGAAAACTCGATTACTATTTTACTGTCAAATTTAATACTCTACCAACAATCTTAGTTTACCCTGTAAATATTAGTGGGAAGGATTATTTGCATTCTTGAGTGGGCCCTGTGCATTCCAAATGCTCAGCTGAATTTAGATATAGGGCAACTGCTGTCGGCCAAGTCTCTTGTCTGTTACCTGGGTCCCGATCTGAGCTGGGCCAAGTCTCTGTCTGTCACCTGTATCTCGATGTGAGCTGGGCCGGGTCTCTTTCTGTTGCCTGGGTCCCGATCTGAGCTGGGTGTGGGAAGCGCGAATCGGTTACATTTTTTAGTGAGAAAGACATGGAGCTATGGGCAGATCTGGATTCCACTCACAAACTTATTTGATGTTAGGCAAATTACTTAATCTTTCTGTGTTTAGTAGTCCTCATTTTTAAAACGAGATAAGACCTACCTCCCTTGATTCTCATAGTTCTTAAAGCACGATATGTAAAGTACATGGCATTTGGTAAGTGCTCAATAAATGTTAATTCCTTCCATTTGTATCTTCCTTTGTTAGTAGTAACTCATAGCCCGTCATCTTGAAAATGTAGTTGAGGTTAATTTCTTGTTCTAAATTAATCATTTTTATCTTTACTAGGGACTCTTTCTAAATATTTACTTGATATTTTTAAAAGAAGTAAAGTTTTGTCTTTTTTTTTTCCCATTAGGTACAGACTGCTTCATATTCTGGAATTTGATTCAGATCGTAGGAGAATGAGTGTAATTGTTCAGGCACCTTCAGGTAACCAACCTGAACTTCTATGAATTTTTATTTATCTAATATTAAGAGCTTGATAACTCATTTTTCTTTTTAGGTGAGAAGTTTTTATTTGCTAAAGGAGCTGAATCATCAATTCTCCCTACATGTATAGGTGGAGAAATAGAAAAAACAAGAATTCATGTAGATGAATTTGCTTTGGTGAGTGCAAATTTCTATGATTTAAAAACTCTGAAAGATATGTATATCTCCCTATATATTATATGAATATTTGAAAGATTTGGGGTTTCATTTTTGCATTAATTTATCAAAAATTATAGAATTATGTGTTGGCTCCATGTTCTTTAGTTAAAACTTGACTTTTAACCTGTTAAAATGTGTCTTCTCTTTGAACCTATTACAATCAGGGTACTTCCAGCAGCAAGGACCATTTAGGTTACTATATTAAAAAGTGGGGAGGGTTACTAAAAAAATAAAGGGGAAATTCCAAGGATGTGGAGAAATTGGGACCCTCATACACTGGTGGGAATATAAATGATATAGCCACTTTAGAAAATAGTTTGGCAGTTTTTCATAGGACATGGAGTATACTAAATGATGTAGAAATTTCACTCCTAGGCATACACCCTAGAGATTTGACAACATGTCTACCAAGAACTTGTACACAACTATTCTCAGCAGCAGTACTTCTAATAGCCAAAAATGGAAACACCCATATGTCCATCAACTGATGAATGGATTAAACAATATCATATCCATATAATGGACTATTTGGCCACTGGAAAAAATGAAGTACTAATATATCCCTCAACATGCATCAACCTTGAAAAGATTATGCTGAGTGAAAGAAGCTAGTCCCAAAAGTCCACAGAGTTTATTTATATGAAAGATCCAAAATAAGCCAATTTAGAGTGATTGCCACAGTCTAGAGGAAGGAGGGAAGTGTAGTGTCTGCTAATGGATACAGAATTCCTTTGGGTGTGATGAAAAGGTTCTGGAATTAAATACTGAAATAATTATACAACTCTTTAACTAAAAATTAATGAATTATCCTCTTTAAAGGAGTGAATTTTATGGTATGTGAATTATGTCTTTCAATAAAATAATGTAGGAGAATCTTACAGAAATAAAGTGCAAATTATGTGAATAGAAAAATTATTAAGTGGTTCTCTCAGTCTTAGGACCTCATGATACCTCATTCTTGCTTTTCTGTAAATGCATGCTATGTACTCATCTCTGCTCAGCTGCCTCCTTTACTTACGGTTTCTTTTTTCCTATTACTGTTCCCTAATTGTTTATGACCTGGTTCATTTACCACACTGTAACATCCATGAGAACAAAGACATTGTTTTACCTTACTATCATATCAGTATTCAGAACAGTGCTGGCACATAGTTGACAATAAATGTTTGTTATAGAGAAAAAATTAAGTTCATTTGTTAATAAATTTCATAGTCCTTTAACTGTTATTTAAGAGAAGCATTTATAGGTGTGGATCATTTGCAAATCAAGAAATGCCAATATTTAGAAATCTGCTAAATAGTGTCATAGAGTATTTTTAAATCTGCCTTTCCAAGTTCTGTAATTAGAACATTTACTTTGGGTTTTTCTGAGGAAAATATATAGCAAGAAAAGGAACTTTTATAAGTTTGTAGATTTATGTACCAACTTTCAAATACTAATACCATAAGAAAAATTTGAACCCAGTAGGATCAGAGAAATCAAGCATATATATTTTAAAATTCTGTGTAATTCCAGTGCACCAGTGAAGATGTAATGATACAATTTTAATTCATTCAGTGGCTCTAGAAAGTATTGGTTGTTTGATAATGGCCACCTTATAGACTTCTTTATTTGAATTGCAAGTTTGTCATACCATAAAACCAGGAGTGGGGGACTTTTTTCTGGGAAGGGCCACTTACATATGTATAACATCATGTGTGGGCCATACAGAATTATCAACTTTAAAATTAGCCTGCTACATTTGGTCAAACAGTTAATTAATCACCCCTAATGCTTTGGCAGGGCCAGACCAAATGATTTCACAGACATCTTATGGCCCGGATGTTCCCCACCCCTGCCATAAATCCTCAGGAAATGATAGTCCCTTTTGTTTAAAAAATTTCTTATGAAGTAGGTAAAAGTGGATTTGTAATAGTTAGAAAAGTAGAACCCGGGGCTGCCTCTCTCTTGATAATCATGAAGGTTCTATTATGGAACTTTCCGGCTTTTCATGTAAAACAGTTTTAAAACCACAGATAAGATAATCTTATGATTCTATCTATTCTCTAATATACAATTCAATGATCTTACTTGTTTTGAGCAACTTATTAAGAACGCCTTAGAAATTGAAAGGGTTATGATAATATGTGTTCCATAGCTCAGATCACTAGGACTTTGTGTCACCTCATTTATTTTCTGTCACTAGATGATAGTACTTTTTAAATTATTTGTAATTGATTTTTGGTAATGGGGTCCTCAGTTTTATTTCAGTGACTTCTTGATTCCCCATTAGTTATTTTTGTTTAATTTTTGTCTTTAATTTTTCTATGTTAGAAAGGGCTAAGAACTCTGTGCATGGCCTATAGACAGTTGACATCTAAAGAATATGAGGTAATAGATAGACGCCTATTTGAAGCCAGGACTGCCTTGCAGCAACGGGAAGAGAAATTGGCAAATGCCTTCCAATTCATAGAGAAAGACCTAATATTACTTGGAGCTACAGCAGTAGAAGACAGGTAAGTATCAGATAAATAGGCAATATCATTTTTCTCATGCAAGAATTTTTTTAGCCAAGTGTTCCTAATTTATGACATGAGTTTTATTTATTAAGATCATGTAATTAATGTATTTAAAATCAAAATCAGCAGTTAAAGCCTTTTTTCCCATCAGTGTGTATAATTTTCTTCTAGCAATTTATCTGAAATAGTTGAAAAAAATACAGCTATATATAATTTTGCTCATAGGCTTAAATTTTTAGGATACAGTATGTGCTGCAGTATGTGCCATACAACTTTAAGCACCTGCTTAATTCTCCGGCCTCACCTGCCACTACTGTGTCCTTCCACTTTATACTTCTACTAGAGGCCTGGTGCATGAAAATGCATGCCCTGGAGGGGGATTCCCTCAGCCCGGCCTTCCCCCTCTCACAGTCTGGGAGCCCTCAGGGGCGGGAGGCAACTCGGTGGTCAGGAGAAGGTGACACCCCCATCACACCTCTGCTGCTGCCACTGCTGGCCAGCGCAAGCCTCGGCCGGCCCTGGTTACCTGAGCCTCGGGCGGCCATGGGCAGCTGTGCAGCGGTCATCCGAGGCTTGCCTGTGCCTCGGGCCAGCCCTGGGTAGCTGAGGGGCCTGGGCGCCGCCATCTTTGAGGGCATGACAGTCAATTAGCATATTCCCTCCTTATTGGCTGTGGGCACTGCCATTTTGTGAGGGTGTGATGGTCAATTAGCATATTCCCTCTTTATTAGATAGGATAGTACCAAACTGTCTGTAGTTTTCCTCCGAACAACAACTATAGTTAACATTGTTCTATTTTATGGCTTTGTTCCTTGGCAAGGCTATGCCTTCTACCTGATCATTCTCCTCTTACCCATTTATGAATACCTATGTATAAAGTATAGTTCAGGTATTACCCCACTCTAATAAAACCTTTCCATACTTCTAACAGAATTTAAAAAGCTCTTTTTGTGAAGTCTCCATGTTTTGTAGATCTGTGTTGTCCTTGTGGCAATATATTACAATTATTTGTTTAATGACTTCGTTCTCTATTAGCCTGTGAATTTCTTGAGGTCCATTTATTCTTTGTCTTTGTTTCCAGTACCACTCTCAATATGCCTTTCACAGTTTCTTGAGTTAAATTGAAATCTGTGAATTAATTTGAATTTTACAAATTAATTCTGTTACATTTTTTCTACCTCTGAGATCTATGTGTGTTTGCATTAAAAAAAGACAACCCTAGGTTTTCATTTACTTTTCAATTGTCCTCATGAAATTTCTGAGACTCACCTGAGGTTATATAGTCCTTTATTGTCCACAGTCTAATTTTTGAACTGCTGATATGAGAGATTTCCTTATCAAAAAAAGAGAAAAATCTTATAGTGAAATTAAAGCTTTCTAATAAAATAGTTTATGTAGGCCATATACTTAATTGCTTCTATAAAAATCAACTTTGAAAATATATTCTTAAAATATGAGTTTGTAATAAACGAGGCATGTGGCCCATCAGCTGAGAGTCTGACATGCTTATAGATTTTATGTTAAATAGATGATCACTGATTTGGTTTTCTTGTCTTTTCCCTAATGGAAAAAAAGAAAATTCAGTTTTATCACTGAACCGAATGTTACTATAACATTCTTAGGTCAAGAAGTCCAGAATTTACCTTACTTGTACTCTGTGATTTATATTTAAAATACAATCAGAAAAGTATTTTCTACTGCTAATTTTGTTTCATTTATTTTCAGACTACAAGATAAAGTTCGAGAAACTATTGAAGCATTGAGAATGGCTGGTATCAAAGTATGGGTACTTACTGGAGATAAACATGAAACTGCTGTTAGTGTGAGTTTATCATGTGGACATTTTCACAGAACCATGAATATCCTTGAACTTATAAACCAGAAATCAGACAGCGAATGTGCTGAACAATTGAGGCAGCTTGCCAGAAGGTAAGAATATAATTATCTGAGTCAGATAGTTGAGAAGTAAGCAAACTATGGCCCACTGCCAGTTTTTTAATGCCCTTGAGCTCAAAATAATTTTTATATTATTTGATCGATAAAAAAGAATCCAAAGAATAATATTTCATGTTGTGAAAATTACATAAAATTCATATTTTGATGCCTGTGAATAAAATTTTGTTGGAACACAACCACCTTCATTCATTTACATGTCATAAGGAAGGCTTTTGCACTATAGCAACACAGCTGAGTAGTTACAACAGAGACCTTATGAAGCATTTTTATCATTTTTCACTGCTGCTTGATACACTTCAAGTTACAGCAACTCAATTATAACTTGATAGTGTCTTGAGTGCCACACATACTGCCATCTGACACTTTACTTTTTATTTTCAATCCTCACCTGAGGATATGTTTCCATTGGTTTTTAGAGATAGAGAAGCATCATTGTGAGGGAAACATCGATTGGTTGCTTCCCGTACAATTGAACCTGCAACCTAGTGATGTGCCCTAACCAGGAATCAAACCTGCAACCTTTTGGTATACAGGACGACGCTGCAACCAACTGAGCAACCCAGCCAGGGCTTACTATTTTAATTATCATTATTTACTCATCATCTCCAAACAAAAAAATGGACTTTTATTTATTTATTTATTTAAATTTTATTTTATTGTTTAAAGTATTACAAATAGTAGTACATATGTCTCCTTTTTTTCCCCATTGACCTTCCCCTGGCCTCACCTATCCCCCGGCACGTGCCCTCACCCCCTCTCCCCCCACCCCAGTGTCTTGTGTCCATTGGTTATGCTTATATTCATGCATACAAGTCCTTTGGTTGATCTCTTACTGCCCCCCCCCACCCCCAAACAAAAAGATAGATACAGAGGCAGAGAAACATCGAACAGACTGTCAAATTACAGTGGGGAAAATGGACTTTTAATATCACACTTTTTAAAAAATATATTTGTATTGATTTTAGAGAGGAAGGGAGAGGGAGAAAGAGATAGAAACATCAATGATGAGAGAATCATTGATCAGCTGCCTCCTCCACGACCCCTTCTGGGGATCGAGCCCGCAACCCAGGCATGTGCCCTGGCCTGGAATCAAACCCAGGACTCCTCAGTCTGCAGGCCTACACACTATTCATTGAGCCAAACTTGCTAGAGCTAATATCACACTTATAAAGCACAGTGAAGCCTTAACCGGTTTGGCTCAGTGGATAAAGCACAGTGAAGTGTTGATTATTTTATCAAATTAGATGCAGCGCAATGCTACTTTTGAGTGCTGGCCTTCAACAATGTATTTAAGTATCTCTGAATAATAAATACAATGCTTTGTACCAGAATGTAAATCTGTGCATTGCTTCTTTTACCAAGAAAATCTTTACAAAAGGGGACTGGGGAGAAGCAGTGGAACCAAATAGTGTGATCAGTAATGTAGTTGATTTAGATACTGATGCAAGCTTCTTATCTCTTCCTGGCAACAAATAGTTTGCCCAGTTGCCAGTAATCAGACCATGAGTAGTACTCATATAGCATACCAGTGGCCAAGTGCATGAAATTCATGCACGGTGGTAGGGGTTCCCTCAGCCCAGCCTTCACCCTCTCTAATCGGGGACACCTTGGAATCTGGGACTGCTGGCTCCTAACCATTCACCTACTTTCCTGCCTCATCGCCCCTAACTGCCTCTGCCTGTTGCCCCTAACCCCTCTGCCTGCCTGCCTCATCACCCCTAACCTCTCTGCCTGCCTGATCACCCCAACTTCCCTCCCCTGCTGACCTGATCTCGCCCCCAACTGCCCTCCCTTGCTGGCCTGATCTCGCCCCCAACTGCCCTCCCTTGCTGGCCTGATCTCTCCCCCAACTGCCCTCCCCTGCATGCCTGATCTTGCCCCCAACTGCCCTCCCCTGCCGACTTGATAGCCCCTAACGGCCTCTGTCCCCACCACCATGGCTTTGTCCGGAAGGAAGTCAGACGTTTGGAAGATGGCTGGTTGACCCAGTCTAATTAGCATATTACCCTTTTAGTATAGATAGATTACATAGGATATGATTGCTTAAATTGGGGAGGGGGGAGCCTTTTCATTAGGAGGAGATGCTCTTGGCAGACAAAAATACATAATCCCTATATCTGACTGATAGCCAGCCATATGCACTATACTGCCAAACCGGTCATTAAAAAATTGAACCGCTTTCTTACACCTTACACCAAACAGCTGTTGCCCTTAAAACCCCTCCTCAGCCCCCAACTTAGGTTCTGCCTTTGCAGTTCACCCAGATTTGGTTCTAATTGGTCGGTTTCTATGCCAGCGAGCGTCAAAAGCTCTGCCTCCTAGGCAGCCATTGGCTCCTCACAGTTCACCCAGATTTGGTTCTGATTGGTTGATTTCAGTGCCAGTCAGCGTCTCCAGGCCTGTCAACAGGCCTGATCAGAGAGGCGGGGCTGATCAGCAGCCCCAGCAGAGGCCTGAGAGAAAGAGAGGCGCAGCTGCTGGCCAGGCCCGGAGCAAAAGAAAGAGACAAGTGCTGATCAACAGTTGGCACGGAGACTCCGGATCAGACCCTGCTTCCCTCTCCAGGCCTCTCTTCAGGAGGCCCCTTGGCAGTCAGTGCTGGGTTGGGGTGCTAGCAGTGGCAACCCAGCACTGACTTCCAGTCGGTCGAGCCTTTGGTCATTTTGGATATTACAGACCCTGGGATTTTATATGTTAGGATATTAGGGTGCCCACAAGGGAAGTGTTATCCATGTTTCACCATAGTAATATCATGTTATAGTCCATTGTAGGAGTTAATATCAAGAATAGTTATGATTCCTTCATTCCTTTGCTTCTTACTTACACATTTTCATGATTTTTTCTGAATGTTTTTATTTAATTTTTAAAATTAGGATTTACTAAATATAACTATGTTTTTATTTTAGTAAGACTTTATACAATTTGGGAGAATATAGTGAGATTATATGTTACAGTTCACATTTAGGAAAATACAGTTACTGTGTCTACATATCAGTACATTGTAAAATTGAATATCATCTGTTTAATTCATGATATCAGTCACTCTCAGTTCTACTTAATCTTAACTTCAAGGTAATACAATTTAGTTTGTTCCCTGACATGTCAGTTTTGTAATAATAAAGTCTGTAGGTGAATGGTACACTTTTCAGTAAGAAACTTTTGTTTACTAAGCTAGTGTAAATAATATGACTTCAAAGTGTCTTACAGTGGACATAATTATTTTCTGTTTTAGAATTACAGAGGATCATGTGATTCAGCATGGGCTGGTGGTGGATGGGACCAGTCTATCTCTTGCACTCAGGGAGCATGAAAAACTATTTATGGATGTTTGCAGAAATTGCTCAGCTGTATTATGCTGTCGTATGGCACCACTGCAGAAAGCTAAAGTATGTTTGTGTTATAAAAAGTTCAATTAAAGATACATAGATCTAAAGTATTCTTTAAGATTAATAACTTAACTAGGTCTATTAGGAGGTATGCAGTATATCTTAACTACGGGTCAGTCATTTTTCATATTATGAATTTTAACCATGTATATTATTAGACCTTTGGAATTTTCAGAGTCAATGTAGAAATTTCAGTTGTGCATAATAAATAACCTAGAAAGTCTGTGATAGGTAGCAATTGTGATTTTTCCTGAGACACAGATTTGAGCTCTGACAACTAAAGTTTCACAATTTAGTTACTTACCTACTGAGGGAGCCTATAAGACTTCAGTTCTCATGCACCTTCAGGTGGTTCTGTAGATCTTTGTTTATTCTTGCATTCTCGTGAAATGATAATTCTCTTTATTAAAAATGGCTATTAAGTAATAGAACTTCAGTAAGAAGTTGAAAAGCCAATTGTGATACTAAGCTATATACAAAAATATTTAAATTTCAGCTATGATTCTAAGTGAAAGCCTATACAAATATTTTTTATTACTCCAAATTTGTAATTTGAGGTCTTAGACTGTATCCTTCACAAATAGTATCCTTTGAAATGTACATCTAAACACTGGTTTGTTTCACATATAGATCTAATAAATTAGGCATTCAGTAGTTTTTGGCTTCGTGGAACTTTCTTATAATGCCTAGATTATTATAACACATGTCCCCTCAGTCTATGGAGACTAAAATTGGAGACCAAACAGAGCTAACATCTAGGTTCTTTATAACAGTACATTCAAGAATTTCAAAGAAACTTTTTTAAAAATTTCATTGAATTTAATTTTGATTGCTTTTTAAATTTTTGAAAATTATTATTTTTGCCTAACAAAGTTCAAATAGTTATTACTTTTTGCACCGTTGTTAAGCTTTTTACAAAGTTAAACTGTATTTAAAGATCTTTGCTTCCCATAATAAAATCCAAGATAATACTGTGTGTGTGTTTTGCTTTTTGTTTTTGTTTTTAATATTTTTTTTATTACTGATATCTCCCATTCCCTCTCCCCTTTACCCTCCTCTTCCCAGCCTCTACTCATCTCCTCAGGTCTTCACTACACTTATTGCCCATGTCCATGGGCTATGTGTGTAAGATAATACTGTTCTGCAGTGTCATTCTGAAAGACATTTCTAATATCCTAGTGGAAAGAGACATCCCTCAAAAAATGAACCATAGAGAATATTATTGTCTAATATAAAATTAATTTTTTCTACTTCCTTCAACAGAGTCATTTCTGATGACTGGCTTTCTATAAATATAAGAAGTTGACATTTTACCGTGATTAATTAGTTGTATGTCTTTCAGGTAATAAGACTGATAAAAATCTCACCTGAGAAACCTATAACATTGGCTGTTGGTGATGGTGCTAATGATGTAAGCATGATACAAGAAGCACATGTTGGCATAGGTGATTGATTTTTCCTTTTTCTCTGAGCTTTTAACATTGGTACAGTTATTTGGGGATTTTGAATTTTTCTTTTGTAGACTGAAGTATAGTATCAAATACATGAATGAAAACTGAATGCAACATGGTAATATATTATAGTGTTTCCCTATCAATATTTCGAATATTTTATTTCCAAATTTTCAAAGACATGAATACCACATTAATGAATTTTTCTATTCCAATTCTCCTTCATAATAAATTAATTTTATTTTTACATGTAATTTTATACTTTTTAAAGTACTTTCATATGTTATTTTATCCCTTTTAAACTCTAAATTTGTGATTTACATAGATACTTCCCTGGTTTTAAATTCTCATTTTAGAATGTTATTGTTATTTTTTGTCAATCTGAAGATTCTGCAGCTCATTTTAAAGACAACTTTAGAGACAGAAAATCATACCAAACTGTAATAAAATATAAAATTCCAAATAGCCTTTCTCCTAAATTTTTTGCCTAGCATTTTTATTGGATTCAGAATACTAATTATTTTATTTATATTTAAATTATCAGTCATTTACTATTTAAACCATATTCTGACCTGTTTTCCTCAATAATTTTATTATACAAATACAGAAGTAAAGAGAAAAGTATGGGTTTTTCATTAAAGGATAAATTTTTAATTTTAGAAAAAAAAGAGTGTTACTGGTCCTGTTTTGGAATCGTCTCTGTAATTATCCTGTGAGGAGTAGTTATTGGGTCTAATATTTCTATTTTATCTCAAATAAAATTCTTTAGGATAATTAAATCTTCATTTTGAAAACTTAATTTTCTTTTCAGTTTGTATATTGTTTCCCATAATTCTCCCTAATAATTTGATATCTTCCTATATCATATATTAAAGCATACAAAGCTATAGTATTTATAACAGTTTGAGTCTAATATGCTAGCAGACCGACTAATGAATAGGATAGATTTAAACAGATGTTTAAATAGATTCAGATAGATGTTTACCTGGTAAAGCTATTTAAACATCAGTAGGGAAACAACTTACTTGATAAAAAATACTGATAAAACTTATTAAAGACTGTAAGAAGTAATAGAGGAAAAATTTAATGAATAATTGTGTATTTTGAAGTGTAAAAAGGTCTATTAAGTACAAAACCAAAATAAAGCAAGAAAAAGATCAATATGTGTGGGAAAAGGTAAATACTGTCCCAAAACAATTTTAAAGACCGAGTAGTAAAGAATATTTTCAGAATAGATAACAAAGTCTTAATATTCCTAATGTGAATTCTTAGCAAATTAAGAATAAGAAAAAGACTATAGTAGAAATATGTGGAAGAATGAACCATCAGTTGTCACAAAAGGAAAAATCTAAAATGAATACTAAATGCATGAAAAAAGGATTCAGTCTCTCACTATCAAAAGAATGCAAGTTTATATTGCCTATCAGAGTGACAAAAATTACAAAGATTGATAAAATCTGGAATTGGTAAAGGTATAGATTAGTAAATGATCTTATTCGATGTTTGTGGGAGTCAAATGATAAATGTTTGCCTGTTGACCTGGCAATCGGGCATCTAGAATTTCTTTGAAGAAAATATGTGAATATGTTGACAAAGACATTTGTTATAAACAGTGTCCATAATAGTATATTAAGAGATAAAAGTAGATTACAAAGCAATCCCATTTTTATACACTTGTTTGTATGTATAATAAATATACAGACATATAGAATATGTGGAAGGAAAAATCCTGAAAGTATATATACCAAAAATAGTTTTCTTTTTCTAGATGCTGTGAATAGAGTTGTCTTCACCTGTAACACTTTCGAACATTTCTATCCTTTTATGACAAAAATTTAAATTTTTAATTTTGAAAAATAATTTTTTCAAAGCTGCTTCCAGATTTAAAAAGTGAACTTGGCAATAACTCTTGAAAACTAAAAGGTTATCATAACCTAAAAAAATGTACTCATTTATCAGATAAAATTATGTACTGATTTCAGATGATAGTGTACTTTAAAAACGCATTTTGTTTGAGTTATGTGTAAAAAATTTAAAGAACTCAAACATGCTCATTTTTGGTAGGTTCAAATTATTCAGTCTGGATATTATTTATGTTCAGTGAAGTTAAAACTATTTTATAGCAGCCTCTCCATTAGAAATCTATTAACAAATACTTTGAACTTATTAGTGTAATTTATGTTCTTATTAGATCTGGGACTTTCAATATTATTTTTATATTAATTATATTTTATAGTACATTCTAAACCCTTGAAAATTGATGCTACCTGCCTAGTATATATTATAGTTTTATATTAATTACATATTTGATTTAGAACAAATTCTGGGGAATCTGCTCTCCGCTATATCTTAGGATATAGTTATCCTAAGTCCAACTTCAACTGCTATAATTAACACATTCACAGATATATCATGAAAATTGTACTTAACAATTTTCAATGAATTTCCCTTTTTGTCCCCTTTATTGCAGGAATCATGGGTAAAGAAGGAAGACAAGCTGCAAGAAACAGTGACTATGCAATAGCAAGATTTAAATTTCTCTCCAAGTTGCTCTTTGTTCATGGTCACTTTTATTATATTAGAATAGCTACCCTTGTACAGTATTTTTTTTATAAGGTGAGTTTCATGGAAATATTTTATTTATTATTTTTAAAAGAATATGTTTTTATTGATTTTTTAGAGAGAGAGGGAGAAAGGTAGAAACATCAATGATGAGAGAGAAACATCATCTATTGGCTGCCTCCTACATGCCCCCTACTAGGGATTGAGCCTGCAACCCGGGCATGTGCCCTGACCGAGAATCGAACCAGTGGCCTCTTGGTTCCTTGGTTGATGCTCAGCTGCTGAGCTACACTGGCCAGACTCATGGAAATATTTTAGAATCAGTTATTGACAGTAAGTTGAAGCTTCAATTTAAGGAATACTATCACCATACAAATTATTCTTAAAAATTGTTTCCATAACAGTTTTTCTTAAAAATCATTTCCATAAAATAACAGTTTATGGAATATACTTTGATTATTAGTCATGAATCTGGTGTGTACCTACAGAAAGCAAATCAAGGGTTGCCTGGTGCCAAGGGTGCAGATTATAGAGTTGACTGGACAGGGATATGGAAAATTTTGCATGAGAGAAAAGTTAGTCTAGTTTGATTGTGGTGGTGGTTACAAAGATGTATAAGTGGGTTAAAACATAAAAAATTTACACTTAAAATTGGCACATTTTATTTTTTGCATATTTGAACTCAATTAATTTGATTTCTTTGATGTTATTTTGTTTTGAACAAGTAGTAAGTTTTAATTTAATTTCAATATGATGGTTTTAAGCAGGCATTCTAAATCTTTTTGTGTCATGAATGACTGGTAATCAAGTGACATGTATAAATTACCCAGTATAGGGCTTTTAACACGTTAAGCGCCATGTCAATCACTGGTGACTGACACTATACTTTCTGGAAAGGAAGACAAAACAGGCTTGGCACTTAACGTGTTAAATGCATAAAATAAAATACATAGGGTTACAAGGAAACTAATTATGTTGAAGTAGTGTTCTGTCTCTTGACTTTTTTGAGGAAGGTAGGATTCGGTGGAACTCACGTTAAGAGCCCCTGAGTACCAAGACATTTAATACACCAGAATATCCTATGTTGCCTATATACCTGTAATTAAGTAATAGCTCCAAGCCAATGAAAGAATGCAGGTAGAGTGCGTATCCTATATAATAAAGAGGGAATATGCAAATTGACCATCACTCTGCCACAAAGATGGTGGCGCCCACAGCGGAAGCTGGGTTTCCATAACACAAGATGGTTGCACCCACAGCGGAGGCTGAGTTCCCATAACGAGCCTTAATGAGCAATCAGCAGGGACCTGAGGCTGTGCCCCTCACCCCCAGGGGACTTGACAGGGAACCTCAGGCCGCACCCCCCGCCTTGGCGCCAGGCTGGGGGGACCTCAGGCCACGCCCCCTGCCTGGCAGGACTTGACGGGACCACAGCCTGTGCCCCCGTTCGACAGAGCTTGACGAGAGACCTAAGGTTGCACCCGCCTCCCGGCGCCAGGCCAGGGGACCTGAGGCTGTGGTGCACCCCAGACTCTGACAGGAGGAAGATTTTCATATACATTTTACTAATTTTCTTTCATCTCTGATACTTCTATTATAGAGAAAGGCCAAATAGCAATATTAAAATATTTCCTCTAATTAATCCCCTTTTATTGTGCACGAATTTCGTGCACCAGGCTACTAGTCTATATATATATATATATATATATATATATATATATATATATATATATATATAAAAGCCTAAGCGACTGTTCTACCGTCTGACCCATAGCTATGATGTGCACTGACTACCTGGAGGCAGAAGCTCAACACAGGAGCTGCCAAAATGCAGTGACTTGGCAGCTGCGGTTTTTGGGTGATGCACCTGGAACCAGAGAGGAGGGAGCCCGATTTCAGGGTGCGTCACCTGAGAACCACCCTCCTGCAATGCAGAAGCCCTCAGGGGATGTTGGGGAGAGCCGGTTTTGGCCCAATCCCTGCAGGCCAAGCCGAGGAATCCCACCCATGCATGAATCCTCTAGTTGTTAATAATGATGGTGGCAGTTTTTCTTTCTAGCTTATAGTTTTGCTGTGACATAAGTATATTGAAATCACAAGATGTTTGACAGTTCCATTTATTCTGTTTTAAATACTTTAAAGCTACTATACCCTAAAGTTGAAGTAAAACTTACTTGTGCTGTATGAGAAAAGTATCAAATAGTAATTGGAAGGTGTAAATTCAGAATTATGGTATTACTTGGCAATGATACAAGTTGAGAGCATTTTATTCTGACATTTGCACTTCTGTGTAGAATACTTTCAGACATTTTTTAATAAAAATGGGAATTCTGTTTTCCCATTTTATATGAACAAGTTCTTATAGGCAGATCTGTTTTCCATATCAACTGAGACTGTGTGTTTCTGACTCATTAGTCATTTTTAAAAAAATTTATTTTGGACCTAAATATTTTAATTATTTCCATTTAATCTTGTTTTTCAGAATGTGTGCTTTATCACACCCCAATTTTTATATCAGTTCTACTGTTTGTTTTCTCAACAAGTAAGTAAATAGAAGCTTTTGTTTTTATACTTTCAGAATAAATTATGTGTATTCAGTGTTTGATAAATCCTTGGAGGGAATTTTTCGTAGTCCTACTGATATTAGATAAAACTTTTCTAATTAGTGTATTTAATCAGTATAGCATTCATAATATTTATTCTTATTTTTAGTTTGAAATAAAATATTTCAATTACCAAAATATATTTTAATTCTGGATACTTTTTAAAAAATGGATATTAACTCTTAACAGCTTAAGAGATAATTTTGTAACATTTTTCAACTTATGTATATGTAATATTTCTATAAAATTCATATCAAGCCAGGACAGAAAATTGTTGGGGGTATTAGCTCTTTTTTTTTTTTTTTTTAACTCATAAATTTTTTTAGATTTGGAAGGAACCTTACTTACCTAGAGATAGAGTTCAGGGATGACATACAGGTTTAATCTTAGAAGCTTACTAAATAATCTGCAGGACCACCAGGAGCACTATATTGAAAGGGGTTCTCAAGCTATAGGCTCAGAGAGAAAACCCTTTTTTTGATTAGCAGTAGCTATACACATGTCACATATTTCCCATTCCTGATCTACTCTGTCTTACTTTATAAAAAAAGGAAATTAAAATACACAGAGATTCATTAACTTCCCCAAGCTCTCATAGCTAAGTTAATAACTATACCATATTTGGACCTACTGCTTGTGACTAATTGAGCACCCTCTTCACAAACTGCACTACACATCTCTAATTGATCAAGACATTTGTTTAAGTTTATTGAAACAATAAGAGCTTAACTACTTTAGATTTTTCATGATTTTTTCTATCCTTACTGTTTTCTCCTCTGTTTACAATCTGTAACTTCTAATTCTAAATATCTGCTTAGACATTGATTGCCAATAATGTTTGTTTACTTGAATGAAGTAAAGAATGCTATAAGAGCATATGACAAGGAGAACTAACCTATTTTGATTAAGTTTCAGGAAGTTTACAGTATAATTACAGATAAAGTATTAATAACAATAAAAACAGTGTTTGAAGCATAGACAAAGTGCTAACCAAATTAGTACCAATAGTAGCACATGGGACTGTTTAGAAGAGAAAGCTGTCGTAAATCTGTAAAGTTTCATGGATCATGACTTAAAGGAAGTGTAGGACTTAGATGCAAAGACAAAACCGTGAAAACTAAACTAAATGTGTAACATATCAAAGGGATAGTAAGAAACCTAGATGCATGTAGGAGAATTGTGTAAAATTATATCACAGTGACCAAATTGTGGCGAATCTTGAAATGTAGATCCAAATCACTGTATTTCCAGAATTACTTGGCATAACAAAATATTCCAATTTCTACAAGAAATATAAATCTATGAACATTATATGTGAATGCTTAAGTCAGAAACAAATTGGGATTATTAAAATGGATTTTTGTATAAATTGGAAAAAACTACACAATTTTTGTTTATTTTGATATGCTTCTTTGTTTTTAATATGCATAAGTATAATAAATAATACATACTTTAGAATTTCAAAATTCCTATCAATTTCTCTTTCTAGACATTGTATGACAGCGTGTACCTGACTTTATACAATATTTGTTTTACTTCCCTACCTATTCTGATATATAGTCTACTGGAACAGCATATAGACCCCCATATATTACAGAACAAACCCACCCTCTATCGGTAAGTATTTTCCAGTATTAAATGTCCGTAACATTTCTGATTGCAAGTTACCAAAATAAGCAAATATTTGGTGATTAATACTTTACTAAGGGAAGTACTTTAGTTGTTTGGTTTATAATTGTTGAACACAATAATTTTTCCAATGTTTTTGGGAATGAACCCTTTTACCCTAGTAATGCATCGGGCAGCAGTTGTATAATTTACATTTACTGTTGGAAACCAGTAATAGTCTATTTCATGTGCACAAATGAAGTTATTCAGTAATTGGTTGTCTCTAGAGTTTCTTAAATATTAATTTTTATGTTCTGGCATTGCCAAATTTATGAGTAGTAATCAATGTAAAAGGTAGGATTAGGGACATTAATTCTTGTCCCATATCCTCTGCATTAGTACTGGTTCCACAGAACCAAGTAATCACAGAGATGTGGAACTTTCCTCAGAACCAGTTTGATTTCCACGTTAACCTGACCTCCACTCTTATAGAGGCATTCAGTTATCTGGAAATGGCAAAAACTTAACCTTGATTTCCCAGGATATCTAGGACTGGGCTTGACCCAAGATTGGCAAAGACTGGTTTTCTCATGATAGCTATTAATGGACATGAAATCTATTGGGAGCTTCAGTGCTGAACCTAACTGAAATGACTCCACTAAAAAGAACAGTCATGGCAGAGTGACTGAATGTTTACAACAGAATATAATACAGATAAATCAACTTTTTACAATTAAACTAAAATATTAGCCTATATCATATTTCTTTTTCAAATGAGAAAATGAATTTGAAAGTATTATCCTATATAATAAAGAGCTAATATGCAAATGGTCATCATGCTGTAATGGCTCAGATACTCAACACTGGGGAGAAGAATGGGGACCATCCAGGCACAAATGAGTTAGCGAGAGAGAAATGGGGACCAGACAGGTACAAATGAGCTCAAAAGAGAAGAATGGGGATTAAACATGTACAAATGAGCTCGCAAGAGAGGAATGGGGACCAGACAGGCACAAATGAGCTCGTGAGAGAGGAATGGGTACCAGCCAGGCTGTGGCCCAGGAAAGGGACAAGCCACCTACCCTGCAGTCCTGGGCACCAGCACCTGCGGCCCGGGCAAAGCTGGCCCGGGTCCTGGATACCTGCGGCCGGCCAGAGGGAGGGAAGCCCGGGTCCTGGGTGCCTGTGACCAGCTGGAGGAGGGAATTCTGGGTCCCGGGTGCAGGGTGAGGCAGAGGCAGTTAGGGGCAATCAGGCCAGCAGGGGAGCAGTTAGGAGTGATCAGGCCAGCAGGGGAGCAGTTAGGGGCGATCAGGCAGGCAGGCAGGCGAGTGATTAGGAGCAAGCAGTCCCAGATTGCGAGAGGCAGGCAGACATCCCCTGAAGGGTCCCGGATTGGAAAGGATGCAGGCCAGGCTGAGGGACTCCCCATTCCCCCCATGCATGAATTTCATGCATTGGACCTCCAGTCTATATATACATAAAAGTCTAAGCGACCGTTTGACCATTCGACCAATAGCTATGATGTGCACTGACCACCTGAGGGCAGACGCTCAATGCAGGAGCTCCTGAGCTGCGGTGACTTGGCAGCTGCGGCTCTCGGGGGATGCACCCACCCAATTCCAGGTTGCATCATCCGAGAACCACCCCCTTGTAATCCAGGACCCATCAGGGGATGTCATAGAGCTGGTTTCAGCCCAATCCTCCCAGGCCAGGCTGAGGGACCCCACCGGTGCCCGACCCCGGTCCTCTAGGGTGAACTATAAGTTGTTATGCAGTTATATATTATTACAAGTAGTGATTTGATTGTAATGATTATTGATTAGATAAATAATAAATATGAGTCCTAATATATTTTCTTCTCTTTTTAAAAAAATGTACAGAGACATTAGTAAAAACCGTCAATTAAGCATTACAAATTTTCTGTACTGGACCATCCTGGGTTTCAGTCATGCCTTCATTTTCTTTTATGGATCCTATTTTCTAATGGGGAAAGATATATCTCTTCTTGGAAATGGCCAGGTAAAATTTATAATTTTTAAAAATTGTTTATTAATGGTTTGACTTAATTTGGTTTTTGATAACTTTCTGTCATAAAAAATAAAAGTGAAATTCAGTTTAAATTATAAAATTGCAGGTATTAAATTAAAATGCAATTATAAAAAGGTTTTAACGTTTTTTTACTTGATAAAATTTTATGCAAATTAAAATAAAAAGGCAATACAATGTAATCTTAATATGAAGCTCAAGGTACCAGGCAATTTTGCTCTTCAAAAATACAAGGGGATATATTAATGTCCCTGCATGCTGTTCACTCCAGAACTGTGTTTTTAATAATAACTACTGTTTACTTAGTGCTTACTTTTGTGCTAAGCTCTTTATATATCCCATATCCATTAATCCTCACAATAATTCTGTTGGAGAGATACTATGACTCACCCTTTTTAGATGAGAAATGAGGATTTAGAAATGAGGATTTGCTTTTAGTTGCATGAATTATTTTTTTGGTATGTTTAGGAAGTGCTACAGAGTTTTCTGCCCTTCCTGCTATTCTCCACACAGCAGTCCACATGATCTTTTAGAAATTAGAATATGATCATCTATCTAATATGCTCAAAATCATCTGGTGTTTTATTATAAGCCACACTGATTTTCTTGTCACTTGAACAGACCAGTTTGTTCCTGCCTTAGGACCTCTGCACTTGCTGTTTCTCTTCTTGGATGCTTTTCTCTCACATGGTTTGCTGAAACATCACTGGCTCAAGAAAGCCTTTCTAGCCCACTCCCTTACAATGCTGTCTCTTTCACCTTTCATCACTTACTGGCCCTTTACTGTATGTTTACATTTCTTCATAGCACTAATCTGTCCCTCAAGGTATATATTTTTAGTTTATTTGTTTATCTGTTTCCTTCACTACGTGTAAACTCCATGAAGTCAGCAATTTTGTTTTATCATTGCTTTATTGCCAAAGGCCTGTAATATAATAGATGTTCAGTTTCTATTTGCTGAGTATACAAATGAATAATGAATGAGCCTTTTTAACTTGGCTTTATTAAATAACTAGAAGCCCGGAGCATGAAAATTCATGCACTGGAGGGAGTGTCCCTCAGCCCGGCCTGCCTCCTCTCACAGTCTGGGAGCCCTCAGGGGTGGGAGGTGATGCCCCCATCAGACCTCTACTGCTGCCACTGCTGGCAGCGCAAGCCTCGGCCAGCCCTGGTTACCTGAACCTCGGGCAGCCCTGGGCAGCTGGGCAGCTGCCATCCGAGGCTTGCCTGTGCCTCAGGCCAGCCCTGGGCGGCTGGGGGACTGAGGGATCTGGGGGACTCCAGAGGCAGGCATGCAGAGGCTGAGGGGACTGGGCGCTGCCATCTTTGAGGGTGTGGCAGTCAATTAGCATATTCCCTCCTTATTGGCTGTGGGCGCCACCATCTTTGCAATGGTGTGAGGGTCAATTAGCGTATTCCCTCTTTATTAGATAGGACTAGAGGCCCGGTGCACAAAATTCGTGCACGGGGTGGGGTGTCCCTCAGCCCAGCCTGCACTGTCTCCAATCTGGGACCCCTCGAGGGATGCCCGACTGCCCTCTCACAATCCAGTACTGCTGGCTCCCAACCGCTCGCCTACCTACCTCCCTGATTGCCCCTAACTGCTTCTGCCTGCCAGCCTGATCACCTCCTAACCACTCACTCCACTTCCAGCCTACTTGATGCCTAACTGCTCCCCTGCTGGCCCGATTGCCCCTAACTGCCCTCCCCTGCCAGCTTGGTCACCCCTAACTGCCCTACCCTGCTGGCCTGGTTGCCCCTAAATGCCCTCCCCTGCAGGCCTGGACCCCCTCAACTGCCCTCTCCTGCAGACCTGGTTCCCCCCAACTGCCCTCCCCTGCAGGCCTGGTTCCCCCCAACTGTCCTCCCTTACAGGCCTGGTCACCCCCAACTGCCCTCCTTTGCCAGTGCAGTCACCTCTAACTGCCCTCCCCTGCAGACCTGATTGCCCCCAACTGCCCTCCCTTGCAGACCTGGTTCCCCCCAACTGCCCTCCCCTGTAGGCCTGGTTCCCTCCAACTGTCCTCCCCTGCAGACCTGGTCCCCCTCAGCTGCCCTCTGCTGCAGGCCTGGTCACCCCCAACTGCCCTCCTTTGCCAGTCCAGTCTCCCCTAACTGCCTCCCCCCTGCAGGCCTGATTGCCCCCAACTGCTCTCCCTTGCAGGCCTAGTTCGCCCCAACTGCCCTCCCCGGCAGGCCTGGTCCCTCCAACTGTCCTCCCCTGCAGGCCTGGTACCCCATGCTGGCCTGGTCCCCCGCCCCCAACTGCCCTCCTCTGCTGGCCTGATTGCTCCCAACTGCCCTCCCTTGCAGGCCTGGTCCCTCCCAACCAGCCTCCCCTGCTGGCCTGTTCACCCACAACTGCCCTCTCCTGCTGACCATCTTGTGGTGGCCATCTTTGACCACATGGGGGTGGCCATCTTGTGTGTTGGAGTGATGGTCAATTTGCATATTACCCTTTTATTAGATAGGATTCGGTAACAAATTCAGTTAGAAGAAGTTATCCAAAAAATAAGCGAATAGTGATAGAAAGTGTTTTGAGCATCTGTCTCTTCTGAGTGGGGTAGAGCTAGGGTTAGTACAGTTTAAACTTTACACATTTTGGAGGCTTTCTTTAACCGAGAAAGAACATACCACTGTAAGTATAAGCTTAAGTATACTTGAAAATAACTGACATAAATAGGTCCCACTTAACCCAACCAATATAATAAGCCTAACTAACTTTTCTTTAGCTAGATCCCCAAAATGCCCTCTGCCTCTCACTTCATTACCAACTCAAGGGGAAGTCAGAATGGAAAGAGGCAGTAGTCTTAGCTGATTAATTGCAGTTGAAATATATTACTTTTGCTAATTGCATAAAAACAATGACAACAACATGTGTTTTTATAGCTCCCTAGGGCCTCGAATGCAAGAGGAAGCCCTAAATAAACTCTGCTTCTAAGAAAGATTCCATGTAACTGGCCCCTGTAAAACCAGATACTGTACTGAGGGATAAGACATGTGCAGTTATTACCACATCCAGGCACAGGTTCTCTGGCTGCATTTAATACCTGTCCACATAGCCCTGAAAGAGGAGACTGGCACTCCTCCAAGAGCTCAGTAGAGTGAGACACACTGTTTTTCAGTATTCCTAGGTAATTTCTAGAGATGATAAAAGCAGAAAAAAGAGGGATCCATTATGCTTTTTCATTCTCTTAACCAATAAACTCCTCTAATACCCTGAAATAAAAGAATATTAATTGATATTTTATTGTTGATAACTATTATAGATTGCTGTTTACCAGGCACCCTATCCTTTTTGCAGACCCAAATTATAAAAACCTATAAGGTTTTCCCCCATTTTACAAATGAAAAAAGTGAGATACAGAGATGTTAAGTAATTTGTCAAGTTAATGCTAATTGTTAGAAATCTGTGATAACAAAACAGAGCCTTTTAAATAATTTTTAAACCAATAGTAAAGACTATGACTACTTTATGAACTAAGTTAACATAAACTTCTAGTTATGTTCTTATTTGTGGAACTTAAATCCTGACATTCTTTGGGGATTCTACATTTTTAATAAACTATGTAAGTTTTTGCTATTAAAAAAGCCCAGGGGGATACTTTCTGACTGACATTAACACCATTTTTACAAGGAATCCTTGAGGAGTAATTCTATTAGCCATTATCTTTCAGGTAATGGTTTTGTGTGTAATTTTTTTTTCCTGCTCTGCCTATGCCATGTCCAGAAATACAGTGGCAAGTTATCTGGTGTAACTTCCGGTTGGAATGGTTATAAAAAATAATTGTGATCAAACAAGGTTTTGTTATCATTGTTACTGTGTGACAGGAATGAAGCAGTCACTATATCTTTCTAAATAAAAACAGTCTGTGCCACATAATTCCAAACCCATCTTGGGTTTTCAGTCTGATAATGTTATGCCATGGGTAATAATATTAAACATAGTAATTCTTATGGTGTTTCTTCTCATACTCCTTTAACTTTACTAATCTAGTCACAGATTTCAAATGTAACTGGCTTAAATAATGCAAGTGCTTTTGGTAAAAATGAAGTTACTTTCTGTTTAACATCCAACTTAGCATCATGGTGACACATAGTGCAATAATGGTTTGTTCTTTCTGTTTAGATGTTTGGAAACTGGACATTTGGCACCTTGGTCTTCACAGTAATGCTTATTACAGTCACAGTAAAGGTATGGCACAGAAATTAGACAAATGAACACACTTTGTATATGTATAATTCATAGTTAAATTTCTTTAGCCATAGATGCATATTTTTCCGTTTTCCTTCTTTAGTCATGAATGATTTCACTGATTGCTATTTAGTAATTCATTTTTGTCAAAAATCTATTCTTAAGTTCATTATTTTGCAAAGCATCTGCTGATTATTATGGTCAATAAAGGTTAACCCCACAGTACTCATCTGTGAAATTTTGCTTTTCTGTGTATAATGCATAACAACACAAGTTGTTTCAAGCAATGGAGTTGAAAATAAAGTACTCATGAAATTTCAATGCTTTTTTGTCACAGTAGAAAAATATTATAAACTTTAATTGTTCAGTTTCATACTAGGATCCTTGCATTAATATTTATCTTCTAAGAAACTTTGTCATAGGAACCTTACTTATAATTAATATATTTCATGATTTTTATCTTAGAGGTTAAAGACTTATGTTAAGGATTTAAAAAAATTTTTTTTTTTTTAGATGGCTTTGGAAACTCATTTTTGGACCTGGATCAACCATCTTGTTACTTGGGGATCCATTATATTCTATTTTGTATTTTCTTTGTTTTATGGAGGGATTCTCTGGTGAGTGATTATATTGTATTTTAATTACATTCATTCAACTCTGATAAATACAGGTGGGCAAAAGTAGGTTTACAGTTACTAGTATGGAAAATAATACATCCTATATAATAAAGAGCTAATATGTTAATTTGACCGAACAGCAGAACGACCGTCCGGACGACATTCCGGATGAAGCCAGGGCTGCGAGGGCTGCCCGGGGCTGCAAGGGCGGCTAGGCTAAAGGGGGCTGCGAGGTCCAAGCCCCTTGCACAAATTTCGTACATCGGGCCTCTGGTAATTAATAAACAGTAATAGAAGAATAAACTTCTGTGTACTCACAACTGCAAACCTATTTTTGCCCCAGCCCTGTGTTGTGATAGATTTTTATTTTGAACAAATAATCTTGAGGTCCTACAAATTTACATCTTTTCAGTTGATCTTACTGATATAGAGTAAAAAGAAACTAACAATTACTGAATAGTATGTTCTAAGGGTTTTACCTAAGATATTACATTAATTCATCACAATAATCTTAATAGTCTCCATATTTTCTCTATGGAAACTGAGCCCCAAGATTCCAAAGGTTAAAAAAGAACAAAGCTAGGATTTAAACCCCAATTATTTTATTCCACAATTAATGTCCTTAACACTAACCATATTTTCTCTAAATTATTTACTAATGTACATACTAAAAAGTCATATTGAGCCATTAAGTTTTCATGAATGACAACTTTTCTGTTAAAACTAAATAGTATGCTTCATCTTCATTGGTAAATTGCCACTCATATTTTCAGCTACTATGATAGATTAAAATTTAATGCCTCTACTAAGAGTCTTTTATAAGTGATGAACAACTAAAGTCTCTCATTTGGAGAATTTATAATACATTTGTCTGCTGTGCCTTTGATCCCTGTATTGGGTAAAAAATTATAGAAGATGAGCAAAAAAACTTAGATTAGCTAAATATCTTCCACTTAGGATCATAGAAGGCTACTCTTTTGAATAACACTTTGTTTATAATGTTTGTTTTTAATGTTCTTTATTTTTTCATTTCTTTCTGTTTCCCCATTTTAAAATATATTTGTAGAGAAGAACCTCTAAGTAGAACTTTTCAACCTAAGATTTGGATAATCGATCTTTTAATTGCTTAGTAGAGAATATTTTGCTACATACTTTTTCTTGTGTTTATTGGTCTCTTAAGTCTGTATTACTAAGTAATTCTTTTAATATCCTACTAAGATAAGAGTTATCTAGTCAACTACTTGCCACTTTTCTAATAAAAACTATAGTTGTCATTGAAAGTAATTAAATTGAATTTCATTTTTAATAATTAAAGTCTATCTTATTTTATTAGTTATTCAATTAGTTACTGGTTCTAAATTTTGAACATTATCCCAAACTTGTATTCCAAATTAAGCTGTAAACCTTCCAATATAGTAGGTTTGTAAAAAACTCACATGTAAAGCCACATGACTTGATTTAAGAAACCCTTATCAGTTTCTATTTTTATTAATCCCACTTCCTTTCTTTGCAGGCCATTTTTGGGCTCCCAGAATATGTACTTTGTATTTTTTCAGCTCCTATCAAGTGGTTCTGTTTGGTTTGCCATAATCCTCATGGTGGTTATATGTCTGTTTCTTGATATTGTGAAGAAAGTATTTGACAGACATTTCCATCCTACAAATACTGAAAAGGCACAGGTAACCATTTTTATATACAAAACCTTTTATTTAGGGGTTTTTAACAATGAATAGCTATTATTATAATTTGTTTATATCAGAAAATAAGAAATTATTCATTTCTGTATTAAGCATTTTACAGTGTAAATATTAAGCCTGATCTTTTTAAAGTTATTTCTGTTAATTGTATGACTCCTGACACATAGTAGATGCTTAAGAAATAATAGCTATTTAGTTGACTGTGCCTTGTTTGTATATTTGACTTGTAAATGAGCCAGAAGTCTATCTGATTAATTTGTCTTATTACTATACCATAGTATTTGATCCATAGGCTCAAGAATACATTCTAATTAACATTTATGTCGCAATAAACACTGATTTTTTTTCATCTAAATTTGGAAATTTAGTTACATATTCAACAAATAGAATGTGTTTCCCTAAGTAAGGGTTGAGTTAGGCTTCCTATGTGGTGTGTTGGGTTTTTTGATTGTTTTGTTTTGTGGTGCTTTTTTGTGAATGCTCACCTGGGGATATTATTTCCATTGATTTTTAGAGAGTGTGGGAGGGAGGAGAAAGAAGAAACATCTATGTGGGAGAGATACATCAATTGGTTGCCTCCCACACGTGCTCCAACCAGGGTCTGGGATCCAACCTACAACAGAGGTACATGCCATTGACCAGGAATCTAATCTGTGACCCTTTGGTGTGCAGGCTGGCGCTCTAACCACTGAGCATACCAGCCAGGGCAGCACTGGTCTTAATTTCAGTGATCATGTTAACATTTCTTTAGCCTTTATTTATTTTGGTAACTCAGTCCTAACCAATATACATTTTAACACCATTGAAGCAGCATAGGCCTCCAAAGCCTGGCAAACGTAATTCAGATGCTATTTTAACCATTTATAAAATGTGTGCCTTTAATCAAGTCATTTCCTAAGCCTCAGTTTCCTCCTCTGTAAAATCAGAATAATAACTACTGTCATACATGATTCTTAGAGATGATGAATATAAAACACCTAACACTGGGCCTATATGTAGTAAGTCCTTAGAAAAAACATAATTAGCCTTCAATTCCCAGTTAGGGCACATACAAGAAACAACCAACGAATACATAAATAAATGAAACAAGTTAATATATATCTCACTCTCCTCCCTCCCTACCTTCTTTACTCCCTCCCTCTCTTTCCCTCCCTTTCCTCTATCTCTGAAATCAGTTTTTTAAAAAACATAATTACAAGAATGATGAGGATGTTGCTCTGTGATAATTGATCTCCAAATAAGGCTAAATAATTGACATCATCTGATTACTCTACATATGCATATATTTATATCAGTATGGATAAACTTTTCTACTCTGCAATCTATTACTTAAATATACTAGTATATCAGAAAAGTTTACCTACCTTATTTAATCTTAAGACAAATATTTACAGTAACAGAAGAATATATATATATATAATAATAAAAGCATAATATGCTAATTAGACCTGACGTTCTTCCGGACGAAGCCACGGCAGCCGGGGCCAAGGCAGAGGCTCCCGGCTGCCACACTGAGGCAGAGGCAGCCACCGCAGTGGCCGGGGCCGAGCCCCTTGCACGAATTTCATGCATTGGGCCTCTAGTTTTTAAAAATTGCCTATTATACTTTTTCTAGACCTTTATAAAGTTTACACATTGGTCTCTCACCTTGGTCTATAGAAACTTATATTTCACCAAAATATATTAACGACATCACTTTAAAAACTATTCTTACTTTTTAATGTTTTTTCTTAATTTCCGAGAGAGGAAGGGAGAGGGAGAGAGAGATAGAACATCACTGATGAGAGAGAATCATTGATCTACTGCCTCTTGCACAATCAAGCCTGCAATCCAGGCATGTGCCATGAGCGGGAATCGAACCAGTGACCTCTTGGATCATGGGTCTCAACTAAGCCACACTGGCCAGGCAAAACTTTTTTCTTTATGAAAGTAAATAATTAGATTTATTTACATTTACCTTTAGAAATTCTATAATAAGCAGTGCATTTGCAAATTATGTATTTTCATTAGACTTCTTAATAAAGGTGATAATATTAGTTCTTGTTACCTTTTTGATAGCCTCTTTCTAAAGGATTACATAGGAAATATTTTGTACCTTAAGGAGGACTCTTAGACAAGAAAAGGTTAAAAGTACCTTATTTATATTGTGGTTCTTTTTTTTTTTTTAATATATTTCTTTATTGATTTCAGAGAGGAAGGAAGAGGGAGAGAGAGATAGAAACATCAATGATGAGAGAGAATCATTGATTGGCTGCCTCCTGCACACCCCTTACTGGGGATCGAGCCCACAACCCGGGCATGTACCCTTGGCTGGAATCGAACCTGGGACCCTTCAGTCTGCAGGCCAACGCTCTATCTACTGAGCCAGACTGGCTAGGGCTATATTGTGGTTCTTTAACCATAGGTTAAAATTGATCAAAAATGGAATGTGTAATAAATCATTCTATCTGTGTGTGAAAACTGCCATAATCTCCCTTTTTGTCCCACTAAATTTACTTTAAAATGACTTGACAGGTGTTCTGTGTTTTCTAATCCAAAAAGGAAATCTCTGCTTCCACTCAGGAATCTTCTGTGTTTTGTTTTTTTCCTTCAACAGTATATGGTCATTCAGATCCCATGTGTAACATTATTCCTTTGCTATAAGCAGTAATCTTTATTATTTCAGCCTTATACTTTCACCTTTGAGTTCACATGATAAAGAATAATTAGAAAGTTGTCAGCCATTTTATTGTTTACCAGAAAAATCATATCAAAAGAAAAGTTGTCAGCATTTATTTTGCACTTTGTTTTACTCCAGAATAACAATGTGGTATTAAGCATGAAGAAAGCGAGTAGTCCTACAAATGTCAGTCATGTATATATACTATGTATGATATTTCCTGCTCTTATTAGGGACAGATGTGTCTTTATATAGCTTGTCCTATGTCTGTCTCTTAGGTGATGAATACAGCTCACTGACTCTTTGTATGTCCCATCCCTTTTCTGTCCACTTATAGATGTACTCCAACACAGTTGCTTTAAGTGACGAGTTCATCGCACTGCAGCCATTGTCAAGGGCAAGGAATCAGCTGAGCAAACTTAGGTAGAGTAGGAGTAGAACCTTGTTAACTTCTGCATGCTAAAGGTCAATTAAACACTATTTAAAAGATGGGCAGAGGCATGAATTAAGAGTGAGCCATTTTTTGTTAGCACAGCTCTGTCTCTAATTTGACCTTTATTAATATGTATGTTAAAACCTAAAAAGAAAAAATCCATTTCTTCATTGAGAAGAAAATTCAGCAGAACAGGACAGAGATCTGTACCTTGTTATATATTTTACACTATTTTTTTGTAGCACAATTCTAATGCTTCTGCTTGTCATATTCATATTTAAGAATGCTCCTGCATGTTGAGAAGTTTAAGCTAACAAAATTCATCAAAATTTAAAGTTTTAAGTTTCTGTTACTTGAAAGTGAGAGTTGCTCATTTTTTATCTTGCCTTAATCTGTGTTGTAAATTCATGTGCTATTTGTCTTTGTACATTGTAATGGCTGCTGAAGCATTTCATATCCTTGCTTCTGTTTAGTGCATCTATAAATTGAACATTTACTTTATATCTCTTATACATACCTTTATCTCTACAGACAGTCCCATTCTGTCAGTTACCACAAAAAACACACACCCAGTAAGTAATCTAGAGAAGTCTTTTGATGGAAGAAAATGAAAGCTTACATCCTAGAACTGTTGGTATTAAGATACCAAAATCATATAGTGTTAACTTTAATACCAGTCTGGTTTGAAGAGAAAAAGTAATATAACTAAAATATTTGTTTAATTTTGGCACTCTTCAGTTTCTCATTCTATCAGTATTTTGTGGATTCTTAATCATATGCAGTATATATATATCGATTTCCCAAAAAATGTATGCACACACTTTGAATACTTATAAAGGCAGTGTTTTATTAAAATACATTTTATTTTCAAAATTGAGCTTTCAGCTGTTAAAGTATGTATACATTTTTTTGAATACCCTATAGTTTTGTGTGTTTTTTTAAAATATATATCTTTTTGTTGATTTTAGAGAGGAAGGGAGAGAGAGATAGAAACATCAATGATGAGAGAGAATCATTGATTGGCTGCCTCCTGCACACCCCCTACTGGGGATCGAGCCCGCCGCCTGGGCATATGCCCTTGGCCGGAATTGAACCTGAGACCCTTCAGTCCACAGGCTGACGCTCTATCCACTGAGCCAAACTGGCTAGGGCAGAATACCCTATAGTTTTTAAGTTTTTTATTCTCAAGGTTTCTAATCTCTACATTCACTTGATCAAATAAATATTTTTGACAAAGCACCACTTAACCTCTTATGGAACTCTGTGAGTTTACAATTTTGAGCTGTTCTAAAGTTTTACCAAATCTTAGGAATTTATTATTAGCTTCAAGGTTTCTGAAATATTCTACTTTGAATTACAGCTGTAAGAATTATAGATGAATATACAAATGAGTGTAAGTGGTAGTCAACTAAATTTTATGTTTAAAACAAAAACTAAAACAATCTTGAAGATTTGTCTTCACCTTTGGTTGAGCCAAATATGTATATCACATTTTATCTGTATGTGCTTTTCTGAAAACAGTGGGTATTCATTATATATATGAACAGCTAATTAACTCTAAGGCAATAGGAAAGCTCATTATTTAAAGAACATTCTTTTTTGCATTGAGAATAATCATAATATTTTTATGAAATCATATTTTACATATTGTGTTGACTTAAATCAAGCCACAAAAAAGAATGAGGTAAAAAGATCATAAACTAGAGATTTCAGGCTCCATAATCATGTAACAAAATAGTAAGCCTGACATTCATCTGTGCAAGAACACAGTGATAGCAGGCTATGTTGATCAGTTAGCCTTTGTTGCAAGCCACTCTCCAATCAGGTGGACTAAGAAAGGGGAGATAGTGGACTGTCAAATGCTAATGCTGTCCTCAGCACTGCTTCCTGTATGTCCTAACCAAAGTAGTTCACCTCTTCCAGGTTCCTCACCCATCAGATGGTCATTTTATATACTATGATTTATTTTCTTACTATCAGTATCAAAGGAAAAAAGAAGAAATGCTGTGCTCAACCAAAGGCCAGGGAGAAATAACAGTTGCTTAAATGAGCAACGAGTGACCACTGGGTGGGCATTTGCTCACAGCTGCATGAAGAACATGTGCCCACATACATCTGATGCATCCTATGACTTTTGAATACATCTTTGTTTTGAACTGCATTGAGCTATATTCCTGGGTGTGATCCATGGTAACTTGATTGTTTACAGAAAGGAAAATTATATAGATATCAAATACCTTTAACAGATTTCAAATATTTAATCAGGTCAGTACCCGAAGACTGGTGCGCACAAAACTATTAGGAATTTTCTTTTGAATAAAAGAATACTCGTTGGGAGTATTTTCTCCTCCCCTGTATTATAGGCAAAGCTATTGTAAAAAGCTATCTTTGCATAAACTTACTGTACCCTTGAACCCAGGAAATTCTACTACAGGCAGTCCTCGGGTTACGTCGGACTTGACGTACGTCGTTTCGTGGTTACGTCGCCATCTCCCATTTATTTATAAAGAAAAAGTTTCGTCATTTCAACGTATGTACATACATATGTGCTTTATGTTTTTTATTATTTTAACACAAGTAAAGGTCAGGAATTGTTACCTTTAAAATTTTTTTTTTTACTGTTTCACTTCATTACTGCTGTGTATGTGCTCCATGTGAGTGAAGTAGGTGCTTATGTAGGTGGGTTCCGACTTACAGCGAACATTGCTTACGTCGCGCAGTAGGAACGGACCTCCAATGTAACCCGAGGACCTACTGTACTTTATTTTTTATATATGTATTTTTTATTGAATAATTATTAGTCAGTTCTAAGACAGAAAATACATAGAAATGAGGAAAATTCTGTGTTTTATTCAGCAAGGACTCATAATTGTAGAAAGTTTCCAATTAGTTTGGCTATTTGTAAATAGAGAAGTCTTCTGAGAAGGGAGCATGAGAGGTGCAAAATGGGACCTATCTTTGCAATGAGAACCCTAAATCTTGGTGACAGGGAATTTGCTTAATAGAAGAAATTTAATTTTATTGAAGGAAACCTGGTTTTAATTTGTCCTTTGTGCACTGGAGAATCATGGCTTTATTTCATGCGCTTTGTTGTACGCCCTGTAAGCAGCTGCTGCTAGCTCTCTTTTGTGATAGTAAACAAATGTAGTGGTGTGTGAACATTCATTTGTGCCTCACAGATTGTGGACCCCAACTTACTGTTTTGATTCTGAATCTGTATACAGTGAGAGTATTGTCTGTAATATGAGACTTGTTGCTTTTTTATCCTTCTAGATGGAAGAAGATAAGGGTTCAGTCAGCTCAGCATATGAATTTGCTGAAAGCAAGCACAGAGGGGAGGACAGTAGGCACCTGCTAGCTGAGGCTTGCAGCCAGCAGGACAGTTCTTACGTGCACTAGGTAGTACTGCGCTGGATCTTCCTGGGGACGTATCCGCTAAGTTCTCATGTTTGGGGCATGCTATGGGAGAACTGGCCTGATATTTTAGTTTTACTTTACTAATAACTCATTGTTTCTCACATTGTTGTTTTTGTTTACTTGTTTCCTTTTTTCTGATCTTTACTTTTTTTATATGTCCATTCTGTATACTTTATTAATCTTCCTTTAGAGTTACACTGTTGAATCATACTTCATCTCAAATTCTAACCTAGTAAGGTATTTTCACAACCTTTTGTCTTATATTCAAGAAGTTATTCCTTGTCACTTCTTTTGAAAATATGTCATGCTATTTCTATTATTTCTGAAATCACTTTCCCAGTTGAAGTTGTTGTGTATCATTTTATACATCTTAATGTAGTTAGACACTGAGTTGCTTATCTAAGTCTACCTCTTGAATTGAATGATCAAATGAATGAGTTTTAGGATTGGTGCTGAATAGTTTTCTGTTGACTGATATTCACCAAACTCTCAGTTCTTTTCATAAATTTTAATAGTTATATCTTTGTAATAAAAAGTATGAATTTATAAGGGCTTGATTAAAAAACCCTCTTGAGAAACCCTGACAACTTTATTGGGATGTGCAAAATATTCTGAGTTGTAGTAATTATAGAGGATAATTCTTACCACTAATGTTTTTTACTTGATCTACTTACCATTTTGTATATTGTACAGCATGTCTTTGAATAACATCATTTCATTTAATGGCTTTTCATTGTAACATTAATGAGATGCTGTAGAGACTTAACTCTTGTTTATATCAATTAGCCTATGATAAAATTGGTTTCATCATATGTCATTTCACTTAAAGTCCAAAAAGGTGCTATTGTCTCACCTGAGGTAAATCCTAATAAGTGGTGAAACTTAAAAAAAAAAAAAACAACACTATTTGTAAATTGTAAATCAAACCATGTTACAGGTATAATAATATGAAAAATCTAAATTATTTTGGAAGACGTATTTTTAAAATTAGATTCCTTTATTGAATTGCCCTAAATGGAAATTGTTAAAGATAATTAATCAACTCATGGTTATTATTATTTGAAAAGAAATATAAAAGAATTCTGAATTTTTATTTTGTTTCTAATGCAAATTTGGCTATTTTAAAAGACATAGGTCTGGTGCACCTTAACTTTTATATGCCCATTAAAATGTACAATACAGTTGAGAATTGGGTTCTTAGAATGTTGCTATTAAATAATAGGGGCCTGGTTACTTTTTTTAACTACGTTATTTTTACAAAGTGAATTTTCTCATCATTCTCTTGACATTTGGTCTCCCTTCCTATAAACAAGAAGCCAGAAGAATCCTCAAACTATGAATATGACTTTAGTAAAATTGCTGGGGGTATAAACCTGATCTGCAGTTTTTTTCTATTTATCACTGAATTTTAATTGGTTGAATGAAATATAACCTGAATATTTTCCTTCTCGTGTATTTTGCCTTTGGTTTATTTTTATTTTTTTAGATAAAAATCACTTTTAAAAATAAGTGTTATATAATATCCCCTCTTTTTTTTTTTTTTCTGTCTTGAAATTGCATTTTTTTTCTGCACTCAAAATTTGGTTGGCCTTGCAAAATCAGACAGAAGGCTACGCTGTGCCCTGAATGTTGCAGTGGGCTAGGGTCTTCTAATCATCTCCCTCTACTGTCACCTGCCTCAGAGGCCTCTATTGCTTTGTCATTTTTTTGTCTCTGCATTACTGCTCTGAATGTCCTCTTTCAGGGTGTATCTAACAACCACAGGGATAGCATTAGGATGCTATGGCTACTGACTTTTTTCATTCTGGAACCAGGTGCTTATATCTCAGACCCGAAACCTGCCACTACCAAAAAGAGAACACATTTTAAGCAGTTTCAACTAACGGCAAGTCCCTTTGCTCTCTTGTGACAAAGGTACAGATGCTGCCTCATTTAACAAAGCAGAGACAGAAAACCTTAATGACTAAAAGACTAATATTAATAAGACTGCCACCTGTGGCAGGAACTAGATGCATGCCTGATAAATATGACTGACACTTTATAAAACTAGTATTATTTTCAAATGTGTGCTGACTTACTGAACAGCTTTTTCATCTGGAGGTTAAAATGAAGGAAAATAATTAGTATTGACAGTATTTCTACCATTCACTTTTCCTATGACATACTGTAAAATGATTGATACTTAGAAAACTGAATTCTTAATATCAGCTGTGCCATGACTTGGTGCATTAATTAATGCTATTCTGCTTTACCCCCTCCATCAAAAGTGGGGATCTTACCATTTTTCATAGATACTGATACTTTTCTTCACCTGAACTACAAATTCTGTGTTTTATATTGTTATTTATGTAACTACATTATTAAAATAAAGGAGTCCATCTTTTTGAAACTAGGAATAAGCAAAATTATTAAAATAAGCTTACCGTAAAATGTAATTATTATATGCATATTTTCATAGTTAGATTTAAGCAACACATATAGAAATCTCCTCCTCTTAGGAGATCCCTCAAAGACAGTATGGAGGTAGTCTACCTGTATTTATAACTATCTTTCCACGTTGTTCATTTTATTTGGAGAGAAGGAAAGAAGGAAGTTTGGAGGAGTGACTGTAAGCTTGAGGCATGTTTTGGAGAAATAAGCCTAGAGTAAGACAGAGCAGCTATCTAACTGCCTTCATCAAATGGTTGCCTATTGCAATCCTATCTAATAAAGAGGGAATATGCTAATTGACAGCCATGCCCTCACAAAAGATGGAAGCACCCACAGCCAATAAGGAAAGAATATGCTAATGAACTGCCACACCCTCAAAGATGGCGGCACCCAGTCCCCTCAGCCCCACCAGGGCTGCAGGTGTGCGGCACAGCTGGGCCCACCCTGTGCACCTGCCTCCGGAGTCCCCCAGTCCTCTCAGCCCCCCAGTCGCCCAGGGCCGGCCTGAGATGCAGGCAAGCCTCGGATAGCGGCTGCCCAGCCAACGCCTGAGGCTTGGGCAAGCCTCGGATGGTGGCTGCCCAGATGCCCAGGGCTGGCCCGAGATGCAGGCAAGCCTCGGATGGCGGCTGCCCAGCTGCCTAAGGGCCACTTGAGGCTCAGGTAACCAGGGCCGGCCGAGGCTTGAGCTGCCGGCAGTGGCAGCGGCAGTGGCAGCAGCAAAGATGTGATGGGGGCGTTGCCTTCCCCTGATCGCCAAGTCGCCTCCCGCCCCTGAGGGCTCCTGGACTGTGAGGGGACAGGCCTGGCTGAGGGACTCCACCCCCTCCAGTGCACGAATTTTCATTCACCAGGCCTCTGGTTCTTATTAATGAGATAAAGCTATTACTTATTTTAGGATATTATTCTTAACCAAATTTGGAATCAGTAATATTTTATGACTTTTGATTTTACCTTTAAAGGAAAAACATTTTCTTAAACACAAACTTTTTCTCCTTTCATAATTATAGTCTCCTTTCCAAATATCTCCTTTAAGGCTATGAAGGGCACTCATTTTGAATATCAAGTATATAAAACAATTTTAAGGATAAAAGAACAAATATGGCTAATAGCTTGGTAATTATTACCTAAACTTAAAAACATTACTTAATTTGATAGGTAATATGTAATAAAGTGATTAAAAGATTTAGAAATGTATGAAAATTTTTTAACATTTGGGAGATTTAGGGAAGATATTTTGTAGAAACTTCTAATGGGAGAAACTTCTAAATGTTTACCATCACTGATATAAAAATAATGGAAATAGAGCCGTGAGCCAAAATTTATTTAGAAAGGCAAGTTCTATAAACATGAAAATTGTTATTAGCCATACATAGTCATGTTGAATCTCCGTAGTTGTTTTGCTTGGGAGCCCTTCGAGCTCTAAATGACGTGGTGGTTCCCAGGAAGAAAGTGGTGGAGTGTGTCATACAAATTAATCAAAATTTCTCATAAATTACAAGTTTCTTCTTTGTGCCACCAGGTAAGATCTCACTTCCATTACAATACTTTTCTTTTTTAGTATTTACAATTAGTGAAGAAAAAAAAAAGTATTGATTTCCTCTGTAAATGCTAAGCCCCATTTCCACCCCCATTTATACTGGCAAATGTGGCAACATGTACTCTGGCTGGGCTCCCAGTTCCTACATATGATATCAAAGATCCGTATGGGAAAGGGATAGAGCTTGAAGGTTTGCTGGACAACAGTGTAGTGTTACTTTATAGATCTACTAGAGGCCCGGTGCACAAAATTCACGCACGGTGGAGGGGAGTGTGTGTGTCCCTCAGCCCAGCCTGCACCCTCTCCATTCTGGGACCTAAACGGGCAGTCGGACATCCCTCTCACAATCCAGGACTGCTGGCTCTCAACTGCTTGCCTGCCTGCCTGCCTGCCTAATTGCCCCTAACCACTTCTGCCTGCCAGCCTGATCACCCCCTGACCACTCTCCTGCCAGCCTGATCAACACCTAACTGCCCTCCCCTACAGGCCTGGTCCCCCCAACTGCCCTCCTCTGCAGGCCTTCCCACCCCCAATTGCCATCCCCTACAGGCCTGGTCCCCCCTCCCCCCCCCCGCAAATGCCCTCCCATGCAGGCCTGGTCCCCTCCAACTGCCCTCCCCAACTGCCCTCCCCTGCTGGCCTGATAGCCCACAACTGCCCTCCCCTGTCGGCCATCTTATGTCCACATGGGGGCAGCCATCTTTGACCACATGGGGGTGGCCATCTTTGTGTGTTGGAGTGACGGTCAATTTGCATATTACTCTTTTTATTAGATAGGATACAAAAACACAACTAGCATTCAGCATTTTCAAAGCAGCTGGTTTTTTTTTTCTTTTTAGAAAAAAAAACAACAGTTTTCTTAGTTCAAAAGGTGATCCGAGGAAGTCCCTCGGATCACCTTTTGAACTAAGAAAACTGTTTCTTTTTTTTTCCCCTAAAAAGAAAATATATATATATATATATTTTTTTTTAAAAAAAAATCAGGGAAATATGCTAATTAGCCGGGACACCATAATGGGTCAACCGGACAGGAGGAGGTTGTGTGCGCAGCATCAGGGGCGGGGCAGCAGGGGCCTCTGCACGCCTGCACTGGGGGAGGGCCTGATCAGCAGCAGCTGCGGCTGCTTCAAGGGCTGGAGAGGAAGGCAGGGCCGGACCGGCGACTCATGGGTGGGTGGTGCTGCACAATTTCGAATAGCGCGCTGGGCTCCTGGTTTCTTTATTTTATTTTTGACATTTCAAGATGTTTACTCTGTTGGGTTGCTCATATATTAATACCTGCCCTTAGATTTTAAAGTGAAAGGTGATGAATGCAAAGCAAGACCATTACCTAATTAGTGTTCTGTCCATCTAGCTGCTGACTTTACAGATGTCATTTTCAGTGAATTCCCATCAGTTGATTGAGCACTAGCTCTATAGGCAAAGCACAGTTGTTAAACTCCTGGATCTCTCCAGTTTCTGGTCTAGTTCAGTGCTTCCCAGGTAAATGTGGTGCACGACAAGTTAGTTGTTTGCTTGTTTTGTTTTGTTGTTGTTAATTTCCAGTCCATCACAGACCAATACTTTTTTTAAATACAACAATAATTAATTACTAGGAAATGAAATTTAAAAGATATATAAAATATGCCCCAATTTTAAAATTATTTTTAGAATCAACAGTTATAAAAGTATTATGGCAAAGTACCTTAAAATTTTCTAATCTTTTATTCTCAGAGTCCAGAAACATCTATATCCTCATGAGTCAGCAATTATTTTTGGATAATACTGATTTGTGGATCATGCATTGAGTTGCACTGGTCTTTTTGCAAGGGGGCAGAAGTAACAACTACTCTCTCTATGCTGAGGCTAAACGTACTGAATACACATCATATTTTTCTGCCCACACACAATTATTACTCATTTTCTTCACTTAGCCTGGAGTGTTCTCTCTCCACCATCTCCAGCTATTGAAATCCCATTCAGTCATCAAGGTGTATTTCAGATACCATCTTTTTCACCATATCTTCCATGCCCTCCCACCATTACCAACAACAGCTGGGTGTGAGCTTTCCCTTCTCTCTTTTGATATTTGTGGTCTGCCTCATGCCATAATTATAAGAAAGCAGTATAATGTCATAATAAAGAAGTTTGGGCTCTGGAATCAAAGAAACCAAGACTCAAGCCCTAGCTGGGTGACCTTGAACAAGTTCTTAACCTCTCTATTTCCTCATCTAAAAAATGCTTATGAATATGGTGCCTATCCCAAAAGGTGGTTATAATTCTTAGATAATTCATGAGAAGCATCTTACATTGGAGGTGGCACACACATAATAAGCATTCCATTATTTGTTCCTGACTTCTCTATTATCCTTTATTAAGCACAGTTCCTTGCTTAATAAATATAAATTGAATTTAAGTGTTTGTGTCATTTAAGTGATGTCACCAGACAGTGGAATAGAATCCAGAAAGAGATTACCTGATAGTTGGAGAGGTGAGGGCGATTTCATGGAGATGATGGTATTCAAACTGAACTTGATGTCAGGGTCAGCCTTCTGGCCCTGATTGGTGGCAGGCCCTGGCACGTAACCCCAGGCAAGGAACACTGCCTGGTTGACAGTGTGGAGACTACAGGAACATTGGTAAGTTAAGCAGGAAAGGCAGCCTCAGATCAGTTTATATAGGGCCTTAAGGGTCTCCCTAAGGTGTTGTAATTTCTCCTGTGAGCATTGTGGGGGAGCTGTGGACTCCTGCTCTCTACAGAGGGTGATTTTGAGATGGTGGAACTGGAGTCTAGGGATCCAAGGAGGAAACTGATAAAATCTTGTTACCTAAACCAGCATTTCCTAAACTATTCCTCTGAATATTATCATTCCTCCTGATGTTGATTAATGTTCCCTTGGGGTTTGGGGTCTGTTATTGGAAAAAGAAAATAAAGAGTTTCAGGATTGTTCAGTGTCTCACTCTCCCCTTGGAGACTGACCATGCACACTGACTCAGACAATCCTTTACTCAGACTTTTGTTGAATGGTGTTTCCTAAATTGGCCACAGAACTTTTTTTCGTGAAATGTCTGTAAACATCTCACATTTTAAAAACAATACTGTGAACAGCCTAAACCAAGG
This sequence comes from Corynorhinus townsendii, assembly GCA_026230045.1. Classification (NCBI taxonomy): domain Eukaryota; kingdom Metazoa; phylum Chordata; class Mammalia; order Chiroptera; family Vespertilionidae; genus Corynorhinus; species Corynorhinus townsendii. The sequence goes on from JAPDVU010000002.1 coordinate 41,835,532, forward strand.
GTATTGTAAAGGAAAAAGGAAAATTTGGTTATTTCTCAGTGCTTACCAGATCCTAGGACATTGATTGGTGCAATCGAGCAATTCCCGATCAGGAACTGTGTTGACTTGTACTGCTTGGTATTAGGTAGATTTACTCTGTGCAGGGACTTTGCAGGACTTCACCAGTTGATTAGGTTCATTCTCATTGCCAGGTTAGTTACATTCCACCCTGTCTATCTCTTCTGTCCATTGTGAGTGTCTCCACAAATGTCCCCCATTGTCATGCCTGCTCTCAACACTTGGTGATTCCCAACCTTTGTGAATTGCAACCCTCAAATAAATCTATTTTTCTTGTTCTTCTTTTATACTTTTGAAAGATTTGTTATGCAATATGTTACATATGTAAATGAAAATAAGTTTATTTAAAATGACAAACCATGAGAAATTTAGTAGTACTCTTGACTATCAAAACCAGGTTTGGGATTCATTAACTATGTGTCATACCATTTTTTCCTCATTTAACAGGATTAAAATTATTAGTAGTGTGGCTTAAAGTTATCTTGCTGGGTTTATTTATGCCTGAATCAATATAAATCCTGCATACTTTCAATAATTTATTTATTTTTACATTTTAATAGTACTATTTAGTCACTTGTTTGATTTTTATACATGTACCATCAGTTAATTTTTTTAAAAAGTAAGATGAGCTGATTAAGGGTATGGTTGGCACTTAAGAGTTGCTCAGCAATTTAAGGTAAAATTATGTACTTTTTTCAAGGATAATTATGAAGTGAATATATGTAAGTGCTTAGAACCTCGCATATAGTAACACCGCATAAAGTATTTGCTACTATTTTTTGTTGTTATAATTATTATAGTTGTTGAAGGTTGGGATTAGATCCTGCCTGGATGTTATTTCCCAGGCTTCAGAATAGTTCACACTCCATTTTTCTTGAATGCTAGACATTTTAGTTGAAATTACAGGAGCATTTCACCTAAACAAAAACCTCAAGAATTCCAATTCATTATGCTTCTGAGTAGTTGATGTAATTTTGACCATAATAAAATATTGACATTAAAATCCAAAATCTTTGCATATTTAAATAATATTCATTGTTTTTGTATAATTATTTTACTTAACCTCAAATTTAAATATTTTTGTATGATTACTCTTAAATTAAGCCTTTCATATCATACATTTTCATATTGTAGAAAACAGGTTTATATACATTACTTTTAGTTTTAAAGTGCTTGTAATTTTTAATGCTTTTTGAAAAAATAACTAATTTTTTTCTGCTGCATCTTCTCCAGCTTACTGAAACAAATTCAAGTATCAAGTGCTTGGACTCCCTGTGCTGTTTCTCAGAAGGAGAAACAGCGTGCGCATCTGTTGGAAGAATGCTGGAACGAGTAATAGGAAGATGTAGTCCGACCCATGTCAGCAGGTGTGAAATTTCTCTAAGTAGCCTTTGCTGCAGATGAGTGTCCTGTAAACTGGAACAGATGAACATGCATCCCTAGATACCTAATAAATCAGCAGCTGGTTTTACCAACTGAAGCAGGAAGTGTGCTATTTATTAGCACTCTTTGATGGTAGATTTCACTTTATGGCTTTGGGTAAGGGGTTCTTTCACTAACAAAGGAAGAAAAAGCACCTTTGAAGAGACTTTTCATCTAATGAACAAAAAATTTTGCTTCATAATCTTTCTAAAATGTGGTAAATAGGAGTGTGTAAATGGTATTCATATTTGATTTTTATAACTTTTTACTATGCTACTGTTTTATTTCCTATATATTTTTGTTTGGTTGGTTTTTGTATTTACCAGTACAAAATAATCTACATATAATAGTAAAATCAAAAGATTTTGCTTTTCTTATTCTTGGTCTGTATTTTCTAGTCATTAATTTGAGAATTTTGAGGTATTTATAAACACACAAGACTGTATTGCTGTTTTCCTACTCCTTTTTACCTCTGTAATAAGGTTTATAATCAGTTGTGATTTTTAAGTTTTTACTTGGTATTTATGGTCTAATTAAAAGTTGTTAAGCTAGAACAGGCTCTTTAAATTATGGTTTATTAGAATCTTTGCATTTTTGTCTCCTCTAAAATCTTTCTTTTTTTAAATATTTTTTATTAATTTCAGAGAGGAAAGGAGAGGGTGAGAGAGAGAGAAACACCAATAATGAGAAAGAATCATTATTTAGCTGCCTCCTGCATGCCCCCCAGTGAGGATTAAACCCACAACCCAGGCATGTGCCCTGACAGGAATCAAACCGTGACCACCTGATTCATGGGGTTGATGCTCAATCACTGAGCAATGCCAGCCAGGCCCAAATCTATTTCTTAAAAGATTTATCAGTGCTTGCTTTTGTGGGTCACAACAAACAATGCAGTTTTTTGGTAAATTCCACTTAAATTTATTTGAAAGTGAAATGTATTCATTTCTTCATATATTTCCCCAAGAGACATATTATTTAGGGGATATTATTATTTAGGGGATATTAAGGAGTAGCAATAACTTTTCACACTTTGGTGTTCTTTAGGTTGATGATATTATATTCTTAAAATCAAAGCAACAATGCAGTGGTGTGCATGAAGGGTTACAGATGAGCAGGGACAGATGGTGATTTCCATTGTCCATAGTGCACCATGTGAATAGTATCACTTTCAATATGTTCCATGGCTTGGAAAAGGTTGGAAAGTATAGCAAGAAGGGGAAAAAAGCCAGCTGGTGTGGCTCAGTGGTTGTACCAGGAGATCACTGGTTCCATTCCCAGTCAGGACACACGCCTGGGTTTCAGACTTGAGCCCCAGTGTGGGGCGGCCAGGAGGCAGTGATCAATGATTCTCATTCATCATTGATGTTCCTGTCTCTCTCCCCTTTTCCATTCCTTTCTCTGAAATCAATAAACACTTTTTTTTTTTTTTAAGAAAGTACAAGAATAGAGAATCAAGGTGGAGGAGGCACAACTCTTACCTGTTGATAAAGGAATTTTTAGTATTTGGTTAGCTTTTATGTTTTAAAAATGATGAGTATGATATTCATGTATGATAAAATTCAGGTAACTTTTACTGGTGAACTTGGTAGTTCCCACTTTGCCTTTAATTGTAGCCATGTCTTTATGGTACAGTTGCATTTGTAAATAGTTTTTTCATGTTAATATAATGTCTGTCATTTCAGTCCCACTTACTTATCATAACATATAATCAAAAATATTCTCATAATGCTGTGATATCATTTCTAATAATTTTATTCCACATAAAAGAATTATTATGAGCAGTCAAATTTATTGGGATTTGCATGTTATGACTTACACAATTGTATTGTAAAATGCATTATGAGAAAGCAGCTTTGTCATGTACCAGGCCAAAAAGTTTCCCAAAGGAAGTTCCAAAAGGACTGAATGTATATTATTTTACTTACTAAGACAGTCTCATTGCATAGAACTAAGGTGGGAGTTAGAATAAAAGAATTATATAGATATCTATAATACTGTCAACAATAAATATATGTGTGTGTATATATATATATTAAAGAATACTATAGAAAGTCACAGAATTTTAAAATTTTCTACTTCAACAGGAAGTTCTCATTAATAACAGGATACATCTTCACTGTTATAAAAAAACTAGAATTGATTTTAAATGAGCCAAAAATTTTTTCTGCGTTATATATGCTTCCACTTTCTTGATATAAATTGTTTAGGTAATATATCTCCATTATTTTTACATAGTCATTTTTTTACTGCATTATCCCTGTTGAGCCTGCCCCAGGCATTATGAGATTTATTTCAGCCTGTTCTCTTAAAGCTGGCTATTATCAATCTATACTTTTTTTCACTTAGAATTGTATCATATTCTTTTTTTTGTAGGACTTTATTTTTTTTTATTTTCTTAATAAAGTCTTTAACAGTAATTAATATCTTATTTGACAGACTGTAAATATCTTTCTAATTTTGTCCAACATCTAAGGTTATAATTATCAGATGCTACTTTAATTATCTCCTTTTTGTTCTTTAATAATCTAAAAAGTGTTTTGAGATCTGTTCTTTTTTTATTCTGGTGGTAAAAAATCATATACTATGTAAAACCAGTTGGTGTTCTCAAAGGGCTATAGAAAATTGCCACAATTCCATTAAGATTATATTTGAACTTTGAAAGTTATTTTGATACATAGAGTTTTATTCCTGTTTTTTTACATGTAATTGTATTAGTGAAATATTTTTGACATTTCTGTTTTGATTTTGAAGCAGCCTTTATTCTACATTTCTATTTTATGTCTAATTTAAACGGTAGGGCAAGACTGGTACTTGTTACCAGATGTAGAAGCCCGTGGCCTAGTCCATTAACATGTTAAACATAAAAGGGCATCGCTTCAGAAATGTAACTAGTGCTTTTATAGGACACATTTCTCTGCTGATTATTAACCTTTTACTATCCAGGCATAAAAATTCTACTTACATTTTATTAATTGATTGTCAAAGGAATTTGCCATTTTGCAAGCTTGTTTTCAAAGGTAGCATCAGCCCTAACCGGTTTGGCTCAGTGGATATAGCGTCGGCCTGCGGACTGAAAGGTCCCAGGTTCGATTCCAGTCAAGAGCATGTACCTTGATTGTGGGCACTTCCCCGGTAGGGGTTGTGCAGGAGGCAGCTGATCGATGTTTCTCTCTCATCGATGTTTCTAACTCTCTATCCCTTTCCCTTCTTCTCTGTAAAACATCAATAAAATATATTTTTTTAAAAAGGTAGCATCAAGGTGCTATATGAAAGGCTATGTCATGTTGTACCCTAAAGAGCTGTACTTAAGCAATAAATGATTTTCTGTATGTGTTTTATCAACAGTTACTTCATCCTAATCAACACTGTTTTCTAATTAGAAAGGAGTTAATAATTGATATGTAATTCAGGTATTTAATGTTCTGTCAAATATGATATTTGACATATGAATGCACATGTGTGCTTTGAAAAGAGAAATAAATGGAGGAAACCTTATCTAATAACATTTTTATGTAAGCAATAGTTGCAAAAAAGAAAAATTTATACTAAAAACATTGGCAATTTGGGAGTGGAAACTTGACTCCAGATAAGTGGGGTGTTGATACTTATGTTTTATTATATATGTCTGAGCATACTTTTTCCTGCATGAATATTCTAAGAAATGTTCATAGTTCTGTTTCAGTCATATATTTTACAAATACTGAGTGCCTACTATGTACCAGGCGCAGTTCTAGGTGCTAGAAATAGGGTGGTGAACAAGCCTTTCCTTAAACTAAGGTAGATACTGTTTAAGGTTTTCTGGAAACCAGTAAGTTCTGTAAACCATTGGCATGCTTGTTGTTTGTTTTCCTCTTTGCCAACTTTGTGAAATTTCCAGGTTCCAGACTTCATTATGACTGCTCACTTAATTGATTTAAGTTTGAACATACAGAGTCTCTTAGAACTGCGGTCGCCAACCTTTTGGACCTCGCAGAGCACTGGTGGCGGCCGCTGTCTTCAAACAGCAGATGTGTGATAACAGTGAATATGGGCCATTTTAAATGTTAATCTCTTCCTCTAACATCTTTGTTTAAGGAAAGTTGGAATCCTAGAAAATTACATAAAATGTACTTATTGTTAAATTCTTTTAGTCTTTTAAGAAAAGCCAGCTTTGACTTGGCAATCCTTAAAGTAGGTTAGGCTGTTTTAAGTATGGCAGGCTATTTTTGAGCTTAAGTTACTTAAGCTTAAATTAATACAGCTGCACATAAAGTATTATGTAATGAACTAGAGGCCCAGTGCACAAAATTCAAGCACGGGTAGGGTCCCTAGCGGCTGCTGGCTGCTGGCCAGGACCTCCTTTCCCTGACTGCCAGCTGGGGCCTTCCTTTGTTTTGCACTGCCCCCTGGTGGTCAGCACACATCATAGCGAGCAATCAACTTGGGTCCGTCGAACCCCTGAGGGGACGTTTTGTATATTAGGCTTTTATATAGAAAGAAGATTGTTTTATGGGCCTTATCATTCAGACAGTAGTTGATTTTTCCAGATCACTTGTTCTTAATTAAATGAAAACCCTAATTTCATTAGACTTAGAGGTGTCTTTGATGCCTATTGAATAAATCATTCACAACATTCAAACTAATTATGCTAAAATCTTTAGAATTTATAGCTGAAAAGAAATAAATTATGAACATACTGCTATTTTGTTCCAAAGTTTTTGGTAAGTGTGATATTTGTTTGCTTCTGTGATGTCAAAATACAGCCTAGTTGCTTTTCAGTGCATAACTCTTAATAACATACTTATTTTTTAAATTAAGATTTTAAGAGAATCTTATACTCTACTACCTATAGAAAATGTTTTAATGCTAATGAATGTCTAAATTTTGGCTATTATTTTTATACTAGAGGCCCAGTGCACGGATTTGTGCACCAATGGGGCCCCTCAACCTGGCCTGCACCCTCTCACAATCCAGGACCCCTGGGGGATGTAGTAGTGCGCGAAGCGGCAGGCAGGCGGGAAAGAGCCTGGGCTGGGCGCCATGCCTCTCCCACTCATCCTGGCCCCACTGTGTCTGCCGCCCCCACTGCTGCCACTCAGTAGCACTGCCACGGAGGTGGGAGAGGCTTGCGCCACCACAGTTGCACTGGCCAGCTGTGAGCCCGGCATCTGGCGCCCGGCGTCAGCTGAGCAGCGCTCCCGCTGTGGGAGCGCACTGACCACCAGGGGGCAGCTCCTGCATTGAGCATCTGCCCCCTGGTGGTCAGTGCACATCATAGCAACCAGCCAGTTGTCCGGTCGCTTAGGCTTTTATATATATAGATAGATGATTAGAGCATTATTTTTCCCAAGTTTTGTATAATATAAATGAAATGTTTGCTAGACTTATCAAGTATGAAGAACTTCCTTTTAGCATTTAAAAATCAGTGATTATTTTAATATTCAAATTGCATTTGGTTCTAAGTTTTAGAATACTTTTTTTTCTCAACTAAAACATAGGTCCTGGTGAGCAAACTTTTCTCTTATTGTTATTTAGATTATGGAGTGCATCGGATCCTTTCTATACCAACGACAGGAGCATCTTGACCCTCTCCACAATGGACTCATCTACTTGTTAAAAGAGCAGTAGTACTTTGTGGGAGCCATTCAACTCCTTTCCTAAAATTCAATGTGATATCCTGGTAATGGCCACACTAGCTCTGCAGAATTACTTTCTGAAATCTCTGTAGTTCATACCAACTCAAAGTTACAATGGCAAACAAAATAGGATTTACACGAACCACTTCAACCCCTTTAATTTAAATCTGAACATGTTAAAATTTGTGAATAGACATTTTCCATCTCTTTGGGTTGTCCCTTGTGTTTGTGGGACTCCTAATGGCATTTCAGCCTCTTGCTGAGGCCACCATATTTTAATATCAAGGTTGAAAAGGTAATTCCTACTTAATTGTATTTTTGAGCATTAGCTTACTTGTTGAGTCTTCTATTTAAATCTGCTTCTGTAAATTATGCTGAAAAGTTTGCCTTGAAAACTCTATTTTTTTATTAGAGTTATATTTGAAGCTTTTCATGGGAAAAGTAAATGTGAATAGTAAGAAATTTTGGTCCCTTAGTGACCCATGTTGTGAATTCATTACTGCTTTCTAAGTTCATAGAGAAAATTAGGAGAATGCATTTCTAACCATTATTTACTACACTGTGGGTAGTAAATATATACCAATACCAAACTTCTCTTAATGTACGTAACACACCAGTAAAGTTAACCATATACATGCAAAGTGCGTATCATATCTTATACATAAATTGGGAATCAAGTCCATTCACCAAATTTCAAATTGATGTTTACTGATATTTTTATGGCAGACTATAAAGTGAGTAAATTAGCTATCATTAGCATATTATTATTTGATGTGTTTTTCATTTAATCTTTTGCATGCTTTAACCTAGATAATATATTTAAATTTGCTTTTATTTCCTCTATCTGAAAATTGTTTATAATATTTTATGACACTGTTGTAAAGTTCAACTATATCAATAAAAAACAAGTTTGGACAGTATTTAAATATTGCAAACACTTTTAATTGTGCAAATCAAAATGCTGGAGTAATTAAATAAAAAATAAAGAGAAGAGCCTCTCTGTGGCTTGCCTTTCAGTAAGCTAGATTATAGTGTAAAGGATCTCAACAAGAATCCTATTATTTTTAGGTTAGTATATGTTATCTGAGTTATTGCAGTCTACTACAGCAAAGGGAAATCTGCCCAGTGTTTCATTATAAGGTGTATTTTCAGGTATGGCTATAGAATGTAAGTGAAACAAAGTCTAAAATGCTAAATTTTATGGGTTAAGAACTATTACCCAGCCCTAAGCATATTTAATGATTGTGTACATATATATTTTAAACTATATGGAAATGGTTAAATAAGGTTTTGCTAAAGTTTTCCATACAGTTGACAATATAATTCTCTTTTGTAGATTTATTTTGCAGCCTTTCACGGAACCCTTTCCCATTTCATGAATATAAGACTTCTTGAATTGGGCTAATAGGGAATAGTCAAGAATTAAGACTTTACCTTTGTTCACTGGTAAACTATTTTCTTGCTAATATAACCTTTGTTTCAATAATGCAAGAATATTTTATTGTGAATTTCAGCTTAAATATTAATTTTTATAAATAGTCCTTCTTTAACTTAGATACTCCAAAATCTCTTTAGGAAGATTTTGTTATTCTGAAGATATGTTAAAGAAATAATAAAGTGTACATTGGCTACACTTACCAATTCACATTCCAGAATAGGAAATATTGCTAAAAATATTCAGTAGGGTAATTTCATGGAGGATATTATGGAATTTGCTTTTCTTAGAATGTCTTATAACAAAATGACATTCAATGGGGCCTGCATTACATCTACCTCGCAGTGTTTATTTGCCATCAACTAGACTGACTGCTGACTCTAGAGAAGGACTACGATGCCATCAAGCAGTCTAACCACTGCAGTAAGGCAAGTCAGCTAACCTGTATGGTGCTTAGGTTAAGGCGTCGTCAGTGTCATTTCCTGCATTCCTATTTGAAGTTATTTAAAAACTTTATATTTAAAAAAAAATAAATGCATCTGTTGATAATGCTTATCCTAAACTCTGTTGTTCAAAACCTACTCCACTTAAAGGAAGATTATCTTATAACGGTAAGAAAAAGCCTTTTCTTCTATTTGTTTAAGAGAATATCAGTGTTGTCTGTAAGTTTCCAATAGTTTTCTAGTGCTAATACTCACATTGTAAAACTACATAACTAGGGATCGCAGAAAATTTCCCCTTTGCATAGTTATTTAAAATTCTTTGGAAAATACAATGTTAATTAACTTACCCTTATCTGCCAAAACCAGAGTAAGATGCTACATGTGTTATTACTAGTTAATTATTGGTCTCAAATCTATTTTCCTCACATGTTTGCCTGAAGGCTGTATCACTGAAGATAGTAGCAGGCACCAAGTCAGTTCCCAAAAGGGCCCGTCAGCTGTTTTATGACTCACACCCTGGCGCAGCTTTGGCAAGCATTAGGTTCACCCTAGGGGAGCAGGGTGTGGGCTAGTAGAACTACAGGTTTGCTGCCAGGTTGAGAATGAAGAAAGAGAAGAATTTACAGCGAATTTCTCCTAAAAACCATCCGCGTTGGGTTTTAATTTCCATTATATCCGAAGGCTTCCCAGACCTGACCCAAACTCTGGCACTGTCCTGGTTAGAAGATAAAAGAGGCACATCACCCTGTTCAGAAATACTTTTACTTACACCAGGGTGTTTGCTGCTGCGTAAGATTGTGAAGTTGGGCTATTGGGCTTGTGTGATAAACTTGAAACTCTTATCTGATAGGCAGGAGTCAAGTGTAGTAAAAATTTTAATTACACCAAGTTTTTCAAGTATGCTAGTCTGAAAAGTTATTGGGGTCTGAGGGAAAAGGGAAAATCATTCATGTTTGTATTTTTTATGTAAAGATCAATTTGGTGTATGATATACATAGGTATTGATAAAAGTAACACACCAAAGAGTTATGTAAACATGTTTTATTAATTTTGGGTCCCCTTTTAGAGACACTTTTATTTCTATCCTGAAATGAGTTAATCTATTTTCATAAAAATAAAACATTATTAATGTGCTGTTTATGTGAGATAACTTGAATGACATTCCTACAAAAATAGAGCATAATTAATTATATGTTTGTAGTAATGATGACTGTTAGATTTTTATGAGGAATTAGTAACTGTAAATACTATAGCAACACTTAGTTTAAAATTTTGGACCTCAGACACTGGCTGTCTAATATAAGCCTATAAAATTTTTCTGCATTTTTAGTAAATGTAGTTACTTATTGTACAGATCTCAGTAATTTTTAAAGTTTATGAAATTATATTTATCTAATAAAATTTTTCCTATATAATTAAGTGTTTTTTCATCATTTAAGCATGTTAAGCCTCTGCTCATCACAACCAGCAGTTGTGATGAGCCAAATTTGTGTTGAATTACATTTTACTACATTTACCCTGCGTTATAGTACAAGAATACCATTATGCTTTTCTCTAACTGCAGTTTTCAAAGTTGTTTCGTTACACAGGTTTATAGATGATCAGTACAGCTCCTGAAAAAGGGGCCTGATAGAAATGCACCAGCTATAAAGAACAAGACTCCTGAACTAGAAAGTGCATCTTTCATGAAGAGCTAGCCAGGGAGAATTTGGAAATGCCTTGGTCCATGGAAAATATGTGCTTTCTTTAAAATATAACTGAGCCCTAGTCAGTTTGGCTCAGTGGATAGGATGTTGGACTGCAGACTGAAGGGTAAATGTTTGATTATGATCAAGGGCACATGCTCAGGGTTGTGGGCTTGTTCCCCAGTAGGAGGAAGTCGATCAATGATTCTCATCAATGTTTCTTTCTTCCTCTCTGAAATCAATAAAAATACATATTGAAAAAATGAAATATAACTGATAGTGCATATTTATAAATAAAATATTCTAACCTAATGACAATTGTTATTCCTGACGCTTGCTCAATTGCCAGTTAAAACACACATAATTGTTTAACCAACTTTCATGTAAAGGTAAGCTGTTATCTTTGCCCAAGTATTAGTATTTGCAAAGGATGACAATGTATGATATATGTAACGTATATTTATTTCTGAAATGAAGATGCTCCTGGACAAGTCACTTCATCTAAGCATCTGTTTTTCTTTAAAGGAGGTGAGGGTTTAGACAACCTTTAGGGTAATTTCAGCTTTTATTATACATCTAGAGGCCCAGTGCATAATATTCGTGCACTGGGGAAGGAAGGTCCCTCAGCCCAGTCTGGGACCCCCAGGGATTGTGCCTAAGCCAGCAGGTGGACATCCCTCTCGCAGTCTGGGACCCATCGCTCCTTACCGCCTGCCTGCTCAATGCACCTTAGTGCTGCGAGGCTCTCGCCACTGCCGTGCCACTCGCCAGCCATGGGCCCGGCTTCTGGCCGAGCGGCGCTCCTCCTGTGGGAGCACGCTGACCACCAGGGGGCAGCTCCTGCATTGTGCATCTGCCTCCTGGTGGTCTGCACATCATAGTGACTGGTCATTCCACCGGAATGGTCACGTGGGCTTTTATTATATAGACTAGGGGCCTGGTGCATGCAATTCATGCATGGGATGGGGGGGAGTTCCCTCAGCCCAGCCTGTGTCCTCTCCAATCTGGGACCCCTCGAGGGATGTCCGACTGCCCACTGGGATCGGGCCTAAATGGGCAGTCGGACATCCCTCTCACAATCCAGGACTGCTGGCTCCCAACTGCTCTCCTGCTTGCCTTCCTGATTGCCCCTAACTGCTTCTGCCTGCCAGCCTGATCACCCCCTAACCACTCCCCTGCCAGCCTGTTTGCCCCCAACTGCCCTTCCCTGCAGACCCAGTCCCCCCTAACTGCCCTTCCCTGCAGGCCTGGTCACCCCTAACTACCCTCCCCTGATGGCCTGATTGCCCACAACTGCCCTCCCTTGCTGGCCTGATTGCCCACAACTGCCCTCCCTTGCAGGCCTGGTCCCTCCCAACTGCCCTCCCCTGCTGGCCATCTTGTGGTGGCCATCTTGTGTCCACATAGGAGCAGGATCTTTGACCACATGGGGGCAGCCATCTTGTGTGTGGGAGTGATGGTCAATCTGAATATTACTCTTTTATTAGATAGGATCGAGGCCTGGTGCATGGGTGGGGGCCAGCTGGTTTGCCCTGAAGGGTGTCCAGGATCAGGGTGGGGGTTCCCTTGGGGTGTGGGGCAGCCTGGGCGAGGGGCCTGTGGTGGTTTGCAGGCCGGCCACCCCCTCCCCCCTGCCCAGCTACCCAAGCAGAGGCCCTGGGATCTGGGGTTTATTTATCTTCTACAATTGAAAACTTTGTAGCCTTAAGCGGAGGCCAAAGCAGGGGAGGGCTGCAGAAGCTTGGCTTGCTCTATCGCAGCAGGCAACCCTAGCCTCCTGCTCTCTCCAGCTCCCTGGCTGCCGCCATTTCTGTTGAGCTTTATTTATCTTCTATAATTGAAACTTTATAGCATTGAGTGGAGGCCTGGGGTGGCAAGGGCAGGCAGAAAGCTTGGCTTCCTCCATTGCCAGGGAAACCCAAGCCTCCCTCCTGCTCTCTGTGGCTGCAGCCATCTTGGTTGGGTTTATTTGCATATTCTTTCCTGATTGGCTGGTAGGCGTGGCTTGTGGGTGTAGTGGAGGTATGGTCAACTTGCATATTACTCTTTTATTAGATAGGATATGATGGATTGTATTTTTTTTTAAACAAATCTTTATTGTTCAGATTACAGGTGTTCCTCTTCCCCCCCACACATAGCTCCCCTCCACCTGATTCCCCACCCCACCCCATGCCCTTACCCCCTGCCACTGTCTTCATCCATAGGTGTAAGATTTTTGTCCAATCTCTTCCCGCATCGCTCACACCCACTTTCCCCTGAGAATTGTCAGTCCATGCCCTTTCTATGTCCCTGATTCTATTATATTCACCAGTCCATTCTGTTCTTCAGATTTTTTATTCTCTTGAGTTTTAGATTCACTTGTTGGTAGGTATGTATTTGATGTCATTTTGTTGTTCATAATTTTTATCTTTACCTTTTTCTTCTTCTTCCTCTTCTTAAAGAATACCCTTCAGCATTTCATGTAATCCTGGTTTGGTGGTGATGAACTCCTTCAGCTTTTTCTTATCTGTGAAGCTCTTTGTCTGACCTTCAACTCTGAATGATAGCTTTGCTGGGTAGAGTAACCTTGGTTGTAGGTTCTTGCTGTTCATCACTTTGAATGTTTCTTGCCACTCCCTTGTGGCCTGCATAATTTCTGTTGAGAAATCAGCTGACAGTCGTATGGGTACTCCCTTGTAGGTAACCAACCGTTTTTCTCTTGCTGCTTTCAAGATTCTCTCTTTGTCTTTTGCCCTTGGCACTTTAATTATGATGTGTCTTGGTGTGGTCCTCTTTGGATTCCTCTTGTATGGGGTTCTGTGTGCTTCCTGGACTTGTAAGTCTATTTCTTTCACCAGGTGGGGGAAGTTTTCTGTCATTATTTCTTCTAATAGGCTTTCAATATTTTGCTCTCTCTCTTCTTCTGGCACCCCAAAAATTCGCATATTGGTACGCTTAAAGTTGACCCAGAGGCTCCTTACACTATCTTCATATTTTTGGATTCTTTTTTCTTTTTGTTTTTCTGGTTGTGTGTTTTTTGTTTCCTCATATTTCAGAACTGGGTTGATTCTTGGGGTACATTGATCTACAGTTGAGTTTCTGTATATTCTTTATTTAGACAGTGTATGCTTCATTTCTGACTGGTCCTTTTCCATTTTTTTTGGCATTCTCATTAAGGTCCTTGAAGGTCTCACTAAGCTCCTCAGAAGTGTCATCAAGTTTCTCGGCGGTTTTTAGAAGATTCTTGAGTAACCTTATAAATGTGGTTCTGAACTCTATGTCGTCTAGTAGCTTGCTTTCCTCCATTTCTTTCATTCGTGACATGTTTCTTTGTCTCCGCATTTTGGCTGCTTCCCTGTGTTGATGGAGTGGCTTTCTGTGGTAGGTGACCTATAGGGGGCAGTAGCTCAGCCTCCCCAGTCACTTGAGGTGGACGCTCTTGGTACACCCCTTTGTGGGCTGAGTGCAAAGTCTTGGTGTAGTTAAGCCTTGATTGCTCTTGGTACACCAGGAGGAATTGACCTCCAGACCAATTGGCTGTGAGCACTCGCTGTGTCTATAATGGAAGAACTGCTGCGCTGGAGACACACTTATGGGGCAGGACTTGTTTCAGTGGGGCTTTGGTGCTCACTGAGTCTGCCTCTTGAATGTCACTTATGGATGTGAGGAGTTGAAATCTGGTGTCTCACACTGACCACTAGGTACACTGGCTTCTGGATCTCCAATGGGGTGCAGGTCAGCTACTTTCTGAGTCCACCCAGCAGGAGCTACAGTTTTCTCCTCTTTGCTTGGGGTTTGGAGGTTTTGGAGCTGTCTGACCCGGGCTGCAAGTTTGCTAGGTTAAGCTGCGATAGGGCAGGCCTTTCTTATGCTAAAGCTGCTGCTTGGAGCTTGGGTGGGTTTGTAGGTTGTGCGGGGCGGGGTCTCAGGGTGTCACTAGGCTAGGGCATGGCAAACAGCGATGGCTGCCAGTTAGCCGGCTCTGTGTCTCCAACTGGGTCCCGTGTCCCCGCGCCCCGCACCCCAGTGCAGTAAACAATTATTCCTGCGTGCAGCTCTGCAAGCAAGCCCCCCTCATTTTCTGACCCAATGGCAGACAGTCCAGCTTCTCCCCATAGGAGTTTGGGTCCCCCACATCAGAGTAATTGGGGGCTTGTCTTCCTTTAGGTTGAAAAACGCAACACCTGCTGCCAGCCCGATTCTGTGCCTCCTTACCTCAGCTTTTCAGTGCTCGTGCACGTCTCAATGCTCTTTTCTCTTTCCTTCTAGTTGTAGAACTTCCACTCAGCCAGCTTTCCTGTGGTTCTGGGTGATAGACGTTTTGTCTTTTAGTTGTAGTTTTGAAGTTGTTGTGCGAGGCAGCAGTTTAGGTGTTTACCTACGCCGCCATCTTGGATTCCCTCTGGATTGTATTTTTAATGAATAAAAGATTTAGGACAACAAATTTTATGAGCAGCATTTCACCATAAAATGTAGTGAATTTCAAAACAATTCAAGTTTTATTTATAAGAGCTAACTGACTTAAAAGACAAAGTTACTGTAAATGGAGATAAGTCCACCTGTCTCCAAACAGCTCTTTTGGGGAGTGGCAGAGAGCCCTCTGATAAATCAGACTTTTTAATACTGATTTTTGAGGTAAAATGGTTTGTATTCAAGTAAAATTTGTAGACAACAAAGTGCATAGACTTTAGGATTATATTCTATCATTTTTTGGCAAATTGATGCATCTGTGTAATCATTCCCCCAACCCAGTATAGAACCTTTCCATCATCCCAGACAATTCCCTTGTGCTGATTTCAGGGTATTACTCCCTTCCTGCCCTTGACAACCATATTTCTGTGTTCTCTTTTCATAGGTAAGTCTTAACTGTTCTTGAATTTTTTTTAAAAAAATGGAATTATACAAGGTGTTCACTTTTGTAGGTGTCTTTATTGCTCAAAATATGCTTCATTCATGTTACATATACCCCCAGTTTGTTTTTGCTACTCAGTGGTGTTTCATTTTATGAACATCCTACTATTTATCCTTTCTCTTGTTTATGGACACTTGGATTATTTGGAGTTGGGGTGGTTATAAATAGTTATTATGAACATGCTTTGTGGACATATTTTCATTGCATTATGAAATAACTAATACAATTATTGGGTCATAAAGTTTTCCAAAATGATTGTATGTGCCATTTTATGTACATTTATGTACAATTATGAGAATTCCAGATGTTCCATTATATCCCATGATTTTAAATTGCATGATGACAAATGATGTTTAACTCCTTTTCATGTGCTTTTTGCAATTTGTCCTTTTTTTTGAAATGTTGATTCATGTCTCTGGACATTTTTTATTTAGGCTTCTTGTCTCATTACAGAATGTTTGGAATCCATTATATAAAGATGTAAGTCTTTTGCTAGCATTTCTCCCTTGTCTGTGGCTTACCTATGTATTTTCTTCATGGTGACTTTGGGGAGCAGAAGTACTTTATTTTTTATGTAGTCAATATTTTTTCTCCTTTATTGTTATGTGCTTTTTGTGTTTTGTCTATTCCAAGGTCATGAAGAAATTGTCCTTTTTTTTCTTTTCTTTTCTGAAAGCATTATAGTCTTTTATGTTTGTGATCCATCTCAAATTCATTCATGTGTATGTGAAGCTAATCCCCATAAAGGTATCTGTTTGTTTATTCTCATTGTTGAAAATATACATCTCCATTTAATTTTTTGGTGCCTGTGTTTAAAATTAATTGGCTATATAAATGTGGGTCTATTTCTGGACTCTTGTTATATTCTATTCATTTATCCTTAGCAATAGCAAACTGTCTTGATTACTATAGCTTTACTAGTGGCCTAGTGCATGAAATTCGTGCATGGGGGGGGGGCAGGGGTCCCTCGCCCAGCCTGCACCCTCTCCAATCTGGAACCCCTTGGGAGATGTCTAACTGCCCTGTGGGATTGGGCCTAAACTGGCAGTCGGACATCTCTCTTGCAATCTGAGACCGCTGGCTCCTAACTCTTCACCTGCCTGCCTGCCTGATCACCCCTAACCACTCTGTCTACTGGCCTGACCACCCCCAACTGCCCCCCTTTCTGGTCTGATCACCCCTAACTGCCCCCCCTGCAGGCCTGATCGCCCCCAACTCCCCCCCCCCACCGCTAGCCTGATTGTCCCCAACTGCCCCCCTTCCAGTCTGATCACCCCTAACTGCCCCCCCCCGCCTGCCTGCTCGCCCCCAACAGCCCCCCCACCACCGTCCTGATCACCCCAACTGCCCCCCTGACAACCTGATCGCCCCCACCGCCCCCCCCCCCCCCAGCCAGCCTGCTCGCCCCCAACTTCCCTCCTTGCTGGTCTGCTCACCCCCAACTGTCCCTCACTCCGTGTCCCCTCCCCCCCTTGGTCTGCTCACTCCTAACCACGTCTGCCTCAGCCCGCCACTATGGCTTTGTCCAGAAGGTCTCCTGGTCTAATTAGCAAATTACCCTTTTATTAGCATAGATACCTACCTTTGAAACCAGGCAGTATAACTTCTAACTCTATCATGAAGATTGTTTTGGCTATCCTAGGTCTTCTGCATTTTCATGTAAATTTTAGAATTATATGATCAGTTTCTAAATGAAAAAAATCCTAATATTTTTATTATGATTGCTCTGAATCTATAAATCAATTTGTAAAGAATTGACATCTTAATAATATTGAGTCATTTAATCCATGAGCAAGATATAACTGTCCATTTAGTTCATGTCTTCTTTAATTTCTCTAAAATTATACAGGTTTCAGATATACAGGAATATTTTGTAGTCTCCAGGATAGTCATACTGTGTTAAGGAATTCTTATGTATATGTGCTTATGAAGGATATACTAATAGATCTGTAATTTCATTTTCTTACCATATCTTTACTAGGTTTTGATGTTTGGGTTATACTGGCTGATAAAATAGTTTGGGAAGTGTTTCCTCCTCCCCTCTTTTTTGGAAGAGTTTTTGTACAAATGTTGGTGTTATTTCTTCTTTTAATACGTTGGCCAATATTTACCACTTAGGTTATGGTGGGCCTAGAATTTATATTTGGGAATATTTTTTTTATCACAAATTCAATTTTTGAAACAAATACATAAGTATTCATATTTTCTATTTCTTTTGTCAAATTTGGTAAGTTGTATCTTAAGAAACTTGTCCACTTCATGTAACTGCAAATATTTTTTACATAAAGTTGTCCAGAATATTCTGATTATTGTTATAATGACAATGGTATCTATAATATTCCTGCTGTATATAGATATATAGATATAGATATAAATAGCTTTTTCTCGACTTTTTACCTGACCAGTTTTGTTAGGGGTTTAACCAATTTTTTTATTAATATTTTTAAAGAACCTACTTTTGCCTTTGTTAACTTTATCCACTGTTTCTTTTCTACTTTATTGCCTTTTGTGCTCATCTTTGTAATTCTATCTTTTTATTTTGGTTTCAATTTGCTTTTCTTCTATGGATGTTTTTGAATTATAGATAATGGATTTTAATTAAACATTTTGTTGGTTAAATTTTTGGGGGTGACATTGGTTAATAAAATCATGCAGGTTTCAGGTATATAATTCCACAATACATCATCTAGTTAAGACACCTTCCATCACCATGTACCCCCTTTACCCTCTTCAATTTCCCCCACCCCCTTTTCCCTCTTGTAATCGCCAT